>OY796659.1:15909739-17109739 GCA_963680705.1 Rhagium mordax | reverse complement strand
TTTTCGCAAGAAGAAACAGTTTTTGAACCAGTTGAGAGTTTGTGTGAATTTAATTCATTATATTCTTCCCACAACTGTTCCATTCTAAAACAGTAATATATAGTGACCAATAGCACGATATTCTGTACTCTGTACATATATTTGCCGCTGATATTGCGAAAAAAAAAATTCACCCCTTTCGGGGGTAAGTATTAGCCGGTGGAAGGGTTGGTAGGGGTCGGACGCGATATCCAACACCACCACCGTGCTCAGCAACCTCGAAAACAGGGGTAAAGTACTTTCTTCTGCAGGGAAACCTAATAAATCGCATAACCCTTTTCGGGGGTGGTTTCTGGCCGGTTTGAGGGGTCGCGCAACCCCAAAAAGAAATTCTGACGCCGCCATCGTGTTCAGCATCCTCGAAAACGGGGGGGGGGGGGGGAAGGTATTTTCATTCCGGTTCAAAATATTTACCATTCGTCCGACTCACACACGCCACTAATAGGGCAAAAGGTTTTTAATAAAACACGGGTCTACGAGTTTTTTGACATTCTTGAAAAATTGTGCGATTAGTATCAGTTGGATGCCACAAAAATTTACAACGTTGATGAGTCAGGATATTTTACAGTGCAGTAAAAAAGACGAAAAATTTTGGGACAAATATGAAAAAATCCAATTGTAGTCTTAGCAAGTGGTGAACTACCTCTGATGATAATTCTAAAGGAAAAAAAAACAATGTGATGAATTAAAAGTAGGTGCAACACCAGATAGTTTTATTGAAATTTCTAACACAGGCGGAATAGCTCTAAGCTAAACTCCGCCAGGACGTAAATATAAATAAGACCATAAAAATAAAATAAAAATAAAATATTAAAATTAATAATTCCAATTTAGGAGACACTGAGAATCATTAAATTTTTTTTATATGAATCGTCTCTTTCAAATTATCTTTTTTATATAATTTAATTACATGTACCTATAATACCAAGGGTGCTTTCCCGATTGTAAAACAGAAAATGAAAAACGTTTGTAGTGTTCATAAAATTATATTTATATGATAATTACAAAAATACACACTTCTACTACATTTAATACAAATTGTAAAAAAGTACGCATACCTATTTGAACATACATATATCAAAGCAAGTAAGTCACACGTAACCCTTTGAAATGCATATTACACTAATGGACAAAATTGTCGAATATTTTTGTTATCACTATTACTTGAATATGGTTTCAAATCGTCGTTGTAAATTTTTTTAGCATTTTCGAAAATTTAAAATATTCGACAATTTTGTCCTTGAGTGTATAAATAAGAATTTTAAAATGTACATACAAAAAAATTTCTAAATTTAAACTTAAATTAATATAAGGTGACACAGCAACTCAGCTCATCCCGTCATTTATTTTACTTTTTAAGTTAAAAAATAAAGGAGATATCAAAGTAAACCCGTAGGCTGTATACTCCGGTACAAATAATACGTACATTAATAAACATATACCGGGTGCTCCGTCATATTTTGACCCTTTTTAAACCTGTAAAACTATTAAACTAGTCGAGATAATGGAATGCGGTTTTCGCAGTTTTTTTCTGAGTATCCGTCTTTTTTGCTCACTTCCGGTTTAACAGAAAATGACATAGCGTATATTCGAGGATATGACTACTTTGTTATTTCAAATGGAACATCCTGTATATTTTTTTACAGTTGGAAAGCAATTATTTGTCATGGAAGTTATGCAGAGTGATAGTTTTATAAGCTATAAGACTGGCGAAAACCGCATCATTATCACAACTAGTTCAAAAGTTATATAGGTTTAAAAAGAGACAAAATATAATGAGGCACCCGGTTGTATATTTACTGGGATTTACTGTTTATTGTGTAATATCATAGTGGAGTAAAGCTGTCTAGTGTAATATTGCACAAATCAGCGTACCAAGAATCAGTATTTGTCGCTGGAAGTAAATTGGACTCAATTCTGCCTTCAGTGATATTTTCCTCCAATTTGTTTACACACGCTGGCACATCTTCATTATTCATATTTAAATATGGTTGGTATAATGTTTCACTGACTTCTCTGTTAAGTTGGGGGGTATATGCATTTGCATCATAGTTATTGACACTATCAACTTGAGCAGCATACTCTCCATGTACATTGCTTGGTTGTGGCGCTTGGGGATGCATATAAGACTGATTTGAACTTAAGATGTTACTGTCCCATTCAGAATTGTAAGCAGTTTTCGAAAATTCTTGAGTAGGAGGTGGAAGATATTGCCTTTGAAATAACACAGAGTGATTAAGTAATCTATCCACTATAGCAAACTCATCAGATTCTTGAGATTCTGCAAATGAATGCTTGGTTTGCAAATTTAGTGAGTTTGAACTATGCGAGGGAGGTGACATTAGGGCTGGTGATGAGGAATTCTCATTTGAAGGACATGGTGATGAGGACTGATGTTTCTGTTCCTTTTTGAATTTCATTCGTCTGTTCTTGAACCAAATTTTTATTTGCGTCTCACTCAAAGTTAACGATTGGGCCAACTGCATGCGTCTTGGACGGCACAAATACTTGTTGGAATTGAACTCTTTTTCTAATTCGACCAACTGGGAAGAGGTATAAGTTGTTCTTGCTCTCCTATGTCCCACTCCACCAGTGCTCAGTTTAGGACTCGTAACAGTTTGTGGGGGTCTCTCTATAAAATCTATAATGAAGAAAAGTAAGTATGAGCAAACATAATTTTTCTATGAATTTAAATATTATGTATTGCTAATATAAGAAAAAATTAATTTGTATTTATTCATTTTGTAACGGGATTATTTTAATGAGACGTTTAAATTTCATGTAGGTGTACTTACAATTAATATTCTGTTCTGAAAATAACATAGCTTTAAATGTAAAATGTCAAATGTACCGTTTGTTTTCATCAACTGTCTCTCAACAAGTGATTAATACACCAGAAAATATGTTTGATTTAAAATATGCATTTCCATGGCAATCAAAATATATTTAACTTATTGATACACAATGTATTTATTAATGTAACCTTAAAGCCACTGACATTTTATCATAACCTCAAATCTGTATTCTGCAAAACTAAAATTTAAAAATATTGTGCAGTCGGGTAAATTGTACCAGCACTAGATGGGTAAATCGTACCGGTACGATTTAGCCTACTTCATAAAAATGAGCTCAGATTGATCAGCAGTTTTTTCCAGATATTACCACAAAAAGAAAATATGGAGCATGGACCTCGCAAGACATGGAATCTGCAATAACGGAATACAAAAGCGGAGAAGGCTTAAACGAAGCTTGCCGTAATTTTAACGTATCAAAGCCAACGTTAAAAATGCACTTGTTGGACAAAAATATTAGAGCAAATTACAAAATTTTTGGTCATACTACTGACTTGCAACCACATGTGGAAGAGCAATAACTAGTAAATCATATAGGTACTTAAATTGATGCAATTTTTATTCGGTATCACTATAACAGATATCCGAAAGTTGGCTTACCAGATAGATGAACGGAATTCTATTAAACATATATTTAGTCGAGAAAAGCAAATGGCAGGAAAATACTGATATTAAGTGTTTTTAAAGCGCCATCGAAACATCAGTTTACGGCAGTCTGAATGCACTTCCATGGCTATGGCAAAAGATTTTAAATAAAACTCGAGTCAATGAGTTTTTTGACATTTTTGAAAAATCATATAAGTAGGTACTTAAATTAGAGCAATTTCTATTTGGAATTTCTATAACAGTTGTCCGAAAGTTGGCTTACCAGATAGCTGAGCGGAATTCTATTAAACATGATTTTAGTCGAGAAAAGCAAATGGCAGGAAAAACGGGTATTATGCGTTTTTAAAGCGTCAACGAAACATCAGTTTACGGCAGCCTGAATCCATTTCCATCGCTAGTAGTGGCGTGTGTGAGTCGGAAAAAATGCGAAAATGGTAAATATTTTGAACCGGAATGAAAATGCCTTCCCCTCCCCCGTTTTAGAGGATGCTGAACACGATGGTGGCGTCAGAATTTCTCTTTGGGGTTGCGCAACCCCTCAAACCGGCCAAGAACCACCCCCGAGAAGGGTTATATGCGATTTATTAGGTTTCCCTGCAGAAGAAAGTACTTTACCCCTGTTTTCGAGGTTGCTGAGCACGGTGGTGGTGTTGGATATCGCGTCCGACCCCTACCAACTCCTCCACCGGCTAATACTCATCCCCGAAAGGGGTGAATTTCTTTTTTCGCAAGAAGAAACAGTTTTTGAACCAGTTGAGAGTTTGTGTGAATTTAATTCATTATATTCTTCCCACAACTGTTCCATTCTAAAACAGTAATATATAGTGACCAATAGCACGATATTCTGTACTCTGTACATATATTTGCCGCTGATATTGCGAAAAAAAAAATTCACCCCTTTCGGGGGTGAGTATTAGCCGGTGGAAGGGTTGGTAGGGGTCGGACGCGATATCCAACACCACCACCGTGCTCAGCAACCTCGAAAACAGGGGTAAAGTACTTTCTTCTGCAGGGAAACCTAATAAATCGCATAACCCTTTTCGGAGGTGGTTTCTGGCCGGTTTGAGGGGTCGCGCAACCCCAAAAAGAAATTCTGACGCCGCCATCGTGTTCAGCATCCTCGAAAACGGGGGGGGGGGGAAGGTATTTTCATTCCGGTTCAAAATATTTACCATTCGTCCGACTCACACACGCCACTAATAGGGCAAAAGGTTTTTAATAAAACACGGGTCTACGAGTTTTTTGACATTCTTGAAAAATTGTGCGATTAGTATCAGTTGGATGCCACAAAAATTTACAACGTTGATGAGTCAGGATATTCTACAGTGCAGTAAAAAAGACGAAAAATTTTGGGACAAATATGAAAAAATCCAATTGTAGTCTTAGCAAGTGGTGAACTACCTCTGATGATAATTCTAAAGGAAAAAAAAACAATGTGATGAATTAAAAGTAGGTGCAACACCAGATAGTTTTATTGAAATTTCTAACACAGGCTATATTAACTTGGACCTCTCCAATTTAGAATTTAGGTGTGCTACAGTTTGCTACATATAATAGTATTATTTTACTTCAATTACCTGGACACGCGACACATAGGCTTTAACCCTTGGATGTGGCAAATTTTAAGCCTGTACAAACTTATTACGACCAATCAGTCAAAAAATAGCTATAAATGTACTAACCCAGGATTATGTGTTACTCAGTTTCAAATTTCACAGTTAATCGCAGAAGTTTCTGGAAGAGCAGCTACTGTAGAAAATTCTATTGCTGAATTTCGTGGAAATTAAATCTGGCCTGTTAATCACTATATACTCCAAGAACAATTGGCCGCGTTTGAGGTTCTTACTTACGGTCACTAATAACAAGCCTAATGAAAACAATACCAAAGTCGGAGAACCTTACAATTTAGATGAATCCGACAATTCAGAATAACCTGACAATTTAGAAGAATCTAACAAGTTTGCAGAGTCTGACAAATTTGAAGTACTTAAGTGAAAATATGGAGAATTTAAAATACTATCTACCAGAAAAGATAATAGTAACTAACTGAAGACAGAAATAATCAGAGTTCCTTAGAGATTTCTATAGATGAATTGTGTCCAATACTTTAAAGCAATTCCGCAGTTAACAAAACGGATAAAAAAGGTTAACAACCTGTTGTAGTATTAACAAGCACGCCATACAAAGAAAACTTGGAAAAGGCAAAAGAAGCTCGTATAGCAAAACAAAATGCCAAATTATAGCGAGTTAAGAAACGTTGGGGCAATGTAAAATCAATAAAAAAATATCTGTGTGTGTTCTGTAGCTAATTCCAATAAATAAAATATATTTGTTTTTAAAATAAATCGAATATATCTAAAATAGTCTATAATCTATGCCACTGAATATGGTACAATTAACTCGCCATTATTTTTATAGGTAGGCTCGATTTACCCACCTGGTGGTACGATTTACCAGACTAGTTGGGTAATCGTACCAATGATGGAAAAATTTTAAATCGCATTTATAAAACTTTAGCTATAAGTTTGATAGCTTTAATTGTCTATAACCGAAGCAGAAGCATATACTTATTAACTAGTCACGTATCTATTTTGAAATTTTATTTTTAGTTTTTACAAGGGTTTTTGTAAACGCGGTACAACATACCCAACTATACCCTACTACTAATTGTTATACCAATGTAATGCGAGACTAAAGTGAATATTTATACCATTTTTAGAAAATGAACGTGTTCAACTCGTGTTCTTGTTTTCACTAGTGTTACTTTGAATCCTCAGTACTAGTTAGAAAACAAATTACTTTTAGCGCTAGCAAACAGTTAATTTTTGGTAATTATAATGGAATAAGTTTTTGTTCTGAATAAATTTGATACCTATTCCAAATATTTATGAATATTCCTTACCTAATGTAGAAGTAAGAGTAGGTATAAGTTATATTTATAATTTCTAGCTGTCTAGTCCACATTATTGGTATAAATAGTATATGTATTTAATTTTAATTAAAAGTTTACTCACTGTTTTGTTGCGATGAAGTATTATCTGCATGCATGGCATCGTACGGCAACTGGGTTTCATATCGTCCTGTGCCGGCAACAATTTGATTTTCTAACCCATAAGCAAAGTTAGTTTGAGGCTTTGGATTCCAGTCGAGGCTTTGGGAACCCTCAACGTATTGGTACTGTAAATGAATAAATTCGTAAATAATCAGAATATTTGGTTTTTATGTTACAATTACCTATTGTGAATATATTGAATATACTTTTGACACTGAAATTATTTGTAAAAATATTCGGAACAAAATTGCTTTAAGAATGTCCCAAATTTTCTCAAACTAATCGAGCTATTCTTGAAAATATCAAAAGTGTATTCTAATAAAATATTCATCTCAAATGACAGTAATATAGGTATTAAGATATTATACAACCGATGTAATAATATAGAAGTTTACTCATTATAAAATTTTGTTATACCTTTTTGTTTTAAAATTACATACAAATGAATCAAATAAGATTGCAGGAAAACAGAAACGTTTCATAAATTCAATTTTAGTTCTCTATGTAAATATAACATCAATGATATCAAAAATCCAATATTTATCAACTTGAATAATACTCAGTAATGTTAGGAATTTAATTGGTGATCTGTTTGTCGATGTGTGTATTTGGTAACGATTATTGAAAAAGGAGCATTGATTCGAAAATACAGAACGCATTTGGAAAAATTCTTAATAAAACAAACAGCATATATATGGATTAATTCTAGTGAAAAGGGTTTTTTTCGTTGTGACGTGATAAGGAACGACGTTCTACTTACAGCTCACAGCAATACTCTGGGCGAGTTGCTTTATTCACCGGTTGATCCACTAGATGTGTTTTATCTCGTTCTAACCTCGGAGATAGAACGAGATAAAACACATCTGATGGCGACTCTTTCTCAATATCGAATAAAACTGACAATAATAAAGTGACAAATACATTTATATTGTGTTAAATAAAATATTCAAATTAAAACATTAAATAAGTTTGCGACTTACCATTTGATGATTTTCCGTTTGATATGAGCTAACCGACGTACACGTCCCACCATAAGTCACATTATTTAAAAAATATTTGTATCCTGGATAAGGCGTTGGAGATTTCGACCCACTGGAGCTTGGAGCACAGCTTGTAGAAATTGGCTCAGTTAAAACCATATATCTGAGGTCACAATTTTGTGTTTGTGAAGTTTCAATAGACACTGTCGACATGTTCACGTCTTGAATATTACAAAAAATATGATCAGCAATTTTGAAATACAGTATTTATTACCTGACCACCCCTACTAATTGGACTATATAGTAGGTATGAATTTCTAATCATCGAAAAATCTGACAAAATATATCCAATGGCCAAAGCGCACTTAAGTATGTAAGCTACGCCTACAATAATCTTTTAATTATTGTCCTGTTATCTACCTGATATTAAAATAAATTAAGTGTCCGTCACGCATGCATACGAGCTTGGTAATTATAATGGAATAAGTTTTTGTTCTGAATAAATTTGATACCTATTCAAAATATTTATGAATAGTCCTTACCTAAGGTAGGAGTAAGAGTAGGTATAAGTTATATTTATAATTCATAGCTCCGTAGTCCACATTATTGGTATAAATTTTAATTTAAAGTTTACTCACTGTTTGGTTGAAATGAAGCAACTGCATGCATGGCATCGAACGGCAACTGGGTTTCATATCGTCCTGTTTCAGCAACTATTTTATTTTCTAACCCATAAGCAAAATTATTTTGAGGCCTTGGATTCCAGTCGAGGCTTTGGGAACCCTCAACGTATTGGTACTGTAAATAAATAAATTCGTAAATAATCAGAATATTTGGCTTTTATGTTACAATTATTGTTAATATATTGAATATACTTTTGACACTGAAATTATTTGTAAAAATATTCGGAACTAAATTGCTTTAAGAATGTCCCAAATTTTCTCAAACTAATAGAGCTAGAATTATTCTTGAAAATATCAAAAGTGTATTCTAATAAAATATTTATCTTAAATGACAGTAATATATCAAGATATTATACAACCGATGTAATCAACGACATAAGAATTCTAGACACGTAAAGATTCCGATTTGTTTGTATGTTTTTCGGTCTGAAATGGAACAACGCTGAGTACGTTGGCGAGTCAATTTTAGAGGAATCATTCATTACTTGTCTAGTAATTCTTATGTCGTTGGATGTAATAATATAAAAGTTTATTCATTATAAGATTTTGATATACTTATTTGTTTTAAAATTGCATGCAAATGATTCAAATAACGTTGCAGGAAAAAGAAACGTTTCATAAATTCAATTTTAGTTCTCTATGTAAATTTAACATAAGGAATATCAGAAATCCAATATTTCTCTACTTAAATAATACTCAGTAATATTTTTTTCTGGATGGTTGGGATAGGTTATGGTTCAAATAAAAAACTGCTTTTTTAAATCAGTCGACGTTTCGCTCAATTTATTAGCATCTTCAGAATTGGTTAAATGCAGTCTTTTTGTTGTTGCACTTTATAATTAAAGTTTTTAAAAACAAAAACGGTAATAAGCATAGGACACTTGTCGTATACAAGGACATTCCTGTGTATCAATTCAATTTGAAATGTTGAATACGACAAGTGTCCTGTGCTTATTACCGTTTTTGTTTTTAAAAACTTTTAGTATTATAAAGTGCAACAACAAAAAGACTGCATTTAACCAGTCCTGAAGATGCCAATAAATTGAGCGAAATGTCGACTGATTTAAAAAAGCAGTTTTTTTATTTGAACCATGACCTATCCCAACCATCCAGAAAAAAATAAATATATAGAAGGTCACTAAAAAACTTGAAAATACTCAGTAATGTTAGAAATGTTAGGAATTTGGTTGTTTTTTTTTACATGGAATGAAATTATTGACATAGCACAAAAATTGTTGCGCTATTCATGTTTATTTGTTGAAATAAATTATGTTTGTTGATGTGTGTATTTGGTAACGATTATTGAAAAGGAAGCATTTTGATTCGAAATGACAAAACGCGTTTGGAAAAATTCTTAATAAAAGAAACAGCCAGTGGTGTAACTACCTACAAGCGAGAGCCCGCGGTGTGGGGGGGCCCGACATCCCAAGGGGCCCGGAGCCCAATATTATTTTTATAAATGATAAATGTAGTAGCGTGGTGCTACTAATTAAAATTTGAATTCAAAAGAAGTTATTTATTAACAAGAAACTTAACAAACTACAAAATTGCCAATTATAAACCTCTTTACTTATGCCTGTACCCGACGTAAAAATGAAAAATAATGTATGTAAATTTACTATTTTATTACGGTCATTTATTGCCGTCTAGTAAAATCTGACAACGAACTTTCCCACAGTTTAAAATATCGATATTGTGTTTGTTTACTTTAGGTTTAAAAGGATGCATTTATTTTATTCGTTTCGGGAAAGTATAGGTACGCTACAAATACTTAAAAAATTACTCTTAAGCTAGCTATGCCCTGTCATCACACCATCATATTATTTTTTATTTATTGCTATTAATATATTTATTAATATTAAATAGAAACTCGTCAATTAGGAGTGGAAATTGGGAATTTCTTTGATGAATGAAATAAGTAACACACATAGATAAAATAAAAGTCTGAATCTTTTCTGGGCTTTACAAAATTAGAGAAACAAGATGCTTGATCATATCATGGAGTCACTTAAAAAATTGAATATTGACATAAAAAAATATAAGGAACAAGGTTATGACGGCGCTAGTGTAATGAGTGGAGCTTACACGGTAGTATAGAAAAGGATCAAAATGGCATTAAGGAAATAGATGCCTTTTTTCCACACTTGATATTTACAATTTTTTTGGAGTAAGTATAAATTGATGGGATCTTATCGCTTCTATAACAGGGGAATCCAATATTAGTCTTAAAAGATTAAACCCCACACGTTGGGCCTCCAGATAGTCAAGAGCTGCTATCAAACTACGTTATAAAGATGTAATTTTGGCATTAAATAAAATAATATTAAGAAATCAAAAAAAGAAGAACGCGATGAACCTTCACGGATACTGTCTGAAATGGAAACATTTGAATTAATTTTTATTTGTAATTTTCTGGATCAAGTTTTAGGGGAATTAATATATCATCAAAAATGTTGCAGTCCCCAAACCTAGAATGTTTAGAAATCAATTCATGAATTTAACTTCAAGCTACCGTTATCACAGAAATGAATAAAACAACTGTTGTATTTAAAAATAAACGAATGCGCAAAGTAAAAAAACATTTTGATGAATACGTGAGGATCATAGGCTTTCAAATTCCGACTAATTTTTTAAAATCAATGTTTACAATAGATTTTTTGATATTTTGATTACCCTAAATTCTAGTTTTCAGGCGCTATACGAAATTGAGGCAAATTTCGTTTTCTTTGTCCTCAAACGTGTATGTACATTGGCGGAGCAAGAAATGTATCAAAAAGCTGTACAATTATAAGAATTTTACAATCACGATTTGTAACTTTATCAATTGGATGTGCATTAATTAAAAACAGTTTTTTTCTTTTAATGTTTGTTTTGAACCTATTAGTACCATTATTTATAAGGATTGATACAGAAGGTCCAATTATTATTTTGTGAGGGATAGGGGGGCCTCAATTTTTATTTACGGGGTGCCTAAAATTTGAAGTTACGCCACTGGAAACAACATATGTTATATGGATTAATTTTAGAAACAAGGGTTTTTCGTTGTCACGTGATAAGCAACGGCGTTCTACTTATAGCTCACAGCAATAGACTTTTTCAATATTGAATAAAGTTGACAATAATTAAGTGACAAATACATTTATATTGTGTTAAATAAAATAATCAAATTAAAATATTAAATAAGTTTGCGACTTACCATTTGGTGATTTTCCGCTTGATATGAGCTCGTCGACGCATATATTCCAGAAGTGACATTATTTAATAAATGTTTGTATGCTGGATAAGATGGTGGTGGTGATTTTGGCCCACTGGAGCACGGGGAAATTGGCTCGTATAAAACCATATTATCTGCCGACATGTTCACGTTTTAAATATCACAAGAAATATGATCTGCAATTTTGAAAGTACAGTATTTATTACCTGACCACCCCTACTAATTTGACTATATAGTAGGTATGGATTTCTTATCATCGTAAAATTTGACAAAATGTATCCAATGGCCAAAGAGCACTTAAGTATAAGCCACGCCTACAATAATCTTTTAATTGTTGTCCTGTTATCTACCTGATAGTAAAATAAATTAAGGGTCCGTCACGCATGCATACGAGCTATTGAGACGGGCAATCGGGATAATTGAAAAACAGTGCATCAACTCAAGTAATAAATTGCACACGCAAAATATGAAATTTGTGGAGAATGGAGATGTCCAGTGGACGTTGCGCAACAATAGTTCTTAATTACCCTTAACCCTTTTAAGTGTCCGTCTCGCTGCGAAATAAGTGTTATTAACACCTTATCAGAAGTTTCGATGTTGTAAATTAAATATTTATCTTATGATAAAAAATGTTACATACAATTGAAGAAAATATAATATCACATTCCGCAGCAAAGCCGTTATCTTAATTTTATTATTTAAAATATAGAAAATTATTCAGAAATTCCCTCAGAAATCACTTTATTAACGAAAAATAATCAATAATATAACGGCTTAGTATGCATTTAAATAAAAAAATCTTTCTACATAAAATTGTGAAAGAAAAAATTAAAATCTGTTCTAGCTGTTTTTTATCCCACTTCTGTACCCTTGCCAATGACAATTTTGTTGTTGATAACTGGTGCCACCATGCAATTATAAGTAAAATCTATTGTTGGGTAACGCCCAATGGACACTTTGATCCTTCCAAAAGCTTTATAATTTGCGTGTGCAATATATTACTTGAGTCAATGCATTGTTTTTCAATTAACCTGACTGCGCGTCTTTATAGCTCGTATGCATGCGTGACGGACCCTTAAGACAAATTCGAAGATGTGGCGAAAATATTGAAAAAAAAAATCGTTTTTATAGTACCTAATTTCAATATAATTTGTTACGATGATGTTCTGTTCATAACTAAGTTATTTCGTAGGCTATTGTCCACTTATGTGAAGATAAGATAACCGACTAATGCATAAGACTTTTTTGCTTCTGAATAGTATGGTTCTTTAAAATAACTTCTATTGAAATTATATTAAAATATTTTGGTTTACTTGCTAAGTTACATTAATATATAACAGGTCTTCATCGCATATTGGTGTTTATTGTAGTACCATATAGATTAATATGATATAATTAAAGTAAATAATATTGATTTATTAAAATGAGAGCATTTTACACGTTTCAATAAATATTAAAATATAAGATTTATAAATAGTGAATATGTTCCATGTTCCATTTTTTGCTGAATATGCAGCAATTCTCTTATTAACGACAACTATATACGTCTGTATTATATATACCTCCTAACCGTGGTCTGTCTCTGTGTGTTTGAAATATGTCTTGATGGACCCCTGGAAAAGAAGCGTATAGTCCTTGTATATCCCTTGTTAGACTTTGTTATTATATATTTTTCTTTATTTGGTGACGACTAGGCTAGGATAGGTTAGTTATATTTTACATGTAGCGACTGGCTGTATGGCTCAGGGCCTTAATGCCATAAAAAAAACTATATTTATATTTTTTGATAATTTACATGAAAAAAAAAAGGATATTTATTATATATAGCACTTACATTAAGGTTCAATTTCGTAAAAAAAACTCGAAAATTTTACTTCTAGTTGCGACCAGGCCAGTTGGCCGTTCAAGAATATTAACAGTTCCCGAGATATTCAGCATAATATATTTTCTCAATTTCGGCACGTGTAATATCAGAAATTTTTATATGTATTGTCAATTATCAGTAGATATTTTATTGAGTAAAAACTACTTTTGAAAACGTTGTATTTAATATTTTGAACGAAAAACATTTTCATAGTTTTGTGAGGCAAAATGGCCCCTTCTATGGGGCAAAATGACCACAAGGACCATTTTAACTCTCATATTTTATGAAGTTTTCGTTTCATATTTATTATGAAATCTATTAATTCAATGTTTTAAAGTTTACTATGGTACGAAGATATATTCGGAAGAGTCATCGCCAAAGCTGTGATGAAAACGTTATGAAAACGGTTTTAGGGGAAATTGCTTCGGGGATGCCATTCAAAATGGCGGCAAGAATTTTCAATTTATCTTTATCAACTGTGAAGCGGAGTGTTAAGAGATCTAACAAAGTGGCAAGTACTTTTTGAAAATATATAACAGCATCTACATTCAATCGGAATTTGTGTGAATGCAATCAATTAAGTTTATGAATTATTTTAGGGCATAGGTCATTTAAAAGAACTTGACAGATTTGTAACAACATTACCTGCCGACATAAAAAATACCCTCAAAGAATATGCTTTGGAAATGAAAGATCGGATCGGTGAATCTACCATAGATTCGCCAGAGACAAAATAAATGGCTGGCTCTACCTATGGTTTTCCGATTTTATTCGTTACTCTCAACTATCTTTCCGAACCCCAGAAGCAACCTCGGCTGCACGAGCAGGAGGTTTCAATAAAGAAGTTGTGGCGAAGTTTTTTTTACTTTTAGAACAGGTGATGCGTAGTCATGATATTAATGAGCCAAGTAATATCTATAATATGGATGAAGGAAATATTCAAACAGTTCCCAGTAAACTTCCTAAAATTGTTGCTCTTAAAGGAAGAAAACAGGTGGGGTCATTAACAAGCGCCGAGCGAGAACTAAGTGTTTAGACATCGCATTTTGTATGAATGCAGCATGACAGTTTATTTCACCTGAAATAATTTTCCCTAGAAAACGGAGAATTGATTTTCTGTTCTGTTCTGTTCTGCAAAATAAGTCTGGATATCAAAATTCCGAGACTCTCCTACAATTCTGGAACATTTTCAGAAACATGTCCACAGTTCTATAGAAAATAAAGTACCTAGTTATTCTGATAAATGACCACAGTAGCCATAACAGTCTTGCTGCTGTTGAATATTGCAAGGCCGACTGGATTATTCTTTTGTCATTTTCACCTCACTGCACTCATGAAATGCAGCCAATGGACCTTATTACATATTGTTGTCAAGTTTGAAAATAAAATGTAAATAAGGGTGGAAGAGAATTAAAATATTCACTATTACTTTGTTTTTATATAGTTATTTAATGAGCTAATTTATCAAGAGCTGTTGTATAATATAATAGAAAAATAAAAGTTAGTATAGAAACTCATAACAAAATAAGTACTAACTAACTAAATTAATGACACTAAATCGTATTTTCGCATTCTGTACAGACAACTATTCAATAAGTTTTTGTTATTAAGTTTTTATACCCAAATGTGTCTTTTTCCAATAAAAATTTCTAAATTTACTAACTCTAAAACTCCGTATTTTTTAACAATCTGATAAATCTCGCAGTTTCTTCAATACTTTGTTACCTCTATGCTATTAATATTCAAATTACTTTTTAACATTAAGTGGCCCACAAACTCGAGGATACAATATTCTTTGAGAATTAATGTTCCTTCCAGCAATTATGTTAATACCTCGCCATTACTTTCCATCATTTGAGTATTTAATAAACTCAATCACAAAACTCAGAAATCGTGGTTTCATAATGCACCAATCTTTATGAAATCAGGTTTTTTAAAATCGATTGATATTTTGTCATTGTGGTCATTTTTACCTCCCACCCTTACAGCTTGACCTACCCTTGGTAAAAATTTTGAGATTATATTCACCTCATTTTAAAGCTTAACAAGTTTAGTGGTTGTGCTAAAACAGTTTTGGAGATAATAAATAATAAAAACCAATTTCAAGGGCCCACTTTTAGGAGCCCGTAGTCCTCTTAGGAAGCATTTTGGTGCAGAGGTAAGTTTGGTCCAATCTATTTATTTTGACGTCTGGAATATGTGGTTATCTTTTTGTGCACTTATTTCTGAGACACCCTGTATAATATAATACATTTTTGTTTTTACTGTCATTGTCCATTTACTTAATTATATTCTTTTTGAGGATATGAAACTGAACAGCTTCCAGAAATGGGTAAAATTGTAAACAACGTTGACGTTTAAAATTTACTTTATTGAGTAGGCCATTGCCATTCATTGTCTGTCAAAAGTACGGCTTGACATAAGTTAAATTTAAACGGCAGTTGTTTACAATTTTACATATTGACTTACATACTTTAGTAAAAAAGTTAGTCAAAAATATTTAATAGTCGTAAACCAAATTTGGAATTCTTCTCGAATATAATGGCTATTATTCCCATGGTGATTTACACGAATTTGCACCCTTGTGAATAATAGGCAACATTATATGCTTGTTGAATAATACACTATTTTGTAATGAACGCATTTCTAAAAAATGTAAACACCAAAAGTTTACTTGGCCGAGTACTAGATCCATGTGTAGCCGCAAAAACATTTAAAAACACTTGCTTCTATTATAGTACTCGGTTTTAGCTACTCGGCCGAGTACTAGCCTCGTGTACCTGCACCTATAGGCCGTCTAGACATCAGTTTACATAGTATCAGTCAAATCCTCTTTTCTTCTTAAGGGGTAGTTTAAGGGGGTAGTTCTCAGTATTTTACCCCTAACTTTTATTTTAGTTTTTGAATATTTTCAAAAATTCTTAGAAAAACTAATTTTGGCAGCGAGCGGAGGACTGACTTGACTCACTTCATAGCGATATGAAGTTAAGCAACAGCTATCGCGTTCAGTACTTGGATGGGTGACTATCCGGGGAAGGACGCGGTCTCGTTTCCCCACTTCTAGCGGCTTGTATATCAGCTATATGGCAGAAGCAATACAACTGTAGGCGAGAGGTGTATTGAGGATATACCATCCTTCGGAGAGGATGTAAAGCAGTCGGTCCCTTGTCTATTAAATGTTAGGCAAGTAAAAAATCCCTACTCTTAGTAAGATAAGAGGTTCGGCAAAATTTCCAGGTTGGGGGTTGCTCGTCTCCTGGCGTCGGTGATAGGCCCTGGTAGCGGAAATAGGCCGACGTTAAATAAGTAATAATAAAAAAAAAACTAATTTTCGGATCATTAGACATCAAAAAGGTATTCTTATTGTATATTTATGTTTACAAATCAACGTAAATTTACATTTTATTAATAAATTCTGTTTACAAGGCATTCAACGTTCCCTAAAAAACAATTAGATTATGCATGTGCATATGCGAATATGGAACATTTCGAGCAATTTTTGTAATAATTAATAATTAGCAATTACCTACGTTTAATTTGATTATTGTATTACCTACATACAATAATAATGTTATCTAAATATTTCAAAGGATGTTTTAATGAAATGTTGTAAATGCACACGTTGATTTGTAGAAATGCAATAAGAATACCTTCTTTATTTCTAATGACCTGAAAATAAGTTTTTTATAAGAATTTTTGGAAATATGTAAAAAATAAAAAAGTATGGGGTAACATACTGAGAGCCAACCCCTAAAACTACCCCTTAAAAAGAAGAGTTCGACTGATATTATGTAAACTGGTATCCAGACTAAGTTTAAAATATGAATTTCATATTTTAAGGCGGTCGGAAGATATTGTAGATAAATTGATATTTATTATTCCCATTTAAAGAGGCATATCGCCCTTACTATCCATTTTTGGAAATAAATTTATTAAAAGAGTACCTTTATTTTTGGACGTACTATTAGTTCATCTCTGAAGTTACCAATATCATTTTTTTGTTCGGTGATTACTGATCTGGCTGCATTCACCTATGAGTTGAAATTATATATTTTGCTCTCTAGTTAATTTTTTTAAAATTTATTCATCAGGTTCTTAAAAATTACTATTTCGCCATTGACTTCCGGTATTTAAATTTTCTAGGAGGAAACGTCAAAATAATAATATTATAACCATTTCCGTTGCTATTTTCATGTACCTTGGTAGTTTTCTTGTAATTAGCATATGCCGTTATCTCATCTCTTCCTCAAGTTTTAAAAACAGTCAGTAGAAGAAAACTTTTCCAAAGCTAGATAATTTGCGTCTTAAATATGGGTTACTAAATAGGCAATCGCCATGGAGCGTATACACCTCAGATCAACAAAGAAACAGAAAAATAAAGCCGTATAAAATACACTGGGCGTGTGTGTAAGGAGGATAACCTCAAAACCATAGTCGGAATGTTTTGACTGACCACTATTATAGTCAGAGGCGTAGACATGTAAAAGGATTAAAACTACAATAAATAATAAAATAATTGACGTATTTTGATGAATTAATTTCAATAAATCAAAGGTAAAATATCTTGACTTAATACGTTATATGAAAGTATAATGAGCAACATGTATGAATTTTAAAAATGCGTTAATTTATTATTTTTTCGTTATACATATTATATAAGCTGAGTATATAATAACAAAAATCTATAAAAAACAGTTATTTTGTAAAAAAAAACATTTTAAAATTCAAATTTTAATCGAAAAAAAACACCGTGACTAAAATCGGTAGTATCGGTACGCCATTGATCTGACGTCATCTGGCATAAGGCACAACGTTTTGGTTTGATCCCTTTGACAGTTTACATTAGTTTGAATGCGTCCAAATTCCCGGCGAAACTAAATAATTTTTTTTATCCTTTAATTCGATTAAAAAAAATAAAAAATGCATATAAAGTAATGTTTTTTAGTGATATATTATTCTGTTATGTCAAAAAAATTTATACATTTTGCTCATTGGTATAAAAAATTAGAAGTTCTACATTTATTTATATCTACTATATCAAAGTTTTTACGACAATTTTTTAGTAACACTATAAGGCGAATAGTTCATTCAAATTTAACCTCACTGTCATTTAATAATCTTTTTATAAAACCAGCCAGAAAGTGACGCTTACTGGGCTTATTTTCAGGCCAGGAAAACGGATTTTGTCAAACTGAAGCTGATAAAGTGATGGTTGCTACGGTGAGAGTCTGGTAAAACTTTTACAGGCCGCTCACAATAATAGCAACTTTGAAACTGAAATAGGTAAATAAAAGTAAGAAAATAGGTAACTTAACATATTTTGATGTTTAGTTGACAACGCGACAGACGTTATAAAATGGAATTTCGAAATGAGGATTGCGAATTAAAAGCTAAAAGGTTAAAAATAAAATGTATGTACGTAACACGTCCCAAAAGTGCTTTTATTGGGTTCGCAGGCTTCCCAGGAAGAGCCGCAGGCCACTCGTCCAGTAAAATGCAGTCTCCGCTGCTGAAGTGTGGCTGAAGTGCCTATATCTCTCGATTCTCCATTATCCGTTGACCTGTGAACAAAAATACATATTTACATTATCTAAATTATGTTTGTTAAATTTTATGTAGATATTCAATAAATTATAAACTCTAGTTAAAGAGCATCCTTCCATATACTGTAACGTACAATATAATGAGCATCCCTGTTAAAACCCCGAAACTATGAAGTATTCAAATGTATGGAAATTTGATTTGAAGAGACAGCGATAAGCTCGATAGAGTATTTTTGACAAAATATCGACACTTTTGTGATAAAGATTTAAAAAAATTAAATTACTCGTAGTACTCATTTCAGACTTAAAAATTCAGGGTGCTATTTTCGAAATTCATTAAAATATAAAGAATATAATGCTATTAAGGATATTATATGAGCAATGAGCATGTATTGCTCCAGGAACATGTTTCCCCACCAATATTTGATGTATGGTACATTTACTATAAATATTACTCCATAAATCTGGCAATCCAGATCCGTCAATGTAACTACCTAAGACTCGCAATTCAGCCATAATTGTATGTTGTTCATCAGATGTAAAGATCCAATTTGTAGATTGCTTGTGGGAAAGATCCCATGTCTAAAGTTACTACACATTTTTTATTTTCTCCAACAAATACTACAAAGTTAAAGTTAAGTTAAGCATACAAACAATAAAGTAAGCAGGTACTAATTTCTATTGGAATTTAGTTATTATTTGTTTTCAAATACAAAAAATATCAAATGTATTATAAAATTACCATTTACGCCACGTATAATGTTGTAGTACATAATAATGTGGTACCTTATATCCATGATAATAATTAGGGCAACATTAGCTTTTATTTTCCTATCTGCCGATGCAATTTTTCTTTGAAAAACTTCATACATCTATAAACTACAATTTACTTACTGCATGTATAATTTTGTTCTTAATATTTAACGTATCACCACGAGGTTAAAATTTTAGTTTTAGCAATATTTTTATAATTTAAAGTTTATAATAGATTTGTCAAAAAAGTATTCGATTTCGATTTTATAAAATTGTGAACTGTCTGTTAAGAGCGCTTAGAACAAAAAGCAGCGACCGAACAAATTTCAACATTTTGATTCGGGCGGCACGGCCGGCGCGTGGCGGGCGCCCGGACAAATATCTTAATCACTATACAGCCGGGTACCCGGTCGCCTAGACACTCCCTTTAATGTATATGTGTGTAGTCTTGTCCTAATCCACCAGTTTAGGTTAATGTTGGTAAAATGTTTAAATGTAACTGTACTCTTTACACCTAAAGTGTTATGTCGAATTATTAAGGGCGATACTTTTCTGGAGTATGTACACTGTGATCAGTGAAGAATAGTAGGTACTGTCAGAAATAAATGCATAAGATTTTCCATATCTATTTACACGTCTAACCCACCACCAGAGAATAATAAAAGAGTTTCGTTGCAAGGGTGAGGGTGTAATATCTGCACCAATACCAATATGTTAATAAAGGAATTTATTTCTTTATGTAGATTCACGTTTATTTTATGTAGTTTTTATACTCACCGGTTTTTTGGTGTACGCAGCATATTTATGTTTTCGTTTAAAATAGATCAGTTATTAATCAGTCGTTGGTAGTTTCATTTCTAAGTATATTAAATTATAAATCTAAAGTTATTACAACTAACAATCAATTAAACTCCTTCACTATTGAGTATTCTTCAAGTTGAAAAATATTGAATTTTTAATATTTGTGATATTAAGTTTTCATAGAGAACTAACATTCAATTTATTAACCGTTTCTATTTTCCTGGAATGTTATTTGAATCATTTCTATGTAATTTTAAAACAACTAGGTATTTCAAAATATCATGAATAAATGATTATTATTAGAATACACTTTTGACTATTTAATAAATAATTCTAGCCCAATTTGTTTTGGAAAATTCAATTCAGTCCCGAATATTTCAAAATGTCAAAAGTGTATTCAAAGTACAACAGTGAGTAAAATTTAATTTAAAATTAAATACAGTGTGTCGCACTTAAGAGTGAAACACCCTTATAATTTTTTTCATTTTTATCCTATCTAAACCAAATTTCACTCAAAGATAGTGCCCATTAGGATCAACTTATGGCTCAAAAGCCATTTGCCCCTTACTAATGCAAAGCCACCTACGATATCAAAATAAACCGGAAAAATAAAAAAAACATAGGCCATCAAAAATTTTATTAATGTAAGTTGTTCAGAATTGTTCAAAAACCTTAAATCCAAAATTTAATCAAAATAAAAAAATGTTGGAAAAAATTTTTAAGTCTGAAAATATAAATTTATCGGTTTATTGTACTGTAATATTTTATTTTTTATAACAAAAAACTAAAGAAATACTCTGCAACTAAATACGAATGATAATAATTGATATTGTAAAATTATATTTTCGGACTTTTTTAAATCAAAATATCAATATTTTTTAATTTTGATGAAATTTTGGATTTAAGGTTTTTAGACAATTCTGCACAACTTTCATTAGTAAAATTTTTCGATAAAAAAAATGCCTAATATGTTTTCTTCATTTTTTGCGTGTATTTTGGTGGCTTTGCATTAGTGGGGGCGAATGGTTTTTTGGCCATGAGTTGATCCTAATGGGATCTATCATTGAGTAAAATCTGGTTCAACTCGGATAAAAATGAAAAAAGTTATAAGGGTGTTTCCCTCTTAAGTGCGACACACTGGATACTATTTATACCAAATAATACTGCGGAGCTAGGAATTTTGAATATAACTTACACCTACTCTTCTTTAAGTAACTCAAGAATTATTCAGAAATATTTCGAATATTATTGGAAACGATAACGTAATTTTTCTATTTCCAATATAATTACAAAAATTAATTGTTTGTGCAGCTACTGCTAGAATTATTTCTTTTCTCACTAGTATGGAGGTTTCAAAATCACACTAGTGAAAATGAGACCACGAGTTGCGCACGTTTATTCTCTAAAAATGGTGTATTATATATTATACCAAGAGTATGAGTTCCGAGTGTGAAGTATGTTGCCTAAGATGTAATCGACGGCAACAAGCAAACAATCACAAGAGGGATTAAATGGTATATTGTGCGACAAGTGCAGAAAAGTGCAAATTTGTCACGAGTTTGAAGAAGTTGTGGCACGAGCGAATGCGAGTGCCACAATTCAAACGAGTGAGAAATTGCATTTTTGCACGTAATATCTTATGTTCCAATGAGTATTGCATGCATCCTCAATCACCACAAGTCCAATATTTTTATCCATAGGCGACACCAGCGAAACATTAAATCAGTCAAATTTAAATATTAAAAACGAAAATATGAATTCAATTTATTTCCGGCGGCAGATAATGAGTCTTGGTACGCCGATCAATATTTACGCAATAATACACCACTCGAGACACAACTAGATAGCTCAATTGCTCTGTTTAATATGTAATTTATAGTAAATTTTGAGCTTCACCATAGATTAAAATCATGTCTACTTTTTCATTGTTTGCAAACATTTCGGCGCTATTTAAATTCATTCACACTCGCAAACTATTTGACACAAACAATATATTCACTAAACAAACTTATGTCAACAGCCCTAGTTCATTATTTTCCATAGGCCACTCGATTACATCATGGCTAACTCGTATGCAATTGAGGGTTTTCCAAACTATTTTACCCTGTATATTTTTAAATATAAAAGATACAAAAATACATTTTTAATAGAAAATGTTCAGAAAAATAGCACTTTCCAGAGAGCACAAAAAAAGTGTATGTTCCTGGGAAAAAAGTTCTGATGACGTCAGTTTCGCCATTTTCCAGATTTCGAAAAAAAAAATTTCTAGCGTAAAATGTACCTTAGTGCACCCCAAATTAAACCACGTAAACGATTTTGTTATAACTTTTTTCATTCTCTAGATATAGTCCCGAGACATCAACTTTGGGACACCCTGTACTTACATACAAAGTAAATTTTGTGCTTCAAGACTTTATAGGAACTATAGGTACGCTCATTTAGTGAAAACGTCATTTGGCAGGTAATTCGATGCAAACAATGTTTGAAGTTTGGAAAAGGGACAATAATTTAATAATATATCAGGGGTTATCCGAGATCTCTGAATTTTATCGGATAAATTGCGGGTAGATTTTTTTTGCAAAATTTTGCTTAGAAAATGTTCGAGACTTAATAATTTACATTAAAAGCCCGAGACCGCAGGTCGAGGGCTTTTAGGTAAATTGTTATGTAGTGTTAGTGTTAGTGGAAATACCATTTTATTTTTGTTTCTAAATAAAAATACTGGTAATACGATTTTACTTTTTGAAAATGTTTTGTGTTAACTGTTTACTACTTTGCAACAAATTTTGATTTTTATCACATCCGAAATTTCACAAGTTTTGCGTTCTACTTCGTCATTTCCAATCTTCGGTTGCAACTTTGCGAAGGACTGTGAAGTTTAATAGAAATTTCCTTCAGTGTAGTGGATACATTTTGTGCGATTATTAATCTTTTAACACTCTTTTAAACTGGCTATTCACCAA
This sequence comes from Rhagium mordax, assembly GCA_963680705.1. Classification (NCBI taxonomy): domain Eukaryota; kingdom Metazoa; phylum Arthropoda; class Insecta; order Coleoptera; family Cerambycidae; genus Rhagium; species Rhagium mordax. Next base: position 17,086,389 of record OY796659.1, on the reverse strand, counting down.
AAAGTTTCAAGGGTGGGTAAGATTGGGGGTGCTAAGTGAATTTTAAGGTTTAATTTTCACGATTTTTCCGTGTAACACTGAAATCTTGGAGTTTATTAATCCCTTTTTTTTACTAAAATCGAATTCCTGTTTCGGAAATATTTTAGAAAAAAACACTATCCAGCCTACTATCACCTCCTTAAAGTAACTAAAAGGTTATTAAATGAACAGAGACATTTTTGTCAACAAATAGGCCCTATAACGGAATAAAATATGAAAATATTGTTATTTTCAATTTTCACTTTGTTAACGTTTGGATTTCTATTAAATAAATCAAATATAATTAGAAGAAGAATAAGTTTTTTGGAGAAGTTAAATAAAATAGAGAAATGCTTTTTGTCGTTTACCCCAAGAAAGAAATATGATGCAGCTACAGCCACGTATTTCGGAGTTATTGCTCATCATCAGTGTAGCGCAGCTTAAATAATGGATCCATGTGAATCACTTTCTATGGGGTTTCTCTCTTGAGGTAAACGACAAATAACATTTTTCTATTAAATATAATATTAAATGATAGAAATATTAAGGAATCATAAACCAGATCTAAAAATAACTAACAGAAATAAATATACCATAAACAGTCGATATATATGGATAATACTTCTACTATTAGTGGACAGCTGCCATAAAATACCTATTTTGCTACCTGATGTTATTTGAAACTGGTGTAATAAACACTGAATTACTGTGGTGGATTAAAGATAATCGTTCTAATACCAGCTAAATGAGGTATTCCCCTTAATCTTTAAAGGGATTATTTATTAAATAATGCATACCTACCTACACTCTGCACTGAAATTCGTAGATTTAATTATAAAATGCAAATTTTATTTTAAATGCAGTGCAATAAAACATAGACATTGGATAAATAGTAATGTTTGCCAAACGAAATTAACAAGTTTATGTGGCATATCCAATGATTACAAATTAATAAACTCATTTAAAAAAGAGGCATACCTAGTTATATATTTAAGAGAAAAACAAAACAAATTAACAAATGTTTCTTATCATTTATAGTGTAGTCAAAGCGAGAGTTACATACATTTAATTTTGTAAAGCATTAAATTCTATACAAAAACCAATTGCTATTCTATAGTTTTTGGGATATACCATTCAGTAAACAAATAATATAAAGAGGCACAACTGTCAACGGGCCGAGATTTTAGTGTTGTATTTTTTTGCCAATAACCACAGAATTTTCTACAATATTTAGGGCTATGCAACCGAATTGCAAATACCTTCCCGTAGCACTGAAAATTGATAACAATCCTGAAGCTATTGGCAAAAAAATACAATACTAAAATCTCGGCCCCTTGACGGTTGCGCCTAATTATATTATTTATTTACTCAATGGATATACTAAATTAACATAAATAAGGTTCTCCTGATTCTGCCTCTCCTGCGTCCTTCCGATATTGCGAAACAACGAACGTGAGAAGGGTCATCCATCACCTATACCTCTAGGCAACCACAGTTTTTGAGCATTACGGCACCTATAAACAAATTAAATCAATTGGATACTAAATATGCATTATATTGACATAACATATAACATATTACAGAAAATGATATCAGACAGGCAACTAAGAAACGTAAGAACAAAATGACTGGTGATGATAAAATGCATATTAATAAAAGCGTGTGCATATACTTTGATTAGATATGTTTTTATTATTTTTAATCCATTTCTTAAAACTCGATTATTTTCAAGTTGATGGAAAATAGCATCATTTTGTCCGATGCTGAAAATGTATAACATATCTATTTTAGGCATATTGCTATTATTTTTAAATTATAGGTCATTGACATATAACTACCTTAATAAATAGGATTATAGGAAACAACTACTGGACTCCCATTGAATTATAATTATACCTATAAATCCAAATTGGTAGCCAAATTTGTTATTTGTCTTTTCTATACCAGACACAGACCGGTCTTGAACTCTTTATGTTCTCATCAGTGTGCCACAGGTAGCTGAAAAGACAAATAACAAAAGCAAACCAAACTGGCCTATGGCAGACCCAACACATAGTAAGTAGTGAGGGATAAGTACATCCCTCTGGTGGTCAGTTGCTACTACCAGTCAAGACATCGACGGTGTCTCTGTGACCGATAGCGGCTTGCCAAGCAAGCATCAAGAGCGGCGACCTCTAGCCCTGATGGACTAAAACATGCTTAATAAATAGGATTATAATCCTATAATCCTATTTTATTTTTATTTACTATCAACGTGGACCCTCTACTTACTCTACTATATAGTAAAACAAACCTTACGATTTTCAAAGAGTCTTAATAAATCATAAAATTTAATAACTATAGAAAACCAAAGAAATATATATATTTTTTTTTATTCACTTATTTAACGTCGGCCTATTTCCGCTACCAGGGCCTATCACCGACGCCAGGAGACGAGCCACCCCCCAAAATGGAAATTTTGCCGAACCTCTTATCTTACTAAGAGTAGAGATTTTTTACTTGCCTAACATTTAATAGACAAGGGACCGACTGCTTTACATCCTCTCCGAAGGATGGTATATCCTCAATACACCTCTCGCCTACAGTTGTATTGCTTCTGCCATATAGCTGATATACAAGCCGCTAGAAGTGGGGAAACGAGACCGCGCCCTTCCCCGGATAGTCACCCATCCAAGTACTGAACGCGATAGCTGTTGCTTAACTTCATATCGCTATGAAGTGAGTCAAGTCAGTCCTCCGCTCGCTGCCCTTCAAAGAAATATTATATTTTTAGATTCCATTGCATGATTTGAAAGTAGGTGGAAATATGTAAATTATAATGGTTATAAGTTTGATTTCACAAATGTCACATTAATGATACCCCATGGCTCAAATTTGGCGTCATACTCCCCTTGATATTCATTAATGATTTCAGTAATTATTTTTTGTGAAAACTTGCTGCTGACAGTTTGAAATTATGTTCTGAAATAAATTCCAATATTAATTTTATGTTTCTCCAGGAACTTGGAAAATTGATATAAAGAAAACAAGCTTTAGCTCAATGTGATGTAAAGTAATGTATTTATATAACTAGAAATATACACTATACAGCCAATAATATTCGACTACCATATAAATGACTTACGTGTGGTATGGTTCACTAACTTGATGCTTCATTTATTAAAATCATAAAGATGCCATTGAAGTAATTCAACGGAAATTTCTGAAATTAATTTTGTTTAAAAAGGACGGAATGCACTCACAACAAGGAGTTAACCGATTACTGCCGAATAGGTTTTAACATATTCAGAATCATTAAGCTGAATTTGAAATATTTTAATATCATTATTTAATAATTTTCTTAACAAACTTAATTTTATATTTTCCAATATTCTTGTCAATATAAAATTTAATGTATCATGCGCTAGTCATATAGGGTATTGACTATGTCAAAAAAAAAAAACAGGATAAAAGGACCTAATTCGTTAATTGTATATTATACAGTGAGCACGTAAAGGTTGGAATAAATACAAGAAAAATGAATAGTGCCATATACCCCAAAAAAGAAACATGATGCAACCACGGACACGTGTTTCGGAGTTATTGCTCCTCATGAGCGTAGCGTAGCTTAATGGATCCATGTGGATAGGATCAGAAACAATAACTATGAACGGTTAGAAAGTAGCAGCACACACTGCACACAGTACTCAAATTTGTGCTTTCGTGCACCATGTGCCAATTTATGGCCTCCAATGATAACAGTCAGCACAGTTGTTTCTGATCCTATCCACATGGATCCATTAAGCTACGCTACGCTGATGAGGAGCAATAATTCCGAAACACGTGTCCGTGGCTGCATCATGTTTCTTTTTTTTTTTTTTTTTTGTTGGAATAAATTCCGTAAAATCGTTACAAAGCAGGTGACAAAAATTCGCTCAGAGACGTCGATTTTTATTCATTTCTCAATTTGTTCATTTAAAGAAATGTTTACAAACTTTTTTTAAAAAGTTATAACGCCATCGGCAAATTTTTTAAATGGCAACCCCCATTTTTCAAAATGTCCTTTAAAAGAGCATATTTTTCTGCATACAGTACGTTAAATTCTATGGCTTATTAAATTAGCAATCACTATGGATTCTCTTAGCGTATACACCATACTTAATAGCTTTTCCTTAGGATAATTTTTTCGACAAGAGAATATTGACAAACGCCGGTAAAATGAGTTTTATACAAAGTTGGAGAGTATTGAGTGGTGAATCTTCTGATTCAAAAAATATTTCTTGATCAGGTTTGATAAATATTTTTTTGCACTTCGTTTGTCATAGGTTAATTTCTCATATGGCATTTTCAAGACCCATTTTCAAACAATTTTTATCTAAAATTATATTTACTTATTATAAGTGAGAGTAATTGAGAAAAAATAATAAAAATGTTATGCTAAGTTCTCGCAAACTACCAATATACTTATATAAGTACCTACTATCCTTGTATATGTATTATATCCCTCATTTTTCACATAAATGAAGGTTATCGTTAATAAAAGAGTTTCTGCATATGCTGCAAAAAATTTTGTTTTGTTAAAAATATCCACTATGGACGATTAAAAGGCAGAGCAATGAATCGTCCTTGTGGCTGAATATGTAGAACTTTACGATCTAACGAACAAAAACTATAATAATCAGCGAAGAAAAGAAAATATTTGGAGAGAAATATATTTGAAATTAAATGAAACTTGTAAAAGTATTGTAAAGACAAACAAACGTCAACAGCGTACTTTACTCTTTGCTAACTGCGCGTAGTGTCGCGTCGCTGTTGTTCGTCCATGGTGAGAATACTACTCACGAGTGTTACACTTTGCAGCGTAGCGTCGTGCCGCGTCGCCAAGCTGAGTGTAGCGCAAGTGAGAATCGACCTTAACATGAGAAGAATAACCTGTTGCCATATCTCCGAATTTGTATTAATTTATTTTACTATCAGGTAGGTAACAGGACAACAATTAAAAGATTATTGTAGGCGCGGCTTATACTTAAGTGCTCTTTGGCCATTGGATACAGTTTGTCAAATTTTACGATGATAAGAAATCCATACCTACTATATAGTCCAATTAGTAGGGGTGGTCAGGTAATAAATACTGTACATTCAAAATTGCAGTTCATTTTTCTTGTGATATTCAAAACGTGAACATGTCGGCAGTGCCTATCGAAAGTTCTCAAAAACAAAATTGTGAAGACGACCAACTCAGAGATAATATGGTTTTATACGAGCCAATATCCACGTGCTCCAGTTGGTCAAAATCAGCACCACCATCTTATCCAGCATTATTAAATAATGTCACTTGTGGGATATATGAGTCGACGAGCTCATATCAAGCGGAAAATCATCAAATGGTAAGTCGCAAACTTATTTAATGTTTTAATTTGATTATCTTATTTTACATAATAATATAAACATCTTTGATAGGCTCTATGTATTTATCAGTTGATTATGTTTGTTCCTTACAGTTACCAAAATCAAAAGAAATGCTTCAGTAAAATGTCGTTGCAACGAATTCAAATAACAAATGCTGCTCGTTTTTATAAGAATTTTTCAAAATTCGGTATGTTCTCCTTCTTCAATAATCAGTAGGTACCAAATACATACGTCGACCAATAGAATTTATTTTAACAGATAAACGACAAACGCTACAATTTTTGCGCTAAATCAATAATTTTATTCCGTGTAAAAAAAACCTTTATTTCATACAATTTTATTAAACATTAAATATTTTTACGTATTATTTTGTGAAGTTGCTAACAACCAATTAATTTCCTTTACTATTGAGTGATCTTCAAGTTGAAAAATATTGGATTTTTAATATTTGTGATATTACGTTTTCATATAGAGAATGTATTAACCGTTTCTATTTTCTTGCATTGTTATTTGAATTATTTTTATGTAATTTTAAAACAAATACGTATTTCAAAGTTTAATGAATAAAATATTTATATTATTATAATAATGTCATTTGAGATTAATATATTAATAAAATACATTTTTGACTATTTAATAACTAATTCTAACCCAACTTGTTTTAGAAAATTCGGGACATTCTAAAAGCAACTCAGTCCCGAATATTTTTAATTTCAAAATGTCACAGTGTATTCAACGTATATTCATCCTTTTTAATATAACAATCAAATATTCTGACTATTTACTAATTTATTCTTTTACAGCACCAATACCTTGGCGGTTCTCAATGCCTCGAGTGGAATCCAAGACCACAAAATAATAATTTGTCATATGGATTAGAAAATAAAATATTTAGACCAACAGGACGGTATGAAATCCATTTACCTTACTATGCCAGGCACGGTGCAGATAACACTTCATTGCAATCAAACAGTGAGTAAAATTTAATTTAAAATTAAATATACTAATATTTATACCAAATAATACTGAGGAGTGCGGAGATAAGAATTATAATTTTAACTTATACCCACTCTTATTTAAATTACTCAAGAATTATTCAGAAATATTTCGAATATCACATTTATTGAAAACGAAAACTTAATTTTTTTATTTCTAATTACCAAAAGTTAATTGTTTGAGCAGCTACTGCTAGAATTATTTCTTTTCTTATTAACACCAAAAAATTATTTTTGTTCATATTTAATTTTCTTAATTTCAGATTATGTAGAGAGACCACCACAACCTGTTATGAGTCCCAAACTAAACATCGGTGAAGTGAGAGGTAGGAGGGCAAGAACGGTCTACACATCTTCCCAGTTGGTCGTACTGGAAAATATGTTCCAGAGCGATAATTATTTGTGTCGTTCAAAACGCATTCAGTTGGCTCAAAAGTTGGCACTGAGTGAAATACAAATAAAAATTTGGTTCCAAAATAGAAGGATGAAATTAAAAAAAGAACAGAAAATTAAGGCTTCATTACCAACGCCTTCAAATGAGAATTCCTCGTCACCAGCCCTAACATCGTCCTTCTCTAGTAATTCAACCTCGCTCAATTTACAAACTAGGCATCCATTCGTAAAATCCGACCAATCTGCTTTTATCGCAGAATTATTTGATCACTCTGCCTCAGTTCAAAGTCAAAATCTTCTAGAGCCTATTGAAGAATTTCCGGATATTGAATGCAATGCAGAATGGGACGGCAACATCGAAAATGGAAATAACTTCGATTTAGATAGCTTAATTGCTCTGTATGATATTTGATTTATAGTTTATTTACTAATGTACCTTTTTTAATATATTTTATTTAAGTTACAAACTTTTTTATTTTATAAGGTTTATAATTGAGACAAAAATTTTTTGTTAATTTCCATGTAGTTAAATTTTATAAAAAAATATCCTAATATGAAAAAACGCAAATCATATGCATCAGAAGTTATTGATTCTCAGTGTTATCCAAATTGGAATTATCAATTTTAATATACACCCAGATATCGATGAAAAGGCGTCCAATGAATGTTTTATTTGAAATATCACGTGAAGACACTATTTTACCTACAATCACGTTAAACATAATTTGTTTCGCAGAAAGATCAAACCCATGTGAGTAGTGTGAAAACAAAGTCTTTATTTCGCACAAATTCTATAATTTATTGCCACCGATTTGGTTCACGAAACCGGTCGCAATAAATTATAGACTTTTTGTGAGAAAGAGACTTTGTTTTCTTCCAATATGTTTTTTTGTTTTATCGGAAATTAGGCAACCTCCAAATCGTAGCCAAGACTGTCCGGATGGGCGTTACACATTAGAAAAACGCAGACAAACATCCATACCCACCGACATTACCAGTGCTGGTGCCGGTGCCGGCTGGAGTTCGAACCCAGTAACGACGTGCTATCAGTCATGCTCTATGTCGCTGCGCTACCGAGTCGCAGAATACCGCAAGATAAAATTGCGATGATTTGAGTTAAGTTTTTAAAAAACACTAATAAAACTTTTTATTAATTATTCTTTATTTTTCACAGTTACAAAGTGTTAGCTTGGTTGACAGAATAGATCTAGTCCTTATTTCTAGAGAACCTATATTTATAATTTTGCTTATCGCAGTTGCTGCATTGCATTACTACACGTGCTACGCATAGTCATCATTATTACACGTGCTACGCATAGTCAGCATTCTGATTAATATTATCTACAATACTAGGAATTATAACTCCTCCGGCCTTAGAGTAAAATTATACTGAAAGGGTAATTTTTCGAAAATAATTATTTAAACTATAATCTCATTGGTAGGGGGAGTTTTACATTTTTTCCTTTTTCTTTAAATATTTCAGGTAACAAACATACAAAGAATACACAATTTTTGTTAGTACATAGCTATTTGTTCTTAAAGCTACAAATTTTGTTTTGGGTAATAATAATTGGTAAGTATAATTCAATTGTACAAGTAATGTATATAATTCGAAAAATTGAAATTTTGTGTTTTCAATTAAAGGAATTTCTAAAATGAAAACCACTGTAAAATCTTTAGAGTATCCTTTGATATTAATGATTTTTTCGTATTTAAGTATATTACTGATTTCAGGTTCAAAGGGTAATTGAGTATTAATTATTATAGTATTAATTTCTTGTAGAAGTTCTACTAGATTTATAATTGAATTATGCAAGGCATTTAACTTGGCAAAGGTTGAGGCTGTTCCTATTTTTTCTAATATATCATAGATATTTTGGTACAAAAATGTTAATTGTGTTAGCAATGAATACGTCAAGAAGTATTGATAGTGTTCAGCTTCATAATTTGCAAAATAGTTTACGTCAGCTTCAATACGTTGAATTCTAGATTCTAGAAGTATTTGATTGTGAGATAAATTTTGGGCTGTTTCATTAAAATTCTTAATAGTTGAATTTAGAATAGTTATCAGATTTATTGTCGATTCTGTAGAGGTGGTGAAGATCGTACAGCATCTGTAACAGGTTTACGAAGTTCTTTTAAATGAATTACTATTACTTTATTGTTTTTTGGATTTTTAATTTTTGCTTTATTAAATTCTAATAATTCAGTAATTATATAGGGTCCTGCGAATTTATTTTTTGCTTTTGATCTTTCATCTAATTTCTTATATACCGTTTGATTTATTTTAAATTCGTGTTGTATGTCGCCTTTAGTATTTCGTTTTTCAAGCACTTTTTGTTTTTGAACAATTTCTTTGTTATTGATAGTTTGATATAGATTTTCGGTACGATTTTTGTGGGCTAATGCATAATCGGTATAAAATGTAGTTTCAATAAGTTCTAAGGGATTCTGTGAATTCGTGTGTCCGAATGTAATTTCAAAAGGAGATAATTTTAAATTTGATTGAATTGCTGTATTATAGGCAATAATAGCATAAGGCATTAATTTAGTAATTGAAGAATTAGGCTCTTTTTCCTTTAATATACGTAGGTGTTCAATTAGAGTGGAATGAAATCTTTCAACTGGGCTATTACTTTCGTGATGTTTTGGTGTTCCAAAATGAACATTAATTTTATGGCTTTTTAATAATTCTTGTATATTTTGGTTTTTAAATTCCGTTCCGCTATCTGAAACAATAGTTTCTGGTGTTCCGTAAAATGAAAAGTATTTGATTAAGTTATCATGAATTGAAATAGAATCTTTTGTAGCGGGAAAGGCTTGTCCTAATTTTGAAAATTTATCAATAATCGTTAGAAATGATAAGTTTTCAATGGTAAACATATCTATGTGGAGTACTTGGAAAGGTTTTGATGGAGTTTCGGTCATTACCAGAGGGGTATATGGTTCGTGTCTAGCGTATTTGGCTCTTTTGCAAATTTCACAATCATTTATATACGAGGTAATGTCTGATTTTTGGTTTTTCCAATAATAATTATTTTTTAATTTAGAATAAGTTTCATCAATTCCTCTATGGTTAGATTTTCCTTCGTGATATATTCTTATAAGAGTTAATCGTTCGTCCTTGTCTCTAACAGTATTAATAAGTTTTGTACATATTGAAAGTTTTAAGTTGTCAAATTTAGAATTCTGAGTGGTTGTAAAAATGGGAATTAATTGTCTGTCATGAAAATAGATATAATTGGATTTTGTTGGATTTGTATGGTCTCTAAGAAGTTCAGTAACTAATTCTATAGAATGCAAAGGAACTTTGACATTTTTTATAACATGTCCGTCTATAGTTTCGGTGTCTACTCGTAATTCATGGTGGGGGTTTCTTTGTATTAAAAACTGAATAGGTTTATTATTTATTATTTCGTCTAAAATTGGTATTCCATAATTATCAGGTTGTCTTGAGGTATGAACAGTATTTATTTCATCGTCATCGTTTTCTATTATTTCGGGTATTTCAAAATTTGGATTTTCAGGTATTATAGGTATATTTTGAATAATTTTTATTTTAGGATTTCTATTATGAGATAAATTTTTATTAGTCTCGTCCGGTTTAGGATTTAAGTCAGGGTGAGATATTGGGTTTTCAGAAAGTTCTCTCAGATATTGCGTAATATCTTCATTTATATTTCCGGGTTGGTTTATTACAGATTCTGTTTCTAGGGCATTTATTTGGATACGACTTAACGCGTCGGCGTTGGTATTTAATTTTCCTTTTTTATACATGATAGTATAATCATATTCTTCCAATTGGAGTCTCCAGCGTACTAATTTTGAACTGGGGTCTTTCATGTTAAATAACCAAACAAGGGGTCTATGGTCAGTATATATCGTGAATTTTCTTCCATATAAATAAGGTCTAAACATTTTTACTGCCCAAACTACCGATAAACATTCTTTAAGTACTGTCGAGTAGTTAATTTCATGCTTATTTAATGTTCTGGAAATATATGCTATAGGTTTATCATTTGGGGGTGTATCTTGTGAAAGTACAGCTCCCAATGCATAATTTGAACTGTCTGTGGTTAGTATAAACGGTTTGGAAAAATCTGGATACTGTAAAATCGGTGCGTTAATTAATAAATTTTTTAAGTGATTAAAAGATTCAATAAACTGGGGTGTATGCATGATTTTTTCATCTTTCTTTAATGATTTAGTTAAAGGTTTGGCTATTTTAGCAAAGTCTTTTATGAATTTTCTATAATAACCGGCTAATCCTAGGAAAGATTTGATTTCTTTGGCTGTTTTTGGTATTGGAAAATTTTTTACTGCTGCGATTTTATTAGGATTTGGTTTTATCCCGTCAGGTGTAATTACGTGTCCTAAATATTCTACATTTTGTTTTAAAAATTCAGATTTGTCTAATTGTATTTTAAAATTACTTTCACGTAATCTTTGGAATATTTTTCTAAGTCGTTCTATATGTTCTTGTAGACTTGTGGAAAAAATAATTATGTCATCTAAATATACTGCGCAAATTTCATTCTGTAATCCTCGAAGGATATTATTCATAACACGTTGGAATGTACTTGGTGCGTTTTTTAATCCGAAAGGCATCCTATTAAATTCATAATGTCCGGTCTCTGTAGAAAATGCTGTTTTAGGTATATCTTCAGTTATCATTTCAATTTGATGAAAGCCGTTAGCTAAATCTAATGTCGTGAAATAATTACATTTTCCTAGTTTATCAAGTATTTCAGAAATATTTGGTAAGGGATATTTATCGTCAATTGTTTTTTGGTTAAGTTTTCGATAATCAATAACCATTCTCCATTTAGTTTTGCCTGAAGCATCTAATTTTTTTGGTACAACCCAAATTGGAGATGACCATGGGGAATTTGAATGTTGTATGATTTTTGAGTCTAACATTTTAGATATTTGCGAGCTAACTTCAGCTTTATGGACATGTGGGTAACGATAAGACTTAGTAAAAATAGGGGTTTCGTCAGTAAGTTTGATTGTGTGTTTGATAGCGTTAGTGAAAGTTAATGGAATATTTTCCGAATGAAAAATATCTCGATATTCAAAGCATAATTTTCTAATCGCTTTATTTTCTTCTTGATTACAATGTTTAAGTCTAAGATTTTTTAAATTTTCTTTATATATTTTATCTAATTCAATATTACTTAGAGAATTTTCAGAATTTTCAATAAAATTTATTTCGTTCTGGTCAAAAGGTTCAGTTTCCAAAAAGTCTGTTAATGTCAATTCAATAGCATTATCTGTTTTATTAATTAAAGTTGTCAATGCAAAATTGTCTTCGATATTTACAATAGCAGTAGGTGTTTCTAGTTCGTTAAATTGCATATGATTAAGAATAGCTGTACCTGATTTTTGAAATGTAGGTAACATAACTATTTGTTCAGTTCTTGATGGAATTACTAATGAATATGGTTGTTTCAAACGTACTTTAGGAGATTCTTTAGTCTTTTGAGTCGAATTTTTAAAGTATATAGGAATCTTAATTTGTGGGAATTCTAGTACTTTTTCATCAATGTCGATTTTAGCTTTTAATTCACTAATAAAATCTATGCCTATTAATCCTTGAAAGTTTTCAGAAAAATCGAATAAATAAAAGGTATGACATTTATTTATATTAAAGTCTGCTAAAAGTATTAAATCAATAATTTCGTTGTGATAAGAGATTCCATGTGCAGTTCTTACTTCAAATGTTTTTTGTTGAATAGAATTAGAAAAGTGCTGTTGAATTAATTGGGGATTTAAGAAACTTTTTGTACTACCTGTGTCTATTAAAATTTTTGCTTTAAGTGTTGGAATATATATGTACGGTAGGTTTTGTCCAAAATAATTAAGATTTATTATGTCGGGAATTTCATAATCTGAGTTGTTGGAAAATTTATTTGTGAAAAGTCAGTTGGTTCAGTTCCGGTATATTGTTGTTGATCATATTGTTGATTACATTGATGTGGTATAGTATCATCATCATAAGAATAGAAAGTTGAATCTGGATATTGTTGTTCTAAATTATCATTAGATTGGTTATCATATTGATCGTCAAATTGATAATATTGGTTTTCATTTTGAGTTTCAAGATTACTTTCATTATAATCTTGGCTAGTAGAGTCGGGTAAATCACATACAAATTGGTTATGTAATCGAGTTGAAAAGGGTTTAGTTGTTCGACTATGGCCAGATGTAGTGTCCATAGGGGTAGGTTTTGGTAAGAATTTATGTACTTGGGACTGTGGTTTAAAAACGTTTGTTTGTGGAAGTCTTTGGAAATGATTGTTATGAGAATTGCTATGATTAAAGATATTTTCTCATTGGGTAATTTTGAAAACTTGGTAAAGGGCGATTGTTATTTTGACTTGGATTAAATGTAGGGCGGTAATTATTTTGATTAGGGTTAAAATTATAATTCTTAGGATTATATTGTTGTGAATTTCTAAAATTGGGTCTAATTTGATAAGACATTTGATTATTAGTAATATTGCTTGAACTATTTTTATTTCTATATTCCATAAAATTTTGTTCTTCTACTGTGAAACTCATGGCTTGTTCTAAACTATCGGGATTTTTAACTCTGATAGCTAATTGCATATGGTAAGGTAAACAAGTTATATATGTTTTTAAAGATAATTCATCATAATGTTTAATTTTAATCAGTTTCGTCTCGATGTTTTCAAAACCTTGATTTAATTTTGTAATTAATAAACTACGTATGTCTTGAATACGACTTGCAAATTCTAACAATGGTTCGTTCTTATTTGGCTTTAATGATATCAAATCTTTGAATAAGCAATCTATTGACCTTTGATCAGCAAAGCTTGCTATAAGTACGTCCTTGACCGCATTCCAGTTATTAAGTTCACTACGTGGACATATTAAATCACTGGCTCGACCTCTTAATTTGCTATATATTGTATCTAATAAACACGTATTAATAGGTGCTGTTGGATTAGCAACATTTTGAAAAGCTTTAATGAGATTTTCACTTGCGATTATAAATCTTTGTAGAGTTTTGGGATTACCGTCAAAATGTGGGACATTATCAGCTTGATATCGTAAAAGAGTGTAATTAGTTTCAGCCATTTCTTTTTTATTTAAATTTTCAGTTAAAATTTCTGGATTGGTATTTTCAGTTTTTACAGTTAGATTTTCAAATTTAACTAGAATATCTTCTAGTATTTCGTCTATTATTTAATGTCAAATTGAATGAGTTTTATTATTTTAATTTTTCGAATTGATCCAAATTAAATTTCTTAGAATTATTATAACTTTTCTTTGAGTTTCTCTTTAAAGAAAATATGACTTTTCCTTTGCTAATGTAACGAGGGACTTTATATTAGCGATGCTAAGGGGTGCTCTATTACATAGACTAGGTATAAAATTGTATGAAATTTTGAGTAACTCAAAAAATAAGTTAAAATTAAAATTAACGTAAAATAAGATTAAATGTGAATTTAATCGGTACAATGATTTTAATTAAATGAACTTACATTAGAAGAGTTTCGATGTGGATTTTCTGGATTTTCATTTCTTTCTTGAGTGTCGTTTTCTGCTTCTTTCTTGTTTCTTGAGCGTTGTTTTCTGCTTCTTTCTTGTTTCTTGAGCGTTGTTTTCTGTTTCTTTCTTGTTTCCGCTTCGTTTGTTCCTTTTAACCTCTAGGCGTCGAGGGAGTCTATCTTCTTCCGCTGCTCTCTTCAGGAGTTGATTCCAGGATAAATCTGGTCCGGTCGGAAAGTGACAATCTTCTCCGTCGTTTTGTAATGGAAACAGATTCCAGGATAAATCTGGTCCGGTCTGAAAGTGACAATCTGCTTCTAACTCTTTCTTCTTTGTTTTACCCTTTTGTTCTGCTTTTAGGCTACTTGTTTCACCTAATGGAAGTTCGGTTTCTTCGTGATGAAGTGTTGTACACAAAGCTCTTTCTTTAGATCAGGAATACACGATAAATGTGCTCTAACCCTGGGGCGTTCACTGATTTTCAACTAAATTTGAAGCCTTCACGAATCCGTTGCGACTGCGCCAGATAAAATTGCGATGATTTGAGTTAAGTTTTTAAAAAACACTAATAAAACTTTTTATTAATTATTCTTTATTTTTCACAGTTACAAAGTGTTAGCTTGGTTGACAGAATAGATCTAGTCCTTATTTCTAGAGAACCTATATTTATAATTTTGCTTATCGCAGTTGCTGCATTGCATTACTACACGTGCTACGCATAGTCATCATTATTACACGTGCTACGCATAGTCAGCATTCTGATTAATATTATCTACAATACTAGGAATTATAACTCGCATGAAGACCTAATTCTGATAAATTCCAAATTTATTCTCGTAAATATATCGTATCTTGTTCATAATTTGATGACCGAAACCCTTATTTTACGTTAAGAGCCAAATTTAATATCGACAGATTATTGGAAAAAATCTTTCAACAGTAAAAACCTATATAAACTTAATCTTTGGAAAATGAAGCAACCTATATGATGGATCTTGACTGTGTATCATTTAAATTAAAAATTCATAGACTGGTTTTATATTTCCAATTTATTAAATTCTCAAGGTAAAACATCAAATTATGTGATTTTGGCACTGGAATTGAGAACAAAAACAATATGAATATATTAAATTGGATATTTTGGAAAAAACTTATGCCTCGGCCGCTGCTGCTGCTACTCCTACTTTCTTCATTAAACCCATGAATAAACAGGCGGTTTCGACCACCAAAGCTGATATGCTTCTGAATATTAACCCAGTTAGCTCTAGCATAAATCTGGGTAAAGTTAGGAGTGCCAAAGATGGTGGCCTAGTTGTTTCTTGCGATAATATCAGTGACTCCCAAAAGTTCAAGGAGTTAGCTACGGAACGGCTCTCAGACAAATATATCGTTGAAGAATTAGCTACTTTACACCCCCGAGTGAAAGTGGTTGGAATTACCGAAGAACTTGATGCCGAAACCATCCTTAACTTTTTGAAGCTGCAGAACAAAAATGTTATAGCATCTAGCAGTGATTGTAAAATTGTGTCTGTAACACGGTTAAAGAAACAAAGTAAAATATTCCAGGCTGTCCTCCAAGTTGACAAGTTAACATACAGTAATATTTTAGAGCAAGGTAAATTATTTGTTGGCTACGATTATTGTAACGTTTTTGACGGAATTGATATGAGACGCTGTTTTAAATGCAACGGCTTGCACCAACCTCTCAAGCAAATGTGCCCTTCAATATGAAATTTGTCCGCGCTGTTCTCAAAAACACAAATTATCTGAATGTAACTCTCAAGATCTATGCTGTATTAATTGTTTAAATTTCAATAATGGTAATAAAGATTCTTCAGTTGATGTTAAGCATGCAGTATGGGATAAAAAAAAGTGTTTTGTTTATCAACAAAATCTGACAAAATTCAAGAATAATTTCTTAGGTATTGAGTAGCAATTACTCTTACTCCCCACAATCTCCAGCTCTGCTGATTCCACAAAAGCATGTGTAAATGCTAAACTGATAACGGCTCGAAATTCCCATTTCTTGTCCTCATATTATCAGAATGTCCGTGGACTAGGTACAAAAACTAAAGAGTTATTTACTAATATATATGTTGATCAGTGGGACTGTATTGCTTTGTCTGAGACCTGGGCTCACTCAGGGATATCAAATGCTGAATTATTTGATTTAAATGTGTATGATGTATTTCGCACTGACAGAAATTTTCAGGCAACCAATAAAACACGAGGAGGCGGTGTGTTGCTTGCTTGCACCATTGAGTAAAAAATAATAAAGAGGCGCGACTGTCAAGGTTTCGAGATGATAGTATTGTAATTTTTTGCCAATAACTTCATGATTGTCATCAATTTTTAGTGCTACGGGAAGGTATTTGTAATGTGGCTGTATAACCCTTAAAATTAAAGACAATCATGAAGCTATTGGTAAAAAAATACAACACTAAAATCTCGAAACCTTAACAGTTGCGCCTCTTTATTATTTTTTACACAATGACTTGCACTGAATAAGAAATTCAATGCGTATTTATATGATATTCATTTACTTTGTCCGGGCTTTAATAATCTCAATTTTATTGATATACTTACTAGCTGTAAAAATAAAAATTTATGATAGTTATTTATTTATTAAAATTTAATATTAAATTTATTATTAAAATCGAGCTAGGAAAACATATACAAAATCCAAGCTTGAGGAGGATTATAACAATTTCGGAGAGCTTAGAAATTCATTAAAAAAATCTATTAGTGATGCGTACAATAATTACATTGCAGAAGCCGAGGATTCTATAGAAACTGACCCCAATAAATTTTGGAGTTTCATTAACTCCAAAAATAACTCTACACGTATACCTAATACTATGAACTATAAAAATGCCAGCCTCGAAAGTCCTCGGGATATTGTCAATTCTTTTGCAGATTTCTTTTCCAGTTCTTTTATCAATTCTACCAATTATATACCAGACAAAAGTTTGGACAATAATAATATCCTTGCTGTTCATGAGTTCAGTGAGAGGGACGTACTAAAATCAATAAAAAAAATTAAGGGAAATATGACTACTGGGCCAGACCAAGTTCCCGCGTTTATTATTAGAGACTGTGCTAGTATTTTTTATAAACCCCTATGTTCCATCTTCATTTTAATTTTAAAAACTGAGTCTTTTCCTGATACATGGAAACAATCTATTTGCCCAGTGTTTAAGAAGAGAATCATCGGCCTATTGCAATTTTATGCAATTTTTCTAAAATTTTTGAATTTCTGATGTATGACCACATATCATTTCATACTAAAACAATGGTAGTAACTGAGCAGCATGGATTTATGCAGGGACGGTCCGCAGTATCGAACCTTGTGTGCAAAACTCAATTTATCTCTGAAGCTTTAGACCGGAAAAGTCAGGTGGACGTGATTTACACTGACTTTTCCAAAGGTTTTGACAGATTGGACCACGGCATATTACTAACTAAATTAGAAAGCTTTGGGCTCAGTATTCCTCTCTCGAATGTATTTTATTCTTATCTGTCTTCTCGGTCTCAATTTGTCCAATACCGTGGTTACCAATCTGTTCAATTTACTCAGACTTCAGGAGTTCCATAGGGGTCCATACTTGGACCGTTATTCTTTATATCATTTATTAATGATATTGTTCACAATCTCGACATAAACTATTTGCTTTATGCTGATGATTTAAAACTATATTTTTGCATAAATTCTGATTTGGACTGCCTAAAACTTCAACGCAATCTTGACCTTCTTAACACCTGGTGCATCAATAATCATCTTCCTCTAAATGCTGCTAAATGTAATGTTATGTCTTTCTCCCGAAGAACAAATCCTTTTATTTTTAACTATAGCTTGGATAACTGTACCTTAGATAGACCTGATTTTATCAAGGATCTCGGTGTTACTTTTGATCCTAAATTAACATTTAATAAACATATCGAAGAATGTCTAGCCGCTGCATTTAAAAGTTTAGGGTTTATTTTACGCAACAGCAAATATTTTAAGAGTTTGTCTACTCTACGAATGTTGTTTATTACTTTCGTTAGGTCCAAGCTTGAATATGCTTCTCTAGTTTGGAATCCTAATTATAATATTTGCATAACATCATTAGAAAAAGTACAGCGAAGGTTATTTAAATCAGCATCTTTCATCTTGGAGACACCTCAAGAATTCTTTTTAAATAAATTTAATATGAGTAGTTTAGTTAGGAGGCGGGTAATGTAATCGATCATTTTTTTATATAAAATTATTAATAACTTACTGCCCCTCTATCAACTCACTTATCAAATATCGCACTCCTAGACTAAATGCAAGATAAAGTAAAATTCTGATGCTTCCTACCGCGCGCACAAATATCTTGAGTTCATCTCCACTTTATCAGATGTGTTTAAACTATAACAATATGGAGTACAGTCTGGACATATTAGAATAGTAGAATTTCTGACACAAAAATGATTTTCTTATGACCTATTTAATTATTGTTTTTACATTCTATTTATGTTTTTGATCTGTGATATATTGTTTTACTATGTTCTATTATGTTTTGTAGTTTCTTGTGATTTAATTTTGTTGTATATTCTTACATAGTATTGTATCTTATTATTCGCTACTACATATTTTGTGTAATTCTGTTATTATTTATCAATTGGGTTTTTCCCGTATGGTAAATTATCACAAATAAATTATTGTGTTTGTATAAAACCTAAATAAAGTCATTTATAAACTCTATGATGATGACTAAGGAAATCTAGTGATATGGAATTGTACAAGCTCTGATCACCATACGGAATTTCTTTGTGCAGTGGAAAGAAACATTTCAGTTACTTTTACTCGTAATTCATTTACACAGGGAAGCACTTCCTCATCTTCCATATTTAAAGGCTCGCAAACTCCTTTGTAAGGTCCGGGATATATGCATTTGCAATAAAATAATTTCCATTATAATATGATTGTGCATGATAGGTACGTACTTTATACTTGTGCAGATTGATGATACGTCTAATGTTCAGGAATATTACTATCTCATTGATCATTATATGAGTTTCTTTGAGGAGAGAGTTATTTATTTTTTCTAACGTTTCGCCGAAATTTGACAGATTCTTCTGTTGTTAGGCTACATTATTTCTGCATATTAATGAATGCTGAATTATGCGAGGATGGGAAGAAGGATGGCGTTGGCGGGGAGAAATTCTCAGTTGAAACTAACAGTGGCATAATATTTTCTTAATTTCGGTCGTCTACTCTTGAATCAATTACCACTTGTTTTCCACTTAAACATACTGATTGAGCTCAGTTCTTCTGGAAGTTGATAAATACTTGATCTCATCATTATCCAGATTCACAAACTATAGGGAAATAAAAATAGTTCTAAATTTTGTATGCTTCACTCCTTTTTTGTTCATGTTGGTAATTTTAGCAATACAATCTGCAAATAATGCGAATGCGAAGCATAACATACATTGTTTTTATTTATAATAAAGAAAATTAAATAAGTAATTTCTTTTATATTATTCAAATTTTACATTTGTTATAGTGAAAATAGAAATGCACTCATAAATTAATATTTATGAGTACCTATCTAATGATAGGTACCTACGTTTAATCTGTGTATCCCATGCAATTTGAGTAGTATAAGTTTTAGATGGCTTCATATTTTAAACGAAAAATTTTATTTTTAAATTAATAATAATGAGACATATAATGGCACTATTATTATTAAAATTTATATCTTCATAATGCATACCAAATTGTAAGCCAGTATCTGTTATTATTTGAGAGATATTAAGAAAATACTCCTCTGGAGATATTAGGGAAAGGTCGTTTTAAAAAATAAAGTAAATAACAAAGATACAGTTAAATCTAGACGAAAGAAATTCACTGATTCGGAATTAGTTAATATTATATTCATTTAACAATGTGTATATCATAAAATAAATAAAAATTTTCTAAAAATACTTTTGTACAATTTATTACACTCTAAATGATAAGAACTTGTTTTATTGCGCCGCATTTAAAATAAAAGAAGTAATTTATATTTAATTCGAAGAAGTACAGGTACGCAGAGATACCTATGTATGTGTATGTCTGGAATGCCCTGAAAGACCCCTGGGCAAGAAGATTGTATCCTTGTTACACATCCCGTCGATTCTTCTTAAATTATTCTAGGGAAATAGGTTTCTTGTAATTTAACAAACGAAAAATAGTATAATATGTAAGATATACGTAGCTAAAGAATTGGAATCCAAGGCTAAAAAAACCATTTTCTTAAATTAAAATGCCTGATTGAGTTACTCTTTAGGCTTAAAAATTCTTGCTTTGGTAGAAATATAGTATTCTTGAAGAACCATATTTTCAATTGTAAATATTGCCTAAATATTGTTAGGCCTGAAAATCTAAACCTATATAAATTTAATGTAAAATTTTGTTTATTGTCTCATTTTTGCCTTGAAACATCTACTTCTTCTAAGTGGTCTTTATGAAGATTATTCTTCAGGAATCCGAATAAATATACAGAGTGGAGCAATAGTGTGTCGGACCTCGATATCTCGAGTTCTACGATGGCTAGAAATGTTTTAAAAAATTGCAAGTAAACTAGATAAAAAAGTTGGAAATTATTTTTGAACATACATGGCGAGCCAAGACGAAATTACAGGACCAAGTGCCTCTTTTTTAAATTGAATGCTATATATCAGTACATTTTTTGAAGCCTCTTTCTATGCTCTATTCATTCCTATATTAGCATTGAATATCTCCCAACCACTTGGATGCAATGAATTTTTTTGTTGAAATAATGCAATCTGCAGATGGATATTAAAAAAATCACCACAGTCACAATTATGGGTTTCAAGAAAAACTTATGTGAATACCAGTTACGAGACATCTAATTAATGTTTTTGAATCATTTTCCTTTCCTAAAACTGTACAGGTTGGCCAAAAATTATTTTTCAATTAAGAACTTTTTAAATTGAATTTTCTCAATTTTTTCAAATGGAACACCGTATATTTTTCAACGATATGATATAGAAATGAAAAACGAACATTTTTTGTAAGTACTTCCGTATGGCTAATTGCAACCAAACAGAAATGAGTTCAATTTATTTCCTACAGCAGATTATGAGTCTGGATACGCTGATCAACATTTATGTAATATTACACCACTAGATAGTTTAATTGCTCCAAATTTATAGAATATTTACTAATGTACATTTTCTTGTACCGGAGGATACAGCATACGGTTTTATTTTTATATTTCCCTTATTTTTGAACTTAAAAATTAAAGGAAATAAAGGGATGAGCCACTATGCTGTGTTACCCTATATTAATTTTGGTTTGGTAGATTTCTTGTAGTTGACTATTTTTAAAATTTTTATTTGTAACATGCATTTTAAAGGGTTTTGTGTGATTTATTTGCTTTGACTTATATATTTGTGTTCAAATAGGTATGTGTGCTTGTTTACGATTGGAATTTAATATAGCAGATATGTTAATAATGTAATAAATATTTTATTCATTTAAAGAGAAGTGTAGAAGGAATTTGTTTAAAACCTGACGAATGAAATGAATGTATTTTAATAATTATCTAAATATATTTTACTAAAATTTCAAACTATTTCATTCAAAAGTTATTGATTCTCAGTGTTATGAAAATTGGAATTATCAATTTTAATATACACCCAGATATCGATGAAAAGGAGTCCAATGCATTTTTTATTTGAAATATCACGTGATTACAATTTTTTACATATAAACACGACCCATTATGCCGCATTCAGAAAACTTTGACTGTAGCGCGCTGCACTAAATTTAACCAATCAGTGAACTGTACTCCCCTGAATTCTTTACCCATTTCATCTGTCGTATCGTGCTGTCGCTTGAAGTTAAATTTTATTGAACGACAGTTTATCTATTGTTTAATTGTTAATGAATAAAAATGACTTTCAATGTAAGCAGTGCTGTGAAATGTATGTTCCTAGCAGTGCTTCTGCAACTCCAGCCATTGACTCTCATGTCTCTACAGAATTAACTTGTTTGAAGAAGGAGGTTGAATGTCTCATTCGCGAAAAAGAAGTAACAAGCAAGTATGTTACTGAATTAGAATACTTAAATAATATGTTAAAGTCTGAAGTATCAAAACAAAAGCTGTCTATTTCAAATAGCGATAATGTTTCAAGACAAAAAGTAATGTCTTCAGTAATAATGCTGTTGAGGATCCTAACTTCGTTGAATATATAATCGAAGATAATTATCTAGAAGCTGCAGATAGTGATATTAAAATCACTACAAAACTTAAATATAAAAATGAATACAATGTAGTACTTGAAGTTAAGCCTAGTGTTTCTAAAACTATTATTGAGCAGGGTTTTCTTTATGTGTCTTGGAAAAAATGTTATGTAAAAGAGCATTTTAATCTTCCAAAATGTTTTAAGTGTTGTAGAATAGGTCATTATAAAAAAGATTGTAAAAATCTTTCTCTTGTGTGCCCGTTTTGTTCAGAAAATCATGAAAAACGTGATTGTAAATCGCAAATACAATGTTGTAATAATTGTAAGGAGATGAATGTCAAATTAAGAAACACAGTTTCCACAGATCATATTGTAAATAGCCCCCAGTGTAGCTATTATATAAACAAATTAGATTTACTAAAGCATAGAATTCAGTATGTTTAACAAAGAAAAAAATATAAAAATAGGTCATGTAAATGCTTGTTCACTCTTTGCAAACTTTCAAAACTTTTCCAATCTCGTATTTAAATAATTACAAGTTGTGCATATCCCTTCTTACAATTTTTTTAGGTATGATAGAGGAGGAGGAGTTGTGATAAAAATACTTTCAAATGTACTCAAATTCTTAAAGACTTTAGTCCCATAGAAAAATTGGAACATATCTGGATAAATTTGGATTTGGGTAAAAATAGTTGTGTTGTAGGTAGAGTTGGCAAAATTTGGTATTTAACTTTCACTAGTTTTATACCAAGTTTTATACCTTATTATACCAAAAGTATTATACCTAGTACTCAAAAAATTGGTAGGGACTTTTTGCTATAAAATAAATTTGTAATAACGAAACTTAATGCTTATTCAATAAGAAACCAGAAACATGAACAATGATTCATAAAAAATCTTAAATTTGTAAAAACAAAACTCAAAGTTTATTCGAGCAAACAAACCCAAAACATAAGCATAAGTAAACACGACACGAGACGGCACCAGTAGCTCACAATAGCACCGCTCTGTCCCTTCAATCCACAGATCGCCTTCAGGTCCTACAGACGAATCTCTTAAGACTGACTTTTGGTATTTAACGGTTTAATACAATTTGGTATAATACTAGGTAAGTCAAATACAAAGTATAATACAAAGTATAAAACTAATTATACCATTTGGTATAATACCTTTGCCTTTGTAGGTATTATGTATCGAGCTCCTTCTGGTGTTCATTAACAGTTTATTCAGTATCTTGACTCGTTAATATCTTTTATTATTCCACAATATGACAATATTGTTATATTAGGTGATATAAATGTAGATCAATCATATGATAATATAGTAAGTCACTGCATGATGTCATATGACTTCAGTCAGTTGATTGTAGAACCTACTCATATATTCACAAACTATTATTGATGTTAATAATAATATAATAATAATATAACGTTTATTTAACAAAAGATACAATATAATAATACAATATGTAAAGTCGGGCTCACCAATGTTTGCGGCTGACTTATTACTTACAGAAGATATTACGGACTTGCACGCTGTAGTACTAAATATCTCATTTGCACATTTAGTACAATTTGATCAACTGCACTAAACGTGCAAAGAAGATATTTAGTATTACAGCGTGCATGTCTGTAATATCTTCTGTAAGTAATAAGTCAGCCGCAAACATTGGTGAGCCCGACTTTACATATATATAACAATATAACAATATATAATACATATTTTAGTAAACAGGTAATAAGAAAGTATGTTATGTGTATTGAAAGAGAAAAAAGAAATATATACATATATAAATCCATATAAATATAAATAAACGTGTAAAATATCTCATTAAAACTTTATTTAAGTTGTGCATGAGATTTTATCTGTTTATTCGTAGTTAGAGTACACATATTTTTCTAATATACTAGGATACTGGAATGTTAACCTTGGCGTAAAGTAATAAAATTGAGGTTCGTGTGCTCCTTGATGAAGGAGTATAGGGAATGATACCATCCGTTTGAGAAAAATATGTAGATTATGAATCGCGATGGTTGCCATCTCATAGCCGCGACCGATTTTTTTTTTAGGGGGTCTTGTACAATATAAATAGAAAAATTCGATTTGATTCGATTATTTACTGATTTTTATTTTTTTTTTATGTGTGTACACATAATAATAGTATATTAAAGTATAAGTGGATTTTAAGATTTAAAACACGCGCGATTTTTCGAGCACGACGGCGGCGCAGCAAAATAGAGCAAGTATTTTAAAGACCAGTTATCCACGAATACTTTACGCTATTTTTTTTATTGGTACACTTTGAAATCATAAATAATTACTAAAAAAATGTAAATAAGAACTAATAATGTAAAATACCTTTAGTTGTCATCGAAATGAGAAAAACAAAAATTAATTTGCAATCTGTCATATAAGATTGATTGTTGTCATCACAGTTAAAGTTTTTAAAACATTTGTCAGTAATATTTTATTTGACGTTACAAGGTACTTCTGTCAGATCAATAATAAAAAAGTTGACATTTACACTTCACGTTTCTCGGATTATTGAAGTTGCCATGGTAACTTTAAAACACCCGCGTTTTTTGTAGTTGAATTTTGCTAGAAAAAGCACACAATATTTGTATTTATACAAAAGTAAAAAAACTCTTCTAAAATTAAATTAAACAAAATAAACAAATTTTGAATAAAAACAATTAATACATAACACATCTAAAATCTTATGGGGAAAAATAATACAAAACAAACTAGAACAAATTTTCAAATTTCCACCACCAACCTCAACACATTTTTTTGCATGTAACTGTAAATTATTTATACCATCTATCATAAGTTACTTCAGTGGACTCCTCTTCTATGCGTTTCTTTTAATTCTTCTCTGGTTGCAACTTCGGTAGCATACACTTTTTGTTTTAAATAGGAGTTAGATCTGGGAACCTTGCAGGCCAGCACGATGGTACATCTCCTCACAACCTAAGAGAGAGAGGGTGCAGCATTTAAATGATCATTACCCCAATAGGCGAATTAGTCGTAATGGCCCAATTTCCTGGCCTGCAAGGTCCCCAGATTTGACTTCAGTAGACTATTTTTTATAGGGCTATTTAAAGGTAAAAAGTGTATATATGCTACCTATAACCGAAGTTGCAACCAGAGAAGAATTAAGAATGCATAGAAGAGGATGCACTGAACTGAAGAATAATTCACGATCAGAGATGCTATAAAAAAAATTTATGTGCCAGAAAATGTATTGAGGTTGGTGGTGAACGTTTGAAAATTTGTTGTAGTTTGTTTTGTATTATTTTTGTCCATTGGATTTTAGATGTGTTATTGTAATTTATTATTATTAATTGTATTTATTTAAAACTTGTTATGTGTTTAATTTAATTTTAGATGCGTTATTTTACTCTTGTATAATTACTAATATTGTGTATTTATTCTAACAAAATTCATTTGTGGTTTTTAATCTTTTTTGTTTGTAAATATAAAAAATACTACATAAATTTAACAAAAAGATCCGACCCTAATATTTAATGAATTATAGTATTTTAAGTTAAATTCTAACAATAGGCAGTAAAATAAAATATTTTCACACACTATTAAAGTCGCCCATATACAGGGTGTCCCGAAATAACGTGAAACCCCTTAAGGGTAGATTCCTCATCAAAAAATAAGTATAGTCTTTTATATACAGTAAGGTCGAAAACGGCCTCCTTAAGCCGCTAGACCTCCTCAAAGGGGGGCAGCAAAAAGTGATTTTTTGGCAGATTTGATTCATGACATTATGGTAACAGTGACACATGCCTACTTATTCTTTTTGTATCAAACTCCGTTTTCAATTTAACAGAAACGGCTATTATGTAAGGGGTCAGAAAATATTTTTTTATTTGAAATTGATGAGATTCACGATAAATTTTCAAGAGTTGAAAGTAGTAGAATACATGTGGCTTTCTGAAAAAAATTTAATTTGAAAAAAAAATTCATCTGTTTAAAAGTTCTGACTAAAAATTCAATAGGGGTTGTTTATTTAACTTAATTAAAAAGTAAGTAGAAAAATAAAAATGCATTGAAAAGAAGACCTTCCATAAGTACAAAGTCGTACCCAAATTTCATTCCGCCAACTTTAGTCACTTTCGAGAAAAAAAAATAAAATCACTTTTTGGTGCCCCCCTTTGAGGAGGTTTAGCGGCTCAAGGAGGCCGTTTTCGACCTTACTGTACATAAAAGACTATACTTATTTTTTGACGAGAAATCTACCTTTAAGAGGACATTATTTCGGGACACCCTGTATATTGCTTATGTTTTTGTTGCAGGAGGACACGTAAATATTTCTAAAATGGACTTATCGTGAAACGTACCTGTTAATTCTTGAACCATTAAATATGTGCCAAAAAAACTAAATACGTGGTTTATGTACACTATTAGTGTACTTTAAAAGTTACCATTGAAAACTGCCAAAATCCATACAAAGGGTGATGTTTTTAGGTAACTTCCCCTACTAAAAATATTTGCCCTCGGCACTGTTAACTTTTTCTTTTGTTCACTGAATGATATAAACATCCATTAGTGAAACACATCTGCCAGATTTGGTTCAATTCCGTGAAGCCATTTAAAAAATATGGCCGATTGAAATTTTTCCAAAAAATAGAAAACATGCTATATATCAGAAACGAGGGGCATTAGGGGATGAAATAAGGGTCATTCTGAAACCGCCTTGGACTTCTCTACTTCCCACTATCGTATGACCAGTCACTCAGGAAACACCCTGTATTTATAGCACAATGAAATCTTTTTATTATTATCATATTACCATATTCTGAATTACATCCCAACATGAAACGTCTGATAAAATTGCAGAAAATCAGTATTACATTTTAACTCAGAATATCATTATATGACTGATGGTCGAAATGGTAGCGTATCTGCCTCTCACCCAAAAGTCCCGGGTTCGATTCCCGGTCGTGGCAATGGGAAATACTGTGAGAGGGATTTTTCCATTATACACGGATATTGGATGTGTGTCCCTTGTCTTTAAATTGTAGCCCCTTCCCGCACAAGGCTCCTAGAGCCTTCTGGGATAAAGGGGGTCGTAATTACATGTGGTGTATTTATTTATTTATTTATTTATCATTGGCTGTGTATGGCCATTAACTAGAGTTAGTAATAATGCATCACAACAAAAATATGACAGATGAAAGTGTTAATTATTTTTTTAAATTTTTTTAACACAAAACCCCCTAAAAAAAAATCCGGTCGCGCCTATGAGGTAGCAACCATCATGATTCGTAATCTATAAATTTTTCTGAAGACAACGGTACCACCCACTATACTCCTTCATCAAAGAACACACGAGATTACTTTACGCCAAGCACTAATACATACAAATATTTTATTCAAAGTAATGAGAAGAACGCAAAAGTAAAAGTACAGACAGACAAGGTAAGATAAACCAATAAGTACATAATTTTTTATTTATTTATTTATTATTTATTTATTTATTTATTTATTTTTTAATTATTTAGTTTTCAATTAACATGTGAACATATCCTCTATTCAAATTTAAGATAAATGTTTTAAATATTTTTTTCAAAAGTCCAATTGAATTTAACATATAGACATACGTTTTGTACATTACAGATAAAGAATTAAAGATTCTACAGGAAAGGTAAGCATAGGAACGTTGGCCGATCGATTTTTTTGTAGTTGTAAGTTGCACATAGTCCCTTTCCTTAATTCTTGTATTATATACGTGATCAATTCTTTGTAAACTTGTTTTGTCTTTATTTAGGTTTATAATTATGTTATACATAAACATTTGCCTAATATCTAAAATTCGTGCCTCTGCAAAGAGGGTATCCGAGGGGAAAGTATTCTTTTTGTTATACATAATTTTTAAAAATTTTTTTTGTAAGATGTCTAATTTTTTTAGATGACTATAAAGAACACCACCCCAACTCAAAATAGCATACTGTAGACGTGACTCTATCAGGGCATAATATATCATTTTCATATAGGTCGTGTCTAATATCGCATTTAAGTACTTGAATTTGTATAATATGCCTCTTAAGGTTTGTGTTACATTAGTAATGTGACTGTCCCATCTTAGATGTGAATCAATAGTCACCCCCAAATATTTTATTTCATGGGTAGATTTTATATTAATGATGTTGTTATTATTGTTTATCGTTAGATATTGAAATTCCGGTAGATTATTTTTGTATGAGGAAAAGGGCATAAAAAATGTTTTTTCAAAGTTTATGGAAAGTAGCATGTGATTAAACCAATCGACTATATGACTAACATCATTTTCTACTTTATTTTTTAGGTCTGTCCATGTTTCGGCTGTGTAGAGTATTGCGGTGTCATCAGCAAAGCTAGTTATTTTACCACAAGTGTTTAGGGTAAGTAAATTGTTTATATAGATCGTAAACAATAACGGTCCCAGTACTGTACCCTGGGGAACACCATAACTAACAACTTTTTGACTACTCATACTTGATCCTATTCTAACAACTTGTTTTCTATCATTCAAATAATCGGCTAGTAAATTATGTGCAGTTCCTCTTACACCTATATCTTCCAAGGCTTCCAACAGTAGGGGATGACTAACAATGTCAAAAGCCTTGGCAAGATCAAGAAATATACATAATGCTGGCTTACTCTCATCCATTGTTGTATATATTTCTTTTGTAAGTGTATATATTGCGTCATTAGTGGATTTACCCTCTCTAAACCCAAACTGGAAGTTTGATATTAGTTTGTATTTGTTGACGTAATTTGTTAACCTCGCTTTAAGTGCTTTCTCAAAAATTTTAGTTAAATTTGTAATTAAAGAAATCGGTCTATAATTTATTATTTTATTTTTTTCTCCTTTCTTATATATGGGAGTGACAACCGCCATTTTGAATTTAGTAGGGCATACTCCACATTCAAAGATTTTATTAATTAAATACGTCAGAGGTACAGCTATTTCATCTGCAATTTTTTTTAGAGATTCTGCTCTTATCATATCTATACCGGGAGCTTTTTTTGATTTCAAATTTTTAATAATACTAATAATCTCTTTTGTATTTACAGATTCCAAATAAATGGACCCCTGTGTGGGATTTCTCCTAGGAAAGGGCGTCAACGGTTTTATGATTTTATTTGCATATTTTTCGCCTACATTTGCATAAAAGTCATTGAATGTATCTGCCAGTATTGGATCACCCTGTATTATTTTATTATCATCGGTAAGTATTTCTTTTATATCCTGTTTTTTTGTGTTAGAGCTTATACTTTTAATTACTGACCATAAGTTTTTTGAGCAGTTCTTATTTTTATCAACTTGCTTTTTATAAAAGTTGCTTTTTGTAATTTTTATTAACTTATTTGTGTGGTTACGATAATTAACGAATGCTTCTTTTATTGCCTGATTACATGGATTGCTTTTATATCTACGGTGTAATTCATTTTTTGTATTAATTGATTTTATTAAACCATTTGTAATCCATTGTTTCCGTTTTACATCATTTCTTTTCTGTTTGATTACCTTTGTATGTTGAGTAATTTTATCACTCAAAGTTTGTATCATATATGTTGTTAATTCGTTAACATCTTCCATATCAAAGTATGTACTCCAATCATGAGTTTTTAAATCTTGTTTTAAATTTTCATAGTTTACACATTTAATGCAGTTTTTTTCAAATTTTAAAACATTATCCGCTTTTGTACTAAGATTTAATCCTAGAATAGTTGCCTTATGATCAGTAATTTGAGTATCTAATACAATTGAAGTACAGCTATTTTGCAAGTCTTGTATTCTGCTTTTAACAAATATGTGATCTATACAACTAGACGAACCTCCTTGTATACGCGTATTTTTATTAATTGCTGATATATAATTGTATTCGCTTAATATGTTTAGATAATTAGAAACTATTTCATTCTCTTCATTAATATTTAAATTAATATCGCCCATTATCACATGGTACTCAACTAATTCATTTTTTGTTTGTTTTAGGTAATTTTTTAGGTGTATATTGAAATTTTCAGGACTAGTAGATGGCGGTCTATACATGGAGGTGATTAATACATATTTTTTATTTTTAAGATTAATTTTCATTTGTATTGCTTTACATTCATCAATAAAGACAATTTTAGAGGTATAATTTATAGTTTTTTTAATGAAAATTGCAACACCATCATTTTTGTTTATTATTCCATCGTTATATATCATTTCGTAATCCGCAATTTGAAATAAATTGCAATCCAGAATTTTGAAGGTTTCAGTTAGAACTATGCAATCAAATCGATGTGTCATTTGACTAAACACAATTTTTAATTCATCAAAATTTTTATAGATACTTCGTATATTTTGATGAAATAATGTGAAATTCTTGTTTTGTTGCACATTTATCTTATTAAAATCTGCAATAGAGGCAACTTCAATAGTGTTTAGTGGATTATAATTATAGTCTCGTATATATTGGTCCATCTTTAAATCCGTTCTGTATATTCTTCCGCCTAAACAATAACAATATACAAGTGAAGTATTACACCCAGGAGAATAATCTTATACGGTCTAATTTTAATTTATTTAGTAATATTACAATAAAAATAATAATTGAATCTATAGAATATCAATTGAAAATTTTTTGGACAAAGAAAAAAAGAAAAAAGAAATTTAAGGATCTGCTTGACTTGGGTTCCTTTGGAGCTGAGATCTTGTATAGATTTTTGGTTTTGAGCCCGTTGGTTTTGATGGAGTGATTTCTAGCTTTCTCTTCTTTTCCTCTATATTCAATTGGACATTATGAGCCTTTTCAGGTAGTACTGATGTTGGCGTTGCAGGTGCACTATTATTGCGTGGAATCTCGATGATTTCATTTAGTGATACATTAGAACATCCTATTTCGTTAGTTGGTGATTCTTCGTACTTATTTTGATCTTTTTCTGCTTTACTTTTTAGTATTTCGTAACTATATTCATCGCCATTTATTACCAATGTGTCACCCTTTATAAATGCTTTATAATGTTTGTCTTTAGCAGCCTTAAGATGTTTACCCAAGAATTTTCGTTTTTGATAATCTTCGGGACAGTAATCGTGTGAGATGTAAATGTTCCTCTTGCTTAGTTCGTGCGACTTTGTTCTAGCGTTAGCTAAAATATCTAATTTTAGTGAATAATTTACAATTTCGATTGCGATCGGCCTTGTTTGCCCTTCTACTTTTTTTCCAATTCTATATATGTCTCTAAAATTGTAAAGAGTGCATTCAATTTTTAATGTATTATGAAGCAGTTCTAATACATCCTCCTTTATTTCTCTTTCAGATTCTCCTACTCCGTAGATAACTAAATTATATTTTCTTGTTTTTCTTTCTAATAATAACAGTTTATTTTTAAGTTCATCATTTTCTTTTTCTAAATTAGTATTTGCTGATTTTAAAGTTTCTACTTCTTTATTTATGTAACTCCTAAAGTCTCTGATTTCCTGCTTCAGTTCTTTATTACCATCTTCAATTAGCTTAAATAGATCCTCTAGTGTTTTTGACATTTCTTTACAATATACAGCGCAGCAACCTCCTTTGTATCGGCTTGAATACTAATCCTAAATCCTACTAGGCTCGCACCACGCACGAGTGTTCTTGCTCGTCTGAGGTTTTTGTCCCTAGGTTTTTTATCTCCAACTGCACTATTCCGTCTATTTCCTTACATGCACTATGCACTCAATTAGATATACTTATCGAAACTGCACTACAGTCGTTTAGGATACTCAATATAAGTTTATACTACAAAATTATCACTTTTTAATACTTTATATTTAAATTTTTCACCAGCTATCATTTAATGCGTGTACTCAACTCGTGTGTATGTATGTATCACAGTATGTTATTTTCATAAATAATCAAAGTATTGTATCCACTTCTGGAGGTATAACCAATTATAATATATCAAAACATAATTGTGAATTAACATTTACTAAAAATGAGTCTAAACCGATATATGTTAAATACAGAGATTTTAGCAAATTTGCCTTAGCTGACTTTCAAAGGGATTTATACAGAATTCCGTGGCACGAAGTAGTCTATGTTAATGATATAGATAAAAAATTGAACTGTTAAATTCTCTTATATTGAGTATTTTTGAAATTCACGCTCCTCATCGCGTTTCACGTATCACAAAACCTCGTGCTCCATGGTTAACAAATAATATTAAAGACATGATGAAAATACGAGACCAAGCACTATCTAGATATAAAAAAACTAAAAGTGTAGTTGATTACCGGCTATCAACAAATGCAAAATGTCGTGTGTGGAGCTGTTAGAAGAGAAAAATCTGCCTATTTGTCAACTCAGTTGGATAACTCAAATCAAAGTACGTTTTGGAACGAAATAAAACTAATGAATATTAAAACTAAGACAACTGTGGAAATTCCTCCAGAGTTGAGAAATGTAAATGACATAAATAACTATTTCCTTTCTCGTTCCTTTCTATATTTAATCCTCCCTATGTGTGTGTATAGATATGCAGATTTTTATGGTTCAAATAGTTCTAATTATTTGATTTCTTTTCCGCCTTGCTACCGCAGATGATGTCAAAAATATTATATGGGGTTTGAAATCAAATGCGGAAGGATGTGATAGTATCAGTGTAAAATGTTAAAATATTGTTCTCCGGTTATTTGTCCTTATATTGTACATATTATAAATTGTTGTCTAGAGGTAAGCTACTTTCCTACTTTATGGAAGCATTCATTGATTAGTCCAATACCTAAAATTAATCACCCTGAACCCCTTAGTGACTTGAGGCCAATCAGCATACTTCCATCACTTTCTAAGGTCCTTGAAAAGTTTGTGGATTGTCAACTAGATGATTATGTAATATCAAATAAAATTATATCCGATAAACAGTCGGGTTTCAGAAAGGGATTTAGCACCACAACTACATTAGCTGATGTTACTGATGATGATAGTAAGATCTTTAGATTCCGGTTTAGCTACTGCTCTCATCTTATTAGATTGCTCTAAATCATTTGATACTATAGATCATTCACTTTTATGTTCTAAACTATCATACTATGGATGTGATGGTCCATGTGTGCAGTTTTTTAAATCATATCTTGATAGCAGATACCAAAAAGTGCCAATAAACAGTGATTGTTCGGAATATGGTTTAATTACCTCGGGCGTTCCACAGGGATCCATCTTGGGTCCCTTACTATTCATAATTTATGTCTCTGATACAAATACCAAAAAGTGTCAATAAACAGTGCTTGTTCGGAATATGGTTTAATTACCTCGGCGTTTCGCAGGGATCCATCTTGGGTCCCTTACTAGATATTCATAATTTATGTCTCTGATATTTTTTCAATTACGAGTTACATGCAAATAACAGGTTTTGCAGACGATACGCAAATGTACATATCGTTTAAACCAGAATTAGCTAAAACTACATCAGTATTCATAAACCATGAACTAGAAGCCGCAGCTATCACAAAATATAGACTTCAAAAAATTCAAAATTGCTGTTGTCGATTTGTCTATCGTTTAAGAAAATACGACAGAGGAATCTCAGCTAATATTCGAATTTGTTCAGATATCACCTAGCTATTTTTGTGCATCGTATCATTCTCACCTCTATTCCTTCTTATTTTCGGAAAAAATTAGTATATCGAAGGGATTTGCACAATATAAATGTCAGATTTCCAGACAAATTAAGTCTGCCCAGTTTTCGTTAGCCATTTTCACACGTTCTTTTACGTACAATGCCTCACACTATATATAACGGAATAGATATGGCAACTAAAAATAAATCTTTAAACGGTTTTCGCAAGGATGTCAAAGACTATTTTTTTGATATACAATGAAGACTATGCTTGTATACGTTACATACTAATTAAAAATTTGTTTTTATAGGGTATATCGCCCTAGGCAAATTGTTTGTTTTTCTTCAAAACGTGTATTTTCATAAAGATGCTATTATTCTTTGTTTTTATACATAATTTTTTACTTTTGTATACCTTTATATGAAATCTTTTTTTCTTTTTTTTGTAGTCATTTTATACTATATTTTTTTTAATTCTTTACGGTTAAGTGGAGTAGCTTAGGCTAGACTTCGCCCTTAGTTTTTTAAAAGTCATTGTAATATTACAGTACCCTTATTATTATTATTAATATTATTAATTGTGGCATTTCATAAATTATTTCTTTTCCTCTTCTTTTTTTGGATTTATTACCACATTTCTTGAGATTCCTATAAAAAAAAAGTTGATTTATCTAAAAAATATTCAAATTAACCTATTATTTCTATGGTTGATCTATGGAAATGATATAAACAATTTTTATTTTATGGCATGTTATTCTACACGTTACATAAATATATATAAATACACCACATGTAATTACGACCCCCTTTATCCCAGAAGGCTGAGCCTTATGCAATTTTGACTATATTCTAATGCTTTTATAAGTCTATGGAAATAAAGATTTTATTATTATTATTATTATTATTATTATCACTAGTTCTATACAATCAAACAATAAAACATACAGTGTGTTACAAATTGATGCGGAACACCCTTGAAAAATCTGACTCAGCAGCGCGATTTTGGTGATATTTTTTTTTATATACCTATATATAGGACCGTTCTAGATATAATAAATAAATAAATAAATACACCACATGTAATTACGACCCCCTTTATCCCAGAAGGTTGAGCCTTGTGCGGGAGGGGGCTACACATTTAAGGACAAGGGACGCACATCCAATATCCGTGTATAATGGAAAAATCCCTCTCACAGTATTTTCCATTGCTACGACCGGGATTCGAACCCGGGAGTTTTGGGTGAGAGGCAGGTACTCTACCATGTCGACCATCAGTCATACTAAAAAGATGTATGTGAAAAACATATTACGGTGTCCAGATTACAAAGCCATGGCTTGCTACGATTTTTTTTCGACACATAGCGTTAATCGGCACCCTTCAAAACGTAATCTCCCATATTTTCTTGAAATTATTACTGTCAATAACTCTACTGTGAAGCAACGAAAATTGCGTTTTATGTTATTTCTTGCCTGAAGAATGTAGGTCCGTATAAATAACAAAGACGTTACTAAATAATTTTTTTCTATGAAGTTCCTCTTGTGATCCAAAGCCTCCTAGATGCTCGAAGTAAAGCATTTCTTCTTGTAAAGGGTGGCCCATAATGAAGTGACACATTTTGAAGTCTAATAACTTTGCCTCTGAAAAACATATAGGTAAGTTTTTGGTCATGGTAGAGATATAAGATGGAATGTCACGACGCACATTTTGACTACCGCTAGGACTACATCATCAAGTAGAAATCTTGGCGCGAATTTTAAATATAAAGTAGAATAATTGGATAGGTTTTGCTGTTTCTAAAT
The DNA here is from genome assembly GCA_963680705.1 of Rhagium mordax. Classification (NCBI taxonomy): domain Eukaryota; kingdom Metazoa; phylum Arthropoda; class Insecta; order Coleoptera; family Cerambycidae; genus Rhagium; species Rhagium mordax. The sequence goes on along the minus strand of OY796659.1, from coordinate 17,050,474 downwards.
AACATATAATCTTGAAATTAAGTACAAATTGAAAATCTACGGTTTATATATAGCTCGTGCTTATTGTAATGTTTACCAGCACTTTTAATTAGAATGTATTTGACAATCAGAAATAAACTTTGAAATTAATCATGATTTATAATAAATAAAAGTTGTACTCGAAGTTGTAACATTTTACATTTGTAGACTTTAATTGAAAATAATTTATTCTTTCATTGAATATTAAGAATGTTAGATAATCTTTACATAATTGCTCATATTTCGATGTAAGAATATATAGTCTAAAGTAATGAAGGGATATTCAACAAAGTTGAAATCTACTTATTATTAAAAAGGGCATGGAAAAACATAATAAAACTACATAATAAAGCATAATATAACTATTTTTTGATTTCCGTAATTTTGTGATATTGTGTGTTTTTCTAGAGTTTCTTGTATTTTTCTGTTCATTTCTCGTAGACGAATTTAAGTAAGTTCTTGTCCAAACGGACCAAACGAGACAATGAATAGCATAACTGGCAAGCATCTTTTGCTATATTGTCAAATATTTGATCCTCTTCAATTTCTCGCCGTGGTTAAAGGAGTCCTCCATGACTTTTGGGCATTTTTCAATTAAAACTGATACCACCAGACTAAATTAATAAATTCAAATAAACAAAACTTAATATTCTTTAATGTTGTGTAGCAGATTTGTTATTTGACAGTTGACAGTTCTCACTTTGCAAAAAACATACAGCTACTTAGTGGCACTCAACAAGTTTTTCTACTTGCGCAGTTCAGTACGAAAATCGAGCCGAGATAAATCTAACCATATTTTATCTCAACCATGGTTTTTGGTGTTATTCGATAGAAAAACTCAAAAAGTTTTTTTGTGTTGCAATAAAATACAGGGTATACCAAAGTATAAAAATTCACGTGAAAAAATAACTATGTAATAGTTATATTCTGTATACTACTTACTATTTTTTTGAAGTGTAACCATGGAGATTTATAATTGTTATAATTGTCAAATAGACAGTGCAAATAGACAGAACGGTCTGCCGGTCTCGAAAAATGAATCATCTCGCTTTTTTATTGTTGAAAATCCAGGGTTTACATCAATAATTCTCAAAATATCGACGAATTAAAAGAAAATATTCGAATAAAAATCCGGAATATTTCTCCATTAATGTTGCATAATGCTATAAGAATCTCTTTTAGACACAATTTTTAAAAATTAGGCTAGTTATTATTATTATTATATTGGTTTTCCTTGTTCCTAAACTTCTTGAATTCCATAATTTGATTAAAATCGTTTTATGCTTTGGTACACCCTGTATTTTTTTGCAGCACAAAAAAACTTTTTAAGTTTTCCTATCGAGCAACACCAAAAACTTACTTATAGGTTTTTCATAGGCAAAGTTATTGGACTTCAAAATGTGTCACTACATTATGGGCCACCCTTTATTTTGTAATTTTCGTTGCTTCACAATAGAGTTATTAGCAGTGATAATTTCAAGAAAATGGGGGAGAGTCCGTTTTGAAGGATGCCGTTGTCAGATTTTGAATTAAAAAATCGCTAATATACTTCGAAAAAAAACATAGCAAGCCACGGCTTTGTAATCTGGACACCGTAATATGTTTTTCACGTACATCTAGGACGATTCTATATGAAAAAAAAATATCACCAAAATCGCGCTGCTGAGTCAGATTTTTCTTTGGTGTTCCGGATCAAATGGTAACACACTCTGTGTTTAATATGAGTATGTAAAAATGTATATTCGCGTGATATTTCAAATAAAACTCTACTGCCCTTTCTTCGATATTCGGGTGTATATAATTTTTTTGAGAATTCAAATCGAAAAACATTACCAAGGATTGTGCAGCGGGTTAGATCGCGCTTGAGTAACACTACTTATTTCCTGGGTTCGAGTCCCAGCTTCGGCAGATGGCAATGCCGGAGGAAATGGGTGTATTTGGTATGTCCTGTTGAGTGGTGGAATAGCTCTAAGCTAATCTCCGCTAGGACGTAAATATAAATAAGACCATAAAAATAACATAAAAATAAAATATTAAAATTAATAATTCCAATTTGGAAGACACTGAAAATCATAAAAAAAATTTTATATGAATCGATTTTATCATTATCTTTTTTATGTAATTTAATTGCATGTATATTACCAAAGGATCTTTCCTGATTGTAAAACAGAAAATGAAAAACGTTTGTAGTGTTAATAAAATATATTTATTATTTACAAAAATACACACTCCTACTACATTTAACACAAATTGTAAAAAAGCACGCATATCTATTTGAACATACATACCTATATCAAAACAAATTTCTAAACTTAAACTTAAATTAATACAAGGTGACACAGCAACTTTGCTCATCCCGTCGTTTCCTATACTTTTTAACTTAAAAAAATAAAGGACATATGAAATCAAACCTGTATGCTGTATACTTCGGTACAAATAATATGTACATTTATAAATATATACCGGTTGTTCCATCATATTTTGCCCTTTTTAAACCTGTATAACTATTAAACTAGTTGAGATAATGGAATGCGGGTTTCGCAGTTCTTTTCTGAGTATCCGTCTTTTTTACTCACTTCCGGTTTAACCGGAAATGACATAGCATATATTCGAGGATATGACCACTTTGTTATTTCAAATTTAACACCCTGTATATTTTTTTACAGTTGGAAAGCTCGTTGTTTGCCCTTTCTGAAAATTCCATATTTGTCATGGAAATTATGCAGAGTCGTAGTTCTATAAGCTATTAGGCTGGTAAAAACCACATCATTATCTCAACTAGATCAAAAGTTATATAGGTTTAAAAAGAGTCAAAATATAATGAGGCACCCGGTTGTATATTTACTGGGATTTACTGTATACTGTGTAGTGTGTATATCATAGTGGAGTAAAGCTGTCTAGTGTAATATTGCACAAATCAGCGTACCAAGAATCATGATTTGTCGCTGGAAGTAAATTGGACTCAATTCTGCCTTCAGTGATATTTTCCTCCGATTTGTTTACACATGATGGCACATCTTCATTTTTCATATTTAAATATGGTTGGTATAATGTTTCACTGGCTTCTCTGTTAAGTTGGGGGGTATATGCATTTGCATCATAGTAATTGACACTATCAACTTGAGCAGCATGATCTCCATATACGTTGCTTGGTTGTGACGCTTGGGAATGCATATAATACTGATTCGAACTTAAGATGTTACTGTCCCATTCAGAATTGGCAGTGTTCGAGAATTCTTGAGTAGGAGGTGGAAGATATTGCCTTTGAAATAACACAGATTCATTAAGTAATCTATCCACGATAGCAGACTCATCAGATTCTGCAACTGAATGCTTGGTTTGCAAATTGAGTGAGTTTGAGTTATGCGAGGGAGGTGACGTTAGGGCTGGTGATGAGGAATTCTCATTTGAAGGACACGATGATGAGGACTGATGTTTCTGTTCCTTTTTGCATTTCATTCGTCTGTTCTTGAACCAAATTTTTATTTCCGTCTCACTCAAAGTTAACGATTGGGCCAACTGCATGCGTCTTGGACGGCACAAATACTTGTTGTAATTGAACTCTTTTTCTAATTCGACCAACTGGGAAGAGGTATAAGTAGTTCTTGCTCTCCTATGTCCCACTCCACTAGTACTTAGTTTAGGACTCGTAACAGATTGTAGTGGTCTCTCTATAAAATCTATAATGAAGAAAAGTAAGTATGAGCAAAAATAATTTTTCTATGAATTCAAATATTATGTATTGCTAATATAAGAAAAAATTTGTATTTATTCGTTTTGTAAGGGGATTATTTTAATGAGACATTTACATTTCATGTAGCTGTAAAATTAATATTCTGTTCTGAAAATTACATAGCTTTAAATGTAAAATGTCAAATGTATCGCATATAACCCTTCTCGGGGGTGGTTTCTGGCCGGTTTGAGGGGTCGCGCAACCCCAAAAAGAAATTGTGACGCCGCCATCGTGTTCAGCATCCTCGAAAACGGGGGGGGGGGAAGGTATTTTCATTCCGGTTCAAAATATTTACCATTCGTCCGACTCACACACGCCACTAATAGGGCAAAAGGTTTTTAATAAAACACGGGTCTACGAGTTTTTTGACATTCTTGAAAAATTGTGCGATTAGTATCAGTTGGATGCCACAAAAATTTACAACGTTGATGAGTCAGGGTATTCTACAGTGCAGTAAAAAAGACGAAAAATTTTGGGACAAATATGAAAAAATCCAATTGTAGTCTTAGCAAGTGGTGAACTACCTCTGATGATAATTCTAAAGGAAAAAAAAACAATGTGATGAATTAAAAGTAGGTGCAACACCAGATAGTTTTATTGAAATTTCTAACACAGGCGGAATAGCTCTAAGCTAAACTCCGCCAGGACGTAAATATAAATAAGATCATAAAAATAAAATAAAAATAAAATATTAAAATTAATAATTCCAATTTAGGAGACACTGAGAATCATAAAATTTTTTTTATATGAATCGTCTCTTTCAAATTATCTTTTTTATATAATTTAATTACATGTACCTATAATACCAAGGGTGCTTTCCCGATTGTAAAACAGAAAATGAAAAACGTTTGTAGTGTTCATAAAATTATATTTATATGATAATTACAAAAATACACACTTCTACTACATTTAATACAAATTGTAAAAAAGTACGCATACCTATTTGAACATACATATATCAAAGCAAGTAAGTCACACGTAACCCTTTGAAATGCATATTACACTAATGGACAAAATTGTCGAATATTTTTGTTATCACTATTACTTGAATATGGTTTCAAATCGTCGTTGTAAATTTTTTTAGCATTTTCGAAAATTTAAAATATTCGACAATTTTGTCCTTGAGTGTATAAATAAGAATTTTAAAATGTACATACAAAAAAATTTCTAAATTTAAACTTAAATTAATATAAGGTGACACAGCAACTCAGCTCATCCCGTCATTTATTTTACTTTTTAAGTTAAAAAATAAAGGAGATATCAAAGTAAACCCGTAGGCTGTATACTCCGGTACAAATAATACGTACATTAATAAACATATACCGGGTGCTCCATCATATTTTGACCCTTTTTAAACCTGTAAAACTATTAAACTAGTCGAGATAATGGAATGCGGTTTTCGCAGTTTTTTTCTGAGTATCCGTCTTTTTTGCTCACTTCCGGTTTAACAGAAAATGACATAGCGTATATTCGAGGATATGACTACTTTGTTATTTCAAATGGAACATCCTGTATATTTTTTTACAGTTGGAAAGCAATTATTTGTCATGGAAGTTATGCAGAGTGATAGTTTTATAAGCTATAAGACTGGCGAAAACCGCATCATTATCACAACTAGTTCAAAAGTAGGTTTAAAAAGAGACAAAATATAATGAGGCACCCGGTTGTATATTTACTGGGATTTACTGTTTATTGTGTAATATCATAGTGGAGTAAAGCTGTCTAGTGTAATATTGCACAAATCAGCGTACCAAGAATCAGTATTTGTCGCTGGAAGTAAATTGGACTCAATTCTGCCTTCAGTGATATTTTCCTCCAATTTGTTTACACACGCTGGCACATCTTCATTATTCATATTTAAATATGGTTGGTATAATGTTTCACTGACTTCTCTGTTAAGTTGGGGGATATATGCATTTGCATCATAGTAATTGACAGTATCAACTTGAGCAGCATACTCTCCATGTACATTGCTTGGTTGTGGCGCTTGGGGATGCATATAACACTGATTTGAACTTAAGATGTTACTGTCCCATTCAGAATTGTAAGCAGTTTTCGAAAATTCTTGAGTAGGAGGTGGAAGATATTGCCTTTGAAATAACACAGAGTGATTAAGTAATCTATCCACGATAGCAAACTCATCAGATTCTTGAGATTCTGCAAATGAATGCTTGGTTTGCAAATTTAGTGAGTTTGAACTATGCGAGGGAGGTGACATTAGGGCTGGTGATGAGGAATTCTCATTTGAAGGACATGGTGATGAGGACTGATGTTTCTGTTCCTTTTTGAATTTCATTCGTCTGTTCTTGAACCAAATTTTTATTTGCGTCTCACTCAAAGTTAACGATTGGGCCAACTGCATGCGTCTTGGACGGCACAAATACTTGTTGGAATTGAACTCTTTTTCTAATTCGACCAACTGGGAAGAGGTATAAGTTGTTCTTGCTCTCCTATGTCCCACTCCACCAGTGCTCAGTTTAGGACTCGTAACAGTTTGTGGTGGTCTCTCTATAAAATCTATAATGAAGAAAAGTAAGTATGAGCAAACATAATTTTTCTATGAATTTAAATATTATGTATTGCTAATATAAGAAAAAATTAATTTGTATTTATTCATTTTGTAAGGGGATTATTTTAATGAGACGTTTAAATTTCATGTAGGTGTACTTACAATTAATATTCTGTTCTGAAAATAACATAGCTTTAAATGTAAAATGTCAAATGTACCGTTTGTTTTCATCAACTGTCTCTCAACAAGTGATTAATACACCAGAAAATATGTTTGATTTAAAATATGCATTTCCATGGCAATCAAAATATATTTAACTTATTGATACACAATGTATTTATTAATGTAACCTTAAAGCCACTGACATTTTATCATAACCTCAAATCTGTATTCTGCAAAACTAAAATTTAAAAATATTGTGCAGTCGGGTAAATTGTACCAGCACTAGATGGGTAAATCGTACCGGTACGATTTAGCCTACTTCATAAAAATGAGCTCAGATTGATCAGCAGTTTTTTCCAGAAATTACCACAAAAAGAAAATATGGAGCATGGACCTCGCAAGACATGGAATCTGCAATAACGGAATACAAAAGCGGAGAAGGCTTAAACGAAGCTTGCCGTAATTTTAACGTATCAAAGCCAACGTTAAAAATGCACTTGTTGGACAAAAATATTAGAGCAAATTACAAAATTTTTGGTCATACTACTGACTTGCAACCACATGTGGAAGAGCAATAACTAGTAAATCATATAGGTACTTAAATTGATGCAATTTTTATTCGGTATCACTATAACAGATATCCGAAAGTTGGCTTACCAGATAGATGAACGGAATTCTATTAAACATATATTTAGTCGAGAAAAGCAAATGGCAGGAAAATACTGATATTAAGTGTTTTTAAAGCGCCATCGAAACATCAGTTTACGGGGCAGTCTGAATGCACTTCCATGGCTATGGCAAAAGATTTTAAATAAAACTCGAGTCAATGAGTTTTTTGACATTTTTGAAAAATCATATAAGTAGGTACTTAAATTAGAGCAATTTCTATATGGAATTTCTATAACAGTTGTCCGAAAGTTGGCTTACCAGATAGCTGAGCGGAATTCTATTAAACATGATTTTAGTCGAGAAAAGCAAATGGCAGGAAAAACGGGTATTATGCGTTTTTAAAGCGTCAACGAAACATCAGTTTACGGCAGCCTGAATCCATTTCCATCGCTAGTAGTGGCGTGTGTGAGTCGGAAAAAATGCGAAAATGGTAAATATTTTGAACCGGAATGAAAATGCCTTCCCCTCCCCCATTTTAGAGGATGCTGAACACGATGGTGGCGTCAGAATTTCTCTTTGGGGTTGCGCAACCCCTCAAACCGGCCAAGAACCACCCCCGAGAAGGGTTATATGCGATTTATTAGGTTTCCCTGCAGAAGAAAGTACTTTACCCCTGTTTTCGAGGTTGCTGAGCACGGTGGTGGTGTTGGATATCGCGTCCGACCCCTACCAACTCCTCCACCGGCTAATACTCATCCCCGAAAGGGGTGAATTTCTTTTTTCGCAAGAAGAAACAGTTTTTGAACCAGTTGAGAGTTTGTGTGAATTTAATTCATTATATTCTTCCCACAACTGTTCCATTCTAAAACAGTAATATATAGTGACCAATAGCACGATATTCTGTACTCTGTACATATATTTGCCGCTGATATTGCGAAAAAAAAAATTCACCCCTTTCGGGGGTGAGTATTAGCCGGTGGAAGGGTTGGTAGGGGTCGGACGCGATATCCAACACCACCACCGTGCTCAGCAACCTCGAAAACAGGGGTAAAGTACTTTCTTCTGCAGGGAAACCTAATAAATCGCATATAACCCTTTTCGGGGGTGGTTTCTGGCCGGTTTGAGGGGTCGCGCAACCCCAAAAAGAAATTCTGACGCCGCCATCGTGTTCAGCATCCTCGAAAACGGGGGGGGGGGGGGAAGGTATTTTCATTCCGGTTCAAAATATTTACCATTCGTCCGACTCACACACGCCACTAATAGGGCAAAAGGTTTTTAATAAAACACGGGTCTACGAGTTTTTTGACATTCTTGAAAAATTGTGCGATTAGTATCAGTTGGATGCCACAAAAATTTACAACGTTGATGAGTCAGGATATTCTACAGTGCAGTAAAAAAGACGAAAAATTTTGGGACAAATATGAAAAAATCCAATTGTAATCTTAGCAAGTGGTGAACTACCTCTGATGATAATTCTAAAGGAAAAAAAAACAATGTGATGAATTAAAAGTAGGTGCAACACCAGATAGTTTTATTGAAATTTCTAACACAGGCTATATTAACTTGGACCTCTCCAATTTAGAATTTAGGTGTGCTAGAGTTAGCTACATATAATAGTATTATTTTACTTCAATTACCTGGACACGCGACACATAGGCTTTAACCCTTGGATGTGGCAAATTTTAAGCCTGTACAAACTTATTACGACCAATCAGTCAAAAAATAGCTATAAATGTACTAACCCAGGATTATGTGTTACTCAGTTTCAAATTTCACAGTTAATCGCAGAAGTTTCTGGAAGAGCAGCTACTGTAGAAAATTCTATTGCTGAATTTCGTGGAAATTAAATCTGGCCTGTTAATCACTATATACTCCAAGAACAATTGGCCGCGTTTGAGGTTCTTACTTACGGTCACTAATAACAAGCCTAATGAAAACAATACCAAAGTCGGAGAACCTTACAATTTAGATGAATCCGACAATTCAGAATAACCTGACAATTTAGAAGAATCTAACAAGTTTGCAGAGTCTGACAAATTTGAAGTACTTAAGTGAAAATATGGAGAATTTAAAATACTATCTACCAGAAAAGATAATAGTAACTAACTGAAGACAGAAATAATCAGAGTTCCTTAGAGATTTCTATAGATGAATTGTGTCCAATACTTTAAAGCAATTCCGCAGTTAACAAAACGGATAAAAAAGGTTAACAACCTGTTGTAGTATTAACAAGCACGCCATACAAAGAAAACTTGGAAAAGGCAAAAGAAGCTCGTATAGCAAAACAAAATGCCAAATTATAGCGAGTTAAGAAACGTTGGGGCAATGTAAAATCAATAAAAAAATATCTGTGTGTGTTCTGTAGCTAATTCCAATAAATAAAATATATTTGTTTTTAAAATAAATCGAATATATCTAAAATAGTCTATAATCTATGCCACTGAATATGGTACAATTAACTCGCCATTAGTTTTATAGGTAGGCTCGATTTACCCACCTGGTGGTACGATTTACCAGACTAGTTGGGTAATCGTACCAATGATGGAAAAATTTTAAATCGCATTTATAAAACTTTAGCTATAAGTTTGATAGCTTTAATTGTCTATAACCGAAGCAGAAGCATATACTTATTAACTAGTCACGTATCTATTTTGAAATTTTATTTTTAGTTTTTACAAGGGTTTTTGTAAACGCGGTACAACATACCCAACTATACCCTACTACTAATTGTTATACCAATGTAATGCGAGACTAAAGTGAATATTTATACCATTTTTAGAAAATGAACGTGTTCAACTCGTGTTCTTGTTTTCACTAGTGTTACTTTGAATCCTCAGTACTAGTTAGAAAACAAATTACTTTTAGCGCTAGCAAACAGTTAATTTTTGGTAATTATAATGGAATAAGTTTTTGTTCTGAATAAATTTGATACCTATTCCAAATATGTATGAATATTCCTTACCTAATGTAGGAGTAAGAGTAGGTATAAGTTATATTTATAATTTCTAGCTGTCTAGTCCACATTATTGGTATAAATAGTATATGTATTTAATTTTAATTAAAAGTTTACTCACTGTTTTGTTGCGATGAAGTATTATCTGCATGCATGGCATCGTACGGCAACTGGGTTTCATATCGTCCTGTGCCGGCAACAATTTGATTTTCTAACCCATAAGCAAAGTTAGTTTGAGGCTTTGGATTCCAGTCGAGGCTTTGGGAACCCTCAACGTATTGGTACTGTAAATGAATAAATTCGTAAATAATCAGAATATTTGGTTTTTATGTTACAATTACCTATTGTGAATATATTGAATATACTTTTGACACTGAAATTATTTGTAAAAATATTCGGAACAAAATTGCTTTAAGAATGTCCCAAATTTTCTCAAACTAATCGAGCTATTCTTGAAAATATCAAAAGTGTATTCTAATAAAATATTCATCTCAAATGACAGTAATATAGGTATTAAGATATTATACAACCGATGTAATAATATAGAAGTTTACTCATTATAAAATTTTGTTATACCTTTTTGTTTTAAAATTACATACAAATGAATCAAATAAGATTGCAGGAAAACAGAAACGTTTCATAAATTCAATTTTAGTTCTCTATGTAAATATAACATCAATGATATCAAAAATCCAATATTTATCAACTTGAATAATACTCAGTAATGTTAGGAATTTAATTGGTGATCTGTTTGTCGATGTGTGTATTTGGTAACGATTATTGAAAAAGGAGCATTGATTCGAAAATACAGAACGCATTTGGAAAAATTCTTAATAAAACAAACAGCATATATATGGATTAATTCTAGTGAAAAGGGTTTTTTTCGTTGTGACGTGATAAGGAACGACGTTCTACTTACAGCTCACAGCAATACTCTGGGCGAGTTGCTTTATTCACCGGTTGATCCACTAGATGTGTTTTATCTCGTTCTAACCTCGGAGATAGAACGAGATAAAACACATCTGATGGATCCACCGGTGAATAAAGCAACTCGCCCTCTTTCTCAATATCGAATAAAACTGACAATAATAAAGTGACAAATACATTTATATTGTGTTAAATAAAATATTCAAATTAAAACATTAAATAAGTTTGCGACTTACCATTTGATGATTTTCCGTTTGATATGAGCTAACCGACGTACACGTCCCACCATAAGTCACATTATTTAAAAAATATTTGTATCCTGGATAAGGCGTTGGAGATTTCGACCCACTGGAGCTTGGAGCACAGCTTGTAGAAATTGGCTCAGTTAAAACCATATATCTGAGGTCACAATTTTGTGTTTGTGAAGTTTCAATAGACACTGTCGACATGTTCACGTCTTGAATATTACAAAAAATATGATCAGCAATTTTGAAATACAGTATTTATTACCTGACCACCCCTACTAATTGGACTATATAGTAGGTATGAATTTCTAATCATCGAAAAATCTGACAAAATATATCCAATGGCCAAAGCGCACTTAAGTATGTAAGCTACTCCTACAATAATCTTTTAATTATTGTCCTGTTATTTACCTGATATTAAAATAAATTAAGTGTCCGTCACGCATGCATACGAGCTTGGAATAAGTTTTTGTTCTGAATAAATTTGATACCTATTCAAAATATTTATGAATAGTCCTTACCTAAGGTAGGAGTAAGAGTAGGTATAAGTTATATTTATAATTCATAGCTCCGTAGTCCACATTATTGGTATAAATTTTAATTTAAAGTTTACTCACTGTTTGGTTGAAATGAAGCAACTGCATGCATGGCATCGAACGGCAACTGGGTTTCATATCGTCCTGTTTCAGCAACTATTTTATTTTCTAACCCATAAGCAAAATTATTTTGAGGCCTTGGATTCCAGTCGAGGCTTTGGGAACCCTCAACGTATTGGTACTGTAAATAAATAAATTCGTAAATAATCAGAATATTTGGCTTTTATGTTACAATTATTGTTAATATATTGAATATACTTTTGACACTGAAATTATTTGTAAAAATATTCGGAACTAAATTGCTTTAAGAATGTCCCAAATTTTCTCAAACTAATAGAGCTAGAATTATTCTTGAAAATATCAAAAGTGTATTCTAATAAAATATTTATCTTAAATGACAGTAATATATCAAGATATTATACAACCGATGTAATCAACGACATAAGAATTCTAGACACGTAAAGATTCCGATTTGTTTGTATGTTTTTCGGTCTGAAATGGAACAACGCTGAGTACGTTGGCGAGTCCATTTTAGAGGAATCATTCATTACTTGTCTAGTAATTCTTATGTCGTTGGATGTAATAATATAAAAGTTTATTCATTATAAGATTTTGATATACTTATTTGTTTTAAAATTGCATGCAAATGATTCAAATAACGTTGCAGGAAAAAGAAACGTTTCATAAATTCAATTTTAGTTCTCTATGTAAATTTAACATAAGGAATATCAGAAATCCAATATTTCTCTACTTAAATAATACTCAGTAATATTTTTTTCTGGATGGTTGGGATAGGTTATGGTTCAAATAAAAAACTGCTTTTTTAAATCAGTCGACGTTTCGCTCAATTTATTAGCATCTTCAGAATTGGTTAAATGCAGTCTTTTTGTTGTTGCACTTTATAATTAAAGTTTTTAAAAACAAAAACGGTAATAAGCATAGGACACTTGTCGTATACAAGGACATTCCTGTGTATCAATTCAATTTGAAATGTTGAATACGACAAGTGTCCTGTGCTTATTACCGTTTTTGTTTTTAAAAACTTTTAGTATTATAAAGTGCAACAACAAAAAGACTGCATTTAACCAGTCCTGAAGATGCCAATAAATTGAGCGAAACGTCGACTGATTTAAAAAAGCAGTTTTTTTATTTGAACCATGACCTATCCCAACCATCCAGAAAAAAATAAATATATAGAAGGTCACTAAAAAACTTGAAAATACTCAGTAATGTTAGAAATGTTAGGAATTTGTTTGTTTTTTTTTACATGGAATGAAATTATTGACATAGCACAAAAATTGTTGCGCTATTCATGTTTATTTGTTGAAATAAATTATGTTTGTTGATGTGTGTATTTGGTAACGATTATTGAAAAGGAAGCATTTTGATTCGAAATGACAAAACGCGTTTGGAAAAATTCTTAATAAAAGAAACAGCCAGTGGTGTAACTACCTACAAGCGAGAGCCCGCGGTGTGGGGGGGCCCGACATCCCAAGGGGCCCGGAGCCCAATATTATTTTTATAAATGATAAATGTAGTAGCGTGGTGCTACTAATTAAAATTTGAATTCAAAAGAAGTTATTTATTAACAAGAAACTTAACAAACTACAAAATTGCCAATTATAAACCTCTTTACTTATGCCTGTACCCGACGTAAAAATGAAAAATAATGTATGTAAATTTACTATTTTATTACGGTCATTTATTGCCGTCTAGTAAAATCTGACAACGAACTTTCCCACAGTTTAAAATATCGATATTGTGTTTGTTTACTTTAGGTTTAAAAGGATGCATTTATTTTATTCGTTTCGGGAAAGTATAGGTACGCTACAAATACTTAAAAAATTACTCTTAAGCTAGCTATGCCCTGTCATCACACCATCATATTATTTTTTATTTATTGCTATTAATATATTTATTAATATTAAATAGAAACTCATCAATTAGGAGTGGAAATTGGGAATTTCTTTGATGAATGAAATAAGTAACACACATAGATAAAATAAAAGTCTGAATCTTTTCTGGGCTTTACAAAATTAGAGAAACAAGATGCTTGATCATATCATGGAGTCACTTAAAAAATTGAATATTGACATAAAAAAATATAAGGAACAACGTTATGACGGCGCTAGTGTAATGAGTGGAGCTTACACGGTAGTATAGAAAAGGATCAAAATGGCATTAAGGAAATAGATGCCTTTTTTCCACACTTGATATTTACAATTTTTTTGGAGTAAGTATAAATTGATGGGATCTTATCGCTTCTATAACAGGGGAATCCAATATTAGTCTTAAAAGATTAAACCCCACACGTTGGGCCTCCAGATAGTCAAGAGCTGCTATCAAACTACGTTATAAAGATGTAATTTTGGCATTAAATAAAATAATATTAAGAAATCAAAAAAAGAAGAACGCGATGAACCTTCACGGATACTGTCTGAAATGGAAACATTTAAATTAATTTTTATTTGTAATTTTCTGGATCAAGTTTTAGGGGAATTAATATATCATCAAAAATGTTGCAGTCCCCAAACCTAGAATGTTTAGAAATCAATTCATGAATTTAAACTTCAAGCTACCGTTATCACAGAAATGAATAAAACAACTGTTGTATTTAAAAATAAACGAATGCGCAAAGTAAAAAAACATTTTGATGAATACGTGAGGATCATAGGCTTTCAAATTCCGACTAATTTTTTAAAATCAATGTTTACAATAGATTTTTTGATATTTTGATTACCCTAAATTCTAGTTTTCAGGCGCTATACGAAATTGAGGCAAATTTCGTTTTCTTTGTCCTCAAACGTGTATGTACATTGGCGGAGCAAGAAATGTATCAAAAAGCTGTACAATTATAAGAATTTTACAATCACGATTTGTAACTTTATCAATTGGATGTGCATTAATTAAAAACAGTTTTTTTCTTTTAATGTTTGTTTTGAACCTATTAGTACCATTATTTATAAGGATTGATACAGAAGGTCCAATTATTATTTTGTGAGGGATAGGGGGGCCTCAATTTTTATTTACGGGGTGCCTAAAATTTGAAGTTACGCCACTGGAAACAGCATATGTTATATGGATTAATTTTAGAAACAAGGGTTTTTCGTTGTCACGTGATAAGCAACGGCGTTCTACTTATAGCTCACAGCAATAGACTTTTTCAATATTGAATAAAGTTGACAATAATTAAGTGACAAATACATTTATATTGTGTTAAATAAAATAATCAAATTAAAATATTAAATAAGTTTGCGACTTACCATTTGGTGATTTTCCGCTTGATATGAGCTCGTCGACGCATATATTCCAGAAGTGACATTATTTAATAAATGTTTGTATGCTGGATAAGATGGTGGTGGTGATTTTGGCCCACTGGAGCACGGGGAAATTGGCTCGTATAAAACCATATTATCTGCCGACATGTTCACGTTTTAAATATCACAAGAAATATGATCTGCAATTTTGAAAGTACAGTATTTATTACCTGACCACCCCTACTAATTTGACTATATAGTAGGTATGGATTTCTTATCATCGTAAAATTTGACAAAATGTATCCAATGGCCAAAGAGCACTTAAGTATAAGCCACGCCTACAATAATCTTTTAATTGTTGTCCTGTTATCTACCTGATAGTAAAATAAATTAAGGGTCCGTCACGCATGCATACGAGCTATTGAGACGGGCAATCGGGATAATTGAAAAACAGTGCATCAACTCAAGTAATAAATTGCACACGCAAAATATGAAATTTGTGGAGAATGGAGATGTCCAGTGGACGTTGCGCAACAATAGTTCTTAATTACCCTTAACCCTTTTAAGTGTCCGTCTCGCTGCGAAATAAGTGTTATTAACACCTTATCAGAAGTTTCGATGTTGTAAATTAAATATTTATCTTATGATAAAAAATGTTACATACAATTGAAGAAAATATAATATCACATTCCGCAGCAAAGCCGTTATCTTAATTATTCAGAAATTCCCTCAGAAATCACTTTATTAACGAAAAATAATCAATAATATAACGGCTTAGTATGCATTTAAATAAAAAAATCTTTCTACATAAAATTGTGAAAGAAAAAATTAAAATCTGTTCTAGCTGTTTTTTATCCCACTTCTGTACCCTTGCCAATGACAATTTTGTTGTTGATAACTGGTGCCACCATGCAATTATAAGTAAAATCTATTGTTGGGTAACGCCCAATGGACACTTTGATCCTTCCAAAAGCTTTATAATTTGCGTGTGCAATATATTACTTGAGTCAATGCATTGTTTTTCAATTAACCTGACTGCGCGTCTTTATAGCTCGTATGCATGCGTGACGGACCCTTAAGACAAATTCGAAGATGTGGCGAAAATATTGAAAAAAAAATCGTTTTTATAGTACCTAATTTCAATATAATTTGTTACGATGATGTTCTGTTCATAACTAAGTTATTTCGTAGGCTATTGTCCACTTATGTGAAGATAAGATAACCGACTAATGCATAAGACTTTTTTGCTTCTGAATAGTATGGTTCTTTAAAATAACTTCTATTGAAATTATATTAAAATATTTTGGTTTACTTACTAAGTTACATTAATTAATAATAACAGGTCTTCATCGCATATTGGTGTTTATTGTAGTACCATATAGATTAATATGATATAATTAAAGTAAATAATATTGATTTATTAAAATGAGAGCATTTTACACGTTTCAATAAATATTAAAATATAAGATTTATAAATAGTGAATATGTTCCATGTTCCATTTTTTGCTGAATATGCAGCAATTCTCTTATTAACGACAACTATATACGTCTGTATTATATATACCTCCTAACCGTGGTCTGTCTCTGTGTGTTTGAAATATGTCTTGATGGACCCCTGGAAAAGAAGCGTATAGTCCTTGTATATCCCTTGTTAGACTTTGTTATTATATATTTTTCTTTATTTGGTGACGACTAGGCTAGGATAGGTTAGTTATATTTTACATGTAGCGACTGGCTGTATGGCTCAGGGCCTTAATGCCATAAAAAAAACTATATTTATATTTTTTGATAATTTACATGAAAAAAAAAAGGATATTTATTATATATAGCACTTACATTAAGGTTCAATTTCGTAAAAAAAACTCGAAAATTTTACTTCTAGTTGCGACCAGGCCAGTTGGCCGTTCAAGAATATTAACAGTTTCCGAGATATTCAGCATAATATATTTTCTCAATTTCGGCACGTGTAATATCAGAAATTTTTATATGTATTGTCAATTATCAGTAGATATTTTATTGAGTAAAAACTACTTTTGAAAACGTTGTATTTAATATTTTGAACGAAAAACATTTTCATAGTTTTGTGATGCAAAATGGCCCCTTCTATGGGGCAAAATGACCACAAGGACCATTTTAACTCTCATATTTTATGAAGTTTTCGTTTCATATTTATTATGAAATCTATTAATTCAATGTTTTAAAGTTTACTATGGTACGAAGATATATTCGGAAGAGTCATCGCCAAAGCTGTGATGAAAACGTTATGAAAACGGTTTTAGGGGAAATTGCTTCGGGGATGCCATTCAAAATGGCGGCAAGAATTTTCAATTTATCTTTATCAACTGTGAAGCGGAGTGTTAAGAGATCTAACAAAGTGGCAAGTACTTTTTGAAAATATATAACAGCATCTACATTCAATCGGAATTTGTGTGAATGCAATCAATTAAGTTTATGAATTATTTTAGGGCATAGGTCATTTAAAAGAACTTGACAGATTTGTAACAACATTACCTGCCGACATAAAAAATACCCTCAAAGAATATGCTTTGGAAATGAAAGATCGGATCGGTGAATCTACCATAGATTCGCCAGAGACAAAATAAATGGCTGGCTCTACCTATGGTTTTCCGATTTTATTCGTTACTCTCAACTATCTTTCCGAACCCCAGAAGCAACCTCGGCTGCACGAGCAGGAGGTTTCAATAAAGAAGTTGTGGCGAAGTTTTTCTTACTTTTAGAACAGGTGATGCGTAGTCATGATATTAATGAGCCAAGTAATATCTATAATATGGATGAAGGAAATATTCAAACAGTTCCCAGTAAACTTCCTAAAATTGTTGCTCTTAAAGGAAGAAAACAGGTGGGGTCATTAACAAGCGCCGAGCGAGAACTAAGTGTTTAGACATCGCATTTTGTATGAATGCAGCATGACAGTTTATTTCACCTGAAATAATTTTCCCTAGAAAAAGGAGAATTGATTTTCTGTTCTGTTCTGTTCTGCAAAATAAGTCTGGATATCAAAATTCCGAGACTCTCCTACAATTCTGGAACATTTTCAGAAACATGTCCACAGTTCTATAGAAAATAAAGTACCTAGTTATTCTGATAAATGACCACAGTAGCCATAACAGTCTTGCTGCTGTTGAATATTGCAAGGCCGACTGGATTATTCTTTTGTCATTTTCACCTCACTGCACTCATGAAATGCAGCCAATGGACCTTATTACATATTGTTGTCAAGTTTGAAAATAAAATGTAAATAAGGGTGGAAGAGAATTAAAATATTCACTATTACTTTGTTTTTCTATAGTTATTTAATGAGCTAATTTATCAAGAGCTGTTGTATAATATAATAGAAAAATAAAAGTCTGTATAGAAACTCATAACAAAATAAGTACTAACTAACTAAATTAATGACACTAAATCGTATTTTCGCATTCTGTACAGACAACTATTCAATAAGTTTTTGTTATTAAGTTTTTATACCCAAATGTGTCTTTTTCCAATAAAAATTTCTAAATTTACTAACTCTAAAACTCCGTATTTTTTAACAATCTGATAAATCTCGCAGTTTCTTCAATACTTTGTTACCTCTATGCTATTAATATTCAAATTACTTTTTAACATTAAGTGGCCCACAAACTCGAGGATACAATATTCTTTGAGAATTAATGTTCCTTCCAGCAATTATGTTAATACCTCGCCATTACTTTCCATCATTTGAGTATTTAATAAACTCAATCACAAAACTCAGAAATCGTGGTTTCATAATGCACCAATCTTTATGAAATCAGGTTTTTTAAAATCGATTGATATTTTGTCATTGTGGTCATTTTTACCTCCCACCCTTACAGCTTGACCTACCCTTGGTAAAAATTTTGAGATTATATTCACCTCATTTTAAAGCTTAACAAGTTTAGTGGTTGTGCTAAAACAGTTTTGGAGATAATAAATAATAAAAACCAATTTCAAGGGCCCACTTTTAGGAGCCCGTAGTCCTCTTAGGAAGCATTTTGGTGCAGAGGTAAGTTTGGTCCAATCTATTTATTTTGACGTCTGGAATATGTGGTTATCTTTTTGTGCACTTATTTCTGAGACACCCTGTATAATATAATACATTTTTGTTTTTACTGTCATTGTCCATTTACTTAATTATATTCTTTTTGAGGATATGAAACTGAACAGCTTCCAGAAATGGGTAAAATTGTAAACAACGTTGACGTTTAAAATTTACTTTATTGAGTAGGCCATTGCCATTCATTGTCTGTCAAAAGTACGGCTTGACATAAGTTAAATTTAAACGGCAGTTGTTTACAATTTTACATATTGACTTACATACTTTAGTAAAAAAGTTAGTCAAAAATATTTAATAGTCGTAAACCAAATTTGGAATTCTTCTCGAATATAATGGCTATTATTCCCATGGTGATTTACACGAATTTGCACCCTTGTGAATAATAGGCAACATTATATGCTTGTTGAATGATACACTATTTTGTAATGAACGCATTTCTAAAAAATGTAAACACCAAAAGTTTACTTGGCCGAGTACTAGATCCATGTGTAGCCGCAAAAACATTTAAAAACACTTGCTTCTATTATAGTACTCGGTTTTAGCTACTCGGCCGAGTACTAGCCTCGTGTACCTGCACCTATAGGCCGTCTAGACATCAGTTTACATAGTATCAGTCAAATCCTCTTTTCTTCTTAAGGGGTAGTTTAAGGGGGTAGTTCTCAGTATTTTACCCCTAACTTTTATTTTAGTTTTTGAATATTTTCAAAAATTCTTAGAAAAACTAATTTTGGCAGCGAGCGGAGGACTGACTTGACTCACTTCATAGCGATATGAAGTTAAGCAACAGCTATCGCGTTCAGTACTTGGATGGGTGACTATCCGGGGAAGGACGCGGTCTCGTTTCCCCACTTCTAGCGGCTTGTATATCAGCTATATGGCAGAAGCAATACAACTGTAGGCGAGAGGTGTATTGAGGATATACCATCCTTCGGAGAGGATGTAAAGCAGTCGGTCCCTTGTCTATTAAATGTTAGGCAAGTAAAAAATCCCTACTCTTAGTAAGATAAGAGGTTCGGCAAAATTTCCAGGTTGGGGGTTGCTCGTCTCCTGGCGTCGGTGATAGGCCCTGGTAGCGGAAATAGGCCGACGTTAAATAAGTAATAATAAAAAAAAAACTAATTTTCGGATCATTAGACATCAAAAAGGTATTCTTATTGTATATTTATGTTTACAAATCAACGTAAATTTACATTTTATTAATAAATTCTGTTTACAAGGCATTCAACGTTCCCTAAAAAACAATTAGATTATGCATGTGCATATGCGAATATGGAACATTTCGAGCAATTTTTGTAATAATTAATAATTAGCAATTACCTACGTTTAATTTGATTATTGTATTACCTACATACAATAATAATGTTATCTAAATATTTCAAAGGATGTTTTAATGAAATGTTGTAAATGCACACGTTGATTTGTAGAAATGCAATAAGAATACCTTCTTTATTTCTAATGACCTGAAAATAAGTTTTTTATAAGAATTTTTGGAAATATGTAAAAAATAAAAAAGTATGGGGTAACATACTGAGAGCCAACCCCTAAAACTACCCCTTAAAAAGAAGAGTTCGACTGATATTATGTAAACTGGTATCCAGACTAAGTTTAAAATATGAATTTCATATTTTAAGGCGGTCGGAAGATATTGTAGATAAATTGATATTTATTATTCCCATTTAAAGAGGCATATCGCCCTTACTATCCATTTTTGGAAATAAATTTATTAAAAGAGTACCTTTATTTTTGGACGTACTATTAGTTCATCTCTGAAGTTACCAATATCATTTTTTTGTTCGGTGATTACTGATCTGGCTGCATTCACCTATGAGTTGAAATTATATATTTTGCTCTCTAGTTAATTTTTTTAAAATTTATTCATCAGGTTCTTAAAAATTACTATTTCGCCATTGACTTCCGGTATTTAAATTTTCTAGGAGGAAACGTCAAAATAATAATATTATAACCATTTCCGTTGCTATTTTCATGTACCTTGGTAGTTTTCTTGTAATTAGCATATGCCGTTATCTCATCTCTTCCTCAAGTTTTAAAAACAGTCAGTAGAAGAAAACTTTTCCAAAGCTAGATAATTTGCGTCTTAAATATGGGTTACTAAATAGGCAATCGCCATGGAGCGTATACACCTCAGATCAACAAAGAAACAGAAAAATAAAGCCGTATAAAATACACTGGGCGTGTGTGTAAGGAGGATAACCTCAAAACCATAGTCGGAATGTTTTGACTGACCACTATTATAGTCAGAGGCGTAGACATGTAAAAGGATTAAAACTACAATAAATAATAAAATAATTGACGTATTTTGATGAATTAATTTCAATAAATCAAAGGTAAAATATCTTGACTTAATACGTTATATGAAAGTATAATGAGCAACATGTATGAATTTTAAAAATGCGTTAATTTATTATTTTTTCGTTATACATATTATATAAGCTGAGTATATAATAACAAAAATCTATAAAAAACAGTTATTTTGTAAAAAAAAACATTTTAAAATTCAAATTTTAATCGAAAAAAAACACCGTGACTAAAATCGGTAGTATCGGTACGCCATTGATCTGACATCATCTGGCATAAGGCACAACGTTTTGGTTTGATCCCTTTGACAGTTTACATTAGTTTGAATGCGTCCAAATTCCCGGCGAAACTAAATAATTTTTTTTATCCTTTAATTCGATTAAAAAAAATAAAAAATGCATATAAAGTAATGTTTTTTAGTGATATATTATTCTGTTATGTCAAAAAAATTTATACATTTTGCTCATTGGTATAAAAAATTAGAAGTTCTACATTTATTTATATCTACCTAGTAATATCAAAGTTTTTACGACAATTTTTTAGTAACACTATAAGGCGAATAGTTCATTCAAATTTAACCTCACTGTCATTTAATAATCTTTTTATAAAACCAGCCAGAAAGTGACGCTTACTGGGCTTATTTTCAGGCCAGGAAAACGGATTTTGTCAAACTGAAGCTGATAAAGTGATGGTTGCTACGGTGAGAGTCTGGTAAAACTTTTACAGGCCGCTCACAATAATAGCAACTTTGAAACTGAAATAGGTAAATAAAAGTAAGAAAATAGGTAACTTAACATATTTTGATGTTTAGTTGACAACGCGACAGACGTTATAAAATGGAATTTCGAAATGAGGATTGCGAATTAAAAGCTAAAAGGTTAAAAATAAAATGTATGTACGTAACACGTCCCAAAAGTGCTTTTATTGGGTTCGCAGGCTTCCCAGGAAGAGCCGCAGGCCACTCGTCCAGTAAAATGCAGTCTCCGCTGCTGAAGTGTGGCTGAAGTGCCTATATCTCTCGATTCTCCATTATCCGTTGACCTGTGAACAAAAATACATATTTACATTATCTAAATTATGTTTGTTAAATTTTATGTAGATATTCAATAAATTATAAACTCTAGTTAAAGAGCATCCTTCCATTAACGTACAATATAATGAGCATCCCTGTTAAAACCCCGAAACTATGAAGTATTCAAATGTATGGAAATTTGATTTGAAGAGACAGCGATAAGCTCGATAGAGTATTTTTGACAAAATATCGACACTTTTGTGATAAAGATTTAAAAAAATTAAATTACTCGTAGTACTCATTTCAGACTTAAAAATTCAGGGTGCTATTTTCGAAATTCATTAAAATATAAAGAATATAATGCTATTAAGGATATTATATGAGCAATGAGCATGTATTGCTCCAGGAACATGTTTCCCCACCAATATTTGATGTATGGTACATTTACTATAAATATTACTCCATAAATCTGGCAATCCAGATCCGTCAATGTAACTACCTAAGACTCGCAATTCAGCCATAATTGTATGTTGTTCATCAGATGTAAAGATCCAATTTGTAGATTGCTTGTGGGAAAGATCCCATGTCTAAAGTTACTACACATTTTTTATTTTCTCCAACAAATACTACAAAGTTAAAGTTAAGTTAAGCATACAAACAATAAAGTAAGCAGGTACTAATTTCTATTGGAATTTAGTTATTATTTGTTTTCAAATACAAAAAATATCAAATGTATTATAAAATTACCATTTACGCCACGTATAATGTTGTAGTACATAATAATGTGGTACCTTATATCCATGATAATAATTAGGGCAACATTAGCTTTTATTTTCCTATCTGCCGATGCAATTTTTCTTTGAAAAACTTCATACATCTATAAACTACAATTTACTTACTGCATGTATAATTTTGTTCTTAATATTTAACGTATCACCACGAGGTTAAAATTTTAGTTTTAGCAATATTTTTATAATTTAAAGTTTATAATAGATTTGTCAAAAAAGTATTCGATTTCGATTTTATAAAATTGTGAACTGTCTGTTAAGAGCGCTTAGAACAAAAAGCAGCGACCGAACAAATTTCAACATTTTGATTCGGGCGGCACGGCCGGCGCGTGGCGGGCGCCCGGACAAATATCTTAATCACTATACAGCCGGGTACCCGGTCGCCTAGACACTCCCTTTAATGTATATGTGTGTAGTCTTGTCCTAATCCACCAGTTTAGGTTAATGTTGGTAAAATGTTTAAATATAACTGTACCCGTTCTCTTTACACCTAAAGTGTTATGTCGAATTATTAAGGGCGATACTTTTCTGGAGTATGTACACTGTGATCAGTGAAGAATAGTAGGTACTGTCAGAAATAAATGCATAAGATTTTCCATATCTATTTACACGTCTAACCCACCACCAGAGAATAATAAAAGAGTTTCGTTGCAAGGGTGAGGGTGTAATATCTGCACCAATACCAATATGTTAATAAAGGAATTTATTTCTTTATGTAGATTCACGTTTATTTTATGTAGTTTTTATACTCACCGGTTTTTTGGTGTACGCAGCATATTTATGTTTTCGTTTAAAATAGATCAGTTATTAATCAGTCGTTGGTAGTTTCATTTCTAAGTATATTAAATTATAAATCTAAAGTTATTACAACTAACAATCAATTAAACTCCTTCACTATTGAGTATTCTTCAAGTTGAAAAATATTGAATTTTTAATATTTGTGATATTAAGTTTTCATAGAGAACTAACATTCAATTTATTAACCGTTTCTATTTTCCTGGAATGTTATTTGAATCATTTTTATGTAATTTTAAAACAACTAGGTATTTCAAAATATCATGAATAAATGATTATTATTAGAATACACTTTTGACTATTTAATAAATAATTCTAGCCCAATTTGTTTTGGAAAATTCAATTCAGTCCCGAATATTTCAAAATGTCAAAAGTGTATTCAATGTACAACAGTGAGTAAAATTTAATTTAAAATTAAATACAGTGTGTCGCACTTAAGAGTGAAACACCCTTATAATTTTTTTCATTTTTATCCTATCTAAACCAAATTTCACTCAAAGATAGTGCCCATTAGGATCAACTTATGGCTCAAAAGCCATTTGCCCCTTACTAATGCAAAGCCACCTACGATATCAAAATAAACCGGAAAAATAAAAAAAACATAGGCCATCAAAAATTTTATTAATGTAAGTTGTTCAGAATTGTTCAAAAACCTTAAATCCAAAATTTAATCAAAATAAAAAAATGTTGGAAAAAATTTTTAAGTCTGAAAATATAAATTTATCGGTTTATTGTACTGTAATATTTTATTTTTTATAACAAAAAACTAAAGAAATACTCTGCAACTAAATACGAATGATAATAATTGATATTGTAAAATTATATTTTCGGACTTTTTTAAATCAAAATATCAATATTTTTTAATTTTGATGAAATTTTGGATTTAAGGTTTTTAGACAATTCTGCACAACTTTCATTAGTAAAATTTTTCGATAAAAAAAATGCCTAATATGTTTTCTTCATTTTTTGCATGTATTTTGGTGGCTTTGCATTAGTGGGGGCGAATGGTTTTTTGGCCATGAGTTGATCCTAATGGGATCTATCATTGAGTAAAATCTGGTTCAACTCGGATAAAAATGAAAAAAGTTATAAGGGTGTTTCCCTCTTAAGTGCGACACACTGGATACTATTTATACCAAATAATACTGCGGAGCTAGGAATTTTGAATATAACTTACACCTACTCTTCTTTAAGTAACTCAAGAATTATTCAGAAATATTTCGAATATTATTGGAAACGATAACGTAATTTTTCTATTTCCAATATAATTACAAAAATTAATTGTTTGTGCAGCTACTGCTAGAATTATTTCTTTTCTCACTAGTATGGAGGTTTCAAAATCACACTAGTGAAAATGAGACCACGAGTTGCGCACGTTTATTCTCTAAAAATGGTGTATTATATATTATACCAAGAGTATGAGTTCCGAGTGTGAAGTATGTTGCCTAAGATGTAATCGACGGCAACAAGCAAACAATCACAAGAGGGATTAAATAGTATATTGTGCGACAAGTGCAGAAAAGTGCAAATTTGTCACGAGTTTGAAGAAGTTGTGGCACGAGCGAATGCGAGTGCCACAATTCAAACGAGTGAGAAATTGCATTTTTGCACGTAATATCTTATGTTCCAATGAGTATTGCATGCATCCTCAATCACCACAAGTCCAATATTTTTATCCAAAGGCGACACCAGCGAAACATTAAATCAGTCAAATTTAAATATTAAAAACGAAAATATGAATTCAATTTATTTCCGGCGGCAGATAATGAGTCTTGGTACGCCGATCAATATTTACGCAATAATACACCACTCGAGACACAACTAGATAGCTCAATTGCTCTGTTTAATATGTAATTTATAGTAAATTTTGAGCTTCACCATAGATTAAAATCATGTCTACTTTTTCATTGTTTGTAAACATTTCGGCGCTATTTAAATTCATTCACACTCGCAAACTATTTGACACAAACAATATATTCACTAAACAAACTTATGTCAACAGCCCTAGTTCATTATTTTCCATAGGCCACTCGATTACATCATGGCTAACTCGTATGCAATTGAGGGTTTTCCAAACTATTTTACCCTGTATATTTTTAAATATAAAAGATACAAAAATACATTTTTAATAGAAAATGTTCAGAAAAATAGCAATTTCCAGAGAGCACAAAAAAAGTGTATGTTCCTGGGAAAAAAGTTCTGATGACGTCAGTTTCGCCATTTTCCAGATTTCGAAAAAAAAAATTTCTAGCGTAAAATGTACCTTAGTGCACCCCAAATTAAACCACGTAAACGATTTTGTTATAACTTTTTTCATTCTCTAGATATAGTCCCGAGACATCAACTTTGGGACACCCTGTACTTACATACAAAGTAAATTTTGTGCTTCAAGACTTTATAGGAACTATAGGTATGCTCATTTAGTGAAAACGTCATTTGGCAGGTAATTCGATGCAAACAATGTTTGAAGTTTGGAAAAGGGACAATAATTTAATAATATATCAGGGGTTATCCGAGATCTCTGAATTTTATCGGATAAATTGCGGGTAGATTTTTTTTGCAAAATTTTGCTTAGAAAATGTTCGAGACTTAATAATTTACATTAAAAGCCCGAGACCGCAGGTCGAGGGCTTTTAGGTAAATTGTTATGTAGTGTTAGTGTTAGTGGAAATACCATTTTATTTTTGTTTCTAAATAAAAATACTGGTAATACGATTTTACTTTTTGAAAATGTTTTGTGTTAACTGTTTACTACTTTGCAACAAATTTTGATTTTTATCACATCCGAAATTTCACAAGTTTTGCGTTCTACTTCGTCATTTCCAATGTCTCCTTCGGTTGCAACTTTGCGAAGGACTGTGAAGTTTAATAGAAATTTCCTTCAGTGTAGTGGAGAAATTTTGTGCGATTATTAATCTTTTAACACTCTTTTAAACTGGCTATTCACCAAAAAGTTTCAAGGGTGGGTAAGATTGGGGGTGCTAAGTGAATTTTAAGGTTTAATTTTCACGATTTTTCCGTGTAACACTGAAATCTTGGAGTTTATTAATCCCTTTTTTTTACTAAAATCGAATTCCTGTTTCGGAAATATTTTAGAAAAAAACACTATCCAGCCTACTATCACCTCCTTAAAGTAACTAAAAGGTTATTAAATGAACAGAGACATTTTTGTCAACAAATAGGCCCTATAACGGAATAAAATATGAAAATATTGTTATTTTCAATTTTCACTTTGTTAACGTTTGGATTTCTATTAAATAAATCAAATATAATTAGAAGAAGAATAAGTTTTTTGGAGAAGTTAAATAAAATAGAGAAATGCTTTTTGTCGTTTACCCCAAGAAAGAAATATGATGCAGCTACAGCCACGTATTTCGGAGTTATTGCTCATCATCAGTGTAGCGCAGCTTAAATAATGGATCCATGTGAATCACTTTCTATGGGGTTTCTCTCTTGAGGTAAACGACAAATAACATTTTTCTATTAAATATAATATTAAATGATAGAAATATTAAGGAATCATAAACCAGATCTAAAAATAACTAACAGAAATAAATATACCATAAACAGTCGATATATATGGATAATACTTCTACTATTAGTGGACAGCTGCCATAAAATACCTATTTTGCTACCTGATGTTATTTGAAACTGGTGTAATAAACACTGAATTACTGTGGTGGATTAAAGATAATCGTTCTAATACCAGCTAAATGAGGTATTCCCCTTAATCTTTAAAGGGATTATTTATTAAATAATGCATACCTACCTACACTCTGCACTGAAATTCGTAGATTTAATTATAAAATGCAAATTTTATTTTAAATGCAGTGCAATAAAACATAGACATTGGATAAATAGTAATGTTTGCCAAACGAAATTAACAAGTTTATGTGGCATATCCAATGATTACAAATTAATAAACTCATTTAAAAAGAGGCATACCTAGTTATATATTTAAGAGAAAAACAAAACAAATTAACAAATGTTTCTTATCATTTATAGTGTAGTCAAAGCGAGAGTTACATACATTTAATTTTGTAAAGCATTAAATTCTATACAAAAACCAATTGCTATTCTATAGTTTTTGGGATATACCATTGAGTAAACAAATAATATAAAGAGGCACAACTGTCAACGGGCCGAGATTTTAGTGTTGTATTTTTTTGCCAATAACCACAGAATTTTCTACAATATTTAGGGCTATGCAACCGAATTGCAAATACCTTCCCGTAGCACTGAAAATTGATAACAATCCTGAAGCTATTGGCAAAAAAATACAATACTAAAATCTCGGCCCCTTGACGGTTGCGCCTAATTATATTATTTATTTACTCAATGGATATACTAAATTAACATAAATAAGGTTCTCCTGATTCTGCCTCTCCTGCGTCCTTCCGATATTGCGAAACAACGAACGTGAGAAGGGTCATCCATCACCTATACCTCTAGGCAACCACAGTTTTTGAGCATTACGGCACCTATAAACAAATTAAATCAATTGGATACTAAATATGCATTATATTGACATAACATATAACATATTACAGAAAATGATATCAGACAGGCAACTAAGAAACGTAAGAACAAAATGACTGGTGATGATAAAATGCATATTAATAAAAGCGTGTGCATATACTTTGATTAGATATGTTTTTATTTTTTTTAATCCATTTCTTAAAACTCGATTATTTTCAAGTTGATGGAAAATAGCATCATTTTGTCCGATGCTGAAAATATATAACATATCTATTTTAGGCATATTGCTATTATTTTTAAATTATAGGTCATTGACATATAACTACCTTAATAAATAGGATTATAGGAAACAACTACTGGACTCCCATTGAATTATAATTATACCTATAAATCCAAATTGGTAGCCAAATTTGTTATTTGTCTTTTCTATATCAGACACAGACCGGTCTTGAACTCTTTATGTTCTCATCAGTGTGCCACAGGTAGCTGAAAAGACAAATAACAAAAGCAAACCAAACTGGCCTATGGCAGACCCAACACATAGTAAGTAGTGAGGGATAAGTACATCCCTCTGGTGGTCAGTTGCTACTACCAGTCAAGACATCGACGGTGTCTCTGTGACCGATAGCGGCTTGCCAAGCAAGCATCAAGAGCGGCGACCTCTAGCCCTGATGGACTAAAACATGCTTAATAAATAGGATTATAATCCTATAATCCTATTTTATTTTTATTTACTATCAACGTGGACCCTCTACTTACTCTACTATATAGTAAAACAAACCTTACGATTTTCAAAGAGTCTTAATAAATCATAAAATTTAATAACTATAGAAAACCAAAGAAATATATATATATTTTTTTATTCACTTATTTAACGTCGGCCTATTTCCGCTACCAGGGCCTATCACCGACGCCAGGAGACGAGCCACCCCCCAAAATGGAAATTTTGCCGAACCTCTTATCTTACTAAGAGTAGGGATTTTTTACTTGCCTAACATTTAATGGACAAGGGACCGACTGCTTTACATCCTCTCCGAAGGATGGTATATCCTCAATACACCTCTCGCCTACAGTTGTATTGCTTCTGCCATATAGCTGATATACAAGCCGCTAGAAGTGGGGAAACGAGACCGCGTCCTTCCCCGGATAGTCACCCATCCAAGTACTGAACGCGATAGCTGTTGCTTAACTTCATATCGCTATGAAGTGAGTCAAGTCAGTCCTCCGCTCGCTGCCCTTCAAAGAAATATTATATTTTTAGATTCCATTGCATGATTTGAAAGTAGGTGGAAATATGTAAATTATAATGGTTATAAGTTTGATTTCACAAATGTCACATGAATGATACCCCATGGCTCAAATTTGGCGTCATACTCCCCTTGATATTCATTAATGATTTCAGTAATTATTTTTTGTGAAAACTTGCTGCTGACAGTTTGAAATTATGTTCTGAAATAAATTCCAATATTAATTTTATGTTTCTCCAGGAACTTGGAAAATTGATATAAAGAAAACAAGCTTTAGCTCAATGTGATGTAAAGTAATGTATTTATATAACTAGAAATATACACTATACAGCCAATAATATTCGACTACCATATAAATGACTTACGTGTGGTATGGTTCACTAACTTGATGCTTCATTTATTAAAATCATAAAGATGTCATTGAAGTAATTCAACGGAAATTTCTGAAATTAATTTTGTTTAAAAAGGACGGAATGCACTCACAACAAGGAGTTAACCGATTACTGCCGAATAGGTTTTAACATATTCAGAATCATTAAGCTGAATTTGAAATATTTTAATATCATTATTTAATAATTTTCTTAACAAACTTAATTTTATATTTTCCAATATTCTTGTCAATATAAAATTTAATGTATCATGCGCTAGTCATATAGGGTATTGACTATGTCAAAAAAAAAAAAACAGGATAAAAGGACCTAATTCGTTAATAGTATATTATACAGTGAGCACGTAAAGGTTGGAATAAATACAAGAAAAATGAATAGTGCCATATACCCCAAAAAAGAAACATGATGCAACCACGGACACGTGTTTCGGAGTTATTGCTCCTCATCAGCGTAGCGTAGCTTAATGGATCCATGTGGATAGGATCAGAAACAATAACTATGAACGGTTAGAAAGTAGCAGCACACACTGCACACAGTACTCAAATTTGTGCTTTCGTGCACCATGTTATGCCAATTTATGGCCTCCAATGATAACAGTCAGCACAGTTGTTTCTGATCCTATCCACATGGATCCATTAAGCTACGCTACGCTGATGAGGAGCAATAATTCCGAAACACGTGTCCGTGGCTGCATCATGTTTCTTTTTTTTTTTTTTTTTGTTGGAATAAATTCCGTAAAATCGTTACAAAGCAGGTGACAAAAATTCGCTCAGAGACGTCGATTTTTATTCATTTCTCAATTTGTTCATTTAAAGAAATGTTTACAAACTTTTTTTAAAAAGTTATAACGCCATCGGCAAATTTTTTAAATGGCAACCCCCATTTTTCAAAATGTCCTTTAAAAGAGCATATTTTTCTGCATACAGTACGTTAAATTCTATGGCTTATTAAATTAGCAATCACTATGGATTCTCTTAGCGTATACACCATACTTAATAGCTTTTCCTTAGGATAATTTTTTCGACAAGAGAATATTGACAAACGCCGGTAAAATGAGTTTTATACAAAGTTGGAGAGTATTGAGTGGTGAATCTTCTGATTCAAAAAATATTTCTTGATCAGGTTTGATAAATATTTTTTTGCACTTCGTTTGTCATAGGTTAATTTCTCATATGGCATTTTCAAGACCCATTTTCAAACAATTTTTATCTAAAATTATATTTACTTATTATAAGTGAGAGTAATTGAGAAAAAATAATAAAAATGTTATGCTAAGTTCTCGCAAACTACCAATATACTTATATAAGTACCTACTATCCTTGTATATGTATTATATCCCTCATTTTTCACATAAATGAAGGTTATCGTTAATAAAAGAGTTTCTGCATATGCTGCAAAAAATTTTGTTTTGTTAAAAATATCCACTATGGACGATTAAAAGGCAGAGCAATGAATCGTCCTTGTGGCTGAATATGTAGAACTTTACGATCTAACGAACAAAAACTATAATAATCAGCGAAGAAAAGAAAATATTTGGAGAGAAATATATTTGAAATTAAATGAAACTTGTAAAAGTATTGTAAAGACAAACAAACGTCAACAGCGTACTTTACTCTTTGCTAACTGCGCGTAGTGTCGCGTCGCTGTTGTTCGTCCATGGTGAGAATACTACTCACGAGTGTTGTTACACTTTGCAGCGTAGCGTCGTGCCGCGTCGCCAAGCTGAGTGTAGCGCAAGTGAGAATCGACCTTAACATGAGAAGAATAACCTGTTGCCATATCTCCGAATTTGTATTAATTTATTTTACTATCAGGTAGGTAACAGGACAACAATTAAAAGATTATTGTAGGCGCGGCTTATACTTAAGTGCTCTTTGGCCATTGGATACAGTTTGTCAAATTTTACGATGATAAGAAATCCATACCTACTATATAGTCCAATTAGTAGGGGTGGTCAGGTAATAAATACTGTACATTCAAAATTGCAGTTCATTTTTCTTGTGATATTCAAAACGTGAACATGTCGGCAGTGCCTATCGAAAGTTCTCAAAAACAAAATTGTGAAGACGACCAACTCAGAGATAATATGGTTTTATACGAGCCAATATCCACGTGCTCCAGTTGGTCAAAATCAGCACCACCATCTTATCCAGCATTATTAAATAATGTCACTTGTGGGATATATGAGTCGACGAGCTCATATCAAGCGGAAAATCATCAAATGGTAAGTCGCAAACTTATTTAATGTTTTAATTTGATTATCTTATTTTACATAATAATATAAACATCTTTGATAGGCTCTATGTATTTATCAGTTGATTATGTTTGTTCCTTACAGTTACCAAAATCAAAAGAAATGCTTCAGTAAAATGTCGTTGCAACGAATTCAAATAACAAATGCTGCTCGTTTTTATAAGAATTTTTCAAAATTCGGTATGTTCTCCTTCTTCAATAATCAGTAGGTACCAAATACATACGTCGACCAATAGAATTTATTTTAACAGATAAACGACAAACGCTACAATTTTTGCGCTAAATCAATAATTTTATTCCGTGTAAAAAAAACCTTTAATTCATACAATTTTATTAAACATTAAATATTTTTACGTATTATTTTGTGAAGTTGCTAACAACCAATTAATTTCCTTTACTATTGAGTGATCTTCAAGTTGAAAAATATTGGATTTTTAATATTTGTGATATTAAGTTTTCATAGAGAATGTATTAACCGTTTCTATTTTCTTGCATTGTTATTTGAATTATTTTTATGTAATTTTAAAACAAATACGTATTTCAAAGTTTAATGAATAAAATATTTATATTATTATAATAATGTCATTTGAGATTAATATATTAATAAAATACATTTTTGACTATTTAATAACTAATTCTAACCCAACTTGTTTTAGAAAATTCGGGACATTCTAAAAGCAACTCAGTCCCGAATATTTTTAATTTCAAAATGTCACAGTGTATTCAACGTATATTCATCCTTTTTAATATACCTAACAATCAAATATTCTGACTATTTACTAATTTATTCTTTTACAGCACCAATACCTTGGCGGTTCTCAATGCCTCGAGTGGAATCCAAGACCACAAAATAATAATTTGTCATATGGATTAGAAAATAAAATATTTAGACCAACAGGACGGTATGAAATCCATTTACCTTACTATGCCAGGCACGGTGCAGATAACACTTTATTGCAATCAAACAGTGAGTAAAATTTAATTTAAAATTAAATATACTAATATTTATACCAAATAATACTGAGGAGTGCGGAGATAAGAATTATAATTTTAACTTATACCCACTCTTATTTAAATTACTCAAGAATTATTCAGAAATATTTCGAATATCACATTTATTGAAACCGAAAACTTAATTTTTTTATTTCTAATTACCAAAAGTTAATTGTTTGAGCAGCTACTGCTAGAATTATTTCTTTTCTTATTAACACCAAAAATTATTTTTGTTCATATTTAATTTTCTTAATTTCAGATTATGTAGAGAGACCACCACAACCTGTTATGAGTCCCAAACTAAACATCGGTGAAGTGAGAGGTAGGAGGGCAAGAACGGTCTACACATCTTCCCAGTTGGTCGAACTGGAAAATATGTTCCAGAGCGATAATTATTTGTGTCGTTCAAAACGCATTCAGTTGGCTCAAAAGTTGGCACTGAGTGAAATACAAATAAAAATTTGGTTCCAAAATAGAAGGATGAAATTAAAAAAAGAACAGAAAATTAAGGCTTCATTACCAACGCCTTCAAATGAGAATTCCTCGTCACCAGCCCTAACATCGTCCTTCTCTAGTAATTCAACCTCGCTCAATTTACAAACTAGGCATCCATTCGTAAAATCCGACCAATCTGCTTTTATCGCAGAATTATTTGATCACTCTGCCTCAGTTCAAAGTCAAAATCTTCTAGAGCCTATTGAAGAATTTCCGGATATTGAATGCAATGCAGAATGGGACGGCAACATCGAAAATGGAAATAACTTCGATTTAGATAGCTTAATTGCTCTGTATGATATTTGATTTATAGTTTATTTACTAATGTACCTTTTTTAATATATTTTATTTAAGTTACAAACTTTTTTATTTTATAAGGTTTATAATTGAGAAAAAAATTTTTTGTTAATTTCCATGTAGTTAAATTTTATAAAAAAATATCCTAATATGAAAAAACGCAAATCATATGCATCAGAAGTTATTGATTCTCAGTGTTATCCAAATTGGAATTATCAATTTTAATATACACCCAGATATCGATGAAAAGGCGTCCAATGAATGTTTTATTTGAAATATCACGTGAAGACACTATTTTACCTACAATCACGTTAAACATAATTTGTTTCGCAGAAAGATCAAACCCATGTGAGTAGTGTGAAAACAAAGTCTTTATTTCGCACAAATTCTATAATTTATTGCCACCGATTTGGTTCACGAAACCGGTCGC
This sequence comes from Rhagium mordax, assembly GCA_963680705.1. Classification (NCBI taxonomy): domain Eukaryota; kingdom Metazoa; phylum Arthropoda; class Insecta; order Coleoptera; family Cerambycidae; genus Rhagium; species Rhagium mordax. The sequence continues at coordinate 17,015,896 of OY796659.1, read as the reverse complement.
AATAAATTATAGACTTTTTGTGAGAAAGAGACTTTGTTTTCTTCCAATATGTTTTTTTGTTTTATCGGAAATTAGGCAACCTCCAAATCGTAGCCAAGACTGTCCGGATGGGCGTTACACATTAGAAAAACGCAGACAAACATCCATACCCACCGACATTACCAGTGCTGGTGCCGGTGCCGGCTGGAGTTCGAACCCAGTAACGACGTGCTATCAGTCATGCTCTATGTCGCTGCGCTACCGAGTCGCAGAATACCGCATGAAGACCTAATTCTGATAAATTCCAAATTTATTCTCGTAAATATATCGTATCTTGTTCATAATTTGATGACCGAAACCCTTATTTTACGTTAAGAGCCAAATTTAATAGCGACAGATTATTGGAAAAAATCTTTCAACAGTAAAAACCTACATAAACTTAATCTTTGGAAATGAAGCAACCTATATGATGGATCTTGACTGTGTATCATTTAAATTAAAAATTCATAGACTGGTTTTAGATTTCCAATTTATTAAATTCTCAAGGTAAAACATCAAATTATGTGATTTTGGCACTGGAATTGAGAACAAAAACAATATGAATATATTAAATTGGATATTTTGGAAAAAACTTATGCCTCGGCCGCTGCTGCTGCTACTCCTACTTTCTTCATTAAACCCATGAATAAACAGGCGGTTTCGACCACCAAAGCTGATATGCTTCTGAATATTAACCCAGTTAGCTCTAGCATAAATCTGGGTAAAGTTAGGAGTGCCAAAGATGGTGGCCTAGTTGTTTCTTGCGATAATATCAGTGACTCCCAAAAGTTCAAGGAGTTAGCTACGGAACGGCTCTCAGACAAATATATCGTTGAAGAATTAGCTACTTTACACCCCCGAGTGAAAGTGGTTGGAATTACCGAAGAACTTGATGCCGAAACCATCCTTAACTTTTTGAAGCTGCAGAACAAAAATGTTATAGCATCTAGCAGTGATTGTAAAATTGTGTCTGTAACACGGTTAAAGAAACAAAGTAAAATATTCCAGGCTGTCCTCCAAGTTGACAAGTTAACATATAGTAATATTTTAGAGCAAGGTAAATTATTTGTTGGCTACGATTATTGTAACGTTTTTGACGGAATTGATATGAGACGCTGTTTTAAATGCAACGGCTTGCACCAACCTCTCAAGCAAATGTGCCCTTCAATATGAAATTTGTCCGCGCTGTTCTCAAAAACACAAATTATCTGAATGTAACTCTCAAGATCTATGCTGTATTAATTGTTTAAATTTCAATAATGGTAATAAAGATTCTTCAGTTGATGTTAAGCATGCAGTATGGGATAAAAAAAAGTGTTTTGTTTATCAACAAAATCTGACAAAATTCAAGAATAATTTCTTAGGTATTGAGTAGCAATTACTCTTACTCCCCACAATCTCCAGCTCTGCTGATTCCACAAAAGCATGTGTAAATGCTAAACTAATAACGGCTCGAAATTCCCATTTCTTGTCCTCATATTATCAGAATGTCCGTGGACTAGGTACAAAAACTAAAGAGTTATTTACTAATATATATGTTGATCAGTGGGACTGTATTGCTTTGTCTGAGACCTGGGCTCACTCAGGGATATCAAATGCTGAATTATTTGATTTAAATGTGTATGATGTATTTCGCACTGACAGAAATTTTCAGGCAACCAATAAAACACGAGGAGGCGGTGTGTTGCTTGCTTGCACCATTGAGTAAAAAATAATAAAGAGGCGCGACTGTCAAGGTTTCGAGATTATAGTATTGTAATTTTTTGCCAATAACTTCATGATTGTCATCAATTTTTAGTGCTACGGGAAGGTATTTGTAATGTGGCTGTATAACCCTTAAAATTAAAGACAATCATGAAGCTATTGGTAAAAAAATACAACACTAAAATCTCGAAACCTTAACAGTTGCGCCTCTTTATTATTTTTTACACAATGACTTGCACTGAATAAGAAATTCAATGCGTATTTATATGATATTCATTTACTTTGTCCGGGCTTTAATAATCTCAATTTTATTGATATACTTACTAGCTGTAAAAATAAAAATTTATGATAGTTATTTATTTATTAAAATTTAATATTAAATTTATTATTAAAATCGAGCTAGGAAAACATATACAAAATCCAAGCTTGAGGAGGATTATAACAATTTCAGAGAGCTTAGAAATTCATTAAAAAAATCTATTAGTGATGCGTACAATAATTACATTGCAGAAGCCGAGGATTCTATAGAAACTGACCCCAATAAATTTTGGAGTTTCATTAACTCCAAAAATAACTCTACACGTATACCTAATACTATGAATTATAAAAATGCCAGCCTCGAAAGTCCTCGGGATATTGTCAATTCTTTTGCAGATTTCTTTTCCAGTTCTTTTATCAATTCTACCAATTATATACCAGACAAAAGTTTGGACAATAATAATATCCTTGCTGTTCATGAGTTCAGTGAGAGGGACGTACTAAAATCAATAAAAAAAATTAAGGGAAATATGACTACTGGGCCAGACCAAGTTCCCGCGTTTATTATTAGAGACTGTGCTAGTATTTTTTTAAACCCTATGTTCCATCTTCATTTTAATTTTAAAAACTGAGTCTTTTCCTGATACATGGAAACAATCTATTTGCCCAGTGTTTAAGAAGAGAATCATCGGCCTATTGCAATTTTATGCAATTTTTCTAAAATTTTTGAATTTCTGATGTATGACCACATATCATTTCATACTAAAACAATGGTAGTAACTGAGCAGCATGGATTTATGCAGGGACGGTCCGCAGTATCGAACCTTGTGTGCAAAACTCAATTTATCTCTGAAGCTTTAGACCGGAAAAGTCAGGTGGACGTGATTTACACTGACTTTTCCAAAGGTTTTGACAGATTGGACCACGGCATATTACTAACTAAATTAGAAAGCTTTGGGCTCAGTATTCCTCTCTCGAATGTATTTTATTCTTATCTGTCTTCTCGGTCTCAATTTGTCCAATACCGTGGTTACCAATCTGTTCAATTTACTCAGACTTCAGGAGTTCCATAGGGGTCCATACTTGGACCGTTATTCTTTATATCATTTATTAATGATATTGTTCACAATCTCGACATAAACTATTTGCTTTATGCTGATGATTTAAAACTATATTTTTGCATAAATTCTGATTTGGACTGCCTAAAACTTCAACGCAATCTTGACCTTCTTAACACCTGGTGCATCAATAATCATCTTCCTCTAAATGCTGCTAAATGTAATGTTATGTCTTTCTCCCGAAGAACAAATCCTTTTATTTTTAACTATAGCTTGGATAACTGTACCTTAGATAGACCTGATTTTATCAAGGATCTCGGTGTTACTTTTGATCCTAAATTAACATTTAATAAACATATCGAAGAACGTCTAGCCGCTGCATTTAAAAGTTTAGGGTTTATTTTACGCAACAGCAAATATTTTAAGAGTTTGTCTACTCTACGAATGTTGTTTATTACTTTCGTTAGGTCCAAGCTTGAATATGCTTCTCTAGTTTGGAATCCTAATTATAATATTTGCATAACATCATTAGAAAAAGTACAGCGAAGGTTATTTAAATCAGCATCTTTCATCTTGGAGGGTACATATCCCACTAGGGAGACACCTCAAGAATTCTTTTTAAATAAATTTAATATGAGTAGTTTCCCAGCAAACACCGCTTCGTAACTATTAAGGAACATTAACGCTACTTATATTTCGTGTTACACTTTTGTTTCAGTCACAAAAATGCGTGTTTTTGGTGACAAATTGCTTATTTGTCCGCAACAATGCATCGTTATTAAACTGCAACTATTACTTTACATAATTGCGAAACAAAATATTCGTAACAAATGCCAATTTACATTTGTAATAAATTCGTTTTTACCAAAATCTAACTCCGAAAATATCTTGAAACATTTAGGCTCTTACAGTTTCATTCACCAAGTTATTTGTAAATACAAAACTTATATAAATACTTCGCAACCGTTATGCAAATTTAGTTTAAGTACAGATTCACAACAGTTGCAAGTTATTAGAAACTAAGGTTGCTCATTAATTTCAGAAAAGTTGCTTATCATAAGCAATATAAATTTTACAATTTACTTTCAAATCAGTTTCTTTTTTGTTTTATATTTATTATGCAAATAATGCAAATAAAGCAGGTTTGATATATGTGCACAAATCCTCCTCCCACCCTGATCCCTCACCTTCCAATTCCCGATCATTGGAGTCTTTTTGTTTTTTAAATGCATATAGTAGCATTTTACAGACGCTCAAAAATATGACAGGCCCTATCAATCAATACATGTCCATCTTTGCCGAACCACTTATTACCTATTCACTGTTGAACAACTCGAAAACGAAAAAGTGTGCGGAAACTTTTTTGGTTCTCGCGAGTTGAGTAACAGTGAATAAGTAATTTGTTCGACAACATGTAGGTACTGACAGTATAGAGCCAGTTATATTTTTGGAGCGTCTGTAAAATGCTATACTAAATACATTTAAAAACAAAAAAGACTCAATGATCGAGAGTGCGCAGGTGAGCGATCGGGGGCTGGGGGTGGATTTATGCACGTACAGCAAACCTGGCTTCGTTTGTTATTGGACGAGTAATTTTTCTTGGACGAAGACCTCAGTCACATTTTTCTAGTAGGGGGCTCGTTACTTTTTCAGGACCCATCTTTAAAATCACTTTTTGCAATATTTAACAAAATTCACATTCTTAATCTCTCATCTTTATATTTAGACCATAAATCCATTTAAGATAAGCTCTTTTCTATATCTAGGCGAAATTAATCCTTGATCCTTAATATTCACTGTTAATGTGTTTGGAGGAATCCTATAAAATAAAGGAAAAAGATAAAATATTGACAAATAGATGTTCAAAACAATTTATTGTCCATTGTACAATAAAATAATTCATTTTCTCTGTTTTCTTCAATCTCTGGCTGGCCGCTCTAAACCAGTCCTTACACGCAACTTCAAAATTGGCATCTGTCATAAATGGAAAGCATTTCCTGCATGAATCTACAAATAAAAATCAATTCTTAATCAAACTAGCAATGTACACTGTGCAGGGTGAACCCCAATTTATTTATCTCCTTAAGGTGAGTGCGCTAACCCAACTCTGTATCTAGTTTAAAATAAAAATAAGGAGATTGTCAAAATTTGACAAGGTTTTTTTTTGATGAAATGAGAAAAAGATTTCGATTGTAAAACTTATGAAACCTATGTACTATATGTAACTCTAGCCCACTCAATAAAATAAATGAAGTTAAACAATTACATATTATTATTCCTGAGAGAAAGAAGCTTGTTGCAAAGGGATGGTAAATCCAAATAAAAAAATTAAAGAAATGCACGCGGTAGTTTTCGAGAAAAAGAAATAAAATACGCCAACATTTTGAATTTAACTGACCTATCTCATCTGAAGTGAATATAAGATAAGTCAAGGCTCGGGTCAAGGTTGATCTTGTTTTTTGTTCATTAGCTTTTACCGGACCACTATCAATGTTCGGATGTCATATTTTTTATACCAGTGTTTACACATTTCATCAAATGCGCCAACTTTATTAGCGCCTTTTTGTGAAGTTTTTTTGAATAATTTATCGTTCGAAGTACCTATATAAGAAACAGACAGACAACAGACCTTGTCGGTAATTTAATTATGTGATGTTTTTTTATATCTTTGGCACAGAGGAAGAATGAAGAACGTGGACGACCGGCGGAATGTCTTTGTCACAGCTGTGACCTCTACGTTTAAATCGGAAGTGTGCAATGTTGCAAAACTTAAAAAAATCGAATCCATAAATTTCAGTTTCATATGTTACAAATTGTGGAGAATTAGATAAAATCAGAAATGAAATTAAATATTCAACACCTGCTTATCTCAGAAACAAAAATCTTTAGAACATAATATGTTCATATAAACTTTTCTTCACTTCAAATCACCTGAAGAATTACTTCTTTAAGTAAAGCGTTTATTTTATTATTCGGTTTATAGGTACCTAGTAAAAAGATCCGCTACCCACACTATTAATGTGCCCACGTCATGTTATATCTTGCCCAGGAAGTTAATTTTTACAATACATACAATTAAAACTTATCTAATTTTAGGTCTATAAGTATTAGAACTTACCTACCAGTTACGCTGTGTATACCTATATTGTGTAATTATTTTTCACAATAGTAGTTTTTGCACAAGACCACTTGTTTATACCACACATGTAAGTACACAATTAATTACTCACTCTACACATTCAGTCAGACCAACTTGTACTGAAGCCGGAAACAGTTCTTTGCGCTGCTGGCGCAGTGTGCCAGGATTCTATTGGTCGTTTGAATTTTATCTCTCTCTCAGAAGTAATTCTAGCCTATAGAAACGACTTATTTGTTTGAAAATGTATAGCGAAAATGTAACGTATTACTAATTATGTAAATTTTTCAACACTTCACAACTGAAAATTAATTGCTTCAATAATTCCGTAATTGTTTCAGTTTATAGCTACTAAAGGAATGCCGCATCAACAATTGCGTAATATTCTCAAATTTTAACCATTGAAAGTATGGCGTTTTGTAAGTTATGAAACATTTACGTTTGTCGAATTAAGAATAACATTTGATAGGTAACAGTTTCGATTTTTTTCAAACCCAACAAAGATGTTTTATACTATATTAAACAATTTCAAAACAAATCTTTCAGGTACAGATATATTGCCATAATTACGAATCTGTTTCACATTTTGAAATATGCTTCTAGAGTTACTTATTTGTGACTTAACGTTACGAAACAAATACACTCTGTGTTTGCTGGGTTAGTTAGGAGGCGGGTAATGTAATCGATCATTTTCTTATATAAAATTATTAATAATGAAATAAACTGCCCCTCTATCAACTCACTTATCAAATATCGCACTCCTAGACTAAATGCAAGATAAAGTAAAATTCTTATGCTTCCTACCGCGCGCACAAATATCTTGAGTTCATCTCCACTTTATCAGATGTGTTTAAACTATAAGAATATGGAGTACAGTCTGGACATATTAGAATAGTAGAATTTCTGACATAAAAATGATTTTCTTAAGACCTATTTAATTATTGTTTTTACATTCTATTTATGTTTTTGATCTGTGATATATTGTTTTACTATGTTCTATTATGTTTTGTAGTTTCTTGTGATTTAATTTTGCTGTATATTCTTACATAGTATTGTATCTTATTATTCGCTACTACATATTTTGTGTAATTCTGTTATTATTTATCAATTGGGTTTTTCCCGTATGGTAAATTATCACAAATAAATTATTGTGTTTGTATAAAACCTAAATAAAGTCATTTATAAACTCTATGATGATGACTAAGGAAATCTAGTGATATGGAATTGTACAAGCTCTGATCACCATATACGGAATTACTTTTTGCAGTGGAAAGAAACATTTCAGTTACTTTTACTCGTAATTCATTTACACAGGGAAGCACTTCCTCATCTTCCATATTTAAAGGCTCGCAAACTCCTTTGTAAGGTCCGGGATATATGCATTTGCAATAAAATAATTTCCATTATAATATGATTGTGCATGATAGGTACGTACTTTATACTTGTGCAGATTTATGATACGTCTAATGTTCAGGAATATTACTATCTCATTGATCATTATATGAGTTTCTTTGAGGAGAGAGTTATTTATTTTTTCTAACGTTTCGCCGAAATTTGACAGATTCTTCTGTTGTTAGGCTACATTATTCCTGCATATTAATGAATGCTGAATTATGCGAGGATGGGAAGAAGGATGGCGTTGGCGGGGAGAAATTCTCAGTTGAAACTAACAGTGGCATAATATTTTCTTAATTTCGGTCGTCTACTCTTGAATCAATTACCACTTGTTTTCCACTTAAACATACTGATTGAGCTCAGTTCTTCTGGAAGTTGATAAATACTTGATCTCATCATTATCCAGATTCACAAACTATAGGGAAATAAAAATAGTTCTAAATTTTGTATGCTTCACTCCTTTTTTGTTCATGTTGGTAATTTTAGCAATACAATCTGCAAATAATGCGAATGCGAAGCATAACATACATTGTTTTTATTTATAATAAAGAAAATTAAATAAGTAATTTCTTTTATATTATTCAAATTTTACATTTGTTATAGTGAAAATAGAAATGTACTCATAAATTAATATTTATGAGTACCTATCTAATGATAGGTACCTACGTTTAATCTGTGTATCCCATGCAATTTGAGTAGTATAAGTTTTAGATGGCTTCATATTTTAAACGAAAAATTTTATTTTTAAATTAATAATAATGAGACATATAATGGCACTATTATTATTAAAATTTATATCTTCATAATGCATACCAAATTGTAAGCCAGTATCTGTTATTATTTGAGAGATATTAAGAAAATACTCCTCTGGAGATATTAGGGAAAGGTCGTTTTAAAAAATAAAGTAAATAACAAAGATACAGTTAAATCTAGACGAAAGAAATTCACTGATTCGGAATTAGTTAATATTATATTCATTTAACAATGTGTATATCATAAAATAAATAAAAATTTTCTAAAAATACTTTTGTACAATTTATTACACTCTAAATGATAAGAACTTGTTTTATTGCGCCGCATTTAAAATAAAAGAAGTAATTTATATTTAATTCGAAGAAGTACAGGTACGCAGAGATACCTATGTATGTGTATGTCTGGAATGCCCTGAAAGACCCCTGGGCAAGAAGATTGTATCCTTGTTACACATCCCGTCGATTCTTCTTAAATTATTCTAGGGAAATAGGTTTCTTGTAATTTAACAAACGAAAAATAGTATAATATGTAAGATATACGTAGCTAAAGAATTGGAATCCAAGGCTAAAAAAACCATTTTCTTAAATTAAAATGCCTGATTGAGTTACTCTTTAGGCTTAAAAATTCTTGCTTTGGTAGAAATATAGTATTCTTGAAGAACCATATTTTCAATTGTAAATATTGCCTAAATATTGTTAGGCCTGAAAATCTAAACCTATATAAATTTAATGTAAAATTTTGTTTATTGTCTCATTTTTGCCTTGAAACATCTACTTCTTCTAAGTGGTCTTTATGAAGATTATTCTTCAGGAATCCGAATAAATATACAGAGTGGAGCAATAGTGTGTCGGACCTCGATATCTCGAGTTCTACGATGGCTAGAAATGTTTTACAAAATTGCAAGTAAACTAGACAAAAAAGTTGGAAATTATTTTTGAACATACATGGCGAGCCAAGACGAAATTACAGGACCAAGTGCCTCTTTTTTAAATTGAATGCTATATATATATCAGTACATTTTTTGAAGCCTCTTTCTAGGCTCTATTCATTCCTATATTAGCATTGAATATCTCCCAACCACTTGGATGCAATGAATTTTTTTGTTGAAATAATGCAATCTGCAGATGGATATTAAAAAAATCACCACAGTCACAATTATGGGTTTCAAGAAAAACTTATGTGAATACCAGTTACGAGACATCTAATTAATGTTTTTGAATCATTTTCCTTTCCTAAAACTGTACAGGTTGGCCAAAAATTATTTTTCAATTAAGAACTTTTTAAATTGAATTTTCTCAATTTTTTCAAATGGAACACCGTATATTTTTCAACGATATGATATAGAAATGAAAAACGAACATTTTTTGTAAGTACTTCCGTATGGCTAATTGCAACCAAACAGAAATGAGTTCAATTTATTTCCTACAGCAGATTATGAGTCTGGATACGCTGATCAACATTTATGTAATATTACACCACTAGATAGTTTAATTGCTCCAAATTTATAGAATATTTACTAATGTACATTTTCTTGTACCGGAGGATACAGCATACGGTTTTATTTTTATATTTCCCTTATTTTTGAACTTAAAAATTAAAGGAAATAAAGGGATGAGCCACTATGCTGTGTTACCCTATATTAATTTTGGTTTGGTAGATTTCTTGTAGTTGACTATTTTTAAAATTTTTATTTGTAACATGCATTTTAAAGGGTTTTGTGTGATTTATTTGCTTTGACTTATATATTTGTGTTCAAATAGGTATGTGTGCTTGTTTACGATTGGAATTTAATATAGCAGATATGTTAATAATGTAATAAATATTTTATTCATTTAAAGAGAAGTGTAGAAGGAATTTGTTTAAAACCTGACGAATGAAATGAATGTATTTTAATAATTATCTAAATATATTTTACTAAAATTTCAAACTATTTCATTCAAAAGTTATTGATTCTCAGTGTTATGAAAATTGGAATTATCAATTTTAATATACACCCAGATATCGATGAAAAGGAGTCCAATGCATTTTTTATTTGAAATATCACGTGATTACAATTTTTTACATATAAACACGACCCATTATGCCGCATTCAGAAAACTTTGACTGTAGCGCGCTGCACTAAATTTCAGTGAACTGTACTCCCCTGAATTCTTTACTCATTTCATCCCCTGAATTCTTTACCCATTTCATCTGTCGTATCGTGCTGTCGCTTGAAGTTAAATTTTATTGAACGACAGTTTATCTATTGTTTAATTGTTAATGAATAAAAATGACTTTCAATGTAAGCAGTGCTGTGAAATGTATGTTCCTAGCAGTGCTTCTGCAACTCCAGCCCTTGACTCTCATGTCTCTACAGAATTAACTTGTTTGAAGAAGGAGGTTGAATGTCTCATTCGCGAAAAAGAAGTAACAAGCAAGTATGTTACTGAATTAGAATACTTAAATAATATGTTAAAGTCTGAAGTATCAAAACAAAAGCTGTCTATTTCAAATATGTAGCGATAATGTTTCAAGACAAAAAGTAATGTCTTCAGTAATAATGCTGTTGAGGATCCTAACTTCGTTGAATATATAATCGAAGATAATTATCTAGAAGCTGCAGATAGTGATATTAAAATCACTACAAAACTTAAATATAAAAATGAATACAATGTAGTACTTGAAGTTAAGCCTAGTGTTTCTAAAACTATTATTGAGCAGGGTTTTCTTTATGTGTTTTGGAAAAAATGTTATGTAAAAGAGCATTTTAATCTTCCAAAATGTTTTAAGTGTTGTAGAATAGGTCATTATAAAAAAGATTGTAAAAATCTTTCTCTTGTGTGCCCGTTTTGTTCAGAAAATCATGAAAAACGTGATTGTAAATCGCAAATACAATGTTGTAATAATTGTAAGGAGATGAATGTCAAATTAAGAAACACAGTTTCCACAGATCATATTGTAAATAGCCCCCAGTGTAGCTATTATATAAACAAATTAGATTTACTAAAGCATAGAATTCAGTATGTTTAACAAAGAAAAAAATATAAAAATAGGTCATGTAAATGCTTGTTCACTCTTTGCAAACTTTCAAAACTTTTCCAATCTCGTATTTAAATAATTACAAGTTGTGCATATCCCTTCTTACAATTTTTTTAGGTATGATAGAGGAGGAGGAGTTGTGATAAAAATACTTTCAAATGTACTCAAATTCTTAAAGACTTTAGTCCCATAGAAAAATTGGAACATATCTGGATAAATTTGGATTTGGGTAAAAATAGTCGTGTTGTAGGTAGAGTTGTCAAAATTTGGTATTTAACTTTCACTAGTTTTATACCAAGTTTTATACCTTATTATACCAAAAGTATTATACCTAGTACTCAAAAAATTGGTAGGGACTTTTTGCTATAAAATAAATTTGTAATAACGAAACTTAATGCTTATTCAATAAGAAACCAGAAACATGAACAATGATTCATAAAAAATCTTAAATTTGTAAAAACAAAACTCAAAGTTTATTCGAGCAAACAAACCCAAAACATAAGTAAACACGACACGAGACGCCACCAGTAGCTCACAATAGCACCGCTCTGTCCCTTCAATCCACAGATCGCCTTCAGGTCCTACAGACGAATCTCTTAAGACTGACTTTTGGTATTTAACGGTTTAATACAATTTGGTATAATACTAGGTAAGTCAAATACAAAGTATAATACAAAGTATAAAACTAATTATACCATTTGGTATAATACCTTTGCCTTTGTAGGTATTATGTATCGAGCTCCTTCTGGTGTTCATTAACAGTTTATTCAGTATCTTGACTCGTTAATATCTTTTATTATTCCACAATATGACAATATTGTTATATTAGGTGATATAAATGTAGATCAATCATATGATAATATAGTAAGTCACTGCATGATGTCATATGACTTCAGTCAGTTGATTGTAGAACCTACTCATATATTCACAAACTATTATTGATGTTAATAATAATATAATAATAATATAACGTTTATTTAACAAAAGATACAATATAATAATACAATATGTAAAGTCGGGCTCACCAATGTTTGCGGCTGACTTATTACTTACAGAAGATATTACGGACTTGCACGCTGTAGTACTAAATATCTCATTTGCACATTTAGTACAATTTGATCAACTGCACTAAACGTGCAAAGAAGATATTTAGTATTACAGCGTGCATGTCTGTAATATCTTCTGTAAGTTATAAGTCAGCCGCAAACATTGGTGAGCCCGACTTTACATATATATAACAATATAACAATATATAATACATATTTTAGTAAACAGGTAATAAGAAAGTATGTTATGTGTATTGAAAGAGAAAAAAGAAATATATACATATATAAATCCATATAAATATAAATAAACGTGTAAAATATCTCATTAAAACTTTATTTAAGCTGTGCATGAGATTTTATCTGTTTATTCGTAGTTAGAGTACACATATTTTTCTAATATACTAGGATACTGGAATGTTAAATCATACATACAAATATTTTATTCAAAGTAATGAGAAGAACGCAAAAGTAAAAGTACAGACAGACAAGGTAACTGTGAGAGATAAGTACATCCCTCTGGTGGTCAGTTGCTACTACCAGTCAAGACATCGAAGATGTCTAGTGACCGATAGCGGCTTGCCAAGCAAGCACCAAGAGCGGCGACCTCTAGCCCTGATGGACTAAAACATGCTTAATAAATAGGATTATAGGAAACAACTACTGGACGGGCAAAGGCCCCGACTCCCATTGAATTATACCTATAAATCCAAAATTGGTAGCCTTTGCCTTTGTTATTTGTCTTTTCAGCTACCTGTGGCACACTGATGAGAACATAAAGAGTTCGAAACCGGTCTGTGTCTGGTGGAGAAAAGACAGATAACAAATTTGGCTACCAATTTTGGATTTATAGGTATAATTCAATGGGAGTCGGGGCCTTTGCCCGTCCAGTAGTTGTTTCCTATAATCCTATTTATTAAGACAAGGTAAGATAAACCAATAAGTACATAATTTTTTATTTATTTATTTATTATTTATTTATTTATTTATTTATTTTTTAATTATTTAGTTTTCAATTAACATGTGAACATATCCTCTATTCAAATTTAAGATAAATGTTTTAAATATTTTTTTCAAAAGTCCAATTGAATTTAACATATAGACATACGTTTTGTACGTTACAGATAAAGAATTAAAGATTCTACAGGAAAGGTAAGCATAGGAACGTTGGCCGATCGATTTTTTTGTAGTTGTAAGTTGCACATAGTCCCTTTCCTTAATTCTTGTATTATATACGTGATCAATTCTTTGTAAACTTGTTTTGTCTTTATTTAGGTTTATAATTATGTTATACATAAACATTTGCCTAATATCTAAAATTCGTGCCTCTGCAAAGAGGGTATCCGAGGGGAAAGTATTCTTTTTGTTATACATAATTTTTAAAAATTTTTTTTGTAAGTTGTCTAATTTTTTTAGATGACTATAAAGAACACCACCCCAACTCAAAATAGCATACTGTAGACGTGACTCTATCAGGGCATAATATATCATTTTCATATGGGTCGTGTCTAATATCGCATTTAAGTACTTGAATTTGTATAATATGCCTCTTAAGGTTTGTGTTACATTAGTAATGTGACTGTCCCATCTTAGATGTGAATCAATAGTCACCCCCAAATATTTTATTTCATGGGTAGATTTTATATTAATGATGTTGTTATTATTGTTTATCGTTAGATATTGAAATTCCGGTAGATTATTTTTGTATGAGGAAAAGGGCATAAAAAATGTTTTTTCAAAGTTTATGGAAAGTAGCATGTGATTAAACCAATCGACTATATGACTAACATCATTTTCTACTTTATTTTTTAGGTCTGTCCATGTTTCGGCTGTATAGAGTATTGCGGTGTCATCAGCAAAGCTAGTTATTTTACCACAAGTGTTTAGGGTAAGTAAATTGTTTATATAGATCGTAAACAATAACGGTCCCAGTACTGTACCCTGGGGAACACCATAACTAACAACTTTTTGACTACTCATACTTGATCTTATTCTAACAACTTGTTTTCTATCATTCAAATAATCGGCTAGTAAATTATGTGCAGTTCCTCTTACACCTATATCTTCCAAGGCTTCCAACAGTAGGGGATGACTAACAGTGTCAAAAGCCTTGGCAAGATCAAGAAATATACATAATGCTGGCTTAATCTCATCCATTGTTGTATATATTTCTTTTGTAAGTGTATATATTGCGTCATTAGTGGATTTACCCTCTCTAAACCCAAACTGGAAGTTTGATATTAGTTTGTATTTGTTGACGTAATTTGTTAACCTCGCTTTAAGTGCTTTCTCAAAAATTTTAGTTAAATTTGTAATTAAAGAAATCGGTCTATAATTTATTATTTTATTTTTTTCTCCTTTCTTATATATGGGAGTGACAACCGCCATTTTGAATTTAGTAGGGCATACTCCACATTCAAAGATTTTATTAATTAAATACGTCAGAGGTACAGCTATTTCATCTGCAATTTTTTTTAGAGATTCTGCTCTTATCATATCTATACCGGGAGCTTTTTTTGATTTCAAATTTTTAATAATACTAATAATCTCTTTTGTATTTACAGATTCCAAATAAATGGACCCCTGTGTGGGATTTCTCCTAGGAAAGGGCGTCAACGGTTTTATGATTTTATTTGCATATTTTTCGCCTACATTTGCATAAAAGTCATTGAATGTATCTGCCAGTATTGGATCACCCTGTATTATTTTATTATCATCGGTAAGTATTTCTTTTATATCCTGTTTTTTTGTGTTAGAGCTTATACTTTTAATTACTGACCATAAGTTTTTTGAGCAGTTCTTATTTTTATCAACTTGCTTTTTATAAAAGTTGCTTTTTGTAATTTTTATTAACTTATTTGTGTGGTTACGATAATTAACGAATGCTTCTTTTATTGCCTGATTACATGGATTGCTTTTATATCTACGGTGTAATTCATTTTTTGTATTAATTGATTTTATTAAACCATTTGTAATCCATTGTTTCCGTTTTACATCATTTCTTTTCTGTTTGATTACCTTTGTATGTTGAGTAATTTTATCACTCAAAGTTTGTATCATATATGTTGTTAATTCGTTAACATCTTCCATATCAAAGTATGTACTCCAATCATGAGTTTTTAAATCTTGTTTTAAATTTTCATAGTTTACACATTTAATGCAGTTTTTTTCAAATTTTAAAACATTATCCGCTTTTGTACTAAGATTTAATCCTAGAATAGTTGCCTTATGATCAGTAATTTGAGTATCTAATACAATTGAAGTACAGCTATTTTGCAAGTCTTGTATTCTGCTTTTCACAAATATGTGATCTATACAACTAGACGAACCTCCTTGTATACGCGTATTTTTATTAATTGCTGATATATAATTGTATTCGCTTAATATGTTTAGATAATTAGAAACTATTTCATTCTCTTCATTAATATTTAAATTAATATCGCCCATTATCACATGGTACTCAACTAATTCATTTTTTGTTTGTTTTAGGTAATTTTTTAGGTGTATATTGAAATTTTCAGGACTAGTAGATGGCGGTCTATACATGGAGGTGATTAATACATATTTTTTATTTTTAAGATTAATTTTCATTTGTATTGCTTTACATTCATCAATAAAGACAATTTTAGAGGTATAATTTATAGTTTTTTTAATGAAAATTGCAACACCATCATTTTTGTTTATTATTCCATCGTTATATATCATTTCGTAATCCGCAATTTGAAATAAATTGCAATCCAGAATTTTGAAGGTTTCAGTTAGAACTATGCAATCAAATCGATGTGTCATTTGACTAAACACAATTTTTAATTCATCAAAATTTTTATAGATACTTCGTATATTTTGATGAAATAATGTGAAATTCTTGTTTTGTTGCACATTTATCTTATTAAAATCTGCAATAGAGGCAACTTCAATAGTGTTTAGTGGATTATAATTATAGTCTCGTATATATTGGTCCATCTTTAAATCCGTTCTGTATATTCTTCCGCCTAAACAATAACAATATACAAGTGAAGTATTACACCCAGGAGAATAATCTTATACGGTCTAATTTTAATTTATTTAGTAATATTACAATAAAAATAATAATTGAATCTATAGAATATCAATTGAAAATTTTTTGGACAAAGAAAAAAAGAAAAAAGAAATTTAAGGATCTGCTTGACTTGGGTTCCTTTGGAGCTGAGATCTTGTATAGATTTTTGGTTTTGAGCCCGTTGGTTTTGATGGAGTGATTTCTAGCTTTCTCTTCTTTTCCTCTATATTCAATTGGACATTATGAGCCTTTTCAGGTAGTACTGATGTTGGCGTTGCAGGTGCACTATTATTGCGTGGAATCTCGATGATTTCATTTAGTGATACATTAGAACATCCTATTTCGTTAGTTGGTGATTCTTCGTACTTATTTTGATCTTTTTCTGCTTTACTTTTTAGTATTTCGTAACTATATTCATCGCCATTTATTACCAATGTGTCACCCTTTATAAATGCTTTATAATGTTTGTCTTTAGCAGCCTTAAGATGTTTACCCAAGAATTTTCGTTTTTGATAATCTTCGGGACAGTAATCGTGTGAGATGTAAATGTTCCTCTTGCTTAGTTCGTGCGACTTTGTTCTAGCGTTAGCTAAAATATCTAATTTTAGTGAATAATTTACAATTTCGATTGCGATCGGCCTTGTTTGCCCTTCTACTTTTTTTCCAATTCTATATATGTCTCTAAAATTGTAAAGAGTGCATTCAATTTTTAATGTATTATGAAGCAGTTCTAATACATCCTCCTTTATTTCTCTTTCAGATTCTCCTACTCCGTAGATAACTAAATTATATTTTCTTGTTTTTCTTTCTAATAATAACAGTTTATTTTTAAGTTCATCATTTTCTTTTTCTAAATTAGTATTTGCTGATTTTAAAGTTTCTACTTCTTTATTTATGTAACTCCTAAAGTCTCTGATTTCCTGCTTCAGTTCTTTATTACCATCTTCAATTAGCTTAAATAGATCCTCTAGTGTTTTTGACATTTCTTTACAATATACAGCGCAGCAACCTCCTTTGTATCGGCTTGAATACTAATCCTAAATCCTACTAGGCTCGCACCACGCACGAGTGTTCTTGCTCGTCTGAGGTTTTTGTCCCTAGGTTTTTTATCTCCAACTGCACTATTCCGTCTATTTCCTTACATGCACTATGCACTCAATTAGATATACTTATCGAAACTGCACTACAGTCGTTTAGGATACTCAATATAAGTTTATACTACAAAATTATCACTTTTTAATACTTTATATTTAAATTTTTCACCAGCTATCATTTAATGCGTGTACTCAACTCGTGTGTATGTATGTATCACAGTATGTTATTTTCATAAATAATCAAAGTATTGTATCCACTTCTGGAGGTATAACCAATTATAATATATCAAAACATAATTGTGAATTAACATTTACTAAAAATGAGTCTAAACCGATATATGTTAAATACAGAGATTTTAGCAAATTTGCCTTAGCTGACTTTCAAAGGGATTTATACAGAATTCCGTGGCACGAAGTAGTCTATGTTAATGATATAGATAAAAAATTGAACTGTTAAATTCTCTTATATTGAGTATTTTTGAAATTCACGCTCCTCATCCCGTTTCACGTATCACAAAACCTCGTGCTCCATGGTTAACAAATAATATTAAAGACATGATGAAAATACGAGACCAAGCACTATCTAGATATAAAAAAACTAAAAGTGTAGTTGATTACCGGCTATCAACAAATGCAAAATGTCGTGTGTGGAGCTGTTAGAAGAGAAAAATCTGCCTATTTGTCAACTCAGTTGGATAACTCAAATCAAAGTACGTTTTGGAACGAAATAAAACTAATGAATATTAAAACTAAGACAACTGTGGAAATTCCTCCAGAGTTGAGAAATGTAAATGACATAAATAACTATTTCCTTTCTCGTTCCTTTCTATATTTAATCCTCCCTATGTGTGTGTATAGATATGCAGATTTTTATGGTTCAAATAGTTCTAATTATTTGATTTCTTTTCCGCCTTGCTACCGCAGATGATGTCAAAAATATTATATGGGGTTTGAAATCAAATGCGGAAGGATGTGATAGTATCAGTGTAAAATGTTAAAATATTGTTCTCCGGTTATTTGTCCTTATATTGTACATATTATAAATTGTTGTCTAGAGGTAAGCTACTTTCCTACTTTATGGAAGCATTCATTGATTAGTCCAATACCTAAAATTAATCACCCTGAATCCCTTAGTGACTTGAGGCCAATCAGCATACTTCCATCACTTTCTAAGGTCCTTGAAAAGTTTGTGGATTGTCAACTAGATGATTATGTAATATCAAATAAAATTATATCCGATAAACAGTCGGGTTTCAGAAAGGGATTTAGCACCACAACTACATTAGCTGATGTTACTGATGATGATAGTAAGATCTTTAGATTCCGGTTTAGCTACTGCTCTCATCTTATTAGATTGCTCTAAATCATTTGATACTATAGATCATTCACTTTTATGTTCTAAACTATCATACTATGGATGTGATGGTCCATGTGTGCAGTTTTTTAAATCATATCTTGATAGCAGATACCAAAAAGTGCCAATAAACAGTGATTGTTCGGAATATGGTTTAATTACCTCGGGCGTTCCACAGGGATCCATCTTGGGTCCCTTACTATTCATAATTTATGTCTCTGATACAAATACCAAAAAGTGTCAATAAACAGTGCTTGTTCGGAATATGGTTTAATTACCTCGGCGTTTCGCAGGGATCCATCTTGGGTCCCTTACTAGATATTCATAATTTATGTCTCTGATATTTTTTCAATTACGAGTTACATGCAAATAACAGGTTTTGCAGACGATACGCAAATGTACATATCGTTTAAACCAGAATTAGCTAAAACTACATCAGTATTCATAAACCATGAACTAGAAGCCGCAGCTATCACAAAATATAGACTTCAAAAAATTCAAAATTGCTGTTGTCGATTTGTCTATCGTTTAAGAAAATACGACAGAGGAATCTCAGCTAATATTCGAATTTGTTCAGATATCACCTAGCTATTTTTGTGCATCGTATCATTCTCACCTCTATTCCTTCTTATTTTCGGAAAAAATTAGTATATCGAAGGGATTTGCACAATATAAATGTCAGATTTCCAGACAAATTAAGTCTGCCCAGTTTTCGTTAGCCATTTTCACACGTTCTTTTACGTACAATGCCTCACACTATATATAACGGAATAGATATGGCAACTAAAAATAAATCTTTAAACGGTTTTCGCAAGGATGTCAAAGACTATTTTTTTGATATACAATGAAGACTATGCTTGTATACGTTACATACTAATTAAAAATTTGTTTTTATAGGGTATATCGCCCTAGGCAAATTGTTTGTTTTTCTTCAAAACGTGTATTTTCATAAAGATGCTATTATTCTTTGTTTTTATACATAATTTTTTACTTTTGTATACCTTTATATGAAATCTTTTTTTCTTTTTTTTGTAGTCATTTTATACTATATTTTTTTTAATTCTTTACGGTTAAGTGGAGTAGCTTAGGCTAGACTTCGCCCTTAGTTTTTTAAAAGTCATTGTAATATTACAGTACCTAAATAAAGACAGTTTATTATTATTATTAATATTATTAATTGTGGCATTTCATAAATTATTTCTTTTCCTTTTCTTTTTTGGATTTATTACCACATTTCTTGAGATTCTTATCCAAAAAAAGTTGATTTATCTAAAAAATATTCAAATTAACCTATTATTTCTATGGTTGATCTATGGAAATGATATAAACAATTTTTATTTTATGGCATGTTATTCAACACGTTACATAAATATATATAAATACACCACATGTAATTACGACCCCCTTTATCCCTGAAGGCTGAGCCTTATGCAATTTTGACTATATTCTAATGCTTTTATAAGTCTATGGAAATAAAGATTTTATTATTATTATTATTATTATTATCACTAGTTCTATACAATCAAACAATAAAACATACAGTGTGGTACAAATTGATGCGGAACACCCTTGAAAAATCTGACTCAGCAGAGCGATTTTGGTGATATTTTTTTTTATATACCTATATATAGGACCGTTCTAGATATAATAAATAAATAAATAAATACACCACATGTAATTTCGACCCCCTTTATCCCAGAAGGTTGAGCCTTGTGCGGGAGGGGGCTACACATTTAAGGACAAGGGACGCACATCCAATATCCGTGTATAATGGAAAAATCCCTCTCACAGTATTTTCCATTGCCACGACCGGGATTCGAACCCGGGAGTTTTGGGTGAGAGGCAGGTACTCTACCATGTCGACCATCAGTCATACTAAAAAGATGTATGTGAAAAACATATTACGGTGTCCAGATTACAAAGCCATGGCTTGCTACGATTTTTTTTCGACACATAGCGTTAATCGGCACCCTTCAAAACGTAATCTCCCATATTTTCTTGAATTTATTACTGTCAATAACTCTACTGTGAAGCAACGAAAATTGCGTTTTATGTTATTTCTTGCCTGAAGAATGTAGGTCCGTATAAATAACAAAGACGTTACTAAATAATTTTTTTCTATGAAGTTCCTCTTGTGATCCAAAGCCTCCTAGATGCTCGAAGTAAAGCATTTCTTCTTGTAAAGGGTGGCCCATAATGAAGTGACACATTTTGAAGTCTAATAACGTTGCCTCTGAAAAACATATAGGTAAGTTTTTGGTCATGGTAGAGATATAAGATGGAATGTCACGACGCACATTTTGACTACCGCTAGGACTACATCATCAAGTAGAAATCTTGGCGCGAATTTTAAATATAAAGTAGAATAATTGGATAGGTTTTGCTGTTTCTAAATAACATATAATCTTGAAATTAAGTACAAATTGAAAATCTACGGTTTATATATAGCTCGTGCTTATTGTAATGTTTACCAGCACTTTTAATTAGAATGTATTTGACAATCAGAAATAAACTTTGAAATTAATCATGATTTTTAATAAATAAAAGTTGTACTCGAAGTTGTAACATTTTACATTTGTAGACTTTAATTGAAAATAATTTATTCTTTCATTGAATATTAAGAATGTTAGATAATCTTTACATAATTGCTCATATTTCGATGTAAGAATATATAGTCTAAAGTAATGAAGGGATATTCAACAAAGTTGAAATCTACTTACTATTAAAAAGGGCATGGAAAAACATAATAAAACTACATAATAAAGCATAATATAAATATTTTTTGATTTCCGTAAATTTTGTGATCTTGTGTGTTTTTCTAGAGTTTCTTGTATTTTTCTGTTCATTTCTCGTAGACGAATTTAAGTAAGTTCTTGTCCAAACGGACCAAACGAGACAATGAATAGCATAACTGGCAAGCATCTTTTGCTATATTGTCAAATATTTGATCCTCTTCAATTTCTCGCCGTGGTTAAAGGAGTCCTCCATGACTTTTGGGCATTTTTCAATTAAAACTGATACCACCAGACTAAATTAATAAATTCAAATAAACAAAACTTAACATTCTTTTTGCCAGTTGACAGTTCTCACTTTGCAAAAAACATACAGCTACTTAGTGGCACTCAACAAGTTTTTCTACTTGCGCAGTTCAGTACGAAAATCGAGCCGAGGTAAAACTAACCATAATTTATCTCAACCATGGTTTTTGATGTTATTCGATAGAAAAACTCAAAAAGTTTTTTTGTGTTGCAATAAAATACAGGGTATACCAAAGTATAAAAATTCACGTGAAAAAATAACTATGTAATAGTTATATTCTGTATACTACTTACTATTTTTTTGAAGTGTAACCATGGAGATTTATAATTGTTATAATTGTCAAATAGACAGTACAAATAGACAGAACGGTCTGCCGGTCTCGAAAAATGAATCATCTCGCTTTTTTATTGTTGAAAATCCAGGGTTTACATCAATTATTTTATTTTATGCCGTGTTATTCTACACGTTACATAAAAATCTAAAGCTTAAATTTTGAAAAAGGAAACGGATATAGTTTCCGAAACGTCAGCGCAGTATTTTTGTATTAATTTAATTCCTATTAGTTGTCAAAAAACACCCTCTAACTGATCCTCTGACATTACGTCAAAGGCGTAGAGGTTATTTCCCAGTTTTAAACTGGTTAATTTGAATATTTTTTAGATAAATCGAATTTTTTGGATAGGAATCTCGAGGAATGTGGTAATAAATCCCAAAAAAGAAAAGGAAAGAAATAATAATTCTCAAAATATCGACGAATTAAAAGAAAATATTCGAATAAAAATCCGGAATATTTCTCCATTGATGTTGCATATAAGAATCTCTTTTAGACACAATTTTTAAAAATTAGGCTAGTTATTATTATTATTATATTGGTTTTCCTTGTTCCTAAACTTCTTGAATTCCATAATTTGATTAAAATCGTTTTATGCTTTGGTACACCCTGTATTTTTTTGCAGCACAAAAAAACTTTTTAAGTTTTCCTATCGAGCAACACCAAAAACTTACTTATAGGTTTTTCATAGACAAAGTTATTGGACTTCAAAATGTGTCACTACATTATGGGCCACCCTTTATTTTGTAATTTTCGTTGCTTCACAATAGAGTTATTAGCAGTGATAATTTCAAGAAAATGGGGGAGAGTCCGTTTTGAAGGATGCCGTTGTCAGATTTTGAATTAAAAAATCGCTAATATACTTCGAAAAAAAACATAGCAAGCCACGGCTTTGTAATCTGGACACCGTAATATGTTTTTCACGTACATCTAGGACGGTTCTATATGAAAAAAAAATATCACCAAAATCGCGCTGCTGAGTCAGATTTTTCTTTGGTGTTCCGGATCAAATGGTAACACACTCTGTGTTTAATATGAGTATGTAAAAATGTATATTCGAGTGATATTTCAAATAAAACTCTACTGCCCTTTCTTCGATATTCCGGTGTATATAATTTTTTTGAGAATTCAAATCGAAAAACATTACCAAGGATTGTGCAGCGGGTTAGATCGCGCTTGAGTAACACTACTTATTTCCTGGGTTCGAGTCCCAGCTTCGGCAGATGGCAATGCCGGAGGAAATGGGTGTATTTGGTATGTCCTGTTGAGTGGTGGAATAGTTCTAAGCTAATCTCCGCTAGGACGTAAATATAAATAAGACCATAAAAATAACATAAAAATAAAATATTAAAATTAATAATTCCAATTTGGAAGACACTGAAAATCATAAAAAAATTTTTATATGAATCGATTTTATCATTATCTTTTTTATGTAATTTAATTGCATGTATATTACCAAAGGATCTTTCCTGATTGTAAAACAGAAAATGAAAAACGTTTGTAGTGTTAATAAAATATATTTATTATTTACAAAAATACACACTCCTACCAGAGACAACCGAGACGTGCAACTACTTGAGAAAATTTACTCCCGACTACTCATTTGGGCGATTGTAATGTAAGGTGAGAGAAGAGGGCGCAAAGTGCCGCATAGGCGCCAAATTTAAAACTGATCTGTTTTAGTATTCTCATAATTTTTAATTATTATTGAATGTTTTAAATATCGACTTGTTGCATATTTCACTATAGTGAAATATGCACCATAGTGAAATATGCACCAAATCAATTATTAAAACATTCAATTCAAATTGATAGTGAATATTATACTCGATATTATACCTATTTATACTTACCCTATAAATTTTTTTATTCTGCTGATTTTGTGGTTTGTGAGTAAGAAAAGATTTAAAATTCGTTAATAAATTATATAGATCTTATCGAATTTTTCCAGATGGGGAGAAATAAAATTCAAATAAAAACAAACAATATATTGTACGAAATTGCAAAATAACAATAAACATAATAATATGTGCTTACGATTGCTCCTCGCACAAATATAGCTAGTGTTAAATACAGAGAAAAATATGTAAGCTATAGAAGTAAAAAGAAGAACGTTAAAACTTACCTAGTAATATTTCAAGCTTTAACGATACAATATAAAATAAAAATAATAATCTTAAGATAGAAATATTCACATCTAATTACATATTTAAGTCTCGCTTTGGTGCAAGTTCCGGAAAAGGCAGTTTATTCCCGATCGGTGTTTAGAGGCATACTGATTCGAATCTTTCCACACATGATACCACTCCTAGGACAAGGGCGACAAGGCGCTTGATTGATATGGTTTATAATAAAGAAGACCATATAAATTAACTTCTTTCTCAACATTAAGTTTCAATACAAATAATTTCCCAGAGTTGATATTAAGTAATCATTACTTGAATCGACTGAATAAAATAACGATGTACCAATCCTTTGTGAAATGTCGACTGCAAATCCTATGACTTCGAAAAGAATCTCCGCTGTACACAATTCCCATATTTTCTTGCCATATCTTTGACCTGTAATATATTTTTATTATATTGTTGTATATTTATTTTTATGCAGATAAACTTACTTTTTTAAGACTGAGGGAAAATAATGCATTTTTTCAACCTCCGGGTCCTCAAATCCGCATACAAGGCATAGTGCACGTTGTGATGACATTTTCTTCAACTAAACAAATAAAAATAAATAAATATTCGACACTACGTACCACGTTGTGGTAAATAAAAAAACAAAAAAACATTAGAAAACAATCTAGTCTGAGGGTGTTATTACATAGTCAGTCCTTGTTTGTTTTGATATTTATGGATTTCAAGAAAACATTACCTACCTCTGATAAAGAATATCGCAACGAACAACAACGTAAATGCAAATCAAAACAAAATCACAAAACAATAATCAAAATGGCCACAACACAAGTACACATAAATTCGTGAGCGCATGGCGCATGCCCAGTTTGCCACCGTGCTGCACTCTACATTCACCTTACATTATGTGGAAAGGAGATAGCCATATAGCATATTCATTGCTTAAGACAAAGATGGTAAATTTAACTATTATCGGACAAATTTTCATATGAAGTTACACGTCTCGGTTGTCTCTGCTCCTACTACATTTAACACAAATTGTAAAAAAGCACGCATATCTATTTCTAAACTTAAACTTAAATTAATACAAGGTGACACAGCAACTTTGCTCATCCCGTCATTTCCTATACTTTTTAACTTAAAAAAATAAAGGACATATGAAATCAAACCTGTATGCTGTATACTTCGGTACAAATAATATGTACATTTATAAATATATACCGGTTGTTCCATCATATTTTGCCCTTTTTAAACCTGTATAACTATTAAACTAGTTGAGATAATGGAATGCGGGTTTCGCAGTTCTTTTCTGAGTATCCGTCTTTTTTGCTCACTTCCGGTTTAACCGGAAATGACATAGCATATATTCGAGGATATGACCACTTTGTTATTTCAATTTTAACACCCTGTATATTTTTTTACAGTTGGAAAGCTCGTTGTTTGCCCTTTCTGAAAATTCCATATTTGTCATGGAAATTATGCAGAGTCGTAGTTCTATAAGCTATTAGGCTGGTGAAAACCACATCATTATCTCAACTAGATCAAAAGTTATATAGGTTTAAAAAGAGTCAAAATATAATGAAGCACCCGGTTGTATATTTACTGGGATTTACTGTATACTGTGTAGTGTGTATATCATAGTGGAGTAAAGCTGTCTAGTGTAATATTGCACAAATCAGCGTACCAAGAATCATGATTTGTCGCTGGAAGCAAATTGGACTCAATTCTGCCTTCAGTGAAATTTTCCTCCGATTTGTTTACACATGATGGCACATCTTCATTTTTCATATTTAAATATGGTTGGTATATTGTTTCACTGGCTTCTCTGTTAAGTTGGGGGGTATATGCATTTGCATCATAGTAATTGACACTATCAACTTGAGCAGCATGATCTCCATATACGTTGCTTGGTTGTGGCGCTTGGGAATGCATATAATACTGATTCGAACTTAAGATGTTACTGTCCCATTCAGAATTGGCAGTGTTCGAGAATTCTTGAGTAGGAGGTGGAAGATATTGCCTTTGAAATAATACAGATTCATTAAGTAATCTATCCACGATAGCAGACTCATCAGATTCTGCAACTGAATGCTTGGTTTGCAAATTGAGTGAGTTTGAGTTATGCGAGGGAGGTGACGTTAGGGCTGGTGATGAGGAATTCTCATTTGAAGGACACGATGATGAGGACTGATGTTTCTGTTCCTTTTTGCATTTCATTCGTCTGTTCTTGAACCAAATTTTTATTTGCGTCTCACTCAAAGTTAACGATTGGGCCAACTGCATGCGTCTTGGACGGCACAAATACTTGTTGGAATTGAACTCATTTTCTAATTCGACCAACTGGGAAGAGGTATAAGTTGTTCTTGCTCTCCTATGTCCCACTCCACCAGTGCTCAGTTTAGGACTCGTAACAGTTTGTGGTGGTCTCTCTATAAAATCTATAATGAAGAAAAGTAAGTATGAGCAAAAATAATTTTTCTATGAATTCAAATATTATGTATTGCTAATATAAGAAAAAATTTGTATTTATTCGTTTTGTAAGGGGATTATTTTAATGAGACATTTACATTTCATGTAGCTGTACAATTAATATTCTGTTCTGAAAATTACATAGCTTTAAATGTAAAATGTCAAATGTACTGTTTGTTTTCATCAACTGTCTCTCAACAAGTGAGTCTGTAATACACCAGAAAATATGTTTGATTTAAAATATGCATTTCCATGGCAATCAAAATATATTTAACTTATTGATACACATATTTACTAATGTAACCCATTGAGTAAAAAATAATAAAGAGTTGCAACTGTCAAGGTTTCGAGATTTTATATATATTGTATTTCTTTGCCAATAACTTCATGATTGTCATCAAGTTTTAGTGCTATGGGAAGGTATTTGTAATGTGGCTGTATAGCCCTTAAAATTGAACACAATCATGAAGCTATTGGTGAAAAAATACAACACTAAAATCTCGAAACCTTGACAGTTGCGCCTCTTTATTATTTTTACTCAATGATGTAACCTTTAAGCCACTGACATTTTATCATAACCTCAAATCTGTGTTCGGCAAAGCTAAAAATTTAAAATATTGTGCAGTCAAGTAAATTGTACCAGCACTAGATGGGAAAATCGTACCGGTACGATTTAGCATACTTCATAAAAATGAGCTCAGATTGATCAGCAGTTCTTTCCAGAAATTACCACAAAAAGAAAATATGAAGCATGGACCTCACAAGACATCGAATCTGCAATAACGGAATACAAAAGAGGAGAAGGCTTAAACGAAGCTTGCCGTAATTCTAACGTATCAAAGCCAACGTTAAAAATGCACATGTTGGACAAAAATATTAGAGCAAATTACAAAATTTTTGGTCATACTACTGACTTGTAGCCACATGTGGAAGAGCAACAGTTAGTAAATCATATAGGTACTTAAATTGAAGCAATTTTTATTCGGTATCACTATAACAGATATCCGAAAGTTGGCTTACCAGATAGATGAATGGAATTCTATTAAACATATATTTAGTCGAGAAAAGAAAATGGCAGGAAAATACTGATATTAAGTGTTTTTAAAGCGCCATCGAAACATCAGTTTACGGCAGTCTGAGTGCACTTCCATGGCTATGGCAAAAGATTTTAAATAAAACTCGAGTCAATGAGTTTTTTGACATTTTTGAAAAATCATATAAGTAGGTACTTAAATTAGAGCAATTTCTATTTGGAATTTCTATAACAGTTGTCCGAAAGTTGGCTTACCAGATAGCTGAGCGGAATTCTATTAAACATGATTTTAGTCGAGAAAAGCAAATGGCAGGAAAAACGGGTATTATGCGTTTTTAAAGCGTCAACGAAACATCAGTTTACGGCAGCCTGAATCCATTTCCATCGCTAGTAGTGGCGTGTGTGAGTCGGAAAAAATGCGAAAATGGTAAATATTTTGAACCGGAATGAAAATGCCTTCCCCTCCCCCGTTTTAGAGGATGCTGAACACGATGGTGGCGTCAGAATTTCTCTTTGGGGTTGCGCAACCCCTCAAACCGGCCAAGAACCACCCCCGAGAAGGGTTATATGCGATTTATTAGGTTTCCCTGCAGAAGAAAGTACTTTACCCCTGTTTTCGAGGTTGCTGAGCACTGTGGTGGTGTTGGATATCGCGTCCGACCCCTACCAACTCCTCCACCGGCTAATACTCATCCCCGAAAGGGGTGAATTTCTTTTTTCGTAAGAAGAAACAGTTTTTGAACCAGTTGAGAGTTTGTGTGAATTTAATTCATTATATTCTTCCCACAACTGTTCCATTCTAAAACAGTAATATATAGTGACCAATAGCACGATATTCTGTACTCTGTACATATATTTGCCGCTGATATTGCGAAAAAAAAAATTCACCCCTTTCGGGGGTGAGTATTAGCCGGTGGAAGGGTTGGCAGGGGTCGGACGCGATATCCAACACCACCACCGTGCTCAGCAACCTCGAAAACAGGGGTAAAGTACTTTCTTCTGCAGGGAAACCTAATAAATCGCATATAACCCTTCTCGGGGGTGGTTTCTGGCCGGTTTGAGGGGTCGCGCAACCCCAAAAAGAAATTCTGACGCCGCCATCGTGTTCAGCATCCTCGAAAACGGGGGGGGGGGAAGGTATTTTCATTCCGGTTCAAAATATTTACCATTCGTCCGACTCACACACGCCACTAATAGGGCAAAAGGTTTTTAATAAAACACGGGTCTACGAGTTTTTTGACATTCTTGAAAAATTGTGCGATTAGTATCAGTTGGATGCCACAAAAATTTACAACGTTGATGAGTCAGGGTATTCTACAGTGCAGTAAAAAAGACGAAAAATTTTGGGACAAATATGAAAAAATCCAATTGTAGTCTTAGCAAGTGGTGAACTACCTCTGATGATAATTCTAAAGGAAAAAAAAACAATGTGATGAATTAAAAGTAGGTGCAACACCAGATAGTTTTATTGAAATTTCTAACACAGGCGGAATAGCTCTAAGCTAAACTCCGCCAGGACGTAAATATAAATAAGATCATAAAAATAAAATAAAAATAAAATATTAAAATTAATAATTCCAATTTAGGAGACACTGAGAATCATTAAATTTTTTTTATATGAATCGTCTCTTTCAAATTATCTTTTTTATATAATTTAATTACATGTACCTATAATACCAAGGGTGCTTTCCCGATTGTAAAACAGAAAATGAAAAACGTTTGTAGTGTTCATAAAATTATATTTATATGATAATTACAAAAATACACACTTCTACTACATTTAATACAAATTGTAAAAAAGTACGCATACCTATTTGAACATACATATATCAAAGCAAGTAAGTCACACGTAACCCTTTGAAATGCATATTACACTAATGGACAAAATTGTCGAATATTTTTGTTATCACTATTACTTGAATATGGTTTCAAATCGTCGTTGTAAATTTTTTTAGCATTTTCGAAAATTTAAAATATTCGACAATTTTGTCCTTGAGTGTATAAATAAGAATTTTAAAATGTACATACAAAAAAATTTCTAAATTTAAACTTAAATTAATATAAGGTGACACAGCATCTCAGCTCATCCCGTCAAGTTAAAAAATAAAGGAGATATCAAAGTAAACCCGTAGGCTGTATACTCCGGTACAAATAATACGTACATTAATAAACATATACCGGGTGCTCCATCATATTTTGACCCTTTTTAAACCTGTAAAACTATTAAACTAGTCGAGATAATGGAATGCGGTTTTCGCAGTTTTTTTCTGAGTATCCGTCTTTTTTGCTCACTTCCGGTTTAACAGAAAATGACATAGCGTATATTCGAGGATATGACTACTTTGTTATTTCAAATGGAACATCCTGTATATTTTTTTACAGTTGGAAAGCAATTATTTGTCATGGAAGTTATGCAGAGTGATAGTTTTATAAGCTACAAGACTGGCGAAAACCGCATCATTATCACAACTAGTTCAAAAGTTATATAGGTTTAAAAAGAGACAAAATATAATGAGGCACCCGGTTGTATATTTACTGGGATTTACTGTATATTGTGTAATATCATAGTGGAGTAAAGCTGTCTAGTGTAATATTGCACAAATCAGCGTACCAAGAATCAGTATTTGTCGCTGGAAGTAAATTGGACTCAATTCTGCCTTCAGTGATATTTTCCTCCAATTTGTTTACACACGCTGGCACATCTTCATTATTCATATTTAAATATGGTTGGTATAATGTTTCACTGACTTCTCTGTTAAGTTGGGGGGTATATGCATTTGCATCATAGTTATTGACACTATCAACTTGAGCAGCATACTCTCCATGTACATTGCTTGGTTGTGGCGCTTGGGGATGCATATAACACTGATTTGAACTTAAGATGTTACTGTCCCATTCAGAATTGTAAGCAGTTTTCGAAAATTCTTGAGTAGGAGGTGGAAGATATTGCCTTTGAAATAACACAGAGTGATTAAGTAATCTATCCACGATAGCAAACTCATCAGATTCTTGAGATTCTGCAAATGAATGCTTGGTTTGCAAATTTAGTGAGTTTGAACTATGCGAGGGAGGTGACATTAGGGCTGGTGATGAGGAATTCTCATTTGAAGGACATGGTGATGAGGACTGATGTTTCTGTTCCTTTTTGAATTTCATCCGTCTGTTCTTGAACCAAATTTTTATTTGCGTCTCACTCAAAGTTAACGATTGGGCCAACTGCATGCGTCTTGGACGGCACAAATACTTGTTGGAATTGAACTCGTTTTCTAATTCGACCAACTGGGAAGAGGTATAAGTTGTTCTTGCTCTCCTATGTCCCACTCCACCAGTGCTCAGTTTAGGACTCGTAACAGTTTGTGGTGGTCTCTCTATAAAATCTATAATGAAGAAAAGTAAGTATGAGCAAACATAATTTTTCTATGAATTTAAATATTATGTATTGCTAATATAAGAAAAAATTAATTTGTATTTATTCATTTTGTAAGGGGATTATTTTAATGAGACGTTTAAATTTCATGTAGGTGTACTTACAATTAATATTCTGTTCTGAAAATAACATAGCTTTAAATGTAAAATGTCAAATGTACCGTTTGTTTTCATCAACTGTCTCTCAACAAGTGATTAATACACCAGAAAATATGTTTGATTTAAAATATGCATTTCCATGGCAATCCAAATATATTTAACTTATTGATACACAATGTATTTATTAATGTAACCTTAAAGCCACTGACATTTTATCATAACCTCAAATCTGTATTCTGCAAAACTAAAATTTAAAAATATTGTGCAGTCGGGTAAATTGTACCAGCACTAGATGGGTAAATCGTACCGGTACGATTTAGCCTACTTCATAAAAATGAGCTCAGATTGATCAGCAGTTTTTTCCAGAAATTACCACAAAAAGAAAATATGGAGCATGGACCTCGCAAGACATGGAATCTGCAATAACGGAATACAAAAGCGGAGAAGGCTTAAACGAAGCTTGCCGTAATTTTAACGTATCAAAGCCAACGTTAAAAATGCACTTGTTGGACAAAAATATTAGAGCAAATTACAAAATTTTTGGTCATACTACTGACTTGCAACCACATGTGGAAGAGCAATAACTAGTAAATCATATAGGTACTTAAATTGATGCAATTTTTATTCGGTATCACTATAACAGATATCCGAAAGTTGGCTTACCAGATAGATGAACGGAATTCTATTAAACATATATTTAGTCGAGAAAAGCAAATGGCAGGAAAATACTGATATTAAGTGTTTTTAAAGCGCCATCGAAACATCAGTTTACGGCAGTCTGAATGCACTTCCATGGCTATGGCAAAAGATTTTAAATAAAACTCGAGTCAATGAGTTTTTTGACATTTTTGAAAAATCATATAAGTAGGTACTTAAATTAGAGCAATTTCTATTTGGAATTTCTATAACAGTTGTCCGAAAGTTGGCTTACCAGATAGCTGAGCGGAATTCTATTAAACATGATTTTAGTCGAGAAAAGCAAATGGCAGGAAAAACGGGTATTATGCGTTTTTAAAGCGTCAACGAAACATCAGTTTACGGCAGCCTGAATCCATTTCCATCGCTAGTAGTGGCGTGTGTGAGTCGGAAAAAATGCGAAAATGGTAAATATTTTGAACCGGAATGAAAATGCCTTCCCCTCCCCCGTTTTAGAGGATGCTGAACACGATGGTGGCGTCAGAATTTCTCTTTGGGGTTGCGCAACCCCTCAAACCGGCCAAGAACCACCCCCGAGAAGGGTTATATGCGATTTATTAGGTTTCCCTGCAGAAGAAAGTACTTTACCCCTGTTTTCGAGGTTGCTGAGCACGGTGGTGGTGTTGGATATCGCGTCCGACCCCTACCAACTCCTCCACCGGCTAATACTCATCCCCGAAAGGGGTGAATTTCTTTTTTCGCAAGAAGAAACAGTTTTTGAACCAGTTGAGAGTTTGTGTGAATTTAATTCATTATATTCTTCCCACAACTGTTCCATTCTAAAACAGTAATATATAGTGACCAATAGCACGATATTCTGTACTCTGTACATATATTTGCCGCTGATATTGCGAAAAAAAAAATTCACCCCTTTCGGGGGTGAGTATTAACCGGTGAAAGGGTTGGTAGGGGTCGGACGCGATATCCAACACCACCACCGTGCTCAGCAACCTCGAAAACAGGGGTAAAGTACTTTCTTCTGCAGGGAAACCTAATAAATCGCATATAACCCTTCTCGGGGGTGGTTTCTGGCCGGTTTGAGGGGTCGCGCAACCCCAAAAAGAAATTCTGACGCCGCCATCGTGTTCAGCATCCTCGAAAACGGGGGGGGGGAAGGTATTTTCATTCCGGTTCAAAATATTTACCATTCGTCCGACTCACACACGTCACTAATAGGGCAAAAGGTTTTTAATAAAACACGGGTCTACGAGTTTTTTGACATTCTTGAAAAATTGTGCGATTAGTATCAGTTGGATGCCACAAAAATTTACAACGTTGATGAGTCAGGATATTCTACAGTGCAGTAAAAAAGACGAAAAATTTTGGGACAAATATGAAAAAATCCAATTGTAGTCTTAGCAAGTGGTGAACTACCTCTGATGATAATTCTAAAGGAAAAAAAAACAATGTGATGAATTAAAAGTAGGTGCAACACCAGATAGTTTTATTGAAATTTCTAACACAGGCTATATTAACTTGGACCTCTCCAATTTAGAATTTAGATGTGCTAGAGTTAGCTACATATAATAGTATTATTTTACTTCAATCACCTGGACACGCGACACATAGGCTTTAACCCTTGGATGTGGCAAATTTTAAGCCTTTACAAACTTATTACGACCAATCAGTCAAAAAATAGCTATAAATGTACTAACCCAGGATTATGTGTTACTCAGTTTCAAATTTCACAGTTAATCGCAGAAGTTTCTGGAAGAGCAGCTACTGTAGAAAATTCTATTGCTGAATTTCGTGGAAATTAAATCTGGCCTGTTAATCACTATATACTCCAAGAACAATTGGCCGCGTTTGAGGTTCTTACTTACGGTCACTAATAACAAGCCTAATGAAAACAATACCAAAGTCGGAGAACCTTACAATTTAGATGAATCCGACAATTCAGAATAACCTGACAATTTAGAAGAATCTAACAAGTTTGCAGAGTCTGACAAATTTGAAGTACTTAAGTGAAAATATGGAGAATTTAAAATACTATCTACCAGAAAAGATAATAGTAACTAACTGAAGACAGAAATAATCAGAGTTCCTTAGAGATTTCTATAGATGAATTGTGTCCAATACTTTAAAGCAATTCCGCAGTTAACAAAACGGATAAAAAAGGTTAACAACCTGTTGTAGTATTAACAAGCACGCCATACAAAGAAAACTTGGAAAAGGCAAAAGAAGCTCGTATAGCAAAACAAAATGCCAAATTATAGCGAGTTAAGAAACGTTGGGGCAATGTAAAATCAATAAAAAAATATCTGTGTGTGTTCTGTAGCTAATTCCAATAAATAAAATATATTTGTTTTTAAAATAAATCGAATATATCTAAAATAGTCTATAATCTATGTCACTGAATATGGTACAATTAACTCGACATAATTATTATAGGTAGGCTCGATTTACCCACCTGGTGGTACGATTTACCAGACTAGTTGGGTAATCGTACCAATGATGGAAAAATTTTAAATCGCATTTATAAAACTTTAGCTATAAGTTTGATAGCTTTAATTGTCTATAACCGAAGCAGAAGCATATACTTATTAACTAGTCACGTATCTATTTTGAAATTTTATTTTTAGTTTTTACAAGGGTTTTTGTAAACGCGGTACAACATACCCAACTATACCCTACTACTAATTGTTATACCAATGTAATGCGAGACTAAAGTGAATATTTATACCATTTTTAGAAAATGAACGTGTTCAACTCGTGTTCTTGTTTTCACTAGTGTTACTTTGAATCCTCAGTACTAGTTAGAAAACAAATTACTTTTAGCGCTAGCAAACAGTTAATTTTTGGTAATTATAATGGAATAAGTTTTTGTTCTGAATAAATTTGATACCTATTCCAAATATTTATGAATATTCCTTACCTAATGTAGAAGTAAGAGTAGGTATAAGTTATATTTATAATTTCTAGCTGTCTAGTCCACATTATTGGTATAAATAGTATATGTATTTAATTTTAATTAAAAGTTTACTCACTGTTTTGTTGCGATGAAGTATTATCTGCATGCATGGCATCGTACGGCAACTGGGTTTCATATCGTCCTGTGCCGACAACAATTTGATTTTCTAACCCATAAGCAAAGTTAGTTTGAGGCTTTAGATTCCAGTCGAGGCTTTGGGAACCCTCAACGTATTGGTACTGTAAATTAATAAATTCGTAAATAATCAGAATATTTGGTTTTTATGTTACAATTACCTATTGTGAATATATTGAATATACTTTTGACACTGAAATTATTTGTAAAAATATTCGGAACAAAATTGCTTTAAGAATGTCCCAAATTTTCTCAAACTAATCGAGCTATTCTTGAAAATATCAAAAGTGTATTCTAATAAAATATTCATCTCAAATGACAGTAATATAGGTATCAAGATATTATACAACCGATGTAATAATATAGAAGTTTATTCATTATAAAATTTTGTTATACCTTTTTGTTTTAAAATTACATACAAATGATTCAAATAAGATTGCAGGAAAACAGAAACGTTTCATAAATTCAATTTTAGTTCTCTATGTAAATATAACGTCAATGATATCAAAAATCCAATATTTATCAACTTGAATAATACTCAGTAATGTTAGGAATTTAATTGGTGATCTGTTTGTCGATGTGTGTATTTGGTAACGATTATTGAAAAAGGAGCATTGATTCGAAAATACAGAACGCATTTGGAAAAATTCTTAATAAAACAAACAGCATATATATGGATTAATTCTAGTGAAAAGGGTTTTTTTCGTTGTGACGTGATAAGGAACGACGTTCTACTTACAGCTCACAGCAATACTCTGGGCGAGTTGCTTTATTCACCGGTTGATCCACTAGATGTGTTTTATCTCGTTCTAACCTCGGAGATAGAACGAGATAAAACACATCTGATGGATCCACCGGTGAATAAAGCAACTCGCCCTCTTTCTCAATATCGAATAAAACTGACAATAATAAAGTGACAAATACATTTATATTGTGTTAAATAAAATATTCAAATTAAAACATTAAATAAGTTTGCGACTTACCATTTGATGATTTTCCGTTTGATATGAGCTAACCGACGTACACGTCCCACCAGAAGTCACATTATTTAAAAAATATTTGTATCCTGGATAAGGCGTTGGAGATTTCGACCCACTGGAGCTTGGAGCACAGCTTGTAGAAATTGGCTCAGTTAAAACCATATATCTGAGGTCACAATTTTGTTTTTGTGAAGTTTCAATAGACACTGACATGTTCACGTCTTGAATATTACAAGAAATATGATCTGCAATTTTGAAATACAGTATTTATTACCTGACCACCCCTACTAATTGGACTATATAGTAGGTATGAATTTCTAATCATCGAAGAATCTGACAAAATATATCCAATGGCCAAAGCGCACTTAAGTATGTAAGCTACGCCTACAATAATCTTTTAATTATTGTCCTGTTATCTACCTGATATTAAAATAAATTAAGTGTCCGTCACGCATGCATACGAGCTTGGTAATTATACTGGAATAAGTTTTTGTTCTGAATAAATTTGATACCTATTCAAAATATTTATGAATAGTCCTTACCTAAGGTAGGAGTAAGAGTAGGTATAAGTTATATTTATAATTCATAGCTCCGTAGTCCACATTATTGGTATAAATTTTAATTTAAAGTTTACTCACTGTTTGGTTGAAATGAAGTAACTGCATGCATGGCATCGAACGGCAACTGGGTTTCATATCGTCCTGTTTCAGCAACTATTTTATTTTCTAACCCATAAGCAAAATTATTTTGAGGCCTTGGATTCCAGTCGAGGCTTTGGGAACCCTCAACGTATTGGTACTGTAAATAAATAAATTCGTAAATAATCAGAATATTTGGCTTTTATGTTACAATTATTGTTAATATATTGAATATACTTTTGACACTGAAATTATTTGTAAAAATATTCGAAACTAAATTGCTTTAAGAATGTCCCAAATTTTCTCAAACTAATAGAGCTAGAATTATTCTTGAAAATATCAAAAGTGTATTCTAATAAAATATTCATCTTAAATGACAGTAATATATCAAGATATTATACAACCGATGTAATCAACGACATAAGAATTCTGGACACGTAAAAATTCCGATTTGTTTGTATGTTTTTCGGTCTGAAATGGAACAACGCTGAGTACGTTGGCGAGTCCATTTTAGAGGAATCATTCATTACTTGTCTAGTAATTCTTATGTCGTTGGATGTAATAATATAAAAGTTTATTCATTATAAGATTTTGATATACTTATTTGTTTTAAAATTGCAAATGATTCAAATAACGTTGCAGGAAAAAGAAACGTTTCATAAATTCAATTTTAGTTCTCTATGTAAATTTAACATAAGGAATATCAGAAATCCAATATTTCTCTACTTAAATAATACTCAGTAATATTTTTTTCTGGATGGTTGGGATAGGTCATGGTTCAAATAAAAAACTGCTTTTTTAAATCAGTCGACGTTTCGCTCAATTTATTAGCATCTTCAGAATTGGTTAAATGCAGTCTTTTTGTTGTTGCACTTTATAATTAAAGTTTTTAAAAACAAAAACGGTAATAAGCATAGGACACTTGTCGTATACAAGGACATTCCTGTGTATCAATTCAATTTGAAATGTTGAATACGACAAGTGTCCTGTGCTTATTACCGTTTTTGTTTTTAAAAACTTTTAGTATTATAAAGTGCAACAACAAAAAGACTGCATTTAACCAGTCCTGAAGATGCCAATAAATTGAGCGAAATGTCGACTGATTTAAAAAAGCAGTTTTTTTATTTGAACCATGACCTATCCCAACCATCCAGAAAAAAATAAATATATAGAAGGTCACTAAAAAACTTGAAAATACTCAGTAATGTTAGAAATGTTAGGAATTTGTTTGTTTTTTTTTACATGGAATGAAATTATTGACATAGCACAAAAATTGTTGCGCTATTCATGTTTATTTGTTGAAATAAATTATGTTTGTTGATGTGTGTATTTGGTAACGATTATTGAAAAGGAAGCATTTTGATTCGAAATGACAAAACGCATTTGGAAAAATTCTTAATAAAAGAAACAGCCAGTGGTGTAACTACCTACAAGCGAGAGCCCGCGGTGTGGGGGGGGCCGACATCCCAAGGGGCCCGGAGCCCAATATTATTTTTATAAATGATAAATGTAGTAGCGTGGTGCTACTAAATAAAATTTGAATTCAAAAGAAGTTATTTATTAACAAGAAACTTAACAAACTACAAAATTGCCAATTATAAACCTCTTTACTTATGCCTGTACCCGACGTAAAAATGAAAAATAATGTATGTAAATTTACTATTTTATTACGGTCATTTATTGCCGTCTAGTAAAATCTGACATCGAACTTTCCCACAGTTTAAAATGTCGATATTGTGTTTGTTTACTTTAGGTTTAAAATGATGCATTTATTTTATTCGTTTCGGGAAAGTATAGGTACGCTACAAATACTTAAAAAATTACTCTTAAGCTAGCTATGCCCTGTCATCACACCATCATATTATTTTTTATTTATTGCTATTAATATATTTATTAATATTAAATAGAAACTCGTCAATTAGGATTGGAAATTGGGAATTTCTTTGATGAATGAAATAAGTAACACACATAGATAAAATAAAAGTCTGAATCTTTTCTGGGCTTTACAAAATTAGAGAAACAAGATGCTTGATCATATCATGGAGTCACTTAAAAAATTGAATATTGACATAAAAAAATATAAGGAACAAGGTTATGACGGCGCTAGTGTAATGAGTGGAGCTTACACGGTAGTATAGAAAAGGATCAAAATGGCATTAAGGAAATAGATGCCTTTTTTCCACACTTGATATTTACAATTTTTTTGGAGTAAGTATAAATTGATGGGATCTTATCGCTTCTATAACAGGGGAATCCAATATTAGTCTTAAAAGATTAAACCTCACACGTTGGGCCTCCAGATAGTCAAGAGCTGCTATCAAACTACGTTATAAAGATGTAATTTTGGCATTAAATAAAATAATATTAAGAAATCAAAAAAAGAAGAACGCGATGAACCTTCACGGATACTGTCTGAAATGGAAACATTTGAATTCATTTTTATTTGTGATTTTCTGGATCAAGTTTTAGGGGAATTAATATATCATCAAAAATGTTGCAGTCCCCAAACCTAGAATGTTTAGAAATCAATTCATGAATTTAAACTTCAAGCTACCGTTATCACAGAAATGAATAAAACAACTGTTGTATTTAAAAATAAACGAATGCGCAAAGTAAAAAAACATTTTGATGAATACGTGAGGATCATAGGCTTTCAAATTCCGACTAATTTTTTAAAATCAATGTTTACAATAGATTTTTTGATATTTTGATTACCCTAAATTCTAGTTTTCAGGCGCTATACGAAATTGAGGCAAATTTCGTTTTCTTTGTCCTCAAACGTGTATGTACATTGGCGGAGCAAGAAATGTATCAAAAAGCTGTACAATTATAAGAATTTTACAATCACGATTTGTAATTTTATCAATTGGATGTGCATTAATTAAAAACAGTTTTTTTCTTTTAATGTTTGTTTTGAACCTATTAGTACCATTATTTATAAGGATTGATACAGAAGGTCCAATTATTATTTTGTGAGGGATAGGGGGGGCCTCAATTTTTATTTACGGGGTGCCTAAAATTTGAAGTTACGCCACTGGAAACAGCATATGTTATATGGATTAATTTTAGAAACAAGGGTTTTTCGTTGTCACGTGATAAGCAACGGCGTTCTACTTATAGCTCACAGCAATAGACTTTTTCAATATTGAATAAAGTTGACAATAATTAAGTGACAAATACATTTATATTGTGTTAAATAAAATAATCAAATTAAAATATTAAATAAGTTTGCGACTTACCATTTGGTGATTTTCCGCTTGATATGAGCTCGTCGACGCATATATTCCAGAAGTGACATTATTTAATAAATGTTTGTATGCTGGATAAGATGGTGGTGGTGATTTTGGCCCACTGGAGCACGGGGAAATTGGCTCGTATAAAACCATATTATCTGCCGACATGTTCACGTTTTAAATATCACAAGAAATATGATCTGCAATTTTGAAAGTACAGTATTTATTACCTGACCACCCCTACTAATTTGACTATATAGTAGGTATGGATTTCTTATCATCGTAAAATTTGACAAAATGTATCCAATGGCCAAAGAGCACTTAAGTATAAGCCACGCCTACAATAATCTTTTAATTGTTGTCCTGTTATCTACCTGATAGTAAAATAAATTAAGGGTCCGTCACGCATGCATACGAGCTATTGAGACGGGCAATCGGGATAATTGAAAAACAGTGCATCAACTCAAGTAATAAATTGCACACGCAAAATATGAAATTTGTGGAGAATGGAGATGTCCAGTGGACAGCAATAGTTCTTAATTACCCTTAACCCTTTTAAGGGTCCGTCTCGCTGCGAAATAAGTGTTATTAACACCTTATTAGAAGTTTCGATGTTGTAAATTAAATATTTATCTTATGATAAAAAATGTTACATACAATTGAAGAAAATATAATATCACATTCCGCAGCAAAGCCGTTATCTTAATTATATTATTTAAAATATAGAAAATTATTCAGAAATTCCATCAGAAATCACTTTATTAACGAAAAATAATCAATAATATAACGGCTTAGTATGCATTTAAATAAAAAAATCTTTCTACATAAAATTGTGAAAGAAAAAATTAAAATCTGTTCTAGCTGTTTTTTATCCCACTTCTGTACCCTTGCCAATGACAATTTTGTTGTTGATAACTGGTGCCACCTTGCAATTATAAGTAAAATCTATTGTTGGGTAACGCCCAATGGACACTTTGATCCTTCCAAAAGCTTTATAATTTGCGTGTGCAATATATTACTCGAGTCAATGCATTGTTTTTCAATTAACCTGACTGCGCGTCTTTATAGCTCGTATGCATGCGTGACGGACCCTTAAGACAAATTCGAAGATGTGGCGAAAATATTGAAAAAAAAATCGTTTTTATAGTACCTAATTTCAATATAATTTGTTACGATGATGTTCTGTTCATAACTAAGTTATTTCTTAGGCTATTGTCCACTTATGTGAAGATAAGATAACCGACTAATGCATAAGACTTTTTTGCTTCTGAATAGTATGGTTCTTTAAAATAACTTCTATTGAAATTATATTAAAATATTTTGGTTTACTTACTAAGTTACATTAATTAATAACAGGTCTTCATCGCATATTGGTGTTATTGTAGTACCATATAGATTAATATAATATAATTAAATACAAGTATTATTTTTCTTGGGTATATCGGTCATATATATAAACAAATTTATTTTTTTTTTTCTAACGTTTCGGTTTATTTATAACCATCATCAGAGAATTATTATTTTGTGTTTGCTTGATCTTAAATTAAACTACATTTTTTAATGTGATGTATTGAGTGTCTTAAAGGCAACAGTTGCCTTTAAGACACTCAATACATCACATAAAAAAATGTAGTTTAATTTAAGATCAAGCAAACACAAAATAATAATTCTCTGATGATAGTTATAAATAAACCGAAACGTTAGAAAAAAATAAATAAATTTGTTTATATATATGACCGATATACCCAAGAAAAATAATACTTGTATTGATATCAACGGTCAAGAAAAAACCTAGAATATATATCTAAATATAATTAAAGTAAATAATATTTATTTATTAAAATGAGAGCATTTTACACGTTTCAATAAATATTAAAATATAAGATTTATAAATTTGCTATGATTATACAACGTGTTGTTACGTGTATTATTATAATCCCTAAGTAACTGGAAACAATTGGGCTTTATGCTCTCGGCTTAGCTTCTGTGGAGACGTGAGCGGGTTATATATTAATAATATAGAAAAGGAAGGTACTACCGACAATAAATGGGCGCCAAGGAATTCTGAAATCAAGCCCAATACTTCAGATTATGAGAGAAATTGAATCCCTAAGATTACTCTCTAATTTATGTTTCTAATAAAACACCAGAAAATTTAACTTACTGAATAATGTATTACCACGAATAACATTCTATCTCACAGGTATTTAATTTTATATATAAGATGATGTTAGTGTCACTCAAATAGAAATTGACAATAATTAAATATTATAGATGATTCGAGCTCTCGCGAGAGTGGAGACGCCTGGACGTGTTCGAATTTTATAAAGACAACATTCGCTGCGGAACAACGTCCAGAATCTCTCACATTACTTAAACTAACTAAAGCTATGTCCTTATAGTAAAATAATGTAACGCTATAAATATTAAATTACTTCAAAATAATGGTTATGATATTGTCCACAATTAAGTACTATCTAAAATAACGAAAATCCGCAATGCGGTACTTAGCCTCGTGCTGGACTGCTGGAGCGTCGGGACGCTGCTGTGGTCCGATGACTCTATTGGTAATGGCCTAAACACAAATATGCCTCCACTATCTTCTGCCCAGATGTCTTAGCGACTTAGAAGCGCGACTACAAATCGTTCTACACTTGGGGGTTTCTGCAAAATTACCCCGGCAGCTTATTTGATTAAAGAATAAAATTTTGATCCCCGATAGAAACGCTTAAAAAAAAGGAGATTAACCCTGTTTATATGGAACTACGTCTTGTCGTCTTGTCACAATTCCCTAAATGACATGGAGACGTTTTGTTCTACGCTCGGCGGCAAATATTTCTACCCTCCACTTGGAGATAACTAGATGACGTATTACTTATACAACGATGCCAAACACCACAACACTATCATCTATTAATCAACTCGTGTGAATAATATCCGTAACTAACGATTTTCTTTCTAAATTACACACCTTAATAACAATTTGCCACCATAGCCATATACTTAAAGACAGTTACTTTTCACCGGCCAAGTTTCTTGTTTAACTTTTTCCGCCTTTTTTTCTGTTCTACGTTCCACATGACTATTTCTCATTTCCAACGCTAGAGACCAGCACTAAGCAGAACCCTGATCAAAATTATTGAAATTATTAGCCCGGGTGATTAGTGCGCATCTCGGATTTATCGCTAAATATTAACTACAACGTAACAGTGTCAATATCTTGGAATTAAAAAAAATGTAAATAATTAATTTTTTGCAACATTTCTAAAACTCTACAGAAATAGTGCATATGTTCCATGTTCCATTTTTTGCTGAATACGCAGCAATTCTCTTATTAACGACAGCTATACCTCTGTATTATATATACCTCCTAACCGTGATCTGTCTCTGTGTGTCTTGAAATATGTCTTGATGGACCCCTGGACAAGAAGCGTGTAATCCTTGTATATCCCTTGTTACACTTTGGCATTATATATTTTTCTTTATTTTTCTTTATTTGGTGACGACTAGGCTAGGATAGGTTAGTTATATTTTACATGTAGTGACTGGCTGTATGGCTCAGGGCCTTAAAATGCCATCAAAAAAACTATATTTATATTTTTTGATAATTTACATGAAAAAAAAAGGATATTTATTATATATAGCACTTATATAAGAATATTAACAGTTTCCGAGATAATCAGCATAATATATTTTCTCAATTTCGGCACGTGTAATATCAGAAATTTTTATATGCATTGTCAATTATCAGTAGATATTTTATTGAGTAAAAACTACTTTTGAAAATGCTGTATTTAATATTTTGAGCGAAAAACATTTTCATAGTTTTGTGAGGCAAAATGGCCCCTCCTATATGGGGCAAAATGACCACAAGGAACATTTTACCTCTCATATTTTATGAAGTTTTCGTTTCATATTTATTATGAAATCATTAATTCAATGTTTTAAAG
This sequence comes from Rhagium mordax, assembly GCA_963680705.1. Classification (NCBI taxonomy): domain Eukaryota; kingdom Metazoa; phylum Arthropoda; class Insecta; order Coleoptera; family Cerambycidae; genus Rhagium; species Rhagium mordax. The sequence continues at coordinate 16,971,954 of OY796659.1, read as the reverse complement.
TTTACTTGGTACGAAAATATATTCGGAAGAGTCATCGCCAAAGCTGTGATGAAAACGTTATGAAAACGGTTTTAGGGGAAATTGCTTCGGGGATGCCATTCAAAATGGCGGCAAGAATTTTCAATTTATCTTTATCAACTTTGAAGCGAAGTGTTAAGAGAACGAACAAAGTGGCAAGTACTTTTTGAAAATATATAACAGCATCTATATTCAATCGGAATTTGTGTGAATACAATCAATTAAGTTTATGAATTATTTTAGGGCATAGGTCATTTAAAATAACTTGACAGATTTGTAACAACATAGCCTGCCGACATAAAAAATACCCTCAAAGAATATGCTTTGGAAATGAAAGATCGGAAGCTTGGATTCACAAAGAAAAACTTATTTTCAATGGCATATGAATTGGAGAGAAATGGAATCTACCATAGATTCGCCAGAGACAAAAAAAATGGCTGGCTCTACCTTGTTTTCCGATTTTATTCGTCTTACTCTCAACTATTTTTCCGAACCCCAGAAGCAACCTCTGCTGCACGAGCAAGAGGTTTTAATAAAGAAGTTGTGGCGAAGTTTTTTTTACTTTTAGAACAGGTGATGCGAAGTCATGATATTAATGTGCCAAGTAAAATCTATAATATAGATGAAGGAAATATTTAAACAGTTCCCAGTAAACTTCCTAAATTTGTTGTTATCAAAGGAAGAAACCAGGTGGGGGCATTAACAAGCGCCGAGCGAGAACAGTTTATTCCACCTGAAATAAGTCTGGATATCAAAATTCCGAGAATCTCCTGCAATTCTGGAATATTTTCAGAAACATGTCCACAATTCTATGAGAATAAAGTACCTAGTTATTCTGATAAATTACCACAGTAGCCATAAGAGTCTTGCTGCTGTTGAATATTGCAAGGCCGACGGGATTATTCTGTTGCCATTTTCACCTCACTGCACTGCAGCCAATGGACCTTATTACATATGTTGACAAGTTTCAAAATAAAATGTAAATAAGGGTGGAAGAGAATTAAAATATCCATTATTACTTTGTTTTTCTATAGTTATTTAATGAGCTAATTAATCAAAAGCTGTTGTATAATATAATAGAAAAATAAAAGTTACTATAGAAACTCATAACAAAATACCAACTAACTTAATTTTACTAAAAAATTAATGACACTAAATCGTATTTTCGCATTCTGTACAGACAACTATTCAATAAGTTTTTATTATTAAGTTTTTATACCCAAATGTGTCTTTTTCCAATACAAATTTCTAAATTTTCTTACTCTAAAACTCCGTATTTTTTGACAATCTGATAAATCTCGCAGATTCTTCAAGTACTTTGTTACCTCTATGCTATTAATATTCAAATTACTTTTTAAGATTAAGTGGACCACAAACTCGAGGATACAATATTCTTTGAGAATTAATGTTCCTTCCAGCAATTATGTTAATACCTCGCCATTACTTTCCATCATTTGAGTATTTAATATACTCAATCAATACCAGTACCCATTCACAAAACTCAGAAATCGTGGTTTCACCAATCTTTATGAAATCAGGTTTTTTAAAATCGATTGATATTTTGTCATTGTGGTCATTTTTACCTCCCACCCTTACAGCTTGGCCTACCCTTGGTAAAAATTAGGGGCCCGTAGTCCTCTTAGGAAGCATTTTGGTGCAAAGGTAAGTTTGGTCCAATCTATTTATTTTGACGTCTGGAATATGTGGTTATCTTTTTGTGCACTTATTTCTGAGTATAATATAATACATTTTTGTTATCACTGTCATTATCCATTTACTTAATTATATTCTTTTTGAGGATATGAAACTGAACAGCTTCCAGAGATATGTAAAATTGTAAACAACGTTGACGTTTAAAATTTACTTTATTGAGTAGGCCATTGCCATTTATTTTCTGTCAAAAGTACGACTTGACATAAGTTAAATTTAAACGGCAGTTGTTTACAATTTTACATATTGACTTACATACTTTAGTAAAAAAGTTAGTCAAAAATATTTAATAGTCGTAAACCAAATTTGGAATTCTTCTCGAATATAATGGCTATTATTCCCATGGTGATTTACACAAATTTGCACCCTTGTGAATAATAGGCAACATTATATGCTTGTTGAATAATACACTATTTTGTAATGAACGCATTTCTAAAAATGTAAACACCAAAAGAAAAAATTTACTTGGCCGAGTACTAGATGCATGTGTAGCCGCAAAAACATTTAAAAACACTTCCTTCTATTATATTTAGTACTCGGTTTTAGCTACTCTGCCGAGTACTAGCTCGTGTACCTGCACCTATAGGCCGTCTAGACATCAATTTACATAGTATCAGTCAAATCCTTCTTTTCTTCTTAAGGGGTAGTTTAAGGGGGTGGTTCTCAGTGTTTTACCCCTAACTTTTTTTTTAGTTTTGAATATTTTCAAAAATTCTTAGAAAAACTAATTTTGGCAGCGAGCGGAGGACTTATTTGACTCACTTCATAGCGATATGAAGTTAAGCAACAGCTATTGCGTTCAGTACTTGAATGGGTGACTATGGATGGGTGACTATCCGGGGAAGAAGAAGTTTTTTGGAGAAGTTAAATAAAATAGAGAAATGCTTTTTGTCGTTTGCCCCAAGAAAGAAACATGATGCAGCTACATCCACGTATTTCGGAGTTATTGCTCATCATCAGCGTAGCGCAGCTTAAATAATGGATCCGTGTGAATCACTTTCTATGGGGTTTCTCTCTTGGAGTAAACGACAAATAACATTTTTCTATTAAATATAATATTAAATGATAGAAATATTAAAGAATCATATACCAGATCTAAAAATAACTAACAGAAATAAATATACCATAAACAGTCGATATATATGGATAATACTTCTACTGTTAGTCAGCTGCTATAAAATACCTATTTTGCTACCTGATGTTATTTGAAACTGGTGTAATAAACACTGAATTACCTACTGTGGTGGAGTTAAGATAATCGTTCTAATACCAGCAAAATCAGGTATTCCCCTTAATCTTTAAAGGGATTATTTATTAATTAATGCATGCCTACACTCTGCACCGAAATTCATAGAATTAATTATAAAATGCAGTGCAATAAAACATAGACATTGGATAAATAGTAATGTTTGCCAAACGAAACTAACAAGTTTATGTGGCATATCCAATGATTACAAATTAATAAACACATTTAAAAAAGAGGCATACCTAGTTAAATATTTAAGAGAGAAACAAAACAAATTAACAAATGTTTCTTATCATTTATAGTATAGTCAAAGCGAGAGTCAAAATCTATAAAGGATATAGTCGAGTATATTTTAACTTGGCCGGTCCAAAGGTCGCTTCGTCGTCTGAACTAAGATGTATTCGATGGGTCAGATATGCCAGCGGTTCTCAAACAGTTCACCTATAACACTGATGCTGTCGCTAAATAATTATATAAAAATATTAAAGGCGTTATCATAAAATGCTAAGAAGTATTAACTCACTAACTTCATCGTTTTAGTGTCATTCTGATTATATATAGATTCGGGCACAAATGAAACTGATAACAAAAAATAATTTGCCCAATTCGGCCAATAACAATATTAATTATTATTAAAAGAATAATGATCGAAAACTAATATTGTTACAGTCCAGCAAGAACCGCGGGGAGGTATGGGCGACGGTTACAATCTTTTCTATACCTAAATCCACAATGTTTTAGAAGTTTTAAGAGACTTACCTTACATAAGTCTATGATTCCCCTATTTTTCAGCGTTTCCTTCAACGTTTCGAGTGTAAAATATGGTTTTGATTCATAAAAATTAAAAATTACTTCCCTTATTTCCATTTTAACACCATCGCATACATCCAATGTTTTTGGTTTCTTCCTAATTCGTTTTAATTTTTTTTGTCAAGACAATATTAATTTGTTGGTGCTTAATCCTGCAGATTGTTCTTCGACTTATATTTAAAGCTTCAAAAACTCTTTCATGAACCTGTTGAAGTGGTATCAACGGTCCTTCGTTTTCTCTTTCTTTTATAAAATAATTTAAAATTTAAAACCTTTTTTGACTGTTCATTTAAGACGCCCACTTTAGTTGCCATAATTATCAAATGTATTTTTACAATTTAATATTTTCCTAATTAAATATTACCGTCGCGAATACACGTTTACCTATTTAATTTTTTACCACTGAAATAATAATCCCAGGCTTCTGTCTAGAACTCCTCGAATCCGCATACTGTATATAGAGGGTGAAAACGTGTTTATTGGTTAAAATATAGATATATCACGCCCATATCAGGTGTTCGGCTTTGTTTGACATCGGCCAGCACCGCAAAATTCTATTTATTTAGCAAGAAATTTTAAAATACCAAAGATTGAAGGCGTATTTGGTAATGTGTAATAAATAAAATTTAAATATAAAATAAAAGCCGTGGATATTCGTCTGAGAATCGGATAAGTAACGTCTGAAAGTTGGTTTTATTTACCTACTTAAGAGACAAACTCGCTCAGAATAATAAAAGAAAAATATTTAGGGAAAAGATGGTTTTAACAAAATTCGAGGAACGGATTAGTAAAATAAAATTTTAAGAAGGAACATTTTTTTACTATTAATATAATTTGAAAAAAGTAGAGTCAACAGGATTTGACTTGAATTATTTCATTGCCATTTCATCCACTATTTATCGCAAAAAATTACTTAAATTTCTTATAAAGACTAATTTAATTCTAATATGAGACGACTGTTAACCCAAATAAATAATAGTTCACAATAACGACTGACAAATTTTCACAGTTTGAGAATCGCTGAATTTATTGAAAACATAGATTATTCATCTCTCTCTTCAGTGGTATGTTGCATATTTCCGACTCAATGGAGATGAGAGAGAAACTCGGTAGACATACGTGAACAACGTCTTCGGGCTATTGCTTTAACTTTGTGTGCAACAGAAAATGAAATCGTACGCGTAATATCAACTCATACAGATGCCAAGTATATAGCTTCAGGATTGTTATCAATTTTTAGTGCTACGGGAGGGTATTTGCAATTCGGTTGCGTAGCCCTAAATATTGTAGATAATTCTGTGGTTATTGGCAAAAAAATACAACACTAAAATCTCGGCCCGTAGACAGTTGTGCCTCTTTATATTATTTGTTTACTCAATGGTACCTATATCCCAAAAACTATAAAATAGCTATTGGTTTTTGTATAGAATTTAATGCTTTACAAAATTAAATATATGTAATGTTACCGTTTCGTCATAATTTAAAAAATTTCCTAATAATAAATTATATGAAAAAGATTCACTACCACGTCATATACCTCTTCTCTGTCAGTTATTAAAATTTGGTTTTTAAAATGAATAAAATTTTCTTTATATCCTTTATAGATTTTGACTCTCGCTTTGACTATACTATAAATGATAAGAAACATTTGTTAATTTGTTTTGTTTCTCTCTTAAATATTTAACTAGGTATGCCTCTTTTTTAAATGTGTTTATTATTTGTAATCATTGGATATGCCACATAAACTTGTTAGTTTCGTTTGGCAAACATTACTATTTATCCAATGTCTATGTTTTATTGCACTGCATTTAAAATAAAATTGCATATGCATTAATTAATAAATAATCCCTTTAAAGATTAAGGGGAATACCTGATTTTGCTGGTATTAGAACGATTATCTTTACTCCACCACAGTAATTCAGTGTTTATTACACCAGTTTCAAATAACATCAGGTAGCAAAATAGGTATTTTAATGCAGCTGTCCACTAATAGTAGAAGTATTATCCATATATATCGACTGTTTATGGTATAATTATTTCTGTTATTTATTTTTAGATCTGGTTTATGATTCCTTAATATTTCTATCATTTAATATTATATTTAATAGAAAAATGTTATTTGTCGTTTACTCCAAGAGAGAAACCCCATAGAAAGTGATTCACACGGATCCATTATTTAAGCTGCGCTACGCTGATGATGAGCATTATGAGCAATAACTCCGAAATACGTGGATGTAGCTGCATCATGTTTCTTTCTTGGGGTAAACGACAAAAAGCATTTCTCTATTTTATTTAACTTCTCCAAAAAACTTCTTCTTCTTCTAATTATATTTAATATAACCTCTTACTTATCGTACAGGGTGTCCCACATTAAAGTAACCACCCCCACGTTTCTTCCGAGTTTTTAAGATATTTTTAAATTCCAAAATGCTAGCCTCTGTATTTTTTTCCGTAGTTTTTGAATATGCTAACCAGAGTTTTCTAAAGCCAACGGTATACAGGGTGAATAAAAAATGTAGTATATTCTTATGGAACACCCTGTACAATTTTACATATGTCGATAGAGCGTTCTTTTCTGATTACAAAAATATATGAAACTTATATATTTAGATAAAAAAAGGCGGAGCTATTCAACGTCGAAAAAGAAATACGGCTAGTGATGATTTTAAATTCAATTTAAATTAACAAAAATATTTCCCATAAAGTTTTGAAGCACAAAATTTATTTTGGATGTAAGTACACTTCATACAATTAAATGTCAAAGTGAAGGAAGGGGCACTATCCAGAAACTAAAAATTGTTTCGAGGGTCCTGAAGTCGTCCCGAGTCCGAAACTGTAATCGGTTCGGTCCTAGGAGCGATATGAAGAAATCATTAAATTTCGCTGGATCGACTATAAGTTGTAATCTATCGGACGCACTATGGATTTTTTGGCGAATTTTGCGAAAACGTGAAAATTTTAAACCTTATTTCCAAACGAAAACAAGCCGCCGGGCCGCCGTTCTGGCAAGAAATCCAAGCTCGGAAGTTCAGCTTGAAAGTACATCGTCAAATTGTGCGGTCCAGCTGCGATTTTCGCCCAAAGTGTGGCAAAACAACAAAATACATGTTTTCGATCACTTTTGTATGTAGTTTCATAATTCAGTATTAGAATTTAAAAATCTCGTACACAGGGTGACTTTCTTCATAGGAGCCCTAAAAATAAAAATTAATTGAGCCGGCCCTGGAATTTTCTGTCTTTGATTATGCATGTAAATTGACATTTAATAGTTAATTATATGCCCACAATACGAACTGATTCTAGTGATTAGTTTAAAAGATATTACCTTAAGAAGTACAATTGGGCAAAACTCATAAATCACCCTGTAGATCAATAAAAAAGCTCAGGCTTTTTTCAATAGTCATTTCTAATTCATCTAAGTGAACTCAATCTACCATAACATTTTGTCCCTTTCCTCGTGAATCACCCTGTATATTCATATTGATGGCCCTCATCGGAACATACAAAAAATATAGAATCTGTTGGACGAAAATATCATTGAAATCACTTCAGAACTTTTTTGTAAAGTTTAATATATTAATGCAAGTAATTTTGTCGCATTTTATTTTCAATTATGAAATTATAATAACTGCCTTCTTTTGCCTATCCCGTCTAGAATTACGAACAAGGAGCAAAAAACGTGTTCAGTAGTTCAAAATCTTAATTCGAAAGAGATTTATAACACATATTAAGAAATAATACCCAAAATAAAGGAAAGGTCCAGAACTCAACAAACTTTGGTCACATACACAAAATACACCTACCATGCAAGAAGAAAATTTAAAACTGATGATATTTAGTAAGGAGAGTAAGAAATTATTATCTTCAACAAATAATTTATATGACTGATGATCGAAATGGTAGCGTACCTGCGTCTCACCCAAAAGTTCCGGGTTCGATTTCCGGTCGTGGCAATGGAAAATACTGTGAGAGGGATTTTTCCATTATACGCGGATATTGGATGTGGATATTTCCCTTGTCTTTAAATGTGTAGCACCCTCCCGCACAACGCTCTTCTAGGGCCTTCTGGGATAAAAGGGGGTCGTAATTACAAGTTGTGTTATTTATTTATTTAATAAAATTTTCAAACAAAGTTGACTCTGACAATTTTCAATGTTGGTAAAAGATATTTAAAAGCTAGACCGTACTCCTATGAGATTTTAAAGATTTAAAAAGTTTTAGGTTTGAAATAGCCATTTTTGTGAAAGCATTACCCGGATTTCGTATGAGCAGTTTTGCAATAATACAATAATTGCTATGAAGGCAGCGCTTTGAAAACTAAACAACATTTAAATGACAGCTGTTACAGATAATGTCAAAATACTTGTCAGTTGTTGAGGTTTATAAGCATTGTACCCTGCTAGTCCTACTTTGATAATATTTGCAACGACTTCAAATGCACAGTTTTAAATAAATGTCCCTTTTCTTGCACGCCAGTTGAATATTGCTACATTTGAACCAGGCTTTCATTTCGGATAGTTTTAAGTGCAACATACATACCCAAAACCGGTAAAAAATCGTTGAAAGAAGAATTAGGGTCCCATTTAATTTGGCCCACAGGTACATACATTACTAAATATACTATAAATTACATATTAAACAGAGCAATTGCGCTATCTAGTTGTGTCTCGAGTGGTGTATTATTGTGTAAATATTGATCGGCATACCAACACTCATTATCTGCTGCCGGAAATAAATTGAATTCATATCCTCGTTTTTAATATTTAAATTTGACTCATTTAATGTTTCGCTGGTGTCGCCTTTAAGTTGGATAAAAATATTGGACTTGTTGTGATTGAGGATGCATACAATACTCATTGGAACATGAGATATTACTGTCCCATTCTGAATTGTATTCAATTTCTGGAAATTTTTGAATGAGCTCTAAAAGATATTCCCTTTGAACTAAGGCAGTGAATAATTCATCGATAAAAGTAGACTTGTCAGATGCCTAGTTTGCACATTAAGTTAGGTTGAATTACTCGAGGAGGACGATGTTAAGGCTGGTGACGAGGAATTCTCATTTGATAGCGATGGTAATGAAGACTTAAGTTTCTGTTCTTTTTTAAATTTCATCCATCTATTCTGGAACCAAATTTTTATTCGTATCTCACTCAATGCTAACAATTGGGCCAACTGAATTCGTTTTGGACGACACAAATAATTGTCGTTGTGGAATATTTCTTCTAGTTCTAGATTGTGGTTGTCGCTCTATATAATCTGAAATGAAGAAAATTAAGACCATTGTTTGCTAGGTTCGAGTTACCCGACACGGTTGTGACAGACAACGGTCCTCCATTTTCGGAATTCGTTCGGTTTTTATAGCACCCTATCATCGCTAGTAACTAATGCACTTCTCTATAAGAAAAGTAAAATCCATTAGAAAAAGAGTTGTTGTGATGAAAATACATTAGTGTTTTGCCTTAAGTTATATTCTAATCTTGCAAAAATTTTGTAATCTGGCTCTTGACTCTCAGGATACCTCTCACGATATAATATGCGAAGAGCTACCTTTGCATTCTTTCTCGATTCACCGTAAATTAATAACATAATAATATCAATCTCTTCTTCGTGCGTAAACATGATTATTCAATTACTTATGTTATATTGTAAGAAACTTGTAAATTCACAACATACTTTTTCACAATTCTAATGAGTCTTAGAGCTTGATTTTTGAGAAACGCCGATTGGTGAAAACCACATTTCGATATCTCTAACCGTTTCCAAGATATCGGCAAAAATTGACATTTTACAGCTTCCGAAAAACTTTTTCTTAATGTTAAAAACTGTAATTTTTAAAGAGAAATGTGTTATATTGTCAGCAAGGATGACTAGACATATCTTGACATATATATTTTTGGAAAGTTTATTTTTTTTCCTATTTTCTAAAGTCAAAGACAACTATGGTTTCCATTTGAAATAACAAACTTAGCTTTGATATCAAACAATCGAAAAGGGATATATTTTTTTTTGACAGGTGCATCTTATTCTACGTCAAAAAGTGCCTATAGAAAGTTTTTACTGTTTGAAAAAATATCCACAAATAAAAAAGTTGACAGTTTTCCTGTAAAATGTCAATTTTTGCCGATATCTTGGAAACGGTTAGAGATATCGAAATGTGGTTTTCACCAATCGGCGTTTTACAAAAATCGAGCTCTAGACTCATATGTCAGTTTTTCTCTACCTGGTCTGGAAATAAGAAAACCAGCCAAAATCAAGCAATTTGGGACACCCTATACATGCAGCGGCTAAAATTTGTGCAACCTACAATGAAGACTGTATATTGTATATCTAAGGTTCATATTTTGTATAAGAAAACTACGAATAATTTCTTGAATTTACACTTAATTAAATGTGTGTCTTTTTTCACTAAAAATGTCTAAATTTAATAAGTCTCTAAAACTCCGTATTCCAGTCGCTAACCATTTGACATTTTAAAAAATCTCGCAGTTTCTTCAAGTATTTTGATACCTCTATGCTATAAATATTCAAATTACTTTTCAACATTGATCAAGTGGAGCACAAAGCAAAGAATATTTCATTTTTTTACAATTCATGAAAATAAGCGGTACATTTTCTACAAATGATCCAATATTCTTCTCATTATTTTATTACGATAAACTTTCTGTAAACTTGTTCATAGAATCTTTCTTCCAAGAATTATGTTAGTTAATACCACATCATTCCTTATCATCACTAGTCCTACACAAACAATAAAACATATGTTTAATGTGAGTATGTAAAAATGTGTATTCGCGTGATATTTCAAATAAAACCGTACTCCTCTTTCTTCGATGTTTGGGTGTATATAATTTTTTTGAGAATTCAAATAGAAAAATATTACCGATGATTGTGCAGCGGGCTAGATCGCGCTTGAGTAACACAAGGCGACTAGCTACTAATTTACTGGGTTCGAGTCCAAGCTTAGGCAGATGGCAATGTCGGAGGAAATGGGTGTTTGTGGTATGTCCTTTTGAGTGGTGGAATAGCTCTAAGCTAAACTCCGCCAGGACGTAAATATAAATAAGACCATAAAAATAAAATAAAAATAAAATATTAAAATTAATAATTCCAATTTGGAAGACACAGAACCATTAAATATTCTTTTTTTTTATTAATCGTTTTTTTCATATTATCTTTTTTACATAATTTAACTGCATGTTTATTAACAAATGTTCTTTCCCGATTGCAAAACAGAAAATGAAAAACGTTTGTAGTGTTAATAAAATATATTTATATAATAATTACAAAAATACACAATCCTACTACATTTAATACAAATTGTAAAAAAGCACGCATACCTATTTGAACATACATATTACATATATTAAAGCAAATAAGTCACCACACATACCCTTTAAAATGCATATTATAAATAAGAATTTTAAACAATACATACAAAAAAACTTCTAAACTTAAACTTCAATTAAGTAATATAGGGTGATACAGCAACTGTGCTCATCCCTTCATTTCCTTTACATTTTAAGTTAGAAACTAAGGAGATATGAAAGCAAACCTGTATGCTGTATACTCCGGTCCAAAGAATATGTACATTAGTAAATATATACCGGGTGCTCCATTATATTTTGACCCTGTATAACTATTAAACTAGTTGAGCTAATGGAATGCGGGTTTCGCAGTATTTTTCTAAGTATCCGTCTTTTTTGCTCACTTCCGGTTTAACCGGAAATGACATAGCGTATTATGGTTATGACCACTTTGTTATTTCAAATACAACACCCTGTATATTATTTTACAGTTGGAAAGCTCGTTGTTTGCCCTTTCTGAAAATTCCACATTTGTCATGGAAATTATGCAGAGTGATATAAGCTATAAGACTGGCGAAAACCGCATCATTATCTCAACTAGTTCAAAAGTTATATAGGTTTAAAAAGAGTCAAAATATAATGAGGCACCCGGTTGTATATTTACTGGGATTTACTGTATATTGTGTATATCATAGTGGAGTTAAGCTGTCTAATGTAATATTGCACAAATCAGCGTACCAATCATTATTTGTCGCTGGGAGTAAATTGGACTCAATTGTGCCTTCAGTAATATTTTCCTCCGATTTGTTTACACAAGATGGCACATTTTCATTTTCTATATTTAAATATGGTTCGTATAATGTTTCACTGGCTTCTCTGTTAAGTTGGGGGGTATATGCATTTGCAACATAGTAATTGACACTGTTAGCTTGTGCAGCATAATCTCCATATACATTGCTTGGTTGTGGCGCTTGAGGATGCATATTATAATACTGATTCGAATTTAAGATGTTTCTCTCCCATTCAGAATTGTAGGCAGTTTTCGGAAATTCTTGAAGAGGCGGTGGAAGATATTGCCTTTGAACTAACGTAGAGTGGTTTAGTAAACTATCCACGATAGCAGAAGATCAGATGTTGCAAATGGATGCCTGGTTTGCACATTGAGTGAGTTTGAATTACGCGTGGGAGGCGACGCTAGGGCTGGTGATGAGAAATTCTCATCTGAAGGACCTGGTGATGAAGACTTATGTTTCTGTTCCTTTTTAAATTTCATTCGTCTGTTCTTGAACCATATTTTTATTTGCTTCTCAGTCAAAGTTAGCGATTGGGCCATCTGAATGCGCCTTGGACGGCACAAATACTTTTTGTAATGGAACTCTTTTTCTAATTCGACCAACTGGGAAGAGGTATAAGTTGTTCTTGCTCTCTTATGTCCCACTCCACCGGTGCTCAACTTGGGATTCGTAACAGATTGTGGTGGTCTCTCTATAAAATCTGCAATGAGAAAACAAATGTACTGTTTGTTTTCATCGACTGTCTCTCAACAGCTGATTTCGTAATACACTAGAAAATATGATTGATTTAAAATTCATTTTCATGGCAATCAAAATATATTTAACTTATACACATTGGGCGAGTTGCTTTATTCACCGGTTGATCCACCAGATGTGTTTTCGTACCGGTACGATTTAGCCTACTTCATAAGGATGAGCTCAGATTGATCAGCTGTTTTTTTCCAGAAATGGCAACAAATGGGGCAAGAATATTAGAGCAAATAATGATTTTGTCAAAATTTTTGGTCATACTACTACTGCCTTGCCACCACATGTGGAAGAGCACAACTAGTAAAATCATATAGGTACTTAGGTACATAAATTGGAGCAATTTTTATTTGGTATTACTATAACAGATGTCCGAAAGTTGACTTACCAGATAGCTGAGCGGAATTCTATTAAACATAATTTTAGGCGAGAAAAGCAAATGGTAAAAACTAGTATTATGCGTATTTAAAGGGCCAGGGAAATATCAGTTTACGGCGGACTGAATTAATTTCAATGGCTAGAACAAAAGATTTTAATAAAACTCGAGTCTATAAGTCGTTTGACATTCTTGAAAAATTGTGCGATCAGTATCGGTTGGATGACACAAAAATTGACAACGTTGATGAGTCGGAATTTTCTACAGTGCGGAAAATAACCAAAAAATTTTAGGGCAATAAAAAATCAAATTGGAGTTTTAGCAAGTGGTGAACGAGGCTATAACACTACAGTTTGTTGTGTTAGCGCTGCTGGGGTCTATATACCTCCGATGATAATTTTAAACGAAAAGACAATGTGACGAATTAAAAGTAGGTACACCATCAGGTAGTTTCATTGAAATTTCTAACAGAGACTATATTAAGGATAAGTACGAAAAAATCCTGGATGGTCAATCCTCATTCCACACATTTACGCAATTTAGGTGTGCTAGAGTTAGCTACATCTAATAGTATTATTTTATTGCAATTACCTTGACACACGACACATAGGCTTCAGCTCTTCAGTTTTTACAACTCTACCCTACTACTTATTGGTATGCCAATGTATCGCGAGACTATTTATACCATTTTTAGAAAATAAACGCGTTCAACTCGTGTTCTTGTTTCCACTATTGTTATTTTGAATTCTCGACACTAGTTAGAAAACAAATTACTTCTAATAATAGCTACACAAACAGTTAATTTTCGGTAATTACACTGAGAAAAAAAAACTTAATTTTTATTCTCAATAAATTTGATAGGTATCTGTTCAAAATATTTCTGAAAAATTCTTACCTAACGTAAGAGTAAGAGTAGGTATAAGTTATATTTATAATTCCTAGCTCCGTGGTCCACATTATTGATATAAATAGTATATGTATTTATTTTTAATTTAAAGTTTACTCACTGTTTGGTTGCAATGAAGTATTATCTGCATGCATGGCATCGAACGGCAACTGGGTTTCATATCGTCCTGTTTCACCAAGTATTTGATTTTCTAACCCACAAGCAAAATTATTTTGGGGCCTTGGATTCCAGTCGAGGCTTTGGGAACCCTCAACATATTGGTACTGTAAATGAATAAATTCGTAAATAATTGTTACAATTATTGTGAATATAATGAATGTACTTTTGACACAGAAATTATTTGTAAAAATATTCGGAACCAAATTTCTTTAAGAATGTCCCATATTTCCTCAAACTAATCAAGTTAGTATTATTCTTGAAATATCAAATGTGTATTCTAATAAAATTTTCATCTTAAATGACAGTAATATATCAAGATATTATACAACCGGAGTAATAATATAAAAGTTTATTCGTTATAAAATTTTTATATACCTAAGTATTTGTTTTAAAATTACATACAAATGATTCAAATACCATTTGCAGAAAAATAGAAACATTTCATAAATTCAATTTTAGTTCTCTATGTAAATTTAGCATCAAGAATAAAAAAAATCCAATATTTTTCAACTTGAATAATACTCAGTAATGTTAGAAATATGTAAGGTCCTTAGTAGGCAATTGGATAGTATTAAAAAGAAAACCTCAAATTTTCATAAGTCGACGTTTCAACAATTATTTATTGTCTTCTTCAGGACTAATGAGGCATGTGGTTTTCTGTCAACATAATCATCATCGTCAAGACTATAAAAGCGTAACTTATAACATATATGGTTCTTTTAAAAAATATTTGGTAAGTACTTTTGTTCATGAAAATAAATATATTCTTGTGAATCAATATGCAGGCAAAACAGAAAATGATTTTCTGTTTTGCCTGCCATATGTTATAAGTTACGTTTTTATCATTTTGGCGATGATGATTATGTTGACAGAATACCACATGCCTCATTAGTCCTGAAGAAGACAATAAATAATTGTTGAAACGTCGACTTATGAAAATTTGAGTGTTTTTTTTTAATACTATCCAATTGCCGACTAAGGACCTTACATAATAATAACATTAGTGAATACGAAATTCTTGATATAATATGTTAGAAATGTCAGGAATTTAATTGGTTATCAGAAACGTCAAAAAAGAATAGGTACGTAAAACAAGTTAAATGTTGTATGAATTGAAATTTTATGGTTTCTTTTTACATGGAATGAAATTATTGATATACCTATTTAGCACAAAAATTGTTGCGATATTCGCGTTTATTTGTTGAAATAAATTCTGTTTATCAATGTGTGCATTTGGTAACGATTATTGAAAAGGGTGCAGTTTAATTCGAAAAAACAGAATGCATTTGGAAAAATACTTAATAAAACAAAAAGCATATATGGATTAATTTTAGAAACAAGGGTTTTTTCGTTGTATAAGCAACGACGTTCTATTTACAGCTCACAGCAATAGTCTTTTTCAATATCGAATAAAGCTGTTAATAATAAAGTGATAAATACATTTATATTCTGTTAAATAAAATAATCAAATTAAAACATTATTAAATAAGTGTGTGACTTACCATTTGATGATGATGAACAATGACCGCTTCAGGAAATTTGAAAATGTTAACCCAACTTCAAAATTTTCAATTTTTTTAATTTCTGTAAACACGCGTCCGGGCCGTGCTTAATAACTCGCGCCTCCTTCGGTGACATGTTTTTTTCTTTTAAACTGGATGTAATTTAGAAAATCTTGCTTTTTAATGGTTCCTCTCAATTGTGCATCCCAAGAAAGTTATGAGATTTGGAAATTAGCGAGTCGGATTCTAGCGATGTACCGTTTAGAAATGCGTCACAGCGTTTGCCTTTGGATCTAGTGGATCCGAACCCGGACGGTGAGCAAGAAGAAGGAAACATGATGAACTCTTTTTTTGCTTTAGGTCCATCTCCGATATTAGCCGAGATATGAATTTTCTAAAAAGGTCGATTTTGCGAAAAACTGTACTCTTCCTGGGGTCCTTGCTCCGGAGGATATTTTCGACCAAACTTTCAGGAGAGCCAGACCAACCTTCCTCTTGGCTCCCTGAAAAATTCGTTGCTTAATATGCATCCGCGGCTGAACTCAGATAGTCGAATAACTATTATGACCCATTTTTTTACATCTTCCATAATTTTTTTCATCCCTTTAGCAACAAGATATACGTCAGTCGCGATAGATTTTCTTTTCATATTGACATGAACTGTTTGAGGTCGATAATCCTGGTCCAGGGCTCTCTCTATTAGAGAAGAAACACAAAAGTTGGAGATTTTGGTGTCAAATATCTTTTGCCGAAGTAATATACATCAAAATATCACCGGAAAGTGGAGAAAGAGACACAAAATAGTTCGCTAGAACAATAGGTTTCCGTGAAAACAACTGACAAAACAATTTTGATAATTTCTTTATATGCAAAATCCCAAATAGAGGGTCCGGCAACAGGATTGAACGGTTTTTAATAGGTCACTGTTAAGAAACAAAGAATGTATTTGGACTAATTATTATTACAACCAAACAAATAACTCTGGAAATTTCTTATGACACTTTACTTTTAGTTTGCAAAGATCACATCCCTAAGATGACCAAGACGGTGGTCTATACATTGCTGCAATCTGTTTCTGAAATTGACCATAACGCGTCTGAGAACATATTCGTTTATCGAATTTATCTCTTCAAGAATCATTTCTTTGAGTTCCAGGAGTGTTTGGAGTACACTTTGGACTTTAAGAAACACCACAGAAAAAAATCCGGGATCGTCAGGTCAAGTGATCTTGCGGACCATGCAAAGTCGCCAAACCTTGAAATTAGGCGATTCAGGAACATACGCTGTAAAACAGCATTGGACCCTCTAGCTGAATGCGCGTGGCGCCGTCCTGTTGGTCCATTCTTTGAAATTCCACAGCCACAAATGTTTCCAACATTTCAACGGTGTAGCGGTGTGGCCGTTTTCTTAAAAAAAAGTAGGGTCAGGATAAATGATTTTACAGCAGAGACCCGTTGATTGACCGGCCAATTTGCCATTGTAATACAAAACCTTCGATAATAAAATACAATTTTATTACTATTTGACATTTGTCAAATAAACAGTATTTCCACAGCAACCTTTTCAAAATCATTCAATCCTGTTGCCGGATCTTGTACTTTAAAATTTTCA
Source organism: Rhagium mordax (assembly GCA_963680705.1). Classification (NCBI taxonomy): domain Eukaryota; kingdom Metazoa; phylum Arthropoda; class Insecta; order Coleoptera; family Cerambycidae; genus Rhagium; species Rhagium mordax. The sequence continues at coordinate 16,954,767 of OY796659.1, read as the reverse complement.
TTCAGATGTGGAGAAACATAATTTTATATTTGTCATTGATCAATTTTGACACCTACCAATAGAATTTATTTATATAAATAAGAAAAAACTGTAAAAACAAAATTTGTAGATTGTGATTTTGGCGATAAGCAAACTAAAACAAACAAACATCAGAAGGTTAACTGTCAGTAATAATTAGAAACATATTGTCATTTTCTCTCAGGCAACCAATGTTCCATTCGATATTGTTTAGGAAATATTTCCAAAACGGATAGAGCAAATTTTAATGACAACATATTATACAGGGTGTTCATTAAGAATGTGCAATAAATTTAACAGAAGATTATTTGAGTGATTTTAAGACAGAAAGTTCATATAAACATGGGTCCGAAAATGCTTCGTTTTCAAGATACAGGGTGTTAAACTTTTTTAAAAAATTTGGTTTTTCGTAAATATCTTAAATATCCGTTACCCAAATTTGTTGTAATTTGGCAATGTTATTTGTGGTGTTAAGGGACTAATCACGCACTAACTTGATAAAATTTATTAAGTCCAGTGGTGTCCCGAACGGCACCTTAACGAATATTTTTGACAAAAAAATGTTCGCCACTAACTATTTTGTGATTTTTATTTTTTTTTGGGTTAAGCAACTGAAAATACAACGTTTATTTCTCTTGCATTTTTTTCGGATTTTGCTTAGTTTTCGAGACGGAAAATTAAATTCAATTAATTGCATATCCCTGGACCACACAAGAAACATGGGAAAACGTAGGAAATAATCAAGGGTTGCATTGGAAAACGACTGCAGCATTTGGCAAACAATAAGACAGCTGTTGTCAATTTATTAAGCTATTAAACTCTAATTTTTGTAAAAAGTATTTTTGGTGAAATTTTTTAAAAAAGTTTAACACCCTGTATCTTGAAAACGAAGCATTTTTGGACCCGAGTTTATATGAACTTTCTGTCTTAAAATCACTCAAATAATCGTCTGTTAAATTTATTGTACATACTTAATGAAGACCCTGTATATTTTTGTAATCAGAAAAGGTCTTTAAAAATAAGTAAAAATTTATAGGGTGTTTCATTTAAAAAAACTTAAGTGCCTTTTTCTCTAATTTCTGACGCACTTTGTTTTACTTTTCTTCATCAACAGATAGTTCGCACTAAAATCTACAATTTTCATTTTTAAACCTCTTTCATATATCCAAAAATAAAGGCTGTAGGTAGGTGTCAAAATATATGGAACTACTCTGTATATGCAGCGGCTAAAATTAGTGCACTACAGTGTACAATAATGACTGTATGTTTAAATTTCATATTTTGTATAGGGAACTACGAATAAGTTCTTGAATTGAATGAAGACACTTATATGTGTCTTTTTTCAATAAAATGTTTAAATTTAATAATTCTCCAAAACTCCGTATTCCAGTCGCGAACCATTTTACATTAAAAAATCTCGCAATTTTGATACCTTTCTGCTGTAAATTTTCAAATTACTTTTCAACATTGATCAAGTAGACCACAAAATCGAATGTTTCATATTCTTTACAATTCATGAAAATATCCGGTACATTATTTGCAAATGATCCAATATTCTTCTCATTACGATAAACTTTCTGTAAACTTGTTCACAGAATCTTTCTTCCAACAATTATGTTAATACCACTGCATTACTATCATCACTAGTTCTATACAACCAAATAATAAAACATACATGTGTTACAATTTGATCCGGAACACCCTTGAAAAATCTGACTCAGAAGCGCGATTTTTATTTTTATATAGGATCGTTCTAGATGCATGTGAAAAACATATTACGATGTCCAGTTTACAAAACCATGGCTTGCTATGATTTTTTTTCGACACCATTTTTTTCAAAAATCATATTAGCGAGTTTTTTATTCAAAATCTGACAACGTAGCGTTAATCGGGACCCTTCAAAACGGAAACTCCCATATTTTCTCTTGAAATTATTACTGTCAATGACTCTACTGTGAAGCAACGAAAATTGCGTTTTATGTTATTTCTTGCCTGAAGAATGCACGTATAAATAACAAAGACGTTACTAAATAAATTTTTTCTATGAAGTTCCTCTTGTGATCTACTTCATATAGCTCCAAAGCCTCCTAGATGCTCGAAGTAAAGCATTTCTTCTTGTATTTTGTAATTTTCGTTGCTTCACAATAGAGTTATTGGCAGTGATAATTTCAAGAAAATGGGGGAGGGTACGTTTTGAAGGATGCTGAATAATGCTACGTTGTCAGATTTTGAATAAAAAAATCGCTAATATAATTTTTGGAAAAATGGCGTCGAGAAAAATCATAGCAAGCCATGGCTTTGTAAACTGGACACCGTAATATGTTTTTCACATACATCTAGAACGGTTATATATAAAAATAAAAATATTACCAAAATCGCGCTGCTGAGTCAAATTTTTCAGGAGTGTTCCGGATCAAATGGTAACACACTGTATGTCTAATGTGAGTATGTAAAAATGTGTATTCGCGTGATATTTCGAATAACACTGTACTCCTCTTTCTTCGATATTCGGGTGTATATAGTATTTTTGAGAATTCAAATCGAAGATCATTACCGAGGATTATGTAGCGGGGTAGATCGCGCTTGAGTAACACTACTAATTTCCTGTATTCGAGTCCCAGCTTCGGCAGATGGCAATGTCGGAGGAAATGGGTGTATGTGGTATGTCCTGTTGAGTGGTGGAGTAGCTCTAAGCTAAACTCCGCCAGGACGTAAATTAAAATAAGTCCATAAAAATAAAATAAAAATGAAATATTAAAATTAATAAGTCCAATTTGGAAGACACTGAGAATCATAAATTTTTTTTTGAATCGTTTTTATCATATTACCTTTTTTGTGTAATTTAATTGCATGTATATTACCAAAGGTTCTTTCCTGATTGTAAAACAGAAAATGAAAAACGTTTATAGTGTTAATAAAATATATTTATTACTTATATAATAATTACAAAAATACACACTCCTACTACATTTAACACAAATTGTAAAAAAGCATGCATACCTATTTGAACATACATAATATATCAAAGCAAGTAGGTCACACATAACCATTTAAAATGCATATTATAAATAAGAATTTTAAATACATACAAAAAAATGTCTAAACTTAAACTTAAATTAATATAAGGTGACACAGCAACTGTGCTCATCACGTCAATTCCTTTACTTTTTAAGTTAAAAAATAAAGGACATATGAAATCAAACCTGTTTAACTATTAAACTAGTTGAGATAATGGAATGCGGGTTTCGCAGTTTTTTCTGAGTATCCGTCTTTTTTGCTCACTTCTGGAACACCCTGTATATTTTTTTACAGTAGGAAAGCTCGTTGTTTGCCCTTTCTGAAAATTCCATATTTGTCATGGAAATTATGCAGAATGATAGGTTTAAAAAGAGTCAAAATATAATGAGGCACCCGGTTGTATATTACAGTATATTTACTGGGATTTACTGTATATTGTGTATATCATAGTGGAGTAAAGCTGTCTAGTGTAATATTGCACAAATCAGCGTACCAAGATTCATTATTTGTCGCTGGAAGTAAATTGGACTCAATTCTGCCTTCAGTAATATTTTCCTCCGAATTGTTTACACAAGATGACACATCTTCATTTTCTATACTTAAATATGGTTGGTATAATGTTTCACTGGCTTCTCTGTTAAGTTGGGGGGTATATGCATTTGCAACATGGTAATTGACACTGTTAGCTTGTGCAGCATAATCTCCATATACATTGCTTGGTTGTGGCGCTTGAGGATGCATATTATAATACTGATTCGAATTTAATATGTTTCTCTCCCATTCAGAATTGTGGGCAGTTTTCGGATATTCTTGAAGAGGCGGTGGAAGATGTTGCCTTTGAACTAACCCAGAGTGATTAAGTGATCTATCCACGATAGCAGGCTGATCAGATTTTGAAAATGGATGCCTGGTTTGCTCATTGAGTGAGCTTGAATTAAGCGGGGGAGGCGATGATGAGGAATACTCATTTGAAGGAGATTGTGATGAAGATTTATGTTTGTGTTCCTTTTTAAATTTCATTCGTCTGTTCTGGAACCAAATTTTTATTTGCCTCTCACTCAAAGTTAACGATTGGGCCAACTGAATGCGTCTTGGATGGCACGGATACTTGTTGTAATGGAACTCTTTCTCTAATACGACCAACTGGGAAGAGGTATAAACTGTTCTTGCTCTCCTATGTCCCCCTCCACCGATGCTCAATTTGGGACTTGTAGCAGATTGTGGTGGTCTCTCTATAAAATCTGTAATGAAGAAACGTAAGTATGAACAAAAATAATTTTTTATTAATTTAAATATTGCTAACATTCTGTTCTGAAATTAATATAGCTTTAAATAATATCAATATCAGCAACAACTAGTAACTCATATAGGTACTTAAATTGGAGCAATTTCTATTTGGTATTACTATAACAGTTGTCCAAAAATTGGCTTATTATTAAAATGTCAAATGTACTGTTTGTTTTCATAAGTTGTCTCTCAACAGGAAATATTGTAATACACTAGAAAATATGTTTGAATCAAAATATGCATTTCCATGGCAATCAAAATATAATTAACTTATTGATACATACTGTATTTATTTGTAACTTTTAAAATATTGTACGGTCGGATAAATTGTACCAGCACTAGATGGGTAAATCGTACCGGTACGATTTAGCTTACTTCATAAAAATTAGCTCAGATTGATCATCTTTTTTTTTTCAGAAATGGCCACAGAAAGACAATATGGAGCGTGGATATCGCAAAACATGGAATCAGCAATAACGGCATACAAAAGCGGACAAAGCTGCTTAAACGAAGCTTGCCGTAATTTTAATGTATGAAAGCCAACGTTCAAAATGCACTTATTGGACAAGAATATTAGATAAAATTGCTTTGTCAAAATTGTTGGTCATACTACTTCAGTCTTACCACCACATGTGGAAGAGCAACAACTAGTAAATCATATAGGTACTTAAATTGGAGCAATTTCTATTTGGTATTATTATAACAGTTGACCGAAAGTTGGCTTACCAAATAGCTGAGCGGAATTCTATTAAACATGATTTTAGTCGAGAAAACCAAATGGCAGGAAAAACTGATATTATGTGTTTTTAAAGCGCTAACGAAACATCAGTTTACGGTAGCCTGAATCCATTTCCATGGCTAGGGCAAAAGGTTTTTAATAAAACTCGAGTCTCTGAGATATTTGACATTCTTGAAAAATTGTGCGATCAGTATAAGTTGAATGACACAAAAGTTTACAACGCTGATGAGTGAGGATATTCTACAGTGCAGAAAATAACCAAAAGATTTTAGGGCAAAAAGAAAAAAATCCAATTGGTGTCTTAGCAATTGGTGAACGAGGCACTAACACTACAGCAGTTTGTTATGTTAGCGCTGCAGGAGTCTATATACCTCCGATAATAATTTTAAAGGAAAAAAACAATGTGACGAATTAAAAGTAGGTGCACCACCAGGTAGTTATATTGAAATTTTTAACACAGGCTATATTAAAGATAAGGACGAAAAAATCCTGGATGGTCATTCCACACATTTACGCAATTTAGGAGTGCTGGAGTTAGCTACATCTAATAGTATTATTTTACTTCAATTACCTGGACATGCGACACATATGCCCTTGGACGTGGCAATTTTTAAGCCTTTACAAACTTATTACGACCAATCAGTGGAAAAATGGATATGTACTAACCCAGGATTATGTGTTACTCAGTTTCAAATTTCACAGTTAATCGCAGAAGCTTTTTGATGAGCAGCTACTTTAGAAAATGCTATTGTTGGATTTAGTGAAATATGGCCTGTTAATCACTATATACTTCAAGAACAATTCGCCGCGTTTAAGGTTCTTACGATCACCAATAACAAGCATAATGAAAACAATACCAAAGTCGGAGAACCTTACAATTTAGATGAACCCGACAAATTTAGAGTAAACTGACAATATAGAAGAATCCAACAAGGTAGCAGAATCTGACAAATTTGAAGTAGGTGAAAATATGGAAAATTTAAAATACTATCTACCAGAAAAAATAATAATAACTAACTGAATACATAAATAATCGGAAGTCCTTAGAGATTTCTGCAGGTGAATTGTGTCCGATACTTTAAGGCGATTCCGCAGTTAAAAACACGGATAAAAAAGGTTCACAACCTGCTGCAGTATTAACAAGCACGCCATACAAAAAAAACTTAGAAACGGCAAGAGAAGGTCGTATAGCAAAACAAAATGCCAAATTATAGCGAGTTAAGAAATATTGTAGCAATGTAAAATAGAATATATATATATCTGTGTGTGTTCTGTAGCTAATTTCAATAAATAAAATATATTTGTTCTCTCTTTTCTTCTTCTTCCCTTTTTGAACTTTCCTTCCCTTTCCCATTAAGATTTTTTTATGATCAATTTTTTTCTGTTTCTATTTATTATTTAGGTTAAAGTATAAGAATAGTTTGTAGCTAAACTTTCGCCTAATAAAGTCCATTTATTATTATTATTATTATATACCCAACTTTACCCTATTACTTATTGGTATACCAATGTAACGCGAGACTAAAGTGAATATTTACACCATTTTTATAAAATGATCGTGTTCAGCTCGTGTTCTTGTTTTCACTAGTGTTATTTTGAATCCTCAATACTAGTTAGATCACAAACTTTTAACGCTAACTACACAAACAGTTAAATTTTGGTAATTATCCTGGAAAAAAATCTAAGTTTTTGTTCTGAATAAACTTGATCCCTATTCTAAATTTCCTAACGTAGGAAGGAGTAAGAGTAGGTATAAGTTATATTTATAATCCTTAACTCCGTAGTCCACATTATTGGTATAAATAGTATATGTATTTAATTTTAATTTAAAGTTTACTCACCGTTTTGTTGCGATGAAGTATTATCTGCATGCATGGCATCGTACGGCAACTGGGTTTCATATCGTCCTGTTTCGGCTACTATTTGATTTTCTAACCCAACAGCAAAGTTATTTTGGGACCTTGGATTCCAGTTGAGGATTTGGGAACCCTCAACGTATTGGTACTGTAAATGAATAAATTCGTAAATAATCAGAATATTTGGTTTTTATGTTACAATTATTGTGAATATATTGAATATACTTTTGACACTGAAATTATTTGCAAAAATATTAGAAACTAAATTGCTTTAAGAGTGTCCCAGATTTTCTCAAACTAATCGAGCTAGATAGAATTATTCCTGAATAAAATATTCATCTTAAATGACAGTAATATGTCAAGATATTATACAACCGATGTAATAATATAAAAGTTTATTCATTATAAATGATGATATACCTATTTGTATTAAAATGCAAATGATTCAAATAACATTGCACGAAAATAGAAACATTTCATAGATTCAATTTTAGTTTTCTATGTAAATTTAACATAAAAAATATCAAAAATCCAATATTTTTCAACTTGAATAATACTCAGTAATGTTAGTAATGTTAGGAATTTAATTGGTATCAGAAACGTCAAAAAATAATGCGTAAAACAAGTTAAATGTTTAGTAAAATTGTATGAGTTGAAATTGTATGGTTTCTTTTTACATGGAATGAAATTATTGACATACTTATTTAGCACAAAAATTGTTGCGTTATCCATGTTTATTTGTTGAAATAAACTATGTTTGTCGATGTGTGTATTTGGTAACGATTATTGAAAAGGGAGCATTTTGATTGGAAAAAACAACGCATTTGGAACAATTCTTAATAAAACAAACAGCATATGTTATATGGATTAGTTTTAGAAACAAGGGTTGTTCCGTTGTGACGTGATAAGCAACGCCGCTGTTCACAGCAATAGTCTTTTTCAATATGGAATAAAGCTGACAATAAAATAAAGTGACAAATACATTTATATTGTGTTAAATAAAATATTCAAATTAAAACATTAAATAAGTTTGTGACTTACCATTTGATGATTTTCCGTGTGATATGAGCTAACCGATGTATATGTTCCCGAAGTGACACCATTTATAAAATATTTGTATCTTGGATAAGGCAGTGGAGATTTAGACCCACTGGAGCTTAGAGAAATTGGCTCAGTTAAAACCATATTGTCTCTGAGGTTGTCACAATTTTGATTTTGTAAAGTTTCAATAGACACTGTCGACTCATATATCCCAGAAGTGACATTATTTAATAAATGATTGTATGCTGGATAAGATGGTGGTGGCGATTTTGACCCACAGGAGCACGGGGAAATTGGCTCGTATAAAACCATATTCACGTTTTGAATATCACAATGTTCACGTTTTGAATATCACAAGAAATATGATCTACAATTTTGAAAGTACAGTATTTATTACCTGACCACCCCTACTAATTTGACTATATAGTAGGTATGGATTTCTTATCATCGTAAAATCTGACAAAATATATCCAATGGCCAAAGAGCACTTGAGCTCTACGCCTACAATAATCTTTTAATTGTTGTCCTTTTACCTACCTGATAGTAAAATAAATTAAGGGTCCGTCACGCATAGATACTGAGACGCGTTATAGGGATAATTGAAAAACTGAAGCATTGTTTTTCAATTACTCCAGTAATAAATTGCACGTAACACGCAAAATATAAAATTAATTAATATTAATTAATTAATTAAAATAATGTGGATAATCGAGATGTCCAGTGGACGTTACCCAACAATAATAGGTCTTACTTACCCTTAATCTTTTCGTTGCGAAATAAGTGTCGTTAACACCGTATTTGAAGTTTCGATGTTGTAAATTAAATATGTATTTATAGAATAGAATAAGGTTTATTGTGCGAATTACAAAAAAAATAATGTACATATTATAAGGAAGTACAATAGGTAGTATTAAAAGTAATCACAAGATTTGGACGATGTTCGCATACATATACGATCTTCCTCATCGCCTGCGTAATATATAAGTGAAGTTAATTTAAAAGCTATATAAAACTAATTATTATCTAAGTATATATGTACCTATTTTTTTATAGTTACAAAGAATAACACTTTTCAAGTAAAATTTTTGAGTTAATACTAATATAATATAAGTACAATGATTGAATAATGTATAAGTACACAATTACACAATAATTTAGATATTCAAATGTTTATGAATATAGTTACATTATAATTGATTTTGAAACAAAAGTTCCTTTAGTTCATTTTTAAAATTGGTTTCTGATAAACTTAAAAGATTAATTATAGTGTTTAATAGGGTAGGTGTTATATAAGAGAACCATGCTTCATATTTTGATGTTGTGTGTTGTGGTATTGTAAAACTATTCGTTCGTATGTTTATACTATGAACAGTAGATCTTAACTGTAAGTTATTAAACAAATAATTTGAAATTTTATTTTTCACTAATTTATAAAGAAACATGCAGTATAGATATATGAACCTGTCGTGCAATTTTAATTCTCTGCAATTATTTATGAATGGTGTAACATGATGGGTATAAGGTATATCGAATACATATCTCATACATGCATTTTGTAGTTTTTGTAATCTAGTTTTATTATGTTGTGTTAAAAAATCATAATGTGTGTCCGGGTAATAAGGCCCACTTTCACTTTAAAATAATAGAAAAAATATAAAAAACATATTTATTTCAAAGCTTTCAACGGGTCGTTAAACATCAACATACCTAAAGTCGAATCCTGCATAAAAAACAAAAAAACAAACAATATTCACAGATATAAAGAAAAAACTAAGAGTTTGCAATCGGGCCATATTTCAGACCTTCATTAATAGAAAAATTTGTTTTAGGAACAGTTTGGATATGCAAAGTCATCCGTATCCTCGACAATAAGTCCAGCGCAAGTTCTTTTCGCATAAAAAACAATACCAGCTATCCGTTGAGGCAATTTCATTTGCCACGTGAGTTTTTTCTTTGACAAAAACGTCTCTTTTTAAAAGCTGTGCTTTATAATTTATTGCCTTTCTTCTGGTAGTTTTGGGCTGTTTTAGACTTGCAAAGTCAGGAATTTTACAGGATCTCCCACCAGTTATTTGTTGTGGGCCATATTTCTGATTGCACAAAAATTTATTTTTGACTTAAGGCTTACAGTTGAATTTTTCCACACGAACAAAATAATTAAAAATTAGATATAAAGGAACCATAGATTCTACCAATATCATTGCCTTACCTGTGATTTAATTGCGTTTAAAACGATAAGTGTTTCAACGAAGGCAAAAATAATAACTTTAGCCGCAAAAATCGTGTTTTGATCAACAACTAAGTAACTAGGTACTCAACGAACCAACTGAAATTGTATTGCAGGTATTAGAGCATGTAAATACAAACCTAAGTTTGAAGTTTTGATGGATAGATAGTGCTTTAGAAGTATTTTATTTAATATGGGCCATATTTTCGACCGGGCCATATTACCCGAACACACCTTATACGCTAGAGCAATAGTGCAAATTGGGGTAGATGAGGCTTTGTATTAGTTTTAGCTTTGTATTTGAGGATAATGATTGTTTCAGTCGATATAGCATTTTTAATTTCATATATGACGTGCTGGTTATTTTATTTGTATGTTTTTCAAAATTTAAGTTGTTGTCAAATATGACACCTAAACTTTTAGTGGAATCTGACCAGCCTATCACTATGTCATTTAATATTATACTGAAGTCATTAAGATTTATTTCTTAATGTATTTGACACATAGCGAGTGTTTTTTCAGGATTAATCCGTAATCCATATTCTCTGCACCGGCTATATAAGTTATTTAAATCGCTATTTACTTTGTGAATTGCGTCGGCTATATTATCGATTGTACAAGATATGTATATCTGTAAATCGTCAGCATACAAATGATATTTGCAGTGATCAAGACATTTTGGTAAATCGAAGGTAAATACTGAGAAGAGAATAGGACCAAAGGTACTTCCTTGTGGTACACCACTTTTCGTTCTTAATAAATTACATGTGGATTCCTTGTATACACTCTGAGTTCTATTGTGTATATAATTTTTGAACCATGTCAGGGTCATACAGTCTATGTAGTTTAGCTTGGCAATTAATAAATCAAAGTTTACTACGTCAAATGCCTTGCTTTGATAGAGAAAAATGATGAAGGTAACTTGTTTATTGTCAATAGCGAATGTAATATCATCTACAACTTTAAGTAATGCAGTTTATGTACTATGCATAGGGCGAAAACCAGATTGATACTGTGGAATTATATTATTTTGATATAGATGTGTTTTAAATCTTATGATAAAAAATGTTACATACAATAATTGAACAAAATATAATTTCACATTCCGCAGCAAATTAGTTTTCTTAATTTTATTATTTAAAATTATTCAGAAAATCCTTCAGAAATCACTTTATTAACGAAAAATAATCAATAATATAACGGCTTAGTATGCATTTAAATAGAAAAATCTTTCTTAAGCGCAATTCCACGATCCGTACTACATAAAATTGTGAAAGAATAATTGTTCTAGCGGTTTTTCTATCCCAACACTTCTGCACCCTTGCCTAAGAGAATTTTTTTATTGATAACTGGTGCCACCTTGCAATAATAAGTAAAACCTATTGTTGGGTAGCGCCCAATGGACACTTCGATTCTTCCACAAACATTATAATTTGCGTGTGCAATATATTACTTGAGTTAATGCATTGTTTTTCAATCAATCTGACTGCGCGTCTTTATAAATACACCACATGTAATTACGACCCCCTTTATCCCAGAAGGTTCTAGAAGAGCCTTGTGCGGGAGGGGGCTATACATTTAAAGACCAGGGACACACATCCAATATCCGTGTATAATGGAAAAATCCCTCTCACAGTATTTTCCATTGCCACGACCGGGATTCGAACCCGGGACTTTTGAGTGAGAGGCAGGTACGCTACCATCTCGACCATCAGTCATACAAAATAGCTCGTATGCATGCGTGACCGATCCTTATAATTCGGAGATGTGGCGAAAAAAATCGTTTTTATAGTATCTAACTTCAATATAATGCGCTACGACGATGTTCTGTTCACAACTAAGTTATTTCGTAGGCCATTGTCCACTTATGTGAAGATAACCAACTAATGCCTAAGTTTTTTTGCGTATGGTTCTTCAAAATAACTTTTATTGAAATTATATTCATACATTTTGGTTTACTTGCCTATGTTACATTAATTAATAACAGGTCTTCATCACAATATTGGTGTTATTGTAATACCATATAAATTAATATGATGTAATTAATCAAAGTAAATAATATTTATTTATTATAATGAGAGCAATTTACACATTTCAATGAATATTAAAATATAACATACAAATTTGCTATGATTATACAACTTGTCAATATCTTGGTATTAAAAAAATGTAAATAATTAATTTTTTGCAACACTTCTAAAACTCTACCGAGGTAGTGCTTAGTGCCAACCATTGATTAAGGAATGAATAAGATACGCGACTTCAATGGCAAAGTGCGAGGCCTTTTTTGGCAGTGAGAATCCCGGTAAGTTGCGAGCATTCCTGTGATTCATGTAATATCCTTCAGTGTAGAGGGAAGTGAAAATAGCTCTAAATTTTGTATGTTTCACTCCTTTGGTGTTCATGTTGGTTATTTTGGCAAGTGAAGAATCTATACAATCTGTAAATAATGCAAATGAAGCATAACATATATTGTATTTTTTTTTTCTGATAAATAAAGTTAAATCAGTAATTTCTTTTCTTGGAACGAAATCTTACATTTGTGTTAGTGAAAATATAAATGCATTCACAAATAGTTACATTTAATCTGTATATTCCATGCAATTTGAATAGTACAAGTTTTAGATAACTTCGCATTTTAAAAGAAAAATTTTATTTAAATTAGAAATATAGTTGATTAAAAATAATGAGACATAGGTACATGGCATTATTATCATTGTAATTTGTATCTTAATTCATACCAAATTGTAAGCCAGTATCTGTTATTGTTTTAGAGATATTAAGAAAATACTCTTTGGAAGATATTAGGGAAAGGTCGTTTTAAAAAATAAAGTAAATAACAAAGATACAGTTAAAACTAGACGACAGAAATTCACTGATTCGCAATTAGTTAACATTATATTACGACAGAAATTCACTGATTCGCAATTAGTTAACATTATATTATGACAGAAATTCACTGATTCGCAATTAGTTAACATTATATTCATTTATCAATGTGTAAATCATTAAATAAATAAAAATTTTCTAAACATACTTTGTACAATAATTTATTACACTCTAAATGATAAGAACTTGTTTTATTGCGCCGCATTTAAAATAAAAGGAGCAATTTTTATTTAGTTCGGAGAAGTTCAATACAAGTACGCAGAAATTTCATAAATCTCTTTTGAATACATAATTTTATGGGTTGTAATAATATTAAATAGATGTAGATTTTAGATTATTTTAGGGGAATTATCTAATTTTCCTGGTATTAAAACGATCATCTTTATTACATCACATCCACTCGATATTTATTTATGATACCTATTAAGTTTAGAAATATGGTCAATGCCAAAACTGAAAAGAGGTATTTCATTGCAGTTACAGAACGTATAAATAATTCTGTTAGTTGTTGTAAAGGTGTAGTAAGCATTATTATTATTACTATTTATAAAACTAAGGAAAAACCACATAAAAATACCTTTCGAACTTTTTTCTTAAAAGAAAAATTAGGTAACAGTTATACGCTTGACAAATAACGTGAAAAATAACACTTTTGTATCTCTTGCATTACTCTCGTAAGGGAAGCCATTTCCGAGAAAAATAATAAAGGATGGAGAATTGTATTTAATCAGTTATATATTATGTAGTTCCATTTATGTCATTGATTTAATTTATGCATTTGTGAGATAATTATGAAAACACTAAAATCCTAAGTTGGCGGTTTTTTAAATCAATTAATTATTTTGTCTTTATATTTTAACTGCATATATTTAAAAAAATATAATCATAGAAGTAAGTAATTAAAATTGTAATTTTATGTAAATTGTTAAACTAATTAAAAAACAGGAGCAAGACATGCAAAATAAAAAAGAAATATAAGAGGTGTTCAAAATGACCGCCAGTCTCTTTTATGCACAAGTTAATGCGACAAATAAGAGATCGTCTCAACTCCTGCATCTTAAAAATATTTCTCAAAAGTTTGAAAAATACGTGCCAATAGTAGTTGTAGTGCTTCTACAGGAGTTTCAAGTGGTGTGAGGTCAGGAGAATGAGGTATTTGCGGATTGGAAAATTTGTCCGCATACCCTCTTGCAGATGCAAGACAATTACTGTGGCATTCACCATAAACCAAGTGAATGTAAGCTAAATCATGAAGACTGTTGTAGCGGTCACTTTTTTGGAGCCGGCCTGTATGAAGCGCTTCACCAATTATTATTATTTGTCTTAGGCTAAGTGGGTAGGTGACTGGAAATACATTCTTGTATTTAGGGTTGTGGTAATGTAAAGTCATCAGATGTATGCCATAATCTCAATTTTTGGGCATTAGTAAAACACATGTAGCTCACCAATGCATTTACAAATTTATTTAATTACCAGCAGAATATTGTCCCATAGTGGCCATAGTCCATGCTTTGTGGAGATCAAAAGATAAATAAATAAACATTTGATTCTAAATTAAACAAAAAACGCGAAATAAAGGCATGCAAAATAAAGTAAATATCCTAGGTAAGAAAGCAAATAAAAAAAATGTAATTCTTGGTATAAATAGATAAAATAAACAATTATACTCCTTTAAAACAAATAATCCTTTGAAAAGATGTTGATTTCAAATTTAAATATAAATACTAGTGCATTTATTTAGAATATTTGTAGCTTGACTTTTTTTCTGCGAAAAAAGAGGAAGACTGTTTTGGTCTATCTTTGAGCAGCCATGATGAACTTCTGTTAATTGTTAAACTAACTGCTGCATTTTTATTGAAAAACCTCATAATGTCTAAGGTAAATATTCTTGAAACTTTTTCTCATGTTGTAATGTTGATATTACATCATGTAGTTTCCTAGAAAGAAAAGAAAGAAACAATTAAATGTTTGTACTTTGTAGGTTTTTTCATACGAGCAAGCAACCGAGGCATTGATTTTGGAATTGTAATTGAAATCATTAGGACACTTCTTGTCCATCACAGACGTGTGAACGATTTGAAATCAACAACTAATATATCAGATCAAAGAAACGAAAAAACTTGGAAGACGCCTTCAGATATTTCATCCCTTGGAATTCGTCAGAGAATAGACTAGCGTTTTAATCATTCGAGGAGTTATTCCACCTTTACGTGGGTTAGTTACAGCGAAGAAAACTGTAAGTACGTTTTACTCTATTATTTTAAGAGGATCGACAACAAGAATTTCATTACGGAGAATCATCGGAAAGGAGCAAGCTTCCAAGACTTCGTGGCCACAAATTTTGTTTGAATTTTATTTGTTTGTATTAAAGAACTCAGTAGTGTTGAACGTATAATAATACCTACCTGTGTTATCAACTGGTGATAGCGTTTATTGTGTATTAGTGAACTTTTGGGGCTTTGGGCCTTAACCATCTTGTCCATTTTATGTAACAAAAGAGTACAAGTTTTGTTCTGTTGTGCACTTACATAGTAGCTGCTATCTGGGTGCCCATTCTTAACTTTGTCAAAGTACTGAAACATAAAGGCATTTTTAATTGTAGTATGTAAAATTAAATTGGACAATTTAAGAGTCTATTAGTTTAAGAGTACATTAAGACTTATTTACCTATAGATATTCACCAATAGAGGGTGTCACATTCGTCATATTGTTTATAATTGTTTGCATGCTTTTAATAGGAATCACCAAACGTGTAGCCAGCGGTCAGAGTGGCCATAACCTCAAAGTTCGTTTGTTGTTTATTCGTTTAAATTTGAAAGTAAGATTATGTAATGGTGGCTACACTGTGTTAACCTAAGATAAGTAACCACGAAAATTATTTGTTTTGTGAGCCAACGCCAACCCATACCGTCCTGTCATTATACATTATTACATTTACATTATACACTTTTCTGATTCACATTTTATTGCATTTATTAAATTTATTATATTAGCACTTCAATTGCCAATTTATTTTGTCTGTCTCTGTCCTTTTTGTTTTGTTTGTCAACTGTTATGGTTGACTGGCGCCCGCTGGAGTTTACTTGATTAAACATTACCCATAGTTGACATCGTGCTAAAAAGAAAATTTTTTCGTAGGGAACTAAAAAAAGACTTGGCTAGGCCAACGGTATATGTGTATAAGACACCCAATTTTGATTTTGATTTAGAAAAGAAGGAACTTGATGAAAGTATTTCTTCTGTTTCGGAATTAGTTATTAATTTTGATGGAGTTAATACAGAATTAGGTCACCGTGTGCGCAGTAGGCTCAATCATATTTTAGGAAGACTTGGACGGATACCAGAGAATGCTGAGGACCACATTGTTAACTATCGAGGTGATAATATTCTTGTCGTTTAAGCACTCGAAGAAGACATGGCCGACTGATGTTATCGAGAGACATCGGAGAGGGGAAGAAGTTGGTCGTGCATCTGTTTTTCGTGATGTTCCCGGGGTTGATCATTCTAAGTCTAGGCCTGCAGAAATAGAAAAACCGGTGTAACTAATTCGTTTCAGATAGCCACAGGTAAAAACAGGTGTATTTAGTTATACGGAATATACCTCTGCGATACCTCCCAAATCAAATAAACAGAACATTGTTTAAAAGTCACTTTTATGTGAAGAAAATCATGAAATTTGGAGTTTTTTAAAAATTACAGTAAGACTGCAGTAGATTAATTTTTTTGAATGTTTCTGTTTACTAGGTAATTCCAAGCCGGTTAATTTAAGCCCCGGTTGATTTCATTTCATTGATTGTTTATTTAAATAATTGCCGAAAACTATCGAAATTTTCGAAAATTTCAAGCATTTCTTACTCTGAAAGGAAAAATGCTAGACTCTTGAAACTTTGGTGAAATATGTGCCTCATTACCCTCAACTTACAAAAAACATTTCGTTTCAAAATGTTTATTAGTTTTCGAGAAATTCTATTTGTTTATTAAAAAGGTCCCAAATGTTTAATGAAAAATTGACCTATTAACGTTATCAAAAATAATTCAACCACAGCTCATTTTTTTCGTCAAGACGTCAGTTTTACGAATCTGTTATGGGCGTATCGATTTTCAATAATTTTGACCGTCAAAGTGGCGTTAACAACATTGCTACTTTTCGGAGCAGCGTTTTTTGCAAATAACTTTACAACAAATGAACGTATCTGCACAAATCTTTCATATTTGAGTTGCTGGTATTTTTCTACAAATTTATAAAGAAAAATTGTTGCTCTGAGACATGTAGGAGCCGAGATAATTTTTTAAATTGTTTAATGCGCCAAACGTTTATTTATTAATATTTATGGCCAAAATTGAAACTGGTTGTTAATAAGATCTTGAATTTTGTGAATTCATCAAGCCGTATTGAAAACGGGCCCTTTTTGAGGTCAAAATATAATTTTTAATAATTAGTGATTTTAGAGCGTCTTCAATTTGTTTGGCTCAAGGGACAGGAGAATTTTTGATCAAACGAGTTTCAAATTGGGGTAGCGAGAAAAATTCGTCATATCTCCGTTATTTTCCGGCCAATTTCGACGTTTTTTTTTTTAATTTGGGGTAGTTCACGAAAATAATAACAATGGGCACATTGGCAATATTCAAATGATAAACAAATAATTGTTATAAACAATTTTTTTTTTTTTATTTTTTCTTTTTCGGGCTTATGCAACTTATAATGTGTTAATGTATTAAATATAAATTTATAAAGATTGTATAATGGTAACAATGCTGTAACATCGTATATTGTTTGATGAAGAAATAGTTTGTGCATACATTTATTACCATTATATAATCTTTATAAATTTATATTTAATACATTAGCACATTGTAAGTTGCATAAGCACAAAAAAGGAAAAATTAAAAAAATTGTTTATAACAATTATTTCTTTATTATTTGGATATTGCAAATGTGCCCATTGTTATTATTTTCGTGAGCTACCCCAAATTAAAAAAGAAAACGTCGAAATAGGCCGAAAAATAACGGAGATATGACGAATTTTTCTCGCTACCCCAATTTGAAACTCGTTTGATCAAAAATTCACCTGTCCCTTGAGCCAAACAAATTGAAGACGCTCTAAAATCACTAATTATTAAAAATTATATTTTGACCTCAAAAAGGGCCCGTTTTCAATAGGACTTGATGAATTCACAAAATTCAAGATCTTATTAACAACCAGTTTCAATTTTGGCCATAAATATTAATAAATAAACGTTTGGCGCATTAAACAATTTAAAAAATTATCTCGGCTCCTACATGTCCCAGAACAACATTTTTTTTTTATAAATTTGTAGAAAAATATCAGCAACTCAAATATGAAAGATTTGTGCAGATACGTTCATTTGTTGTAAAGTTATTTGCAAAAAACGCTGTCCCGAAAAGTAGCAATGTTGTTAACGCCATTTTGACGGTCAAAATTATTGAAAATCGATACGCCCATAACAGATTCGTAAAATTGACGTCTTGACGAAAAAAATGAGCTGTGGTTAAATTATTTTTGATAACGTTAATAGGTCAATTTTTCATTAAACATTTGGGACCTTTTTAATAAACAAATAGAATTTCTCGAAAACTAATAAACATTTTGAAACGAAATTCTTTTTGTAAGTTGAGGGTAATGAGACACATATTCCACCAAAGTTTCAAGAGTGTAGCATTTTTGCTTTCAGAGTAAATAATGCTTGCAATTTTCGAAAATTTCGATGGTTTTCGGCAATTATTTAAATACATAATCAAACTACCAATAACTGACCACTACCCTACTATTTTACATATAAATCTTAAAAATAAAATTAATATAAAAAATGACAGCATTTATTCTAAAAAATATATTGACTACAGAAAAGTAAATGAAGAACTAAATAAAGAAAACTGGCAACTTTTTTATGATAGTGATAACGTAAATGAAATGACTGAGATGGTAATTGGTAAATTAAAACACTATTTAAAAGAGTACACAGTTGTTAAAAATATTAAAAATAGAGAGCGCAAACTTAAACCATGGATAACAAAAGGTCTGCTAACATCTGTAAATAAAAAAAATAAATTATATAGCTATGCCAAAAATAATCCGAATAATATACACATAAAACAAGAATATAATAATTATAAAAATAAATCATCATCATTAATAAAAAAAGCAAAAGTCGATTATTATAAAGCAGAAATTAATAGAAATAAAGACAATCCCAAAAACTTATGGCAAATTTTTGCCAAAGTTTCTAATAAAACAAAATCTAGACAGGAAAAAATTGACAAATTAAAAAACCTAAACGGAGATATAATACTAAATGAATATGAAATGGCAAACACTTTTAATGACTTCTACGCTAATATTGGTAAAAAACTAGCAGATGAAATTCCTAAAAATATAAACAACTTAGACAGAAACAAAATTACTTCAGATTCCATTTTCATAAATGCAACCACTGAAAATGAGGTAGGAATATTATAAAATCATTAAAAAATAGGAAATCGCCAGGATTAGATGAGATAACATCAGAAAATATAAAAGGTAGTACCATAGATATTATGGCTAGATTAATTTGTCATCTAATTAATAAAATTATAGAAATTGGAGAGGTACCTGAAATGTTTAAAGTTGGTATAATTAAACCGGTATTTAAGAATGGTTGCCCCCTAGATGTTTCCAATTACCGCCCAATTACATTAACAAGTACACTTGCCAAAATTTTTGAAAAAATATTAAAAGCTAGAATAAACAAATATTTAGAAAAACATAATGTCTTATCAATAAAACAGTTTGGCTTTAGGGAGAAAATATCTACCCAAGATGCAATTGCTTACCTTACTTCAAATATATATCAAATACTGGATGAACGCAGATGTGGTATGTGTATATTTGTAGACTTGGCAAAAGCTTTTGACTCTGTAAGCCATGAAATATTGCTAAAAAAAAATGTCAAATTTAGGTTTCAGAGGCTTGTCATATGAATTAATAGAATCTTACCTTTTAGGCCGAAAACAAATGGTCAAAGTGGGCACAACATTAAGTTCTTTACAAAATATTCAATTTGGTATACCTCTAGGCACAGTCATCGGTCCTCTGTTATTTAGCATATATGTGAATGATCTTGTTAATATGCTTTGTGTGGGCGATATTCTCAGTTTCGCCGACGATACGGCCATAATATATAAAGGAAATACGTGGAACGAAGTTAAAGATGCTGCAGAAAAAGATTTTGTCACAATTAAAAACTGGTTTGACAGTTTTAACCTTCTTACAATGAACACTGATAAGACCAAATACATGCCCTTTGCATCATATATAAATCATCTTCCTAACTTTGGGCCACTAATCATAGAAACTGAAAATATAATCCATATTAATGAAACAATAGTATTTAAATACCCATGTGAATAATATTATCCGCAGGCTTAGACCATTATTGCCAATTTTTTAATTTATGAAAGATATATTAAATGAACAGTATTTGAAAACATTATATTATTCACTTATTCAGTCTCATCTTAACTATGGGATTATTGGGTGGGGAGGAGTAAACGACAACTTTCTTAACAATTTGAATATATTACAAAAATGGTTCCTAAAATTAATATATAACAGACCAATAACTTACCCTACTCGCGACCTGTTTAGTGACGCAAAAGTACTAGATATTCGACAGATATTTTTCTTATGTTTGGTAGTGGAAACCTATAAAAATAAAGATATGATTAAGTATTTGCAGCATAATTATGATACTAGAAATAAAAGGGCAGTTGTAAAATGCAATAAAACAGTTGGACAGAAAAGTTGTGTATATCTTGCCAACAAATTTTATGAGCGTCTACCGGTAGATATTAAAATAATTAATAATGTGAATCTCTTTAAAAAAAAAGTTAAAGAATGGTTATTGACCACTACTGACTATACTAACTTTTGATGCCTCGCATTTTGTCACGTTCTGTAAAAATTGTTGAACTTACTTTTGATTTTTATTTTTTTTTTAATTTTATTTTATTATCTTTTATATATATAATATATGATTGTATAGGTGTATATGTGAAAGGTATATCTGTATATTATATATAGTCGTACTTACCTTTTTCATACAGTCTAGTTAGGTAGAGTTATTTATAACATTGAAATTAATATTTCATAAACAGATAACATGGAATACGTAACATATTTGTAAAAGAACAATTGTTTATCTCCTTCTTCTTCAACTGTATTATATATTTTGCTGTGTTGTACGATTCACTGTTTGTTATAGCAATTAAGCTAGGGGGAATATGATATAAATACTGTTAAGTTAGACTGTACACTCACAAACAAGATCTCTTTGAGTTCTTCGTGAGTTTCGGTGGTTTATTCATTTTATTTCTTATTCTTAAGCAGGATATACTTACTGTAATTATTTTTTTTATGAATAAACAGAAATATTCAAAAAAATTAATCTACTGCAGTCTTACTGCAATTTTTAAAAAACTCCAAATTTCATGATTTCATCCGGCCTTTTTAATTTCGAAAATTTTACAAAACTCCTCGACATGGGGGTATTGAAACGCTAATAACTTTTTAAATACTCAAAGGATCGCAACGAAACATAGCCTTTGGGATTTTCCCGACACGAAGACGACTATAAATAAATAATAACATGACTGCCGGTACCACGTGATTTAGACAACCAATCAAAAATTGGTTACTCTATTGTCGCCACTGTTTCTATAAGTCATGCTTCATAATATGCAACATGAAACTGATTTTCGACCCCTATAACGAAAACAAAAACATTTCCAATGTTAAAAATGCTTAAGTAATACGTCGTCGCAATGAACTCAAATAACACTTGCTTCTATAAATAATCCAAATAACAAATGTTACTCGTTTTAATAAGCATTATTCCAAATTCGGTATGTTCTCCTTTTTCAAGAATCAGTACCAAATATATACGTTGTAATGGCTTTATTTACCCCGCAAACAGCCTGCACCTTACCATCTGCAAACAGTCACATCCAGCTTTGTAATAATTTTTATTACGTATTCTCGGGCGCCAGTTACTTATTTTAAAGTGGAACAGCACTTTCTGGGAGTGAGAACACTAGCGGGGTAGCTGACAGTGGAGATAAGGTTTTTTGTCCAGAGAGGTGAACGATGATTGTTTTGGACTGGACTGGACAATTTCTCAAACGGATTAATTAGAAATAAATACCAGAAATAAGAACTTGGAAACGTTTGTATAACTTACAAAATTGTTTATTACTCGACAATTCTACAGTAAGCACTTAAGTAATATAAAAGCGGATAATTTCAAAGATTTGATTTTCGATAGAAACTAAAATAAATGTTACAATTATTTATAAGATTTGTTAAATATATCGAGCTGGCAAACAAGAGTGGAATTAAATGATATTAGTTTTCGTGCAGCTGGCGGTCCGAGTTTAAAATGCGAACGGAACTAACGCCGCCTAACGCGGGACAAGTAATCGACAAGCGAGCAAGCGGCTGTCATACAGGTCGCGTTAAATCAGCTATAAATATTATCTCCCTATAGGTAGGCTTTTTTGAATAAGAGATACGGAGAACTACTGCCACAAACGTAGAGCGATTTTAATAAGGAAACTGTTTACCTGTCTACTTAAAGAAACTGAACACACCGGAGGCAAAAAGGAGCCACCCAACTGGGAAATGCACCCTCGCCGGCGTATGATAAGTTCGCGGTTTATTCACTGATACTAGGCAACGGGAAGGTCAATTCAGTAGGTGATTATTTTACAGAACAAAATACAAACGGTGAAATGAATTGTTAGCTCTGGCTTGATTTAGTAGTATTTTACTGCGGTACTTACAAATGAAATAATTCCGAATATCTATACTTGACGGAAGGCGACGGACGTATAGTATCGGCTGTGCTGGTTGCGGACAGGTTGACAGTTTGACTGCTGGATCAGAGAGAGACTTTTTGGACGCTCCTCGCTAGTTTTATTCCTTGCTTTCATGACGTATCTCAGATACGCGTTAAAGCTGCGGATTGAATTGAAACGTATAGCTCTTACTATACAGACGTTACTTAGCAAGTTCGAGCGTATTATGCAATTGGCAACAGTTACTCGGAGCATCAATGACCGGAAGTGGGTTGATTGCAACCTCTAGACTATCTTGAAAGAAGAAACGGATTAAAACAGACACAGATTAATATTTTAACCAGTTTTAGTAGCTAATAATTTTTATTTCTGACTCGGACGTTATTTATAATAATTCACGGATTTCAGTTATACCGGGGATTATCGAAAATAAATCAATTAATATACTACTTGGTTACCAGCGGTTTTTACAACTCAAAGTTAACTTAACTAAACAGGACTTAAATACTAACAGAGGCTACAGGGTGTACCCAAGTGACAGAAATATTACAAAATACACAGGCAATCCTTGACGGAAAAAATCACTTCGTTACAACGTCGACCACTAGAATTTATTTTAACATATAAACGATAAACACAATAATGTTTGCGCTAAATTAATAATTTTATTCCGTGCAGGAAGAAATTGTTATCCCATAGAACTTTTTTAAACATTAAACATCTTTTACGTATTATTTTTTGAGGTTGCTAAAAACCAATTAATGTCCTTCACTATTGAATATTCTACAAGTTGAAAAATATTAGATTTTTAATATTTGAGAATTTTGAGATGTTAAGCTTTCTTTCATAGAGAACTAACATTGAATTTATTAACCGTTTCTATTTTCTTGTATTGCTATTTGAATCATTTTTATGTAATTTTAAAACAATTGCGTATTTCAAAATTTAATGAATAAAATATTTATGTTTTTATATCTTGATATATTGATGTCATTTGAGATGAATAGAATACACTTTTGGCTATTTAATAAATAATTCTAGCCCAATTTGTTTTAGAAAATTCGAGACATTCTAAAAGCAACTCAGTCCCGAATATTTTTACAAAAAATGTCAAAGTGTATTCAACGTATATTCATCTTTTTTAATATAACAACAAAATATTTTAATTAATTACGAATTTATTCATTTACAGTACCAATACATTGGCAGTCCCCAAAGCCTCGACTGGAATCAGTGGAATCCAAGACAGCAAAATAATTTTTCAAATAGATTAGAAAATCAAATAGTTGGCCAAACAGGACGACTTGAAACCCAGTTACCATACTACGCCATGCATGCATTTTGAGATATTAAGCATTCTTTCATAGAGAACTAACATTGAATTTATTAACCGTTTCTATTTTCTTGCATTGTTATTTGAATCATTTTTATGTAATTTTAAAACAATTGCGTATTTCAAAATTAAAATTTAATGAATAAAATATTTATGTTTTTATATCTTGATATATTTATGTCATTTGAGATCAATAGAATACACTTTTGACTATTTAATAAATAATTCTAGCCCAATTTGTTTTAGAAAATTCGAGACAATCTAAAAGCAACTCAGTCCCGAATATTTTTACAAAAAATGTCAAAGTGTATTCAACGTATATTCATCTTTTTAATATAACAATAAAATATTTTGATTAATTACGAATTTATTCATTTACAGTATCAATACATTGGCAGTCCCCAAAGCCTCGACTGGAATCAGTGGAATCCAAGACAGCAAAATAATTTTTCAAATGGATTAGAAAATCAAATAGTTAGCCAAACAGGACGGCTTGAAACCCAGTTACCATTCTACGCCATGCATGCATTTTGAGATATTAAGCTTTCTTTCATAAAGAACTAACATTGAATTTATTAACCGTTTCTATTTTCTTGCATTGTTATTTGAATCATTTTTATGTAATTTTAAAACAATTGCGTATTTCAAAATTAAAATTTAATGAATAAAATATTTATGTTTTTATATCTTGATATATTTATGTCATTTGAGATCAATAGAATACACTTTTGACTATTTAATAAATAATTCTAGCCCAATTTGTTTTAGAAAATTCGAGACAATCTAAAAGCAACTCAGTCCCGAATATTTTTACAAAAAATGTCAAAGTGTATTTAATGTATATTCATCTTTTTTAATATAACAATCAAATATTTTGATTATTTAGGAATTTATTCATTTACAGTACCAATACATCGGCAGTCCCCAAAGCCTCAAATGGAATCAGTGGAATCCAAGACAGCAAACTAATTTTTCAAATGGGTTAGAAAATCAAATAGCTAGCCAAACAGGACGACTTGAAACCAAGTTACCATACTACACCATGCATGTCGCAGATAATGCTTCATTGCAATCAAAAAGTGAGTAAAATTTAATTCAAAATTAAATATACTACATATTTATACCAAATAATACTGCAGAGTGCGGAACTAGGAATTATAAATATAACTTATACCTACTCTTAGTTAGATTTATTCAGAAATATTTCGAATATCATATTTATTGACAACGAAAACGTAATTTTTTTATTTCCAGTATAATTGCCAAAAATTTATTGTTTGAGCAGCTACTGCTAGAATTATTTCTTACTTATTTACACAAAAAATTATTTTTGTTCATACTTAATTTTCTTAATTTCAGATTATATAGAGAGTCCTACGAGTCCCAAACTAAATACCGGTGAAGTGAAACGTAGGAGGGTAAGAACGGTTTACACCTCTTACCAGTTGGTCGAACTATAAAACATGTTCCACAGCGACAATTATTTGTGTCGTTTAAGTCGTCGCATTCAGTTGGCCCAAAAGTTGGCATTGAGTGAGATACAAATAAAAATTTGGTCCTTGGTCCCAGAAGAGACGGATGAAATTAAAAAAAGAAGAGAAACTTAAGTCTTCATTACCAACGTCTTCAAATGAAATTTCCTCGTCACCATTTGCAAAATACGTCCAGTCTGCTTTTATCGATGCATTATTTGATCACTCTACCTTAGATCAAAGGCAAAATCTTCCTGAGCCTATTCAAGAGTTTCCGGAAATTGAATACAATGCAGAATGGGAGAGCAATATCTTAACTTCGAATCAGTATTATATGCATCCTCAACCACCACAATAAGAAAATGTATATGCCGATTATGCTGCACAAGCTAAGAGCACCAATTACTATGATGCAAATGCATTTATCCAAATTAATCGGAAAACCAGCGAAACATTATTAAATCAGTCAAATTTAATTATTAACAACGAAGGTGTGAAATCGGAGACACATATCACTGACAATGGAAATAAGTTCGATTTATTCCCAATAGCAATAAAGATTAAGATATGAATTCAATTTACTTCCGGCAGCAGATAATGAGTCTTTGTACGCTGATCAACATTTATGTAATATTACACCACTAGATTACTTAGATATTTGATTTATAGTATATTTACTAATGTACTTTTTTTGTACCGGATGATACAGACAGAAATAATTGATAAATATAAAGAGAAGTGTGGAAGGAATTTATTTAAAACCTGACGAAAAATGAATGTATTTTTATAATTTTCTAAATATATTTTACTAAAGTTAAAAACTTTTTCATTTTACAGGCTTGAGACATTGAGACAAAAATTTTTTGTTAATTTCCATGTAATTAAATTATATATAAAAAATATAATATGAAAAAACACGAATTATATGCATCAAAAGTTATTGATTATCAGTGTTATCCAAATTGGAATTAGCAATTTTAATATACACCCAGATATCCATGAAAAGGAGTCCAATGAATGTGAATACACTTTTTTACCTACAATCACGGTAAACATAATTTGTTTCAAAGAAAGATCAAACCCATGTGAATAGTGTTGAAGGAAAACAAATATTACTGAAAACAGAAATGAGTTCAATTTATTTCCTACAGCAGATAATGAGTCTGGATACGCTGATCAACATTTATGTAATATTACACCACTAGATAGTTTAATTACTCTATATGACTAACGTACATTTTTTTGTACCGGAGGATACAGCATACGGGTTTATATTTCCCTTATTTTTGAACTTAAAAAGTAAAGGAAATAAAGGGATTTTATTCAACTTCCCCAAAAAACTTCTTTTAATTATATTTAATATAACCTGTCACTAATCCTACAGTAGAGTAAGCAAAACTGCTAGAAATTAATTGAATTACTGTTTATTGCCAACCTATTTAAACTTTAATTATTTTTCTTTGTAATACTATAGGTAAATAGAAACCAGTATAAAAAATGTATATCCAGTCGCCAGGCGTATTTCCAATTTTCTTGTTAATATAATAATTCACCTGTTTACACATTTCTCTGTTTTCGTGCTTGATACGTATTGTTTTTAATTTTATTTTGATTTTATACAAGCATAGACAATAATAACAAAAATATCCAAATTGATATAGGTATGTACGAGTATATGGATATTGTAGTTCTGAACATACAAATATGAAACCTGTTGGACGTAAAAACCATTGAAAGAAACCACGTTAGAATGCAATTATTGTCGATTCTATTTAAAACGACTACTTTACATAACTATATGTTATAAAACATTGTTATATAACAGAATTCATAGCATCCAAAGCAAAAAATATTGAAATTACTTTAGAATGCAATTATTGTCGAGTCCGTTAAAAACAACTACTTTTCATAACATTGAATTAAATTACGGAATTCATAGCCTCAAAAACAAAAATATTGAAATACAAACGGGTTAAACCGACGCATGAAATATTAAACAAAAAAACTAGTTACTTTTTTTTACTCAAAGTTTTGTTCTTTGATTTATTTAATTGAAATCCAAAGTGATAAGTGAAAATCACCATGTTTTAATATTTTATTCATGTGACGCCAAGAATGTACACAAACCCGTCAGAACGCTGGTGTGGAAACCGGAGACCGGCACAGTAACCGGAAAAAACACTAAGACGTCTGAGGATACAGAATCCGGGGTTTTAGACGTATACCTGGACTGTAGTCGACACGAAGACAGACCCGAAGGGACAACAACTTGCGGCCTCGGCCGCATTGCAGCAGCACATAATAAATAATAATGTAGACATAACACTGATCCAAGAACCCTGGGTTTACAGGAGACAAATCAGGGGAATAGGTATAGGACAAGACTGGGAACTAATTAGCCCAGGCGGTAACCACCCAAGAGCCTGTTTTATCGCTAAGAAGAACAATAAACTGTTACCAATGTGGGGACGAGAGACCTTATGGTGGCACGAACTAGTATCGAAATGTAGGGTCAACGAAAGAGCTGGCAATAGGTTCTATGTACCTTTCATATGATTAACCCAATCAACCTCCGACCCAGGAAGTTAAAGAACTGGTTCGACAATGTGAAGCTAGCAAAACGCAGCTCAACTTATGCTGTGATGCAAATGCACATCATATTGTCTGGGGGAGTACGGACAACAACACAAGAGGTGAGTCACTCGTAGAATTTATTATTAGTAATAAGTTAGAAGTAGAAATCGTGGAAACGAGCCGACCTTTGTCACTACGACAAGGCGAGAAGTTATCGATATTACCATCGCGACACCAGTGTGCGGGACAAGCGATCAGTGAGATGGCACGTGCCTCAGGAACCATCACTTTCGGACCACAGGTGTAAGATTCAAAATACAAGCACCACTGGAAGTGAGTAAGATGGGCAGGAATTCAAGGACCTACGACTGGGGACTATTTAATGAAACTCTGAATCAAGGACCGAAGGAGTGTCCATCAAAGCCACAGACACCGGCGGAAGTGGAACTGATGAATGACTTCATTACATCAGCAATAATAACAGCCTTCGAACAAAGCTGCCCCCTAAAAGAGAGGAGACAGAAATGTGAGACCCAATGGTGGAATCAAGAGCTCTCCTCCAGGAGAGCAGAAGTTCGCAGGCTTTTCAACCAGGCGAGGAAGTCTGGCGGATGGGAAGAATACAGAGCTGCCCGTCTTGATTACGCATACGCCATAAGAGATGCAAATACAAATCATGATGGAAGCATTGTGAGGGGATAGAAAACTCTCCGGAAGTTGCTAGACTTCAAAAAATTAAGGTAAGATTGGATCATTGCAAAGACAACAAGGTGACTACACAAACACCGAGAAGGAGACTCTAGACGTACTTCTAGAGACACACTTCCTGGGCAGCGTAGCTACCCCACAAAACAATAACGGACCAACTGAGGACATACCTATTAAGAGGGCGTCAAAAGCGGACTGGAAACATGTCAATAGCGTAATTAATATAACAAAGCTTGAATGGGCAATAAATTCCTTTGAACTATACAAGTCTCCGGGGGTAGATGGAATATTCCCGGCACTATTAAAACAGGGTAGAGGCAAACTTGCGAAACCCCTGTGCACACTATTCAGGGCTAGCCTGGCCCTGGGATACGTGCCAACTGGTTGGCGGAAGGTAAACGTGCTATTTATACCAAAACCAGGGCGTGAGGCCTACGCCCAGGCCAAATCCTTCCGACCTATCAGCCTAACATCCTTTTTCCTGAAAGCCATGGAGAAACTGGTGGATAGGTATATTAGGGACGATGTTATGAACTCAAAACTTGTACATCGAAACCAAAATGCATACCAAACAGGAAAATCATATGAGCTAGCCATTCACGAGCTTACTCACAGAATAGAAAGGACGCTGGACAGCCAGGAAACGGCCATATGAACATTTCTATATTGGCCATACCAAAGGGTTGTGGTACCAATAATAACCTACGCCTCCCTGATCTGGTGGCATAAAGCTGGAAAAGGAGAGTCGTTGAGGAAACTAAACAAAGATTTGCATGCCTAGGTATAACGGGGGCAATGAATGACAACAACGCCAACCGCAACTATGGAAGCGCTGCTCTGCCTACCCCCGCTACACCTAGTAGTGGAGAATG
Source organism: Rhagium mordax (assembly GCA_963680705.1). NCBI lineage: Eukaryota > Metazoa > Arthropoda > Insecta > Coleoptera > Cerambycidae > Rhagium > Rhagium mordax. The sequence continues at coordinate 16,924,880 of OY796659.1, read as the reverse complement.
AAGCATTGACAGCGACTTACAAGCTAAGAGTAGTTTTCCACACACACCAAAACACTTTTGCACACACTCGACGCGCGTTTCGCCAACCAAGTTGGCATCATCGGGAGATGATTAAAACTTTTTAATCATCTCCCGATGATGCCAACTTGGTTGGCGAAACGCGCGTCGAGTGTGTGCAAAAGTGTTTTGGTGTGTGTGGAAAACTACTCCAAGTGTAAGTTCTACACCAAAGGTTCCAACCCCTCTTCAGGAGTACAAGCTAAGAATCAACGGGCATGAGACCTTTCCAAGGAAAGGATATCATACAGAAATAGCCCGACAGTTAGAACAAAATCGACTACTTGAAATGCAGAATCAGCACAAACTACGACTTCACAAAACCCTTCAAGGTAATTATACCTGACAGGGAAGACGAGGGAAAAAGACAGATGAGAAGACACTCAAACGATACCATATGGTATATTGACAAATCAAAAACGTCATGTAGTGCCCGAGCCGGAATTGCTGGAGATCAACCAGGGACAGACTTCAGCCTGAACCTGGAGAGCACTGCAACTGTGTTCCAAGCAGAAGTCACAGCCATAGAGGCATGTGCACAAGAAATGGCACGGTTGTCATTTACTAACAGAAGAATCCGCATCATCACTTATCAGGCAGCTCTTGAAGCTCTGGAGGCAGTAGAAATACGTTCTAAAACAATAAAAAACTGCCTGAAACCCCTGGCGATACTGGCAGAACACAACAATGTATAATTGGAGTGGACTCAAGGACACCAGGGAAATTCAGGTAATGAGAAAGCGGACAGGCTGGCCAAAGAAGGCGCAAGAGCAGCCTTGATGGGACCTGAACCAACCTGCGGGATTGCATACAGCATCGCAAAAGGTGAGATAAAGGAACTATTAAGAAAGAAATACAACTTGCATTGGACAGGAGCACCAGGAATGAGGCAATCACGCATATTCATTGGTGATCCATCCAAATCAAAGACTAACCAATCAATTGCTGAAGCTAAGCAGAAAACAGCTAAGATGTGCAGTGGGCATCCTAACAGGACACTGCACACTGAATAAACATCTCACCAACATAAAGATGAAGGACGATCCGGACTGCAGAATGTGTGGTGAAGAGAAGGAAACACCTCACCACTTCGTATGTGAATTCCCAACCCTAATGGCAAGAAGGACTGCACACTTCGGGGAACAATCAATAACACCGGAAGAGATAGCTAAAGCTCCCATCGATCGTATACTCGCTTTTGTGGGAGGAACGGGTCTCATCGAATAGGGAGACTTTGGGGGTACAATAAGCTTAGGCTTTAGTACAGTGGGTCAAAAACCGCAACCCGTAAGGAAAAGAAATATATTTTTTCAAAGGAAAAACAGGTTGTATACACTCGATTGAATAATGGAAAAACTAGACAAACATTTGTCTAGTTTTTCCATTATATATTTTTTATTCCGTTATAGGGCCTATTTGTTAACAAAAATATCTCCGTTCATTTAATAGCCCAGTGGACAGGTCATGAAAAGGACCAAAAGGTTATGCACCTTTGGATTTTGGATATGTTGCATGTGCCTAGAGGCCCTTATTAAAAATCCTTGTTTTGCGTCAGTACGACCACTTTTATGTCACTTTTTTCGGTTTTTGCTCGATACTTTTCACTATTGCATTCTACAAAAAAATGCTTTTCAAAAGTTACTTATGAGGTGATAGTAGGCTGTATAATGTTTTTTTCTAAAATATTTCCGAAACAGGAATTGGACTTTAGTGAAAAAAAGGGATTAATAGACGCCGAGATTTCAGTGTTAAACGGAAAAATCGTGAAAATGAACCCTTAAAATTTACTTATCACCCCCAATCTTACCCACCCTTGAAACATTTTGATGAATAATTTTCAGCCAGTTTAAAAGAGCGTTAGAAGATTAATAATCGCACAAAATTTCATTAACCTATCTTTTCGGAAGGTCATTTTAAACACTCTGTATCTGGAAAATGAAGCTTTTCCCGTTATTTACGTTTATATGAACTTTTCAACTTATTATCCAGCCTACTATCACCTAAAGTTTTAATCCTAAACATTGGACAACCCTGTAACTAGGACGTTTAGAAAAAAATGTTACTGAAGTAGTAGTTTTAGCAAATTTTGTGCTGAAAGCTTCAGTATGCGACAAAACTCTACTGATGGTGTAAGCCACTTCATTTGAAAGAAGTTTCTAAGATTATTTTAGCATTATTAATGATTTTCCCATGTTGTGTGATAGTAGTTAGTAGTGAACGTATATTCATACTAACTTTAGTTAGTCAGGAGTATAAGAAAAAATAGAAATCAAAACAGCAAAAGTACTGGGTGCATGACATATTTAGAAGTAGATTACAAGAGGGAGAGATACACACACTTTTTAAGTCGCCTGAAACAAGATGAACAAAAATTTTATGAATATTTGTTATGTTTAAAGAGTCCACGTGAGCATCACCGTATTGCAAATGCAGCGTTGAAAGGTGCAGCGATTATACGAAGCGTGCGGCTGCCTCAAGCACGTCGAAGCTGCGCGAGATGCAGTATAGGTGAGAAGGGTCTCATAGAAAACATGTTAACTTCCAGACTTTAGAGGCAGCATTTTGCAGCACAATGAAGTAGCAGTGCAGTAAAGCTCGATGCAGCGTAAATGAGAATACACCTTTATAAAAACCATGAACCAAGGGACGTAAAGTCGATTATGATCCGATTTTGCAATAAAAAAATGAACGGTAATAACGTGCCTTATAATCGAATAAAAAATAGTGTGCGACACAAGGAAGAAAACGTTTTTCGCACTTAATGTGCTCAATTTTTCTTATTCGTACTATAAACTGTATTTTTGGTCTTTATTACAAATATAAATCAATAGTAAATAATAATTATTCATGACACAAAGACCAAAAATACAGTTTATAGTACGAATAATTTTTTACCGATAAGGTAAGTATATTTAAGCTTGCCTGACAAATGGCGAGTTTTCTATTTTTATATACAAATATAAATCAATAGTAAATAATAGTTATCCATGACACAAAAATAGAAAACTCGCCATTTGTCAGGCATGCTTAAATATACTTACCTTATCGGTAAAAAATTTAAATGAATATTATTAATTAATAGAATATTTACTAACAGATACGGGAATTTCATATGCATAACTAAATTTCCACAAAGTAACTGTGTGATAATTGGGCAGGAAGAAAATTCATTTATTTATAGTCGATATCCAGAAATATCGATGTAAAAGACTATTTGCCTCACAAGAACCATTGAAAATTTGGACCAATATGAACAAAGTTACAGCAATAATTATGACAGTTGTACTAGCTATTTATGGATCTAGTACAAAAAGTTAGTGTTAATGGCACACAGCATTAAAATTTATTTCTTGCACGTGTTACATACCAATGTTTTAAAATTATAAAAAATTTATGTTGACAAATAAAGAAAAATTCTCATAAAATTCCTTTTTATTATTACCGGTTTCGTGAACAATCGCTTCACATAATCAGACAACAGGATTATAATTATTAAAGAAAATGAGTATGGTAATAATTGTAGACCTGTTGTCTGATGATGTAAAGCAACTGATTGTTCACGAAACCGGTAACAATAAAAAGGAATTTTATGAGAATTTTTCTTTCCTTGTTCAACCTTCCTACTCTATAAAAAATTTAGTTCCGTACAATTTGTACCAAAACTAAAGACAAAAATTTTGAAAAGCGGTTTTTTACGTTTTTATTGCACTGTTACCAAGGCAACGTGCAAATGCGCGTGTTTATTATACTCTTGTCACTTTTGGCACTACAAATATTGTTAAAAATACTAACCTTTTGCACAATTGTAGAGAAAAAAATTTGCTGACAGCTAAAATGTCAGTTGAATCAATATATCGTGTTCTATGTTTTATTCTGGAAATAGTCTAATAAATATGTATATTTCGTGCATTAAAAATAATCTGAAAATTCAGCATCCAAAGAGTGTTGCCTTTAAAAAACCACATTCGTTCATTTTGATGTGTTTAACTGAAAAAATGCAATTCGTTTTTATGTGCTGAATTTTCGATATTAGGTACTACCGATAATATCATTTTCTTCCAAAACTGCGGCATTCTTTAATTTGCGTTGATTCTTTAGGTATTTGTAACATTTTATGTTTTGATCCATAAAAATCTAGGTAATATAAAGAATATCTGAGTTATATAAAAAATAACCTCTAAGGCCCAGTTTTTCAATGTTGAGTTAACTCTAACTAGAGGATAATATCGAAGGAAACAATTATTGTAACAATGGTCTCCTTGGATATTATCCTTTAGTTAGAGTTAACTCAACATTGAAAAACCGGCCCTAAACCTTTGATTTTACGACAGAGGATAAGGTGATTTTTCACATAAAATAATTAAAGTCAAAATAATAATACTTTACAGATGTTTCGGGACCTTAATCTGTTTCCTTTATCAATGCTTGAATTCATTTAAAAATCGATTAACTACGTTATCCAGTATATCAAAAAAAAAAGACATAAATGTGAAATTTTATATGTAATAATAATAATAATAATCAGCAGGCGTAATTATCTACTGTTCTTCCTTTAATGTTCAGAAACCACGAGTTGGAGTGCCAAGCCTATGGTAAACTGAAAAAAAGAATTGACCAAGAAAAATAAAGTAAAGCTCTCAGAAACACTGGAACTGTGTTTAGAGCTATCAGATTATAGTGTGCACAATTTTCTTTCTTTTATTATTTGGGATTTACTACCACACTTGTGAACATTTCCCAGATAATCTAAAAAATACCTGGATTCAAAAAAAAAAACTTTTACGCCTGTGACTTTCCGTCAAAGGAACAGTTAAAGGTTGTTTTTTTACATGAAATATAAATAACATAAAATAAAAGCAATGACGTCTCGCAGATGTTTCGGAAACTTAATCTGTTTCCTTTTTCAATCTTAGAATCTATTTGGTTTGTGTAATTCGTAATTCGATATAAGCACAAAAAGTTGTCACAATAATTTAGGAAATATTGTCACCTAACCACACATTCAATTTTACAAATACAGGACCCACTTATTGCCTCAAGTTTAGCAAATATTTTTTCTTCCTGCATAGTATTGTATGCGGTGTTTGTACGGATAACATGATAAAATGGAAAATGTTGCTGCCTTGCAGATTGATTTAATAATCCTTGAGCATTAGTCGATTTGTCCGAGTCTACTTCTTAACTCTACTTAACACTAGGCCGCATATTAAGACAATTTGGATCATGAGGGATGGAAAATGAACAAGAGAAATTTTTATATGAGGGAGATGAGTTCGTCTTTTCACTCGTCTTAAACGTCGCTCTCTTATTGTTAAACCAGACTTGTACTTGTTCCTCAGTCAGTTTCAGAGATTGCGCCAATAATTGTGCTTTTTTTTTATTCCCCAAGTAATTGTCATTTTCAAATTCTTTCTCTAGTACAACCAGCTGGAACCTGGTAAAATGCTGTCTTCCTCCTATTTTTCGACTTTCAGTGTTGGATAATTTTGGATTGATGGGGGAGTATAACGTTTCTGAGTTACCTGAGAAACAAAACAGAAAAATGAAAACTTAATTGTATATATTTTCTCTTGTTGGAGTTGCATGTACTATCGCGGCCGAAAAAAAGTAATCGACTGATTTTCCCGTTGTAACATGGTTCTATTCAGTGTCGCATCAATCTCAATATTTTTTTTATTAGTGTCATTTGTCAACGTCATTGTCATATTAAACAAATATATATTTTTTTATTAATCATGCCTTATCATGTTTTGAGTGAAGAAGAAAAAGGCTACATCATCGCCAAACTTGAGGGTGGTCTCAACAACGCATAGCAAGTGAAATTAATTGCAGCAAAAGCACTTCAAAAACTAAACAAAAAGTGGATAGAAACTCATGATCTGAGCAGGGCAGTGGGTTCTGAGAAGAGTACTCTAGAAAACGACAATCCTCTGGTTAACTATGTGAATTTAAACCCATTTTCTAATTCTATTGAAGCCAAAGAGCAAACCAACTTACCAGCGTCTGTTAGGAGAGCAAGATTAGCAAGAAAACGGTTGCGAGAGCAAGTCTATTTAACTGTGTCAGTGCTAAAAAGCCCCGACTAATAAATGTTGATAAAGGGGCAAGAATGCAGTTTGCAAATACTTTTATTAATGAAAAAGATCGTTACTGACTGGTCCGACGAAAAGATATTTCAGCCCTGCTACAATGATCAACTGCGAGTTTATCGTCCCAGGCGTCATAAATTTGGTGAAGAATATTCGCACAAAACCGATAATAGTGGAAGGTATTCTGTCTTTTTAGTTTTTGAATTGTGCCTTTGCTGCAATTAATTTCACTTGCTATGCGTTGTTAAGACCACCCTTCTCCAAATTTGGCGATGATGTAGCCTTTTTCTGCTTCTCTCAAAACCAAACTAATTAATTGTTTTCTTATTATTAAAAAATATTAACAACTTATTTCTTATTAGTTTTTTTTAATAAATGCGATTCCACCAATGGTTTCTTGTCAAAATAATTTAATTGACATAACTGATGTAAAAACTCCCATTTACAAAGGAAAATTTTTCGAAAAAACATACTACTTGATAAAAAATCGATTACTTTTTTTCGGCCGCGATAGTACCTCTGATTAGGGTATGCAGACCATAAACAATGTTGGTTACAATCTCAAATAGTAAACAGTTTTCGAAAAAATTCCAAAATTCCATTTTTACGAACGTAATTATAGATATATTGTTTATTTCTCTACTTTTTTTATAATGTTAAATTACTTGTAATTATACTAATTTTATAGCTATATAAAATTCCTAGTTATGTTACATAATTTTTCGCCATATAGTTTTGTCCTTATAAATTCATTATGTATGTTTGGGGAATAAATGTATTCCTTTGATGGTCAGTGCTACCAGTCAAGATATTAACGGTGCCTATAAGACAGCGAAGACCTCTAGCCTAATTAATTATTTGCTACCAATTAGGATATGTAGATATAATCTAATGCAAGTCAGGTTATTTGCCCGGCGATGAGTAGTTGTTTCCAGTAATTCTAATTAATATGTATGTTTGTGAATTATTATTTTTTCTTTGAGTATACAATTTAATTTTTTTCTCTCTCTTGATTTTATCGTATCATGAGTCTTTAGTTGTCAGTTTTGTCACTTATTATTCAAAATTGATTGTACTATTGTACTATTTACATTGATTTCGTAAATTTCTATTGTCCCTAGGTTAAGTGGAGTAGCCATGGGCTAGACTAATACGTCTTGTAAATAAAACCTTATTATTATTATTATAGATATTATATTATTATTGGCTGTATTATTTATTATTATTATATTATAATCATTATTATATTACCTTGCCATTGTCGATTGTGTGCGGTGTTTGTATGGTCAACGCCATAAGATGGAAGATATTGCTGCTGCACCAAATGATTTAATAATCCATTAATATTAGTAGATTTCTTCGAGTCTACTTTTTCAATTTTAGAGCTCACATTAAGGGAGTTTAAGTCTTGAGGAATCGAGGTTGTAGTAGTACAATTTTTATTTGAGTGAGAATACCTCTGCTTGTTTCCGTTCTCTCTAAGCTTCGCTCTTCTATTGTGAAACCAGTTCATTACTTGTTTCTCAGTCAGGTTTATATATTTGGCCAATTGTACCCTTTTCTCACGATCCAGGATTTCGTTATTTTCAAATTCTTTTTGCAGTTCATCTAGTTGGAACGAGGTGAAATACGCCCTTGGCCCTCTAAATTTGTTCAATTTTGGAATGAGAGGAGGGTGTGACATTTCTGAGTAACCTGAGAAACGGAACAAAAAATTTACTTAATTGTCTTTTATGGACGTTTTTTCTGTATCTTAATTTTTTTTACATTTGAATTTGGAAATAATACTGTATTTGAAGAATACACCTACAATAGAATGTACCTACGTAAGTAAGTGTATGGAAATTTCAAATTTTCAAATTAAATCTCGGGTTAAATAATGACAATAGAGGTATTTTTAATCATTTTTCTAATTTCAAAAATATATCTCAAAGGAACAAATCTTAAAAGAATAATTATGCAAAATCCCAGCTTTGAGCCAAGAATATATTTTTTTACGAAAAGAAATAAAAAAACTCTATTGCAAAGAAGCCAGAACCAAAACTACATAGGATACTTTTAAAGTAGGTAAAAAAATATTTACTTTCTATCGTCAAAACTTGTTATATTTGTACCTATAGTTAAGGTTTTCAATAACAATTTTTTCTTGGTAGATTTTTCTGGTAGAAAATTGTACATTTCGGAAATATTAAAAACTACCCTTTTGTCACAAAAATTTTGAGATCATATCTTTTGAGATAATGATTATGGTATGTTAGCTTTATTTCTTCAAAAAATCAAGAAATTTGGCAAAATAAATTCGACATCAAACAATAGGTACAAATGGGTTTCTTTGAAGAAATCAGACAAACATATGGCGATGAAGCAGTATATAATATGAAGAGCCCTGAAGATGATTTAATATAAATCGAAACGTCGCGATGTCGGCTAAAATAAAATCTTTAATGTCCTAGCCTACACCCATAGAAGCAACCTCTTATTATAAATAATATTGTCTAAAAATTATTTGTGACATCGTTCGACCATTTTCATTTTGTAACGCCATATTCTAAAACTACATTTTTTTGACAGTTCCAATGAATCAAAACAATGTCGTTATTGACAAAGGTAAAAAAAGAAATAAGCGTTAAAAAAAATTTCACTGGATGAAATAAAAACTTTTGTTGTTTTGACAATCTTGACACTATTTTATTAGTTGTTTCTATAGAAACAGCTATATAATTTAGTATCACAACGTGGTAATTATTATAGTTTGTCTATTTGTCGTATTTTAAAAAAATTAATTTTCAATGCAAAGATTCTTTTTATTTGCATAATTCGTGAAAATTACACAATTTGAATGTGACTTTTTCTTTTTTTTTGTTGTTTTTGTAAGCTGCCCAATGCATGGTTCATTCGGAGATATACAGTCTCGGAGCAAGAGGAGCATAACAGGGCAAAATACTTGTTCTTTGTTCAAATCAACATTCCGGACGCAATTTTTAAGATAAATTGAAGTTTTTATAAAAAAAAAACATTCGTCATATAGTTTTCCTTTTTTTTTAATATTCATGGAAAGCCTGGAAAATTGTATTTTTTTCCCTACAAGTATCCCCAGATGTTTCTAGATGCTTATTTATCTAAACAGTTCAAATAGGTTCTATGGGGGTTTTCGGGGTCGTTGATTACAAATTAGATGTGAAAACTGAAAAATTCCACGGGGAAAATGCAATATGGCGACAATTCCATTTTTTATGACAGTTTAAAGAATCGTGCAATATGTACAGTGTGATCGTTTGAATATTCTATTTTTTAAACCCTTTTATTTTGCTTAAAAATATAGCTAGGAACAACAATAAAAAATAGATCTGTATATAGCATATTTCACAAGTTTTTGTATTTATGTTATGAGTCTGCATCTATCTTAATGAATAAACAGGGAGCGCCACATAGTCACATTTTTTTTAACGGAACAGTAAAAATCTCGGTAAAAATTATAACATGTTTTAAGAAATTTCACCATTATTTTCTAAACAATGGTTTAATTTTTTTACGTAATTTTCTCAAAAAAAATATTGTCCAAAAAATTATTTAGTTGTATAGGTACCAATCTTTTTAGAATATTATTTATTTGAATAACTAAGCTATTTGAAGATGAAATATAAAACAATTATATTTATTTACAAAGGGGATGGAAAGGGCTATCCAAATGTCTAAAAATATAAAGGGTGTGCCATTAAAAAAATGTGACTATTTGGCGCTCCCTGCATATTCATTAAGATAGATGCAGACTCATAACATATGCAAAAACTTGGTAAAATATGCTACAGATTTATTTATAATTTTTTTCTAGCTATATTTTGAAGCAAAGTAAAAGGGTTTAAAAAGAATTTTCAAAGATCACCCTATACAACGAAGGGTTTTTGGGGTTGCTAATTCTAAATTTTTTGTGAAAATTGGAAAATTTTGTTCGGAAACTTCGATGAAAATCTTATGGTAGGAAAATTCAAGTTTTTAACAAAATAGCGTGAAATTTTTTTAACATAAATTTACAGAATTGTATAATTGAGTACGAAATATACAATTTGATGAAATTTGTGTGAAAGGAAGGATATTTTTTTTCTTTAATATGCCTACTGCGTTCCTGTGTGTTTTGGTGCAATATATCCAAATCTGGAATTAAAAATGCACAACTGAAATAATTTTAAAAACAGTCTTAAAATCTCCTTTCTCGTCCAAAATACCCACCTCCAGTTTAAAGTATCCCTCCCCTGTTCAAAATATCCACCCCCTGTATAAGATAAACATGCTTAAGGCTTTATTTCTTTCATTTCCTTAAATATAAGGAATATTTGAAAATTTTAGATACATTAACTAACTTCCAAAATATGTACTCATAACATTAATACTTATTTATAATTTGGTTTATTTTAGAAAAACGTCCACCATATCAAACATTTCTCGCTTAAATTACAGCTTTCATAATCTTTGACCCAAGAAACGTTTTAAATAAGAATTTCAAGCTACTTCGTAAAAGCCCTGAACTTTCTGAAATTTTCCTTTCATACAATTTCTACCAAAGTAAATTTTCTGAACTCAATTTTCAATTTTGACTAAAAATAGAGAATCAGCAACTGTAAAAACCCTTTGTTATAAGTATCACACAATTCTATAAACTTATGTTAGAAAAATTGTGAATCCGCCATATTGACTTTTCTTCGCAGATTTTCCATTGTTGATAGGTACCAAATTCGTAATCAGCGACCGAAAAATTCCCTGATTAAGAATTTCAAGTTATTTAGTTTAATAAAAATTTGAATTTTCGAAAGATTTTCTACCATAAGATTTTCATTGAAGCGGATTTTCCACACAAAACTTTCCTATTCTCAAAAAATTCAGAATCAACAACCTGAAAAACCCCTTGTTTTACATGTTACACGACTTCTTTTTAAACGAAATAAAAAGTTGAAATGCTGCCATATTGAATTTTTCTCGCGAAATCTTCCAGTTTCACATCTAATTTGTGATCAGCGACCTCGAAAACCGCCATAGAGCCTATTTTGAACTCTTTAGATAAATAATTGACTATCTAGTAACGTCTGGAGAAACTATAGTAGGGTAATCATTCAATTTTCCAAGCTCCATCAGTATTGGGAAAAGAACAGAAAACTATATCAAAATTTTGAACAGAGGGATCGATTGGAAATTATATGAAGAGTATTTTTTTTAAATAACTTGATTTTATCTTAAAAATTGCGTTCGGAATGTTGATTTGAACGAAAACAAGTATTTTGCCCCACCGTGAAGCGCTTCCAATTATTATATTGTTTACGTAGGTAAGTGGCAAATTTTGGTACTAGGGAGAGACCTAACTGTTATAACCGACAACAAATCGCTCGCTTTTACCGACTCGTGTTGACTTATAAGTATTCGGCCGATAATGGTTACTGCCAATAACTTGTTAAATTAATTTAATAATTTTTTTAACTTGTTTATTGTTTAAATTTTTCTTGTAATTGTTTATTTGTTTTATGTTAAGAGTAAATATTAGTTAAATGATAATGTATGCTAAACCTAAAACAAATTGTTTGTAGGTAAATGATCTCACTTAAAATTGATACCTTGGGGTTTCAAATGGCGCTCTTTACGATGGTGAAACCGAAATTAGAATAAAAAAATAGCTAATACTTTTTTCGAAAATCTACTTTTCAAACCCCATTAAAATCGCACGCTACTGACGTGTATAACATATTCCTAAGTTCAAAGAATCATCTCATCGATTTTTTCTTACCACCAAAGTTTGAAGTTAATCAAGCATCAATTAACGTGTATACAGGGGCCTTGCGATCTTAAGTGGGTCACACTGTATTTTACATATATCACACTTCTAAAAATGCCACTTTGAATTTAATACCTCGCCAAATTATTGACAGCAACTATTATTGGCCGAATTGATTTTTTCATGGCAATCCCTGTGTTGTAATATTTGTATTATTTCTAACATATTTATATCACTGAAATGGGACAAGGCGTAAACTAAAAAAATATATATATGTATATAAGGCATTTCATTAAAAAGAAACATGTCTGTCTTTTTTTCTAACTTTGCGATGTCTATTTGTTTTATCCGACAATATTATAACTTTTGTGTAAGAAGTCCTTTCTAGGTGCAAAAATAAAGGCTCCAGTGGTGGTGCAAAATATACGGTAACACTCTTCTAATTTTCTTTCCTTTCTTTGAAACGTTTCTTTCGAATTTTGCAATGGCCGACCCAATTATTTGCTGCACATGAATGAGTTTATGATATAACGGTTATCAGAAACATAGGTTCAACTTGAGGTGATTCAATATTAGAAATTTTAAAAATATAGGTACTCACGATTTGATTGCACTGGATTGACTATATATTGTTTCCTTGTGTTGAAGATTGGATTGCCTTGCAAAGAAGGAATAGTGCTCTGTTTTAATATATTCAATTTATGATTGTTCAGATGTTCTAAATATCGAAACTGTAAAAATATATAACATAACATATTAAGTAATAATATTGAAATGTCGAGTTTCAAATTTAAGAGTTATTTTTCTACTTGGTTATTGTCTAATTAACAAGTTAACTGCCGCGCTAAATTTTGGAAATTAGTTCAACAGGCCAACTGAATTTTTCCATTCCGTATTAATAGTCAAATAGTTTCGGCTTTGATATTTTAAAAAATATATATATTTTTTCGAAAAATACTACATTTTTTGTTGCCGGTCCATAGGGACCGACGCGGCGTAGACAAACTTTAACTTTCTGCGCAAGCCGTCGTAAAGGGTGCTATAAAAATGTTATAAGAACGAAGGGCGAGTAGCTGCAAAAAATAAAACGCAAAAAGTTAATACACAGTGTAGGGACTGTGAAGAAGAACAATTTGTATGTCTGGAATGTTTTAACAGACTGCATAAATAGATAGTTGTAGAGAAAATATTTTGTTTGTTTTATTTCACTTTGTAAACTATAATTCGTTTTTACAAATTTCTGGGTGCAAAATAATATTTTGTGTTTGTGTTTTATTTTACTTTGTACCATTTCTTATTTTTGTACAATTATGTTCAATAAAATTCTTAATACAATTCATTTTTATAAATTTCTGGGTGCAAAGTGTTCGTACGAGCCGGGGTCCATTTCCATAAGCAAAGATGCGTTATACGGGACCGACGGCGTGTTGGAGTAATTTAAAAATCCTGCATCGTTGCCGGGCCGATGGGACCGTCACGGCAAGAATGGAACATCTGCCGATCCCTATGGACCGTCGTGGCAGTTAACTTGTTAATAATAATAAATAAATATTAATATATTTTACATATACCTTTAGATATTCTTTGAAGATACTTTGCTTTACAGGTATATTAGATGGGTTAAATCCAATATTATTTAAAACTACTTCGGACATGGCGGCGGTCTTTTATTCACACTCGTTGAATTACGTTGTCTTGCACCTATTCTATTATTAGCGTACCAGGTTATTTATCTAAAACTAAGAGATTATATTTATTTCAGATTTAGAAAAAATCCAATATAGTTAATATTACAAACTGTTGATGATTTCGAAATGAGTTTATTTATTTGTTTTATTAAATTTTAAAATAAGACTGATGAAATTTTTATTCAAAACACACATACAACTAATATTATGAAATTTTGGATACGAAACCAAATAAAATATAATACAATATACAGTAAGCTTAAAACTAATTTTTGAATAGCTTCAAATATTTTTTGGAATCTTAGAGGTTATACTCCCAGATAAATTTACGATTGTATGACTATATATAAAAAAATATTCCAAAATGGCGTCTGGTCGCCATATTGGATTCTTCTATATTGTTGGAGCAAGGCGTGTGGTACCTTAAATTAAAGGTCTATTCGTCCATAGTAACTTGCCCAAATTTCGAGGTAATCCGATGACGTATAACAAAATAGAAGCATTAAAACAAATTCGACGTTCACACATTGTGATCATTTGTTTACCAGGTGTTTTGCCTCAATGATGCCCAATTATTAATCCCAGTAAGCATTTGATTTGAACATAATGTAAAATGATGTGTGAAATGCAATTTATTATTATTTATTAAGATTTTTCAACAGTGGGATAAACAATTTTTAACTTTAAACGAACATTATTATCTTATATAATAATTAGGTATAATAAATAGTAGGCACATTTTTATTTACTTTAACAAATGCTCGAAGTGACTTCCAATTTGGTTCACGACAACGACAACAGCGGACCCTTTTTATATATTCTTCGCGAACTCTTTTGAGCATTATGCCACTTCTAGATGTGTTAGACTAGACAGCTATGGTAATTTCTTTTCATTTCGCCAAATATCAAAATATCTTCGTTATCATTAATTCGCGGCATGATAATTTAAGACACTTTATGGAGGCCGAAAAAGTATGTACCTAATAGGGTAAATAATACCTGTCAAATTCATTTACACATTTTCAAGGCAGTTCATTTTTATTTTCCTTGTCCAAGATGAGCTTTATAAATTAATGTATTAATTTAGCTACTAAGTTACTGAAATTTGAAAAATCTCAATAAACAACAATAAAAAATATGTTTCAAAAGTGATTTTACTTGTCTTATTGTCAAACATTCATTACCTACGTTCAATTCAAATGCTTACTAGTAGTCCGGCAGCGGAACCGTGTTTTTCCCCTGAAGTGAAAATTTTCGTATTCAGTTTTTTTTTAACGGATTCTCATAGATTTATATGTCAATTTACCATATCTGACTGATGACAAGCTGGCATCCTTGTGCAACTTGAGATATACAGGGAGTTTCGACATAATAAGATGATTGTATACATTTTTGGCTTCCGTTACTGGTGCCCAGCGCATAAAAACTATTATAAAGTGCAATAAAGTGTATGAAGATCAAACGTTTGAAGAACTTGAAGAGAAGACCAGTAGTGATAAGGATTTTTATATTCTATATCACAGAAGCTGCGTGTCTATATACACATCAAAAAGTCATTTAAAAATATGTTTATCGCCAGGAAATGCTCTTACCGAAGCGGGAACTTCAACTACGAAAATAAAGAGGTGATCAGAAGTGCCATATTTCAATTTTAAAAATGACTGCCTGTATTGTGAACAAAAGTGCGAAGTGGAAAAGAATAAAAAGAACCCTCATCGATGGTGACCGTCCTTTCAATTCCGAGCTTTAGCATACAAGGTAAAGAAAATTTCAAACAAGGAAGCCATTTTGCAAACGTGCGTGGAAAGAAACGATATCTGGGCTGCTGAAACTAGATTAATATTAGCTGGCTGTGTGACAGACCTACCAGCTTTAGATGCCACATACATATGGACTGTCGCGTCGTAATAAATTCATGGGTCAAAACGCTGTGCTCTCAGCAAAACGACAGTCTAGTCAGGACACCGAGGAAGAAGATATTCCTTACGAGGAAACATCAGTAAAAGAAATATTGGCCGATAAAGAAAGAATTTGGAATTCGATAGATATAAACAATATATACTCGGATCGCGGAGGACATAAACTTACTCGAGGTATTTTGATTAAAGCCCTCAAGAAACAGTTTGATGAACTGATAGTACTTTCTGCCCCAGGATATGCAAATATAATAACATTCCCTAACAAAGTCGCGGCGACCTTAAATATTGAGTAAATAACAATAAAGAGGCGCAACTGTCAAGATTTCGAGATTTTGGTGTTGTATTTTTTTGCCAATAACTACAGAATTATCTACAATATTTAGGGCTATGCAGCCGAATTATAAATACCTTCCAGTAGCACTAAAAATTGATGACAATCCTGAAGCTATTGCCGAAAAAATACAATACTAAAATCTTGAAACCTTGACAGTTGCGTCTCTTTATATTATTTTTTTACTCACTGCCTTAAGAATAAATCGTGTTGAGGATGACGCTGACGATATTGAGACTACATTGGCAAAATAACAAAAGAAATAAAACACGAAATTGCTGATGTAAAGAGAAATATAAGTTACATGTAAAATACGAAACAGTGTTAGCGGATTGCAGTAAAACTCTATTAAAATTTTGCGAATCGCTATCACCTAAATTGGTGCCGGTGAAGTTTTCTTCACCGGCACCAATCGTCTCATCGCCTTTATCTAATAAATTTACAAATCTTCAAATAGGTGTAGGCGTTAAGTCTAGATTTTCAAAAGAATTAGTGAATATTTTGAACCAATTTAAAATATCATGCACGTATGATGAGCTGATGAAGCATAAAAAGTCTGCCGATTTTGAGGTGGTTAAGAATGTATATTTAACTGGAATTACTAAAAGAAATGATCGCTACACTAACCCAGGTTATTGTTGAAAATTTTGAGCGAAGAAGACGAATGTTCACTTTCCAATAATGAAATCGATTCAGAAAATGGTGAAGTCTAATATATATAAATATAATATACTTTTGGAATACCCTGTATTTAAAATTATTTGTTTTAATTTTATATAAACCTTATTATGAGAAGCAAACCATTTGTAAAAAACTCGTTTATTTACGAAAAATTTACAAATAATTTAAAAAGAGTGATATTTCACCTACTTACTTATCGGACACCCCGTATCTGGAGTTGCTCAAGCATGACGTTTTGTCATCACTTGGATTTCAAAACTAGGATACCCTTAGACCCCAAATCCGTTTTGAAAAAAACTTAATACGAAATTATTGGGTTTTACCTCGTGGCTGCCGGACTATAGGGTAAATAATCGGGCATCATTAAATCACAAAACTTGGTGAAGAAATGAGCACGTTGTGTGAACATCGAATTTGTTTAATGCTGCCATTTTCGTATACGTCATCGCATTATCTCGAAATTTGTGCAAGTTACTATGGACGAATAGACCTTTAATTTAAGGTATCACACGCTTGGTCCGACAATAGAGAAATATCCAAGATGGCGACCAGACGCCATTTTGGAATATCGATTTTTTTATTTATAGTCAAACAATCGCAAATCTATGTGTATTATATGGCCTATAAGATTACAATATTCAAAAAAATATATTTGAAACTATTCAAAAATTAGTAGGAGGTAACTTACTTTTGAACCTTACTGTATAAGCTAGGTACTTACTTAATCGAGAATAATAATTATTTTAATAATACGCATGTTATTATATTAATTTTTGATAGTGGAGATTATAATAAATAAATAAATAAATAAATTGTCCCATCGAAGCGGTAATTGTCACTTTGAAGTGACAATTGTCATTTCAAGAATTCAAAATTATCACTTTGAAATGGCAGTTGCCACTTCAAAGCGGTAATTTTGAATTCTCGAATATATGATATGAATGTTGAATCAACTATCTAAGCAGTTACGTTATCATGCTCACCAATTAAATCACCATGATTTCACAGGGTTTGCCATAAAAGAGTTTCGCAGAAACATTGTCAAAATTATTTACACGAAAGGCCATATATTTAGTTATATAATTAATATTTTTCAGTCTAATGGGTGCACTGAAATCCAAAGTATTAAAATTTAAATAAAGGAACAAATACGTTAATGCAAATTAAAATAGTATGAATTCGACGTGTAAAAAAATATTGATACAGATATCTAGTTTTTGGTTGTATGTGGCTTTTCATATAAATCATTTTGACAGTGTTTAGTCGGGAATCAGGAGTCGCAAATTCGTTCATAGGGGGTGAACTCAAAGATATAGTTTTGAAAAAAATGGTACCTTATCTAGAATAATCTTGCGGATCTAAATGTGAAGGGCGCCATTCTGTCCGCGATTGCAAAAAAGCGTAAAAAAAAAATTCGAAATTTTTTGTATTACTGAAAATTGATTAATTTTATGTTTACACCTCGTTTCTGGGCTTATTTTTTAATATTTAATGGTTTTCAAACCAATCAAAAGCTTGTTATTTCTAGATTCATATGCTACCAAACTATACTCGAATATGTTGTTAACAAATGCTGCAGAATTTGTTTAAACAAAGCGTCCCCGAAAAGTGTAGCGCAAATTTCAGTATCGGGACATTTTTAAAACTATTACAGATAGATGCATACATCTATGATATGAAATATGCAAGAAAGAATGGAGCAATTTTTAGTCAAAGAATTATCTACATTGCTTTAAAGTTGTAAAAGATACGAATTTTTTTGCACGGCGGCATTGCGTTGTTGCGCTGAATAATTGTAACATCTCGCGCGCTCTAACCGAATGAGTACCTGCCTAGTATTAAGGCCACAGGCCACAGTATCTCTAAGGCCGCACTAAGGCGTTGATATATGAAATTTACCACCAACCGAGGATTCTTTTTATCAACAAATTTTAAGAGCCGCATATCAAATAATTGTTTGGAAAAATGCGACTGAGGTAAATCCAGAAATTCCCAATCCAAATGATTTTGGTTGGGAGTTGAAGAATAATGTATATATCCCTAAATTAATAACTATAAATGGTCGTCCATAATAGGTTGCTATTGTGAGGGTAAATGTGTTTTTCGTATTTTGACCCATAATATGGTATTCTACTAAATTCAAAATCGTTTAATAAAGTGGCACTTTACCACATGAAAATGTCACTTTACTGTTATAGTAATGTCAGTGTTAATAAAAAACAGTTTGACAGAAAGTATTTCATATACCTTCTCGTATTTTTCCTTGGATTTTAATGGTATGCTCGAAGTTGCTTCTCGAACGGCATTTAAAATGTCTTGAGAATAATTTTCTAAATTGTGTTTCAGTAGCCAGATTCATTATTATAATTAATATACATATAACTTAAAATCAATTCGATTCACAAAAATTATACTTAACTGTTATTTTATTTCATTTAGTTGTTATTTAAGTTCATTTAGTTGTTTTCTTACATACCTCTTTTACCTAAATATTTTAAGTTATAATAATTTTTGTACCCAAGTAAATTAATCTTTAAATGTCTCTGTTTTATTGTCCATGTTAAAATGATAATATTTACGAAAAAGTAATAGGTACACTAAGAAAGCATTGTAAAGGTTTTGTAAACACAGTGTATATCGTCAATAGTCACTGATCGGCCAGAGCGCGCGCGATGCGCTGACGTGAGTGACGTGGATATTGCACACACTTAAAACGGTAGCGAAAACAACGGAGCGCTGTACAAAAATAATCATATTTCTTATGAGGATAAAGCAAGGCAGATATTTCTTTGACTAAAAATTGCTCCATTCTTTTCTGCATATTTCGTATCACAGAAGTATGCATCTATCTGTAATAGTTTTCAAAATCACTCAATGCTGAAATTTACATTGCACTTTTCTGACACGCATTGTTTAAACAATTTATGTAGCATTTGTTAATGAAAATTTCGAGAATAACTTATCAACACCTGAATCTAGAAAGAACAAACTTTCAATTGCTTTGAAAATCATTAAGAAATATTAAAAAATAAGCCTGGGAATGCAGTATAAAGACAAAATTACTAAATTTTCAGTAATCTAAAAAATTCCGGAAATTTTTGTTTTGTTTTTCAAATTGCAAGAAATTGAACAAATTGCAAAAACACGAAAACTTCAAACACTATTTCCAAATGACAAAACACCACCGGGGTTTTGACAATAAATCCAAGGTAAAGGGTCCAACTTGGAACTTTATCGTGAATTGCACGGTCTCGCTCCGGTTTTCGACTCACGAGGAGTGAACAAAAAAGTGCAATTTTGACCTCTATCATTTATTTTAAAAAACAGCTACGTTTTGGTTTCTCTTTCTAATTTTATAGTGGTGAACCTTTTATACCAATTAGTATTTTGCGTAAAGACATTATCGACAACATGGCAGAGCAACCCCAGTCCTAAAACCACCCTTATGGTTTCTCAAATTGCAGGAAAAAATTTGTTGATAGTTAGTTTATTTTAAAAAAATACGAAATGAACGAAATTAACATTTATTTTTTTATTACATTTTTTAATCTATTTCATATTTTGTTTTACGTTTTATAAAATGATCGCCGTTTTCAGATCGATAGAGGTTAAAATTGCATGGTTTCGTTCACTCCTCTTGTGCCAAAAACCGGAATTTTTTTAGTTTTGGAGCTAACCAGAATGAATCTGCAACTTCAGCAAATATAAACCACCTTGTAGATTGTTATGTTTGTTAAATAAATATTTAAAAATTGTATAAAACTTATTTATTCAAACAACCCACTAGTCACAATTAACGCTATAACAAGAACAACAGGGTGGAAGCTTACCCATTACAATTGCCTATAATTTTTTTTTTAGTTTTCTTATACATTCATTTTGTTACAGGATTATAGAGAAATATGAGGACACCCTTTTTCGGTGCAACAACGCACTAAAATAGCAGAATTTTATTTTTTGAATTAAAGGTCGATAGTCTTAATTTAACGTTAATCTGATTATCTAACTTTAGTGGGCTGCCCCACCTAATAACTCTCAATCATGAATTTTCTAAATTTTCTCTATAATCCTGTAACAACACAGATGCACGAAAGAAAGTACCTGTATATGCGCGTACTATCTTCTTTCTTAAATTCAAGCTTTAATTAATTTGATCAGAACAGACCTGACTTATCAAATGAATTTAAATATTACACTGTACCTAAATATAATAATAAAAAAAAATGCATTAGGTTGTTAAACTACCAAAATTTATGTTTTAATAAATTAATGAACATTGTTTACTAAAACATATCGCAAATCACAATTTTCAATATAAAGAGTGGCCCATAATGTAGTGACACAATTTGTCTAATAACTTTGCCTCTGAAACACTAAACAAATAAACACTAATTTAAATACATTTCTTAACATCTAAACTAACAAATTTTACTAAAGTAATTAATAAGTAATTAAGTAATATTCGTTAAGGTGCCGCTCGGGACGCCACTGGACTTAATAAATTTTATCAAGTTAGTGCGTAATTAGCCCCTTAACACTACAAATAACATTGTCAAATTACAACAAATTTGGGTAACGGATATTCAAGATATTTACGAAAAATCACATTTTTTTAAAAAGTTTAACACCCTGTATCTTGAAAACGAAGCATTTTCGGACCCATGTTTATATGAACTTTCTGTCTTAAAATCCCCCAAATAATCGTCTGTTAAATTTATTGTACATACTTAATTAACACCCTGTATATAATTGTTCTCGATTGTTATATATTTCATCCTCAAATAACTCAGTTATTCAAATAAATACACCTAAATGCAAGAAAAACAGGTTTACATTTTAAACAATTTTTAATAAAAATTCCACATTTAGTTTCTAAACAAAAGTTTAATTTTTTCATATAATTTTGTCTAAATAAAATTTGTCCAAAAAAATAATTTAGTTGTACCCCAAATTTTAAGAATATTATTTATTTAAATAACTAAGTTATTTGCAAATTAAATATATAACAAGTTATATATTTATAAAGGGGATGAAAAGGGCCATCAATATACATATATAGAAATATAAAAGGTATGCCATTAAAAAAAATATGTGGCGCTCCCTGTGTATTCAATAAGAACATATACAAAAACTTGGTAAAATATGGTACAGATTTATTTTTTAATTTTTTTCTAGCAATATTTTTAAGCGAAGTAAAGGGTTTAAAAAGCAGAATTTCCAAATGATCACCCTGTACATATATTTTTTTGGAACGAAATATACTATTTTTACGTATATTGACGTATTTGCTCCTTTATTTAAATTTCATAACTTTCAAATTTCAGTGATTCTAATAGACTGAAAGATATTAATTAAATAACTATACGGTTTTTCGTAAAAATAATTTTGACTGTATCTGCGAATGTCTTTTATAGCCAACCCTGTACAATCATAGTGTTCAATTACTGAGCCTGATGATATAACTGCTTAAATAGTTGAATCAACATTCATAAGTTCGAAAATTTTAAATTGCCACTTCGAAGCGACAATTATTGTCACTTCAAAGTGATAATTGTCACATTAAAGTAATAATTGTCGCTCTAAAACGACAATAATTGTTACTTCAAAGTGACAATTGTTACATCGAAGTGACAATTGCCACCTCGATTTGACAAATACATAATATTTTATCTGTTTCTGAGATAAGAGCAAAATACCATATTGAGACATCTTCCGTAACGGATTATTTATTAATCCTCTTTAAGAATTCAGATAAACCAGATTAAGTAATTACCTTCAGTTCTAAGAAAATTTCAGAAATTCATAATCGGATTATTGTCTCCCTTTTTTCCAGACCAATGAGGACGGAAATATTATATTGAAAGAGTACAATTTGCATTTCCAACTAGATGGAGCTCCTCCCCATTACGCTCTTCCCGTGAGGCAATGGCTGGATACAAAATTTTCTGGAAAATGGATTGGTACGAAAGGTGCCCAAGAGTGGCCGCTAATATCTCCAGATATAACTAAAATAGGCTATATATTGTTCAACAAACAATGGAGCTCACTTTCAACATTTAATAAAAAACAACAATAATAATAACAATAATAATAATTTTCTGATTTTGGGTCTAATTATTTTAATTATTACAAAACTAATTTATGCCTTTATCTCAGAAACGGATCGAACAATTTCATTTCTTTTTAGTATGCAGTTGCGGATAGAACTTTTTGTGGGGTGCCATTTGAAATTATAAAGTTAGTATAACTTGTGGTGAAGGGGTGGATTGGAACACAAAATTCAACCAACACTGGTTTTGAAGTCCCCCTCGAAAATTAAATTGACATGATTTTGCTCAAAATCGTATCTACTTTAGATGACGAGTTATTCTGGATGGAAAGTGTTGAAATGAAAACATTGTATGTATGGATCTCTTAAATTCTTTGATATGGTAAATAAATAAGACTAAAATTTTTAAAAAAGTAGCACAAATTTCACACAATAGGTACGTTATTTTAGTTTTTTAGTACGTCCAGTCAAGCAAAATTTAATGAGAGTTTTATATTATAGCTGAATGTAGTAGCCTGTTATGTATTTTTTCTCAAATTAAGATGGGGTTGAAACCATAAATCAAAACAACGAAATGGATTTTAATAAAGTCGACTTTATTAAAATATAGTTTGTTGACCGAAATAGAGTCTTAAAATAATTAATATATTATTTTCTATATTTTTAGCAAAAACATAACCATTTAATGCAAGTAAAATTAGATATAATTATTTAAATATATTTCTTAGTTAGCTATCACACAATTAACTACCACAATATAATATCCGAATTCTCAACACAATTTTACTCATGGAAATACAAAACCAAAAGGTTTCCTGTTGTTGCGACGTCACTCCATTGGAAACTACAGAACAACGGCTAGCCTGCATACAAGTTTACAGACGCTTTTAATGCTTACATAACAATGAGTTAGAAGTAGTATTCATTAATAATTACGTCTAATTACATAGGAGTGATGATCAGTGTCTTTTTCCCATATTGATTTGCATAAACACTAGAGTACGTCCAAGGGACTGTAAGAATAGTTCTCTAATGTTTTCCTGCCCGCTTTCTCTTCCAAATAAAGTAATTTGTAGTGTTCTATGTGAAAACTTAGATGTATTGATTTTAAATATAAAATCTTTTTGATAGATAATTAAATGCTCTAAAATGATTGTCCTTTTTTGTTCTTTTGTTTAGTGAATTTTTTTAAAAAATTTATATTTTACATTTACATTAACATTGAGGATACTAATCAGAGCGCGGAATAATCAATTATTAATAGGTCAGACTATATGAAAAAAATGTATTTGCATAATTTTCCATATTTTTTAATAGGTTTATAATGACCTGCAATATCAACTTTATCGCAAAAAGTAATACATTTATGGTTGGTATTGTACCAAAGAATATGAAAAAAAATTAAAAATATAAAAATTTCAACAATTTCTGTTTAAACAAAATGTGATCGGGTTGCCGCGTGGCAACATGAACTTTTATGATTAGTACTATGTTTAAAACAAGATTATGCAAAAAAATCAGGCGGAATAGTTTCGCCCACTCATGCTCCCATATCTCCTACACGATTTCATTTACATGTCCTTTTGACAAAAGTTATAAGCTTAGAGATTTTATAAATAATTATTCAATGTTTTTTTGGATACTTGCGGCAGACGTTTTAAGAGAGAAAACTGTAAGCCCATAATATTCAGGCATTAAAAAAACAGTACACACATCGGTTAAAAATATTTGAATGTATGATCTTCTGAACCGAATGAAAAAATAGTAAAATGAAACAGCGTTACAGTAAATTAATCATTTACATGTTTATAATTATAGCAATCTTTTAGGTAGGTACTTACATTTAAAATGGTCAATTTTCAAAATATATTAAAAAAACACATCAATAAAAACATTAAACTGATAAAACTGATACGCAAAACACACACCAACTGTTACTTTTAAATTTCAAACAGTACTGAGCTGTATTAAATAAAACCGCATTTGTTTTACTATAGCTACCGACGTATACATATACCGTGTGTCCCAAAAATAAAGAATAAATTAATGTTTTTTCTACTGTTTGATTTCGAAAAAATGCAAAAATAAGTCAATAATTAGTATATTATGATGTTATTTTTTTGGGGTATTCCTAATATTTTGTGCCGTGTTTGACAAGGGTGTAATGTAATCGATATTTTTCCTTTTCATTTTTAGATGTAATTGTTTTTCTCTTTCATTTAATGGTCATATTTCCGCTACTGAAACCAATATCATCGACGCCAGGAGACGAACTACCTCCAACCTGGAAATTTTACCAAAACTCTTCTCTGTTATGATGTAGTGTTTTTTACTTGGCTGAGTAAAAAGTAAGATACGGATGTTAACAAAAAAAGGTACTAAAGTCTAATATTAAAAAATGTATCTGTGACAAGAAATGTGGTAAGAATATTTGCTAAAACATAATAATAGTTATAAAAATATTTTATAATACATATAATATGTAAATTACCAACAAAGTTAATTATTAAACTGATAATTAGCACCAATTTATAGGTTAGCAATATTTGTCTCTTTGTAAACTGGTTTTTTATACTTTATGCATGTACTTACGTGTTGAACCCTTAATGCACAACTAATTCTCAACATATCCACATTTACGTGTACAGTTGTTTAAATAATATTATTATTTTTTGCTGTAATGAAATACGGCAATGGTAAATTTTCCAACATTTTAAAGTCATTAAAATCACAAGTAATTAAGTACTTGTATAATTTCTAGTATTGATATTAAAAATGAAAATTATAAACTGTAAATTTCATGTCAAAATATAACCGACAGACAACACATTCATTATTTAAAAATTGAATTCGGTGAATTTTCCTATGATAGATAATTTATAATATATCGATTCGAAGCATAATTAAATGTTGAAAATGAGGGTGAACCAGATTGTACGCGATACCTTCTTGTTAAAATAAAAAATATTGATTTGATTGTAATCTAACTCATACATCCTAAAACTATATAAGCACTTGGTTAAAATTAGATTTTGTATGTGTGAGAAAATATGTAAAAGTACTAATATGACTGATGGTCGAGATGGTAGAGTACCTGCCTCTCACCCAAAAGTCCCGGGTTCGAATCCCGGTCGTGGCAATGGAAAATACTGTGAGAGGGATTATTCCAATATACACGGATATTGGATGTTTGTCCCTTGTCTTTAAATGTGTAGCCCTCTCCCGCACAAGGCTCCTAGAGCCTTCTGGGATAAAAGGGGTCGTAATTGCATGTGGTGTATTTACTAATTTACTAATTGCTTATTTAATAATTACTAGGTACCTACTATAATAGTTATTTATGTATCAAGGCATTAAAGTTCAATTTTTTATCATGAATATGGAGTTTTAAATAAACCACATGAGTGATAAAAAGCAACTTTAATGCCGAGGTGCATATTACATTTTTTTTTAAATCCAGAAACTGGGAAATTAAGATTAATTAACTCTATTTTTTAAATAATTTTTAGTGATATTAAGAAATGTCATAATTATTAGAAATTTCAAGTGACATTAGAAAATGTCATCATTATTTTTAATTGTCAAATCGGAATAATTTTTTTAAGAAAACCATTATATTTAGCATTTATAATAGTGATAATAAAATTCTGAATTAAAAAAACTGTATTTATTTACCTTTTACTACAACACAATTATTGTCCCAAATCAATAAAAAATTAATGTTTACGTTTATCTGTCACCTCCGCCAACTACAAAAATCGCACAATAATGGATTACTTTAATGACTATTTCTATCACTTTAATGACGATTTTGAGGTACTTTAATGCCGATTTAAAAAAAATATATTATTCTAACTGGAATTATTTATATGTATTACAATATTATACAGTTTGCCAAAACTAGCTTGAACTGTGAAAATCGGATGCGCACGAAACTTGAGATTCTGGAGTAGGGAACGCTCATTTGAAAACAAAGTACTGGGAGAACAAACCCCTAAAAATTGTAAATTCAATTTTGGAATTTATGCAAAAAGAAGCTGCCGCTAAAAACCCAATCATTGATTTAACAAATTTTTATTTAAATACATACTCGTTATTTACATCTCTGTTGGTTATTTACATCTACTATTTAGTGTAGAATAAAATTTCAGCGGAACGTCGCCATTAATTGTTGTTAAAATAAATTAATTTATTTAATTTGTTTACTTCGCCTTTAGTTATTTTTACATTTTAAAACTTTTTCAGGTACAAGAACGTGTTGTAGCCGCAACTGATGTCAGTTTAAGTACAATAAAACGTATTAAGCAAGAGGCTAAAAGTATTAAAGATGGAGTAAATACGTCGTTTTCAACGCCAAATAAAAAACGCGAAAATGTGAAGAGTAAAATAAGTATGGATAACTTCGATCAATGTTTATTACGCAGAACGATAGAGAAAAAAATTCCCACCCTACGGCGCATTTATAAAAAAATGTGCCCTTGATTATGGCTACCAAGGGAGTACAGAATCTCTTAGAAAGGAAATAATAAAAATTGGATTCCGTTGGAGGAAAATGAAGAATAACAGAAAAATTCTTATGGAAAGCCTGATATTAGGACATCTAGGAATTGAGGTTTTAAAAAAAAATGAGAACTTATCGAGAAGAGCAACGTCCAATTATATATATGGATGAAACATACATTCATTCGTTTCATACGCAGAAAACAGCATGGAGTGATGAATCTAATGAGGGGTTAAGAAGTCCAATTTCAAAAGGTAATCGTTTAATAATATTAGGAAATGCCGGCGGTGCAGATGGCTTTGTACCAAATTGCTGTGTGCGATGGAAGTCAAATAGCAATACCGGAGATCGCCATAATGAAAAGAATTATGAAAATTATGGAAAGTGGGTGACAAATAATTTATTAAAAAATCTACCTCCCAGGAGTGTTATTGTTATTGACAATGCTCCATACCACACTAAACAAGTAAAGACGTGCCCAAATTCCAGTACTGGAAAAGATGAAATGAAGAACTGATTAAGATTAAGAAACATATCGTTTAATGAAGAAGCATTAAAACCCGAATTGTATAACATTATAAAGCTTGAGTTGTATAAAATAAATCAACTAATTAATAGTATGGGACATGATGTATTAAGATTGTCGCTTTATCATCCTGATCTTAATTCTATTGAGTTAGTATGGGCAACCATGAAAGAATCAGTGGTTTCGAGAAACTTTAATTTTTCAATGAATAGTGTTATGAAATATTGTGACGAATTTTTTGACTAATTCACAGTGGACCAATGGAAGTTAAGATGCGAACGAGCCAAAAAATTTGAGATTACATACATGGCACAAGAGCCGATGATTGATATCATGGTTGATGATTTGATAATAAATGTAGGCGAAGGCGATTCCTCATCAGATTCTGAGGAACGCTATAACGAAGAATTATCAGGTATATCTTCTATACCTGATAATTCTTCGTTATAGCGTTCCTCAGAATCTGATGAGGAATCGCCTTCGCCTACATTTATTATCAAATCATCAACCATGATATCAATCATCGGCTCTTGATGAAGATACAGAAGATCTTGGTCCAAGTACTTGATTGTTACATGTTACAATTTAATATTATGTTCTATAAATAAATCGTTTAATTGTACTGATCGTCTAATTATTTATTTTTAAGTCGTTTTCTAATAATAATGTAGAATGGAGCAAATCAGTTTTAAAAATATAATTTTTATTACCCATCCCCATATTATAATGAGATTGTATAATTTTAGTCTTATAATAACCATAAAATAATTATTTATTTGCTTTGTGTAATTAAATCATACTTGATATCTATATTCAGGTACAAAAAATTCGTGTTTAGTAAATAGAATGAAATAAGTTTTAAAACATTTAAATTTTATTAGGGAGAGTCTAGACGACCGGGCGCCGCATAGTGATTAGGATATCTGTCCGGGCGCCGGCCGCGCCGGCCGGCCGGCGCTCAGACCAGAATGATTAATACTGGTTGATACCTGTTAAAAGATAACTCTATGGTATTAATAAAGTATAACTGTATCTGTGGTAATTTTTTTCTATTAAAAATTTATATGACCATATAGGTACTTCATTCTGTCTGTTATTTCTTCATCTACTTTTAACATTACCTATAAGTTCAAATGAACACGAAAATATTTGCAGAATGTGAATTTTACTTTGGGGGTAATTAAGTCACCAATATTTTAAAGAAGTTCAACAGGCTATAGAAATTTACGAAAAAAAAACTTTTTGTTGAACTTTGCAGATGAGATTGCAAAACATTAGATAGCGGAAGAAAAAAATACCCCAAGCGTGTTGAGCACTGGTGGACCCAAGGGGGAGCCATTACCATGATTATTTCTAATATTTTTATTATTTAATAAATGCGCTAAAAATTTTAGGTGGTAAAAAACAAACTAAGGAGGTGTAGGTACCAGTTACCTAGGATACCTACACCTCCTTAGTTTGTATTATAGCACCTAAAATTTTTATTGCATTTTTTAAATAATAAAAATTTTTTAAATAATTGTGGTGTTTAATATTATTGTTTATTTTAATAATTAATAATAATACTTGTCTTTATTCTACAAAAACGTAAACCATTTCTTACTGATAATCTGATTGGTTTGTTTAGTCGTCGTGCACTAGACCAGATGATACATTTTTGTAAGCTATTCGAAGGAAAACTAATGACCTTAAAAACCTGGGGTGTCCCATTTAATACAAAATGTAAGGGTCGCTCTAAGGGTGAGGAAGTGGAGCTAATCCTATATCTATTCATAGTCCCCCTATTATTTCTTTTTTATGCGTTTTTGCGTTTTTTGCAAAAATATATATATCCAAAGTTATTCAGGGTAGATAGTTTTCATTGAAATGCACTGTATACCTTCAGTTATAACATATAAATTTGAGCCCATTCTCGGCAAAAATTGCAAACAAACTAAATTTTTTGCTTATTTTTTGTTTTTGTTCCAAATGCAACACTTGGATACTGTTGAATTAATTTGGAACAAAAATCAAATTCACACCTCTTTCATACCATCTGGTTGACAACTATAAACATTAAATGAAACTCACGCAATTAAATTTTATGAATTTGAAGCTAGACGACTTGATTTGCAAAATATATTATTGAAAAATGTTTCTTTTTGTATTTGAAAGGATTCAATTGAAAAGAAGTAGTTTGTGAAAACAAATGAATGAAAATTCAATAAATAAAATTGACATTTCGTTATGTCAATTGCACTGTGAACTTTAAAAATGGCAAGTAGCGATGAAGATATTGTTTACACTCCTCTTGAAATTCGTAAGGAAGCAGGACAAATCCACGAAAAATTGTTGTTCGAAGAATCGAAAGATTATTACATAAACATTTTTCATTCATTCTGCATATTTTTTTATGTTACTATTGTCAATTGTTTTCATTTTTCTCTCCTACTAGGAGGTAATCAAAAATTAGCTTCTACTAGGAGAGAATTTTATCTTCTCGACTCGAATACAGCATAAATAATGGTATCTTCTAATACTAGTAGTGGAAAAACTAATTTAATCTTATTTTGAGAGAACTCGTTGCACTTAATATTAACTTGATTGGAATAGAATTAGATCAAAGAGAAAGAGAAAAACATTTTCTTTGAGTGGCTGTAACTCTGTTACAATTGAGATTTTAAACTTATTTTAGGAGCTACTAACATGATTTTAACTTGTATAATCGTCTGGCTGTGTGATTAATGACCTAATACCAAAAAAAAACTTGTATAATCACCTTTTATTGGTATCGAGATTTTGCCATAATAATACTCTACGTATTATTATGGCAAAATGAGATAAGAGATCTCTATGAAGATGGGTTCGATGAGCCTGGGTTTTGGGGATGAACGGCTATAGAACAAAAATATTTTCTATGTTAACAAAAAATGGATTTCCAAATTTACGCAATATTAGGCATACCTTATGAATTAAAGGTAGCGATTGAATGATATGGCCTAGTATTAGTAATTAGTAATTTTATATATTTTACGAGAGCAGGGAGATAAAGTAGTTTTTATACTCAATAAATATTTTTGAAATTTTGTAAATCCCTATGAAATATTCACACAATAATAAAAAAATTAATTCAATATACTTTATTAATTCTTTGAAAATGAATCCCTTTTATCTTATATATTTTTGAATTCTATGATTAATAAATAAATAGATAACTTGACACGGTGAAGAATTTTTAGCATTTCAAATTTGTTCGGAATGTTTCAAAGATTTTGGTATTCAAGGTTTGGAATGCACGTTCAGCAGATTCAGTTGCAGACTTGACCGTAAAAATCAGATTTTCTGGGTACAGAAATTACGTTTATCGAGTTAAGGCAAATTATACAAATGAAGAAATTTCTTAATGCGTATGTATGTGCGTTTGTACGAAGGCTTTGTTAGCCTTGATGGACATCGAAAGAAATGGGACACAGTCGACACAGACGACACAAGTTAGTACAGCTTACGCATGTGTGTGGTGTTAATACATAGCGCGAATTGAGGCACAGTCTTTTCATTTATCATGATTCATATGCTTTTCTAATTTCGTTTCCTACTTTTTGAAATTTTGAACAATAATATGTATGTTTTCAACTGTCCATCGAAATCTGAATCGGTTCTTTAAATCAATGAATTTAGTCATAATAACGTAGATTACGTTTAATAGTGTAATAAGTGAATAACACCCTTAACGCAGATCTAGAAAATAACGTTATTAATCTACGCATGACACTAATCTGCACTAACAATGTCCATCATTTTTACACGTAATGGACTAAATTAGTGTGACGTCACATAATTATGCAACTCGCGTAAACGAGTCATGACACACGGGTTGCCTAACTCATAACATTGGAACTTGACTCTTATGTTCCATGAGCATAAAGGTGAGGTAAAATTGGGGTTCTGATAAAGTAAACAATTTTATTTTATTTCAGCCTTAGAAGAAATATTTAAAAACTTTCAGTTACCGTTCAGAATGCACAATATGTAATAGAATATACAAGTATAGTAGATTATAAAAACTTTATTATCAATGCAATAAATTCATTTTTGCAATGCATTATACTTGTACTTATTCTAGTATTCTTTGTGCATGACGAATGGTAACTGGAATTTCTTAAATATTTCTTCTCAGGAAGAAAATAAAATAAAATTATGTGCTATGCAATCGGTCTTAAAAATGTCACCTTTATGTAAATGTGATTTAAGGGTCATGATCCAGTATTAGGCGTTAGGCAACCCGTGCGTCATGACTCGTTTACACGAGTTCATAAATATGGCACGTCACAACTAATTAAGTCTAAAATTTTTCCAAATCGTTGTCCTTCTGGCAGAAATAGTTTCCATATCAACCACGAAATAGAAATATTTTTTATACCTACCTTTCTATTCTGTAACTATGGAAATTATTTATTAGTTATTTTAGTCAGCTGAAAGATAAATTTGTAGCAAATGGAAAATTCGTGAAATAATAATTGGGAACATCAACAAAATATTGTTTTATGCCTTTCAAAAAATAGTCCTAATAATCATTCATTTTACGTTTTAAGCAAATGCAGAAAAACGATTAAAAATAATAATCCACACCAGTGCATATTTTTTCCAACAAGTTTATGATGTATGAAAATACCTTAAATAATGAAGAATAAGTATGCACCAAGTTTGGCCTAATCAGATATTTCTTAATTTTCGCGTTAGCAAGTCTTGAGTGTGTTTGCTTCGCACCTTCGAGGACCATACTGCATCAGGGCCGCCCTAAGATATGTGGGCTAGAAAATACACGGAAGGGGCAGCGGGAAATTGCCGCCCCAAAAGGCTGGCACCCCGGGCCTATAGCCCATTTAGCCCTGTGATTAGGGTGGGTCTGTAACTGCATGCACCTGCTGCTGTAGTTTAGGGATATTTATTATAGTGGGTTGTCGCATCTATTTATGCTATTACTTTCGATATATCCTTAATTTCTATTGTAAATTTTATTGCTATAGAAAAATAATTTAACAAATTAATTAATATTACCTATGGGCTAGAGGATTTGCAAAGTACGCTGGAGGAAGTCATCATAATTATTAAAAGAATTTATGCGGTGGTGTATCGGTCACTTTAAATAAGAATAATAATAATGTTTATTTCTCAGAAATTTACAAATATATACCTAATAATAATAATGGTTACATTGAGTAAAAATAAACAAAGGATGGAACCCACAAAGGAAATCCTGCTTATGGACAAAGTTTATACAAACATTGTGATAAATTACAATTTTATATAAGTACAACATAAAAAGGCAAAAACTAAAGTAGTACTGGCACATGAATAAATATAGAAATGCTCACTAAAAAAACCTTGTTCGTTGACATATCAACTAACTAACCTTACCTTTAGACGGAACAGAAACAACAACAAAACAACAACCAAAACAACAAAAACAACAAAAACATCAAAAACAGCAACAAAATGTAACATTAATACATTTTTGAACAAATGACGTAGGTTGTGTAAAAAGTCTAGAATAAGCAACATTGTGGTTCAGTTACAAATGAACTTGGACCAGTTGGCTATATAAGTGGTAGTGGTAAATAATTTATTACTGTTGTTATGTGTTTGTGTAAAGATGTGAATAACACTGATTATTAATTTAGACAATAAGAATCGGTATTTTTTAAATCAATTTCTCCATGTATTAGACTTCGAGGCGTTTCTATAATCCATTTCTTAATTCTTGTTTTAAAAATTATATTTGAATTAATTTTTTTTAGGTTATTAAATTTGGGATGATGTTATACAATTTTGGCGATAAGTATTTGCGGCAACGTTGACCGATTGTTTTGTACACTCTTGGAACTACTAGAATATCAAAGATTCTTGTATTGTAGGAATGTTCTGCAGGGTAAGTAGTAGCTAGGTGTTTTCTTTGATTCATTAAAAGTACTTGGGTGAACAATTGTCTTATGTCAAGAATTCTTGATTCGTTGAACAATTCATTGG
The DNA here is from genome assembly GCA_963680705.1 of Rhagium mordax. Lineage (NCBI taxonomy): Eukaryota > Metazoa > Arthropoda > Insecta > Coleoptera > Cerambycidae > Rhagium > Rhagium mordax. The sequence goes on along the minus strand of OY796659.1, from coordinate 16,891,275 downwards.
TTGGATAGGTGTGGTTTTTATCGTAAATTATTTTCAAGATCCATTTTTGCATTACTTCTAGATGTTTTAGATGAAAGTTAGTTACCCCTCCCCAACCAATTACTCCATACATCAAATGAGTTTGTACTAGAGCAAAATACATTAATCTAAAATATTGGGAATCAAATATTCTTTTGAAGTATTTAAATTTATATAAAAGAAACCTTAATTTCTTGATTAAATTATTTATATGGGCATCTCATCTTAAGTGATTATCAATTGTAATCCCAAGGTATTTAATAGTTTCAGTTGCCTCCAGTTTCAAATTAACATTGTTATAATTATTAAAATGTATGCAATTAAAATTGGGTAAATGACTGGCATAGCTCGTGAATGGCAAATATTTAGTTTTCTTTAAATTAATAGTGAGCAATTTACTACTACAGAAGTCCATTATCAAAGGAAAGTTAATTTTTATTAGTTCTTTTAAAACTGACCAGGTCATCGCTTTGTAAATTATTGCGGTATCATCTGCAAAACTAATTACATTGCCATTGATGGGAAGTGCAAATAAATCATTAAAATAGAGACAAAATAATATGGGGGCCTAGTACTGTACCCTGAGGAACTCCATAACATAAATTTTTTTGCGGTACTTAAGCTGTATTCTATCTTGACAGATTGACACCTGTCGCTTAAATAGCTTTTCATTAATTTGTAGGCAGTTCCTCTGAAGACAATATTTTCCAAGATCTCTAACAAATCTGAGTGACTAACTGTGTCAAATGCCTTAGCCAGATCAACGAAGATGCATATAACCGGTTCTGAAATGTTAAATTAAATTTCAGTTTAAGTTGATAAACCTGTATTCAAAGAAAACGAAATTTAAAATATTGAACTATCACTTCCTCAATTTTTTTTCGATATAATACATTTTTAATGTGTAAAATAAAATATAAAACAAATGTTTTTAAAGTTTTCTTTTTTAATTCTGAACTACCTACAAGTAGTATTCCTAAGCCACTGCGGTGAGACTATGTATGTATTAAAATAGTTTTTCTCCACTCTGTTTTATTACTAAAATCTGAAACACTCTTTTATATGTAGTTCGTAGGTAGGTATTCCATATTACCAATCATGCCAGTTTTGGGCCGTAGTGCCCTCTGTTTGATGGTAGGGAAATTAACAACAAATTCTATTGTTATTCATAAATGGAATCTAACTATTAAAATAACTGAATTCGAAGAAAAGTTTAACTATACAGGGTTTAATGAAAAATTAGCAATATAATGAAATAACATACTATATTTTGTCATTAACAATAAATTTAATGTTAGCATTTATTTAATACTGACAAAATATATATAAAGTAAACTTAAACATTTATCATAGAAACTATTAATTTAAACGTACCTATAATATTATTTTTTTTATATTTCCATTGCGAATAAAATATCGGAACTTCTTCCTATAATTACATAACCACTATCATTTTAGGCTGTATTTCTCAAAAATTATCACTGTTGAGTTAAGTTTTAAATAAAAATTATGAACTGTATTTGAAAATATGATTCATCTGTTTCATCATGAGAGTAAATATATAATATAGCGGTGTTAAAATTATCTAGATATTCAATAGTATCCTAAAGAGGGTTGGAACCTTTGGTGTGACAGTAATCCTGACGTAATTTTCACCAAACCTAAAACAATATTTTTGCAGTCGACATACGTTTCGCCGACCAAGTTGGCATCTCCATGTGGATCGTGAAACGCGCGTCGAGTATCAAAATATTGTTTTGATATATGTAGAAGCTACGTCGAGGATTTTGGATTCAATAGTGTGATACGTCGGAAATTCCATTTTCTACAGAGTTAGCATCTGCGAATACGGTAGGCCAAACCATTTGCTATTATCCTCGTGAATGAAAAAAATATTGACGCCTGATGTTGGTGTTCATATTAATTAATAAGTCGTTTATATGAAAGACAACGGCAACATTAGCCGACTTTGTACCTAGTCCACAGCAATCATTACCTAAAGGTTTAATTTTTCGGAATATCAAAACTAATTATTCTTTCCCTCAAATTTACTATTTCAGAAAATCTAGCTTACTTAGTTAATAGTGCGCTTTTTAATGTTAGAGAAACTGCTGAAGGAGCATCAAACATTTTACATTTCTAAACTTATGAAGAGGGCTACATGTACAATGTACTGGGTATTCTCATACATTCGAAAATTGTCAATGCCATCTAAACAAAGTTTTGGCTTATGATTCGAATGTATCCTTATTATTTATTATAACGAACTATACCGATTTCTTCTTTTAGTAAGCTTATATAGGTTTCTTGTGTACAGCATCAAAATACACGAAACCACATTATAATTTTTTATCAGGACACGCAGGACACCATGTACAAGACTTCGCTTATGTGGAACGATGCTTATTCTGCTGTGTATAAGGAGTTTAATTTTCTGTTCATTTTGGTTGATGTTTAAAATTTTTTATGTAAATATAGCTTCGCTATTATATTTTTTAACTTTTTGCATGTATTCACCAGAAGTAGATAATTGCATTATTAGGAATAGATTATTTTATTTATTATTTACATTGCAATGAACGTAACGTAAGGAATTATTAAAAAGTAACTATTTTTCTCCCTGCTTTCGACAGCAGGCGTTTTCCCAGTAACGAAGAACCCTCTGCTATTATGTTAATGATCGACATCGATACTCGGGAGCGTTTTTAATGTCTGCTGTCTTTCACATTGATACTTGTATTTTTTGCGATTCCTAGAAATATGTTTTCGTGTCGAAAAATATTAAACTTTTATATTACATTCCCTAGACCTGTTATTATTTTAATGCATTTGCGTTCCGATATTTTTGTTTCATTAAGAAAATAACATATCATTATTTGCATATTTTTTGTAATAAAAGTGAAAATCTTTTACATACTGGTGTTTGAATTAATAGGTTATGATATAATGGTCGACAACCCGCCATACTACTTTTGGCACGACAGTCGTATATAGTCACGAATACAGATCTTATCAATATACTATTTTTAACCTTTTCTCTGTTTAGAGGAAAACTTGTTCCAGTGAACTAAGTAATGTAATTTGAATGCAGATATTGTTGTATTTCAAAGCGTAGCGAAGCTGATCTCATAGAATTATGGAATATAATGTGACATATGATAAGGGGCAACTTTGGTTGTCTGTCAACGCTCATCAACTGTCAGGGGATGCGAGCAACATGGCCGGCTCACCCCACTTGTTCGTTGATTGACATATTCAACAATCACATGTTTATCTTCACATTCTCAGGGTATCGCATTCCTTGCCCAAACAGCCATTTTCTAAAACATTCAATCATACCCTGTCATTTTACTATTCACAACATATTTTTACTAATAACACTAATAACAACAAAATTATTAGTCTTACCTTAATTAACATATCGAAATTTTCGATTTCAATAAGATAACTTATTGATGTTTCTTTTAGGTTTGAAGTAAATCCTTTCGTATTATTTAATATGAAATAAAACTATAAGCAGGTATGCTTGTACACAAGATATTCAATTATAGGGAGGTATGTGGATCGAGGCATTTTAAGGGAAAATAATGATTATTTTTTGACGTTCCGAGCAAACAGTTCTTGCGATTTTAATTATTAAAATAGCATTGCAGCAGCATAGCATTGTTTAGTTTTGTAATTTTCTTATATTATGCATAATTTTATTAGTAAAATTTAACATCTCTAAAAATGTGGACATATTTTAACTCGAAATTAAGCTACAAAGAATTAACTTACGGGATATCATTGAAGACTTTCAACATTGGAGATAATGTTTCCAATATGTCGCATATTTATGATATCACTACTAAATAAAATAGTATACATTTCACCACATAAGAGGATAATAGTTATTTATCCATCAAATACAAAAAGTAAGTGTTTATTGTACGCAATTAGAATACTTTGGACAACATTAATTGGACTGGATGCCGTTGTTATTAATGTTTTATTTAACCTATTATTAATTCACAGCATAAATTGGATGTTTTGGCTTTTTCGGGAGCTATGGTTATATGAGGCCGCGAACAAGAATCAATGACGTCACAATATCTGATACACCATATCATATTTGTATGATTAAAACTAAATATTTTATGGTAAAATAATTTAGAAAAGGTTTTTCACGTTACCATAAGATGTATCTAACAGACGCGTTGCCTCTTAAGAAGGACTCACCAATAGCCCTCCACCATCAAAACGAATTTTTATATGGAATTTCATTAGTTTTATGTTTGATGTGTCCTTATTTTGAGCGTAAATTTCGTTGTTCACTAAAATCATTACCTTTCAATAATTATTGAGAAAAAATATGACTGGTCTTAGTTAAAACATAGACTTTTGTATATTTTTTCATTAATTTCTTATACATGCTCTAGTTTTAAAACTGACAACTCCTGTAAAATGATCCTCTGTTTACCTCTCTTTAAAAATTCAGTTTCATATTATATCCGAGTATTTATCTGCAAAAGGCCATTAAATATTTGATAAGATCACTTCAATGAATAATTATTTCATCATGCACTGCAGTGAATAATTATTTCATTATTCACTGCAGTGAATAATGAACAAAGTCTCTATGACTACGTATCGGACCGAAAAGCACGAAATTAATAATTATTGTAAACAACGTTGACGTTTAAATTTAATTTATGACGGGCCGTTCTTTTGACACATAACGGCCTGTTCATAAAAAATAAATAGTAGGTACTTACAAATTTCTTCAGAAAACAATTTAGTCAAAAATATTTAATAGTCGTGGATAAAATAGGGTATTCTACTCACTCTTTTCTACACGGGTGATTTTCGACACTCGCCTTCGGCTCGTGCCGTAAACTTTCACCATTGTGAATAATATAGGCCATTATATGCTTGTGAAATAAACTACTATTGCACTTAACGTGTTTCTTCCCGTCCCGTGCAATAAACACTGGCTCTTTGCAATAATTGTTCCATAAATAATATTATTATAAACTATAAAATATTATTATAAACTCTCATAATACAAATTATTTCTGTTAATGCCAAAAATGCAACAGGTAACTTCTTTTCTTCTCTTAAGAAAACAGACTAGATAAGCATTTGTCCCAAAATGCCTCGCTTTCGAGACAATATATTAATAATCTTTTTTTAGACTTTTCTAACATTGCAATACCTTTAACTGAAAGGAATCTGAATTGATGAGCAGTTTCATTATATGTTGCTTGCCTAGGAACAAAAAAGTACTTTGGCTTTTAAAATTTTTTTTAATTCTTAAAATATATTTTTATAATTTTCTTGTTTGAATCAATTAGGTACTGTCTCTGATACATTTGCCATTTTATTCTTTAATGTATTCATTTTCAGAGTGTTTCTTTCTTGTCTCACAATTTAGTTACTATACAAAGTGTCTCTAAATTGAGTGTCGTAAATTTAAGAGCTTGTAAAGGACATTAAAATAACACCAAAACCTTTATAGTTTTGTCAGAAAATGTTTCGTTTCCTAAATGCAGAATATTCTTCTCCACCTTAAATATTTGTATTATTTTTCCAAACCTGGATACTGTATATTTCTTTATTTGAGAACCCAATGTGATTTATATTTGCAGTTCCTCAAAAATATAGGATGCAAATGTATATCCCTATTCTCAAACATTGCATACGAATTCTTATATATGCTGTTTATGAGGAAATTAAAATGTATCTTGTCAACAAAACCGCGACAAGGAACAAACCACACTCTAGCGTGTAAATACCACCATAGTTCAAAGTGAAAATGTTAAAGCTCTCTGGGGATTATAGCTACAACAATCTTGTAATGCCTTTTCAGTGTCTCTTGGGAATAGAGACATGAGAATATGGTTGGAAAGCAAAGTCAGGACTGCCCGCCTGTTGCATCTTATATATGAACTTATCGCCAGATAAGTTTATTTACTCAAATTCGCCCTCATGTATATAAATAATTTATCGTGCGTAATTTATTTGAAACAAGCCTTTTTCACCCCTCAGTAGTTTCACCGGTTAACTTGGTTCTAATTATTTAAATTTCTTGATTAGTAGTCAAACAGAAATAGTAGTAGTTATTAATTTAAATACATATAGAAAGTAACAATACTCAACGAGAAATATTTTAATTAAAAGGTCTCTAAATTATACAATGGAAAATTGTACATTTTCTTAAACTCACACGTAGCTACTTTAAATTTTCTTTCAAATAATCCCTTATGTTCATGAGTAGTGTTATCTATAGAATATTGATATTGATAAACCGTAAAAGGCACAGGCAAAGCTTGGATCTTTAAAACTTTTGTTTTATTCATAAGTCTCGATTCCACCCCATGAAATTTCCCTTATTGACTGATTCAGTAGAACGTTTGGGCTATATTTATACCATTTTACAATAGGGGCACTGTGAAATGTAAACGCACTTGATGAAAGAAATACTCGATATCACTTCCTTTTATTCATATAAATACAATTTTTCTTAGAGGATTTTATATGTGCCTTAACTCTAAATTAACATATACATTTTTTGTTGCAGATAAAGTATCTCCTGTAACTGAAATACTATCATGGAATAAAATAAATGGGTAGTCGTAAATTCTTCAGTGTTCAATATTTAGGAACAAATAATTAGTATTTATTAAGCTAAAAATGCAACAATTTGTAGTTGTCGTTTCACTTTATATATTAAGTGATAGTTTTTTAATGAAAATAGTTTTTTTTAAACAGGAAAACGATTTAACTATTTATTAAAGATAATAATAGAAACTATAAATTATTATAGAATTTGAAAAAATAATCAAATTTTTATATCACTCTTTTTGCTCAATATGTATGTTTCATAACTTTATTACAATTATTATGCAAATTACATATTAACTTTACTTAAATCATGACTAATGTGATCCTCTATTAGCTTGAAGTGTGTCTTTGTCTCTTGACCTGGTATAGTCACATTATTATTTTTTTCTTTAAAAATCATTTCTAAAAAAAATTACCACTAAGGTGTTGTCAGTTGCAAACAGTTGAATTCAAAAATAATCCAAGGCGTATATATTAACGCTGGACAGCAATGACTTCATTAATCTTACAGTTTTAGGCATTCTTTGATAATGATAAAATACATTTCAAACATAGTTATCCAAAATTATATACAACCAAATAATTCTACCGACGAATTGGTTTTCAATTATCAACAGAATTTCATCTTTTAAAAAATGTATTAATTGAGGTAATTCAAACAATTTTAGATATAGCAAGTCTTCTTTCACTTCTGAAGCGTTAACTGTACAAAACTAAATTATTAGCATTATGAAAACTGTTAATGATGGAAGAATGGATCTGTCTATTATATAGAGATTTTTGAGAAAATGTATCATAGTACATTTGAGCAATACCTCGGAGGTCTTCCATAAGAAAATTAGAAAATATCAACACATCTTCAAAAAACACGTTTCGCCTCTTGTTATCTTTACTATTGAGATTGACAAAGAGGGTTCGGTCAAAACACGAATAGTAATTAAACAATTACCTACGGTAGCTCAGTAGCGGATTGGAATAAGGAAAATGACCTTTACGTTATTTAACCCAGCGACGAAAATTTTACATTAACAAGACAAGTTGTAAGGGCGCCAGGTAATTTTATATATAAAAAAATTACTTACACAAAAAATCGAATAATAAAACACGTTAAACTTTAACAAATATATTATATTAAAAGTTGTACAGAAACAAAAAAAAATATTAGTTAACAAAAGTTGGACTTTAAGATTAAAGTAAAATGAACAAAAACAAATTTAGAGTAAAACACTGGTTTAAAATGTTCTTCTGACCAAAATTTGTGAAAACTATACTAACACAGGGGTCTTACGTAACATGGTGTTGGTTGACTGTTGAAGCACTGCAAGAGGTATTTTTATGTGCTGTATAGATATGACATAGACTTTAGCTTTTGATTCTCCTAGTACTAGGTTATAGAACTGTAGTGGCAGTTGTATGAAAGGGGATCCCGATATGTATTTGTTTACAGCTCCCCTGGGTTCATCCATAAAAATTTTGTAGTACTAAATCACCTGGTTGTTGGATTCTTCGTAAAGTTGGTTGGTCCAGAGATATAACATACAAAAAGAGAAAGTATGAAAGTACCAGTGTATGAGGAAAAAATTTAAAACTTAAAACTAAAAGGTGAAGTTAAAATTTTATTTTAGCCAATAAAATTGCTAGAGATACAGACTTAAAAAAATGTAATAATAGAAATAGAAATAGATTTATTCACCTTTTTTGCCATACAGAGATATGAATAAGGTAAGTCATTTGTTTTTTGAATAAGTACAAAAAACAAACAAAAAAAAACGAAATACAATGTAATAAAAACTAACAAACAGCTTACAATACGGGGTGACTGTACATGTACATGTGTACACCTATATACATTTTTTGTAAAAAAAAACACATCGTACAATAATGACTGGTAAATTACGAGTCGCACCGATATCAGATTAAAATTATTGCAGCACAAAAAATTTTATGTGCTATTTCTAGAGAAATTTCGACAGTAAGTGGTAAATTCTTCCAAGGTATAAAAACAACTCCCCACTAAAACTGATTTTAAATTTCTCTTAAACTGAGCAAAGCTACTAGTAAGGCAAAATGTTAAAAAGACTACAACCGGCGTATAAAGGAGATTTCTTATATTTCTCATGGGTACACTTGCCAAGACAGAAATTTCCCTTCTTCCTTGTAGGATAATCATGAAAATCTATATATTTTTTTAATTTGCTAGTGTTTAAATAAATAAAGCATAACAGTTTCAATATATAAATTGATGTAAATGTTAGTAAGCCTTTTGATTTAAATGTTTCACGGCATGACTCCCTATATTTCAAGTTAAACATTACTCTTATTATACGTTTCTGTATGATAAGAACACGAGTTGCCTCTGTAGATTGACCCCAGACTATTATGTTATAACACATTGCTGAATAAACTTGGGCATATAGTATACTGACAGTAATGACTCCTCATTTATATCGTTTTTTAAAGACGACAACGCAAAAAGAGACCTGTTTAGCTTCGAACAGACTTGACTAACTTGGTCAGTAAAAAATAGATTTTCATCAACCTGCAGTCCCAAAAATTTTGTGTTTTTTGTAAGTTTAATTTTGGTATTATCTAAGGAGAAATTTATGTCTGGTACAAAGCGGTTCCCATATGAAAATCTCATACATTCAGTTTTATTTAGATTAATAATTAAATTGTTTCTATTGCACCAACCTTTGAATACTTCTAATATTAGGTTGACTTTTTCGATAGCATCTAATACATTACCAGCTGATACAACAACAGACGTATCATCAGCATACATAAATAATCCTCCATGTTCTAAAATATACTCCGGTAAATCATTTATGAACAACAAAAATAATAAGGAGCCCAATATGCTACCCTGTGGTGTTCCAAGATTTGTATTAAAATTTTGAGAAACAGCCTCTCCCATTCTAACAGTAAAAGTCCTATTTGTCATGTATGAATTTAACCACTCATTTATGGGTCCTCTAATACCCAGTGCTGTCAGTTTACTTGATAAGAAAAATGGGTTTACTGTGTCAAAGGCCCGGGAGAGGTCAAAAAACACACAGAACACATATTCACCATGATCTAACTTATCATTGATAAATTGTATAATTGTAATAAAGTAACTGTTTCGTTATTGCCAGGACACTAGAAAATGGTTTGGAGATTTATTTTACAACTATAAAAATAGAAAATTCTCTAATTAACCTTTATGGGTGACTAATTAATGGCCAGTAAACCAAAAATATATATGTGACCAAATTAACTTGACTTATTACCAAAAGAAATGATTTAAAAAAAATGACACACTATTTTTGACAAAAAATATATTCAACCATTTACTATGTAACAAATTTAACAGTGAGAACTTAAACCGTGTCTCTACAATAATTGCTTAAGTATGTACTGAGTACCTGAAATTACCGATTCCCATAGTAAGGGAAAATGTGCTTCAAACAAAATAGATACATTTTCAAACTATTGGAAACACCACTTATGCTAATAAAACTCAAAATATGAATAAAAATTAATATCCAATTAGAATAGTTAAGATAATACTGAATAAAACTTTATACCTACATACCATAATATAAGTTGCCAAAAACAGGAGAAACAACTCACCCGTCTGATAGATAAAGCAAGAATTCCTTCATTCTAGCCAGTGGCGGCTGGTCAGGGTGGGCAGGTTGGGCAGGGCCCACCCAGAAAAAAATTAAGAACTGTTTCGCACTCTATGGAAATATTTTTTTTGTTTTCTTTTTGTGATTTAAATTGGTGTACATTTGCTTTCTATTTATATATAGAACAATGAAATGTTGAAAAATATTAAAAATGGAGTTTAGAAACTATTCGAGATAATGCCTAATATCCCCCGCTTTCCAAATTTAAAATCCAACTTAATATTATACGTTCTATCCGCTATTATATGCATTGGGCTGGCCCATGCTCCATCATAAACGTCCGTAATAGCTAGGCAGTACGCTCACTTCATTGACGTTAGACTTGCCATCTAAGTACCCAAGCGTATGTCGCGTACCTATTCTGCCTCAGCGTGAATCGCCGGGCCGGCCCGTAGTTGACGCGATCAAGCGGAAGCAAGTTTTCGTTCAAGAAACTAATGCAAAATGCGAAATTATGGATAATATACTTACTAACTTTAAATATGGAAATGTTAAATCTGTGTGAAACGATAAATAACATAACATTTATTATTAATTCTTAGCCCATAGGTATTGTTATAATTTAAAACAGCGCGAGGGACGCGCCAGCTTTTAGAATGTACGGGCCGGCCCTCGGGACTCTCCGGAAATTCTCGGCTTCTCTTATCGTTAGAAGGCAGAGAAAGGAAAGGGGTTCTAGTTTAGTTCCCTTACAATCGCATGGTGCAATTTTCATGGTTTTCGACATTAAAACAAATTAGTGTAGTATGTAGATTCTTTTTTTGTACGTATGTTTTAAGAAACTAGGTATTACGACCACTACCCACTTATATAAAACTTTTTTTTGTTATCAAAAATCGTACCTAGTTCTAGTTCTATTTGAATGAAATTACCAAAGGACTGAAAGTGAATTTTTATTATACCTACTGTTCAAATTTAAAAAAAACTAGGTAGGTAGGTATACAAATATATAAATAAAATGAATAACGTAACAGAATTTTTTCAAAGGATTAAAAAATTTTAATAAAACAGTTGCGTCAAACGAAAGTGGAAAAAACAAAGCAATCTTGAAAATATTTAAATATCAAGTTTAGTACATAAATTTTGAGGTAAAACATAATGACCTTGAAAATTCTGCTACCGCCCCCCGCACCCCCTGCAGCTCTTGCCCCGTGTGCACAGCGTTTTGCCCTACCAGCCTTAAACACCACGGATATGTAAGGTTAAAAACATAGTTACTTAAAGGGAAACGGCGGAATGATAAACGTAACGAAATCCGATTATTTCTTTACAAGGTTTGAGACTCAAATTGCATTCTAATCCATTGATTTCTTTTAGCATTTTGGTGACATATTATATAATTGCAATACATTTTTAATATGATTTTCTTAAAGTTTTTAACCACAACCAAGCAAATGGGCAGAATTTCTCGAATTTGGGTGTTTACTATTCATTATTCACTTATTGGTAGTTTTTGTGGTTGACATCTGTTTCTTGATTCCTTCGACCTGTAAAGTAAATAATATTTAATTAGTACTAGCATTTGTAGTTCAATTCAGTAGATAGATTAGAAAATAAAATAATCAGAAATATTTTTTCAAACTTAGATAAATTAGCAAAATAAACGAACTTTGCATTATGATAATTAATTATATAAATAATTCATCGAGTTTTCGGTTTAAAATACAGGCGCAAATATATACTCGGGCCAAAAAGAGTAGTCAGTAGAGCAAAAAACTTACCGGCAATTCTTCAAAGGATTTAGCTGTTATGGAATACAGAAGCGGCAGCTCGTTTTACCATATAATCCCATATAATTCAGAGAAATATATCCAGTTTTCTCCGCCTATCAGAGATGAAAACCACAACTAGGTCATTATGTTTAATTGGTATAGTCAACCAAATAAAGTACATGCTTGAACGTGCCGCCCTAGTACCCAATAATTTGTTCGACTATTATAAAGGTCGTCGAGAGGGCTTAGATAGCGCATTCAGTGGCGTCACATATGCTGCAACGCAAAGGATGTGCATTGTTCAACTGCGTTGCTATACCTAATTCGTGGAGATAATGTTGCCAGATGTAAGCATATTATTTAAAATTTAAGACATGGTAACTCATACTCATGCATAATTAACACAATCCGCTTTCATTTGTTCGAATTATGGAATTTATGAAATTCGTAAATCCGTACGCCCCTGGCTCTACTGACTACTCTTTTTGGCCCGAGTATAGGTATGGTAAATGGGTCATTCATCTCTCTTGATACCTTCAAAAAATTATTCTTATGCATATGGTTGATAATATACTTTTGATTTATAATTTTTATAACGAAGAGACGTTAATCCAATGTGTGTAGTTATTCATATTAATGAAAAACAATAAAATAAATTATAACAGAAATTCTTGTGGCCTGATGATCATGCATCATGCAAGTACGTTTATCACGAAACCAGTTGCAATGTCAAGAATTTTGTGAGAATGAAACTTTTATTGTTTCTTCAATAATATAATTTTTATGTTTGTATAAGGGAGCCATACGAATATTAGAACTTCATTTAACTTATCTTCGGAGCTACATAAAACAGTCCAAAAATTTACGGTGAAGACATTCACATGAATTTTCCAAAAATCATGTACAAAAACAGTATTTATAATAAATAACGTTTTATATCGTTAGAATGCATTTGTTAGTCTTTGAAATAGATGGTGTAAAATATACAAGTCGTTGCGATTAAAAAGTCTAAGTTTGGTTTATATCCCAAATTCGACTTTCAATTATTCTTTTTCTAAATAATCTAAAGATCTATATAAATATTCAAAATTCGTTACTTGTGACATATTCAACATGATTTGATATTGATAACATAGCCACATAAAGAAAAATTCAAGTCTAGAAACCAAACCCATGTTTTCCGAGACATAAATTACTTGATTTCGCAACAATTTTTTTTAAACTTCTGCAACATCTGAGGTCTAAATACAAACTTTATGTTTACTAAACTGTGCCACCCCAATTATTCATTCTCACCGAATCACAAATCAACTCCTCATTTCCTCATTTTCTTTGATCCTATTATGAAATCCATAAGCGCCTTCTGTGGCTCAAATTGTTATAAGTTGGTGTTGTAAAGTTTTAAACTTTCTGTGTTGGTGATAGAGGAGAATGAGACGAGCCGATTGGAATAGACCGCGCAGGTCGCTATCTCATTTCGTTCAGGAGATAGAGCCATTTAAGTGTTTCAAATTTTTACGCGAATTATACCAAAGGATATGACCGCACCTCTATTTGTAACGAAATTAATTAGCCTCATCTCCGAATGAAAACCAAAATTTCTGCTCTATGACCGAAGCCATTGGCCATAATTTCACAAACAGCACTTTTCTTCCTCTAACCAAAGAATACAGCCCAACTGCGACGTCATAAATAGTTATAGATAAGGCTTATCTCTTTGCATATACATTTTCCTCGAACTCAGCATTAGATTCTCAAGGGGAGTTTCCTTCAAAAATAGCACTCACACTGGATTGACTAGATTCGTTCATATCTCCTAGCACACGCATGTTACTAACATACAGTGACGATTTCACAACTACATAGTGCTAGAAGCTGCAATGAGTTAATTTAAAAAAATATATATTATATAATTATAATTACAATATAATTTAAAGCCAGTTCTGCACTCGCTGCAGCTCTGAGCACTAGTTGAGAAACTGCTACTGCTGACATAGCAAAGAGGCAGGGTTTAATTATACATGTAGGTGCTACTTCGCTTCACAACAGCTAGTAATACGCCCTAGTTTGGAACATTTTGGACTTAATTCAAAATCGAACCTAACGAATGGTGCAGCTCTTACAAGCTCGATGACCACTTTGGAACATCGTCGGATCGTTGGTGCTCTGCAAAAATTGTGTCGCCAATACCACCTCGAGAAACATATACTCATGTTATTAGACAAAGTGTGGCAAATAAGTTCCATAACGTAACTTTACAGGCCTATTCTCCTCAGCGTGGTGTCCTCTGGTGTAATAGATCTGCCCTTCAATCGTGAAGGCATGTCATTCAATAACAAAAAAAGTATAGTTAATAATTCCTGTAAAATGTTTAGCTATTTAAAAAGATAATGTAAACCCTCTATGGACACTAAAGCTATAATCGTAATTTATACTGCATATTATAATAAGTTTTGGCTCCTTGCTCCTCTGTCCCATGCTCAATGTAATATTTATATAGATCGTATAAAAAATATACAAAACAAATTTATTAAATTTTTGTCATATAAAACAAGTATCCCATTGAAAATAGTTATATCAATGTACAGATTTCAAATTAATTTCATTAAAAAAAAGGTAGAATAATTAATGACTGTGATAATATTTAATTGACAAATAATATGCTAAGTACCAGTGAAAATTTACAACCAAATTATGATATGAGAGACCTTAGAAATAGCGAATTTTTTATACAATTTTTTTAAAGTATTATATTACTTATAAGTATAAATTGTCTTCTTTGAAAAATGTTTAAGGAGCATATAATAAGCATTACCCGAAGTTTCAACATAATTCATTTAAATTTCCATTTTCGTTGTTAATAACTAGTGAAAAACGTCTCTCTTCGCGGGCAGTCGATTTATCTATTATATAATTGTTATAATATATATTCCATAAGACACTACGCATAAATTGTGGTGATTTTGTCATCAGTTTTTTAAGTAATAATTGTAGTTAAAAAAAATACAAAGTCGGTTTTAACCCCTGACATGATTACGATTATGTTTAAAACCTTTCATTGTGAAGTGTCTGATCATTATTATATTCATAATAATAATGTCCCAAACTGAGGGTGAATATGTCGTGGAATTCCGTTTGCCTATTTTTATTTCACTCATAATACGTTAATTATATGAAAAATTTAAGTAGCAAATAAAAACCAATTCCAAAACTTCTAATTTTTTCTCATTTACTCGTATAACTACTCGTAAGGGACTTTGTCTCGAAAAATTCTCAGATCCTTATTAATACGAATTTGGTGATTTAATTTTATATATTGCCCTGATTTAATTTTATATATTGCCCTGTATAATATGTAATAGTAATATAATCATCGACCTGATGATTATATTACTACTACTACTAATTATACATTTAAAGTATAGAACCAACACAGAGATGTAAGTTTATAAACAACTCCAATCATATTTTCTTCTTCTATATTTGTTATAAGTACATAAATTTACACTTAAAAACGACTATTTCGGTATTTTTTAATAAATATAGAAATAATGATAACATTAATTTATTAGATCTTAAAGAGAAATAAATTATTATATTACATGAATATAAACACTAGGTCAGGCATTTATTTTATTGATTATGCCTGGAAAATATAATATTATGTACTAATAATTTTGTAATTTGATTTTATTTGCGTTACTCTATATTATTCATATTAATGATGTTGGATAATTGAATTTTGATATATACCAATTTAATTCAATTATTTGTTTACAGAAAAATGAAATAAGGTGAATATTTATTTACCTCAATCAAATAGTTATATTAAATCACACATATTCTTAAATAATTATCACAAGAGAAACTCTTTAAGGAACTCTTTCACTGTCTTTCTTCTCCCCCCCCCCCTCTCTCTCTCTCTCGGCATATCTAGATATTTTTGAGTATAGTTAACATTCCCAGACTTTCGTTGCCTCACGTTGGGATTGCCATACAATTGTTATGTTCTCTTATTTTCGTGGACGTGGGTGCGGTTTTTATTGTTAATTTTAAATTTATTTTAAAATTTAATTATTAAAATTCTGTTACTTCTACCACTACACAAAACATCTGATTACATTTGACCCAAGCTTACCTGCTTAACATAGTTAATTGTCTTTTAAGTGACAAAACATAGTGTCCTGGCCCAGATAAAATATTTACTGGGGTTAGCTTTAAATCCTTATTATTTTGTTTCAGATCGTCAATGGATTCCCCTGGTTTGGAGAACTTACCTTTTGAGACTTTTACTTATTTTAGAGCTTGTATTGTTTTATTTTAAAAAAGAAATTTAATTTATAGAAATCTCTACTCTTATTTAACTGGGTGTCAGGGTGATGCCCTCTTTTGATAGTGAGATACTATTTGTATAAACCAACACTGATGTCAGTTGAAATGAGCTATCTTATTAATTCAACTATTCAATCATAGATGTCAGGGTTTTAACTGAATTTTAATTGCAAATTTTTACAAATGGATTTTGTTAACGTTAAATATCCCTTATCGGTTATCTTAATCTAACAAAATGAATGGAAAGAACCATAAAACATAATGATTTAAAATTCGTCAAAAGTGACTTAAACTTAGGAGTTCTTTATTATCGATTTATTTACTTATTTGCCACGAGGAGTGCAAGATTTCATATTCTGCATTAAAATGAACGGCTTGGTGTACAAATTTGTGCAACACCGGTTTTAGTTTAAATATCTAGATAAGCAAGTAGGTACCTTACTTTATTTCCTGGATTTCTTTAACTTCTGACATTTCTGGAATTCCCAAAATTGCTTCCTTATATCTTGTTCGAATTCAGTTCTAGGTTGTTTACAATTTCACAACGAATTTATTTAAATTTCCAATACATTTTCTAATTTTTCTAGGCTTAGTTTGGGAAAAATGAACCCCCGGCTTTTTGTTGTTGGTCGCCAGGTAACCAGGTGGGATTTTGTTATTTCATGACTCACTTGTTGAGTATTTCGTAAGTATTTTCTATTTATTTCTAACTTTCATGTGAAATTAAGGACAGATTTAGATTCTTTGTCCGATTTCCTGTCATTCACTGATCTTTATCCACAACTCCATAAAATTAATTCTTAAACCCTAATGTCATAATCATGTCTTTAGACATCAGTAATTGATTCTATATGGTTTTTACTTAGTATTCTAGCTTAAATTTAATATTTTTACATAGATTAATTTAACTTTGGTCACAAAGTGACTTGTTTATATGGTTTGATTAGTTGAACCAGAGATTAAGAAGACTCTAGATAGTTACCGTCAATGTATTTACTGGCCGCGGCAAAAATGGATGCAGGACTCAAGTAATTTGAAAGCAGGCCACCGAAACTTAGACTGGTGCCGATGATATTCATTCATAATATGTTACGCACATTATGAACGAACATCCATTTTTACCGCGTCCAGTAAATACATTGACGGTAACTGTCTAGAGTCTTTATAGTCTCTGGTTGAACTTTGTCATCGTTTCACTTAGATAGTTTCAAATTTCCTTTAACTCAATTCCAGAACAATCACGATTTATCAAAAGTTTGATATGTTTTTTAAATAAATTTTGCTTTTTTAAGGAGACGCTTCATCTCTATAGACGAAGGCCTGCATGTCCCATTAGCTTGTCCCTCAAAACCAGTGGAGTCCAGGGTTACTTTACTTTAAATTTTACATGATTTGTAAGTATTTTATCTGGTCAGTATGCCTGAGGGAAGTTTATTGTAAAATAGGTACTTGTTTTATTTTATTTAAGTTAAAATATTGGACAATATTTACCCTCCAGTAGAATTAGTAAACTATTGCTAAATATTTTATTTATTTATTTGTTAAAATATGTAATACAAAAAGTCAGTAGAGCCTCAAGAGTATTTTCATTGTGACAACACCACATATGTATTATATTATAACCATAGTTGATAGTGAGCTTCCATCACGAACGTATGCCTTGCCTTACCGTTGTGTGTTCATAAAAGTGTTAAATTAGTTTAAAATATAAATTTTTAATGCAAAATGTATGTGGGTTAGTACTAAACACTGCTGTAGTGAAAGGTATGTCTATAATATCAAATATAAAATAATAGTGATATAAACGAGGATATAAACATAATAAAATTAAGGTTATCAATTAATTGATAACAATATTATACTACTAAAGACACCTGGTTTTTAGTAGAAGAACTCAATAAGATTCCTAGCAAACACTATCCGTAGACTGCTTATCAACTATAGTACCATAAAAATAAAGCTAAAAAAGCAGAAATCCTATTTCATTAATAGCATGGATGTATCACAAGCTAGAAGTGATTCTGAGATTTTGAAGCTACTTAACACAATAGTTAATCAAAATAAAGAAATAAAAAGTGACATTGCGCAAATAAAACAAGAGATATCAAACCAGTCTGGAATAATTGAAAATATAAATTGTAGAGTAGTGACATTGGAAGAAGAAAATGCTGAACTAAGAAATAAAATAATTGATATAGAAAGGAAATCCAAAAAAAATAACTTTATAATTTTTGGTATTAAAGAAGATATTACTGATATTTTACAATATGTTTTGAATTTAATAACTAAAAACCTTAAAATAGAAATAAAAGTCCAAGAAATAAATAATATATACAGAATTGGCCAGAAACAAGCAGAAAAATCAAGACCAATTATTCTAGAATTACTAACTAACTTAAAAAAGCAAGAAATTTTCAAAGCCTTACCAAAATTGAAGAATACTGGAATAAGATTCTCTAACGATCTAATATTAAAAGATAGGGAACAACAAAAATTTTTACAAAAACACTTAAAAGAAGCCAGACAGAGACAAGATATTGCGAAAATTTTCAAAAATAAAATAATTATTAACGGTGAGACATTTTCTTATGAAGATTTGAAAAATAAAAATATCATAGAAGGTGAAAAAGAGGATCAATCGGAAGTACTCGAAATCTCCAGTGCCCCATCAACCCCGGTCAGAAATTCAGCATTGGCGTCTAATTATAACATTGTAGAAGGGAAGAAACTTAATATCGTGGAAAAGCTGGAACAAAAAACAACATATAGTGGGAAGGAGTTATCCTTAACAAAAGCTCCAACCCCTGAATCAACAGCATCTTCTTCTAAGAGTGTGAGAAAAAATTCTGTTGAGGATAAGGAATACAATACTCGTTCAAATAGAAAGCCAAAAATCTAAATGTACTATATTCTCTTATTTTTAATTTGTTTTTTTTTTTACATTCTAATTACCATTATGTATGATACTCAAATATAAACGAAATTTGTTTATTTCACCCTATACTTAAATATATATGTTATTAGTAGTCATTAATATTCATATTGTTTAAGTTTGTTTTTGGTTAAAATAAAGTTAGGTACAGAATGAATCAATACATCCGTGATTGTAATTATATTCCGTTTGAGACTAATATTATTGAAACTTCTATACAGTACAGCAATAAATTGTGCCATAATGATGAGCTATTGAAATTTTTCCATATGAACATAAGATGTCTATCAAAAAATTTTGATGAACTCTCTGTATTGCTGGAACAAATCAAAGACAAATTTGACTGTATTGTTTTGACCGAAACGTGGATTATTCCGGATATTAATTTTTTTCAACTGCATGGCTATGATATGTTATACAGTGAGGGAAGATTTAATAAAAATGATGGAGTTGCTGTATTTATAAATAGTTCTTTAGATTATACTGCCGATATCATTGATATAGGGGACTGCAAATCTCTAGAAATAAAAATTATGGTGCAAAAGAAAAGTATAAGAGTAACCGCTATCTACAGATCACCAGCTACTGATGCTGATTACTTTACAACAGAATTAAATAATTATTTAAATGTCTTAAACGGAAAGTGCGATTATGAACTGTTAATTGGTGACATAAATATAGATTTACTTAAAGATGTAAGAATAACACAAGACTATTTGAATGTAATGTCAGAGCATAATTTTATTTCCACTATAAATGACAATACTAGAGTGCAGGGAGATGCTCAATCTTGCATTGATCACATTTTTGTTAAAAGCAAAAGTACCAATATTGTAAATAGTTCATCGTACATACTGAAAACTTATATTACAGATCACTTTTCAACTTTATTTAATCTAAATTTAAAAAGAAAAATATATGATTCAAATAGTCAACAATATATGCAGTTTATTAATTATAAAAATTTAAAAAGTGATTTAAAAAAGTTTAATTGGAATGATTATTATAATATAGAAGATGCATGCGAGTCCGCAAATTATTTTAATAAACTAATTATAGGGAAAATTGAAAATAATACAAAACTAGTTAAACAAAGAAATAAAACTAAAAAAAAAGTATGGATAACGCAGGGTCTAATAAAATCTATAAATAACAGAGATAAATTGTATAAGGAATGGCAAAATAATCCTAACAATGTATTATTAAAACAAAATTTTATCACATATAGAAATTATTTAAATACCTTATTAAAAACAACTAAAATGAATTATTATAAAACTGAAATTAATTTAAATAAAGGTAATTCTAAGCAACTATGGAATACAATAAATGAAATTAGTAATTGCAATAAACAACAAGTTGATATAAAACAAGTTAGACGTCCTGATAATAAAATAACAGAAAACCCAAAAGAAATTGCTAATATTTTTAATGATTATTTTGCTGATGTAGGTCCAGACCTTGCTAAACAAATTGTAAACCGTCCAGGTTTACCCCAATTCAAACAGACATCGAGTCACTCCATTTTCTTGCAACCTGCAACAACAAAGGAAGTATTAGATATTATTTATAACCTAAAATCAAAAAAGTGTCCTGGAATTGATAAAATACGAGCGGAAACTTTGAAAGAAATTGCTAATGAAATAGTGGCACCATTAACTTTTCTTATAAATAAATGCATTGAAAAAGGAATCTGTCCTTCAGAGTTCAAGGTAGCAGTTATAAAACCGATTTACAAAACTGGTGATAAAAACATAACATCTAATTATCGACCAATTTCCATAATAACATCTTTTGCCAAAATTTTTGAAAAAGTAATTAAGATCCGTATTGAAAACTATTTAATTAAATATAAACTACTATCTGACAATCAGTTTGGATTTCAAAGAGGAAAATCAACAGAAGATGCTATTATGGATCTAACACAAAAAATGTATAAAGCTTTAGATGAAAGCGAAGTGGCCATATGTGTTTTCCTGGATCTTGCCAAGGCCTTCGATACTGTTGATCATCGGCAGTTATTGGAGGCCTTGCAAGATATGGGATTTAGAGGTTCTACATATAATTTAATAGCCAGTTACTTGGATAATCGTAGGCAGTATGTCCAATTAAACAAACATATTAGCAATGAACGAATTGTTAAGTGTGGAGTACCTCAAGGTACTGTGTTAGGACCCATTCTGTTCATAGTATACATTAATAACCTACTTTTGCAAAATAGTGCTGCTTCAATAACAAGTTTTGCTGATGATACTGTCCTTTTTTACAAAGCAAAATCATGGATGATATTAAAAGTCTTAATAGAAAATGATCTCGGCAGTATAATAGATTGGTTTAACAGTAAGCTACTTACAATAAACTTCAAGAAAACTATGTTCTTACCGGTATCATGCAACAAATCCACCTTGCCAGATTTTGATAAACTAATAATTAATAATCACGGTAATATCATAGAAATTCTAACGACCGAAAAAGTAAAATATTTAGGTGTAACATTAGACAGTTTCTTACGATGGAATTTTCATGGGTTGAATATTGTAAGTGTTTTACGAACCATCATCTTTAAATTTAAATATCTCCGTAATATATTAGACTTACCTCAAATTAAGATTTTGTACTATGCCCTTGTGGAATCTCGCCTGTCGTACGGTATATTAGGTTGGGGAGGAATATCATCCACTTATCTAAAAAATATAGAGACTATTCAGAAAAGATTTCTGAAAATAATGTTGAAAAAAGAACATACTTACCCTTCTAACCTTCTTTACCTTGAAACGGAAATATTAGATCCTAGGCAAATATTTTATGTAAAAATACTACATTATAATTTTAAACATAGTTACATTTTTAAACCTTTACAGAACATTCATCAAACTAGAAATAAAACAAAAGAAAACGTCAAAACAATAAAGGCGCAAAAAACAATTGGACAAAGAAGTTGTGCATACCTAGGTCCTAGGCTGTACAATAAACTCCCTCAAAACTTAAAACAGATAATGTCATTTCCAAAGTTTAAAAAAGAATTAAAAAAACATGTATTAAAAATTGAGAGAAGTCAAATACACAGTCTAATTGATATAAAAAATAATTAAATGCATGTAAATTAGCCAATAGCTATGTATATAAGTATATTATTTTATTTTAGTGAGCTATATATAGGTTAATAATGTATTATATTCTGTCAAATTTATTTAATGTTTCTTTAAAAAAAAAAATAATAATATTTATTCATTTATAATAATCCATCTATTAGGATAACATGTAAAAGAAATTTAAAAAATTCTTTTTACATAAATTTGATATTGCTTACTTAATTATATTTTGTTACTATTACTGTAAATGGGAATAATATTTAAATTTTGTACCTTATGGAGCACCACTATAAATCTCCGCAGACAAGTATTCTTTTGCGGATTTTTTGTGTGTTTAGTATACATATGTAGGTTGAAACATCTAAAAAAAATATTTATATTAAAATTTGTATTGTGTTAACGAATTAATTGTGAATAAACATATATTATTATTATTATTATATTATTATTATTATTATTATATAGTACGAATACAAAAATAAGTACCTATTATCCTCCAAACATGATATCAAAAGAAGAAATATTAACTAATATAGCATTATTCAATTGAGAAATAAGAATGAAAGGCGTATAACTGTATCAAAAATTTATTTATTTCTTCCGTAATAATGGAATTTCATACTACCACAAAATCAAATTACCGTATAAAATTATTCTAATCGTTTCAGGATTACAGGTTTGTATATGGTGTTAGTTTGGGATTAGAGGATTTTTTCTACTGTTTGAGCGTTCCGACCGCACCGCTGTTATGTTGCACCCTTTCGTTAGGGAGAACTTCCGCTGCTTGATTTCCATTCAACGGCCATCCATCTTGTTTGAGATGGTTTAAACTGACAGACAGCAAGATCCGAGAGTGGTTCTATTCCGATGACATGGCACATATCTATTCCGCTACTTATACTCAAAACTTAGACGCCAATATTAGGGAACGTATATTTTATTTAAATATGTATATGAATTTAAGTTCGAATTTTAAAACACATCAAATTTTTGTTTAAAACTATGCGAAAATGTATTTTATTTGCAATAAAATGTAAGTGATAAAGGAATGTTTATTCGAGATTTTAAAATTTTATTTTTATTGCTAGAATTCAAATGATATGTTGGTTTGTCATTTTATTACTTAATTTTTAGATGACATAATAAATTGCGAAAGTACTTGGTGCCAATAAATTCGACGTGCGCTTCGCTAACCAAATTGACATCATCGGGAGATGATTTTTTTTAATCACTAGTTTTAGTTATCACCTATATTTAAAACAAATGTATTGTGAGTGTAAGTTTTGAGAACTTGTCCAGCACTACTAAAATAATCGTAGTAAAAATTTAATTAAACTACATCCCTCGCCACATCCACATTATGTCGAAGCAGTTGCCAGTTGCATAAGTATTAAGGAAACAGGTACAGAAACACAAATCGAGTATTTTTTACTACTATACATACTAAGCATTTTCAAAGTGTGTATATTTTCGTCATGGGTCGTGTGATACGAATTTGGAAAGAGAACGTTGAAATTTATAACATCAGAAATTTTTAACAATTTATATGAACATACAATGATACAATGGAGTGAATTTTAAGGTGAATGCCCCTGTATCTCGAAAGAAAGCAATGGCAGAGATAATACATATATACAAAGAAATCACTTATTTATCGGTGACAAACCGTACGTACTTTGGGGTGACCGTTCAAATAAGCAGTTCCGCATAGAACAACCAAGCAGCCATCACATTGTAGATTGTTGATTGCGGTTTAATTTCCAATATAGGTATTTTTGAGATAGCATGCACCACAAGTTTGATATAAAGTCAAAACCAAAAAAAATCTCCTTTGAAAGGGGATGTTCCGAGGGGAGCTGTGTCCCACAAACTCAGATCATAAATGAGTATCTCAGGATCAATATAATAAAAAAAAGTCAAAATTAAGTAAATCCTATATAGTTTCCCAGCTGGAGAATGAAAATAAGGGTGGGGAGTATACCTTATATTATCTAAGTACTCAAAGCCATACGGTTCAGATTACTCTTATATTACAGTAATCCAAAATTCGAAAAATGTTTTCCTGGTGGTAAGAAACAGAGAGGTAGGATAGGTAGAGACAGAGTTACATAGCTGAGATTTCGCAAGTTCCAAAGTTATAAAATAAAATCTCACTGAGTTTTACAAAAATCAGTCTACCAGTTAGCGTAAAGCAACAACGACTACTATCGTGCCAGATATGTTCAAATTAAATCTCCTAGTAGGATTACATTTCTAATATAGCTAAATTAGCTGATATTTGCTTGGTTTCCTTTTATAGAACTAACAATGTTGTTTTTCACCTTAATGAAAAGTTCTATATAAATAGCTTATTTGCCCTGGTTTGAAATGATATTCACAGATGTGGAAATTTGCACCTAAAACGATTCCCAAAATTTGGTTTGCAATATGAAAAGAATATTTCATATCTGATTCTTGTCGAGGACTCGTATGAAGCTGTATACCAATAGCGAAACATGGTCTGAGTAAAATGGTAATGGTAATATACAGTCGCTTGGTGCCAAATAGTACCCGAATTTCGAACTAATTCTATAACTCCTTGTAATTTTTTTGCGGATTCTAAAACTTTAGGATCGTAACTTCAAATATTAAAAAGAAATATATGTGTTTTTACCCCTAAGAGGGTGAAAACTTTACGCTAAACTGTATAGTATCTTAGATATCCATGTACCGCAGTATAAAAACAAAACTTGTAAATATCATAAATTATTTACTCCCGAATTTATTAATTACATTAAATTAAAAAATAAACATAGAGCCAAGTATCAAAAGAACAATTCTGATTATGATGTCAATGAGTTTAGGCGGCTGAGAACTCTTATTAAAAGATTATCAAGGGATGCGTATAGAGAGTATTTGAGTAACGTTCAGGAGTCAATTATTCAATATTCACGATCCTCAAAACTTCTGGAAATTTTTCCAATCTAAAAAGAAAACTTCAAGAATTCCAGGCAGCATGACTTAAATAATATCACTTATGATAATACACAATTTCTTGTTGAAGCATTTAGTGATTATTTTAGTAGCGTGTCTAGAATCAATGAAACATCATCCTCGGAGTCAGACACTGACAAGATGGTTGCTAATGCCATTACCTTTACCACCTCTGATATTGTTAAGGTCATAAAAAAATTAAAAAACAAATTCACTTCTGGACCTGATCAGATTCCTTCCTTTTTCGTAAAAGATAGTACACATGTTTTTGCTATTCCTCTCTCCATCTTACTTAATTTAGCATTAAGGACAGCAACATTTCCAAATTAATGGAAAATGGCTAAAATCTGTCTCATTCTTAAGGCCAATAATCCATCTGTAGTTAATAATTATAGGCCCATTTCGGTGTTATGCAACTTCGCGAAGGCTTTTGAAATGCTTCTGTATGATAATACACTACTAGATGTGAAGAATTCAATTACACTTTTGCAGCATGGCTTCATGACAAAACGTCCAGTTCAGTCAAATTTATGTTTAATTACTCAATTTATTGCTGAAAACATTGATAGTGGAAGTCAGGTTGATGTTATTTACACGAATATTTCATAGGCCTTTGATTGCATAGACCATGAACTTTTACTGAACAAATTGACGGCATTTGACATTAATACTTCCATTATCTTGTTACTAGAGTCATATCTATCCAACCGAAAACAGTTTATTACAACGGATTTAAATCTTCCTCTTTTATTGCTACTTCAGGTGTTCCTCAAGGATCAAATTTAGGGCCCCTTTTATTTTTACTTTTTATTAATGACTCGTCTGAGGAATTAACCTGTAAAAGATTATTTTTTGCTGATGATCTAAAAATTTATTGTAGCATTGAAAAAAATGGAAGATTGCGTCAGTCTTCAAAGAGAACTAACTAATGTATATGATTATTGTAGTGTAAACAAAATGAATTTAAATACTGCTAAATGCAAAGTAGTAACCTATACATATAAAAAACTTCCAATTCATATTCGTTACCATATATTGATCACGTGCCCTTGGTTAGAGTTGACACCATCAGAGATCTTGGAATTGAATTTGACAATAAGTTATCCTTCTCAGTCCACATAAATAACATTACGTCTTCAGCATTGAAATGGCTTGGCTTCATAACCAGAAATTGTAAGTCGTTTAATAATGCAATTGCTTTAAAATCCTTATACTATGCCTATGTTATGTCTAAATTAAATTACTGTACACTGATTTGGCACCCACATTATGAAAATCACAAAAATTCAATTGAGATGGTCCAAAGGAAATTTTTAAAATATCTTGCATATAAACTTGATGCTTATTACCCCGAGAGAGGCACAGGTCATAATCTTTTGCTACTGAGATTCAATGTTGTTAGTCTTGAGCTAAGGAGAGCCATTTTTGCTATAATATTGGTTTATAATTTAGTGCATAATAATATTGATTGTCCGGATCTATTATCCAACTTAAATTTTCTAGTACGCAGGCTGACTTCAAGGCAAGATGTCACATTTTACAATAATATGGCTAAAACTAATGTCCTGATTAAGAGTCCTATTTGTGTTATGTGCTCCGATTTCAAACAGAATTTCTTTAAATTGTGACCTATATGAATGCACACTTAAGGAAGTATTAAATGCAGCTCACTTAAATGCTACCACTATGCTTGCTCTGTAAATATATTCTAAATATTATTGTTATTCATCATAATATTATTTGTTTGTAAAAATGTATTTGAAATGATTTTTATTATTGCTATTTTTTTTTTCATAACATTGCTTAGGCTATTTGGTACATGTTACATTTATGTTTAATTTTATACAGTGCGCGCCAGCCGACTAGGAACATGGGACCTCGAAATGAATAGGTAAACGCACCTCGATCTAGCCTCGTCCTTTGTACCGTTGTGCGTTCAATCCCATTCTCACCCGTAACGAGGACACTTGATCGAGTGCGGCTGCCCGTTCATTTCCCGTCCCGTGTTCCTAGCCGGGTGGCGCGCACTGTATATGTATGTTATATACCTATATATATTTCTTTCTTTTTGTAACATAGTTGTATTACATTAAATTTTATTTCTGTAAGTATTTCAAAGTTTTCCTGTAATTGAATTGTAAAATCTGTTGGGCAAATAAACTAAATAAATAAATAAATTAATAAAACCACCCCTGAAGTTTAAAATTTAATACTGACTCAAATATTAAGAGTTAGTTATTAGAAAAAATCATCTTATATGTGTTTGAGGTCGCTGATTACGAATCTCAAGTCAGAATTTTAGAATTCGCGATTGCACCCCTAATATGACCGATATAATAGGGGTACAATAGAAAAACATACCTATTTTGTCGATGAGGAAACGATGAGTCTAAACAAATTTTAATTTTATGGATTATTTTTGTTATTTCATTAGCTAACTTTTTTGCTAAGGCAAACTTTTTCGAAAATGTGATATTCTTCGAGTAATTTGCTTAAAAACCTATGAAAAATCAGTGTTTTTCGCTTAAAAATCAACGTTTTAACCCTGTAACTCAGCGGGTATTAAAGCAAAAAGAACATTATGGGAGTTGGTTTTTTTGCGGTATAATTCGACGATCTACACGTTCCAATAGTAATTTTTTTTCCCGAACCCCCTAAGTTGACGATAAACCCATCCCCAACGAAAAAGCACCCTTATTCCTTTTTAATATATTATGTTATTTGACCCATTTTGAATCAAACTATCCAAAAATATTTGAATTTAAAACAGCTGTAGAATTAGTTCGAAGTGAGATCACCAAGTGATTGTACTAATAGTTACTAATAAAATTAAATTATTAACATTATCGATCTCCAGTAAACCAAAGTCTGAGTTCATAAAACCAAATGAACTGTGTGTATCAAACTGCCTCATAATAAAAAAATGTCCTTACTAGATCATGTCTTCCCATTGTGTTCTTGCCCTTTGTGAAATGTCACTCAATAAAAGAAATGAAATTGAGGGTGGTTAAAAATTTCAAAAGATTTGTTATATTATATATTTTTACTGTATGTTTTCGAAATTATTATATAAGGTTTTATATAAAAAATATAAAAAGAACATTAGAAAAAATAATTTAAATATTCATTCAATCATTCATTCATATTGCTCGTCTTCTTTATGTAAAGATCATTTAATGAAAAATGAGAATAATTGGAGATTGGCACATCCATACCTGAACAGACAAAGTTGAAATATGAATGTGTATTGTTATTCACATCTTAACAAGCTAATATTATCCAAAGTAAAATATTTGTATGTATCCAATTCGAATTAGCAATTACAAATTTTTACATCATTCTAATGAACAGGCACTTCATTTCCCTACACTAAGTTACCCACAAAAAATTTTTAAAAGTACTCTTCCCGATATATCTATTATATTTTAATTTTATTATTATTTCTATTAACATATTCCCCCGAAATTAGAATTTTATCGGCAAACTAACTGGGCCCATGTCGCATTTACCAATCACTTGCAGAAGTCAAGAAATTATTTCGGTATATTCTGTACTGTACAATAAATTAATAGGTTTCGCAATTGTGATAATGTTTCGAAATAATACAATGTCTATTGAGCATTTACTCAAAGACAAAGAATATATATTGAAAATATCTTGTACACATTTAGAATAAAAAATTCATTGCAAAATTTAATTTTTGAAAGTAAAAGTGTAACATTGTTATTTATGGCCCTATCATTGGAAATAAAAATTATAAGTCACGTATTGCCACTGCTATGTATTCCTTGAATGCATCCCCATTGTCGATATTTTCCGTGAAGAATTTTAATATGTCGCCGATTTTACAAACTCTTAAAACAAGTGGCAGCTGTTTCTGATGTTGGGAGATGAATTTTATTTCAATATTTGATAGTTTTCGTGCCTCTCGTGTCGACACCCACCCCAGTGATCCAAGCTCTATTCCCGATATTCCTGGACCCACTCTCTCTATATGCAAAGCATTTCAAAGCTATAACTTTACTAAAACATTGAAAACACTTCAAACTTTCCATGGAAACCTCCGAATCAGAGATATCTGAAAGACAGAAAAAGAAAGAAATATACTGTCAGCTGCTGAAAATTATTGTGATTATGCTAATTCTTTTTCTTTTACATCATTCGGTATATGCAGTATGTCTACACCAAATTTAAACTAAAGAGATTTATATCTGTGGAGGTGGCGTTCATTTCATTAAATAAATACGGAAAGTATGTTTTCAAGTCAGATCCAAATAGTACTGTAAAATAATAGTGCCACCCCTCTTATAATTGATATCAACATTAGTTTACTTAAGCTAATTCAAGAACTTACTTTATTAGGTATTAAGTATATTGTATAATTTAGGTATAAACGGGCTGCTTTTATAGATTAAGTTTAATTTTAATCATCTGCCAATAATGTCAAATTGGTCGGCGAAACCTGCGACGAATGTTAAGTTGTGTCCAGTGAAAAGCGCTTCAGTATTAGAAATTATAAATAATTATTAAGAAACATTTGTTAACAGAATTACTTCAAAAATAGGTTGCTTTTGGAGTACCTTCCAACGAAAGTCATCCGTCAGCTTTGCGAATAATCTGAAGAGAACGCATCTTCAGATATGCATATCATTAGCTGTATTAGAAGTTAGTTGATTCACCAAATTTAAATCCAAATGAGTTTGGCTGAATGCACGATGGTTTTTCTGGAGTATTTCCAGTAACTTCGCCAAGTAATGTGGCTCCAAATTCAATACTTACCTCAGAGAAAGACAACGTAAAGTGGATTTTTTGCAAATGCGCTACTGCTACACACATTTCTTCGTTTAATTTATAATTTGTAAAAATTATGTCATTAAAAAAAATTAAACTCTAAATTTAAATTCTTTAACACTTAATCTCTTTATATCCTCAATTTCTTTAGTGCACAAAAGACGTAGAATGAAGTTTACAAAATTCTAAAATTTTCTTCTGTCACACATTTCTGAAAGATGAAAATGATTAACTAGAGAAACCGTTTCCGCTTCAAGATTTACGTATAAACTTTTGCACACAGAGATTAAATTACCTTTTCGATCTCTAATTCCAATTATCTTTTTATGAATAATTTATATCTAATATGTTTAGTATATCGGATGATATCGTGTATCTGTCATATATACCAATAATAATAATATATTTTATTGATTAGGGTGAATTTTGTTGATAATTACTAATAGATGTTTTAAGCCAATCTATCTTTATTATTAATATTATCGCGTGGGAGTATAATGTACATTATGAAAGTAGATAATACTAATGAGAGAATATAATAACAAATATGATGTTGCTCCGTTCGATCACAACTATAAGTTCTATAAAAAAATTTAGAACTAAAGACTATAAATAGAAATTGATTAAAATTTCGAGGCAAGTAGAGATAAAACTTTTATCGTATTTTATGTGCAAACGTTATTCATCGATTTTCTTTCGGGTGTTATCTATACAAGTAATGACTTAAATGACAATCTTTTAAACGACTCTTCATGAACCAACTGTATAACTTTAGATATTGCTTTCACCTTTGAAGGCAATTTATTATCTCAACGACTTCTTTTATAGCAAATCGTTACCAGTCAATATAGTAATAGACATGTAGGTAAATTTATAGAATCGACCTGGCTTGTCATTATTTATTAACAGCACATATACATACTTAAGTAATTGATTAATTCATTCTAGTATGTAAATTTAGAACAAGAAAATTAGCAATATTTCTGGTATTCTTTCGTAGGGTTTTCATGTTCTTATACTTATGATAAT
The DNA here is from genome assembly GCA_963680705.1 of Rhagium mordax. Classification (NCBI taxonomy): domain Eukaryota; kingdom Metazoa; phylum Arthropoda; class Insecta; order Coleoptera; family Cerambycidae; genus Rhagium; species Rhagium mordax. The sequence goes on along the minus strand of OY796659.1, from coordinate 16,860,122 downwards.
GACAGTTTCAAAAATGTCCAAGTAATGGTCGTAATATATTTGCAGAAATAATCATATGCCAACAATTAAATACCGAGTGAGAAGCAAACAATTTTAAATACAATGTGCCACGAATATGCTATTAAAAATCAAATTTGACTACGTCATAGGTTTTACTTTGGTCTAGTAACATTAAAACTGTCATTTACCTACTCTGGATGGCTTTAATTGTCACTGTTTCATTTACAATTTTTAACTTTGTTATTGTACCTACCTATATTATAGTTATTTCAAAAACTCGACTGCAAGGAAAATAAAATAAAATTTTGTTACAAATATGTCTTCAGTTGAAAAGCAATGATTTTCTCAATAAATGTCATGGGTTTAAGTAATATACTTAACTCTCAAGTCAGTTAAATTTATGAATTTTCAAATTTAGAAAACGGTATGACTACGACTTGTTAAAGACTGAAGATCCAAGAAAACATAAAATAGGTAGGTACAGGATGATTCCTATAACGTTCTCATCTCAATTTTTTGGCTGGAAATGTCTTTGGAAATAAAATAAAAATGTTTAATATAGCTTAAGTATAGCATTTTTCTAAGCCAATTTGGTGTTAAATTATTTCAATTCAATATTTTACTAAATATGTGGGTAAATGTACATGTTATGTTATATTTTAGGAAAGAGAACTTAAATCTTTTTTCAAAATTGTAAAAATATACAGGGTGTTCCATTAAAAAAACGCCTTGCCTTATTTCTTTCCAGTTTTGTTTGATTTTCAATTGTTTAGTTTTTGAAATTTTCGGAATCCTTGGAAAAAATATTATAAGTTACATTAAATATTTTTATTTTATTTCTAAAGAAAAACAAAAAAATTGGGGTGAGGACGTTATAAGAATCATCCTGTACTTATAAAAACGGTCGTAGCTTCATATTTTTGATACGGAAATAAAATTGATTGTTGGTGCAGGATTTTGATATAACTTTATAAACATTAAGTTTTGATGCTGATTTTAAGCTGTTTGTCAATTGGCATTGTTATGATGTAAAAAATTGTACGGAAGTGGGGCTAGGAAAATTTACCAACTTCTGTCCAGGCACAATTTTTTTTTTCATTATCGCTGTGGTATACAGAGTAATTTTCAACAAACTCCAGATATCCAAGTAGTATGTTCCTGCTATTAAGTTGTTTATGCACGAGAAACACTAAATTTTAATGTAAGTAATTGTTTATGATATTGTTTTGATTGATTTTAAATATTAAAGTGCCTAAAATAAGTACGTATTTCCTTCAATATGTATAACTATAATCATTCAGTAATTGTTTAAATATTATTTATATATTTTGGGTTCATTTTGTAAAATTTTATTATATGCCAAAAAATTTACAGTAATTAATTTATATCTTACAGTGCCCTGATGATGGTAATAAATTATACCGAAACGTCGGCAAGTTAATGTAATAGTGTTTTAATTAAATTGGACCTAATACCCCAAAAATCTAAATCTTTAATTAAATTGTGGTCTGACAATTCTAATTATATTAATATAAGTGTCCCGGGCTTGATTTTCGAGAAACACATAATGGTGTAAACAGTGATCGTCTATCTATTTCAACTGCCAAGCTACAGAGCGTTTTTTGAATGTTGGCATTTTTGGCTATAGATTCTTAAAGCACTTTTTTGCGTAGAATCCATTGCTGATGAAAAGAAAATTATGCATGCTTTAGTTTCGACAAATAGAAATAACTCATTTTTTTTAATGGAACACCCTGTAAATTATTCCATTGTTCGATTACAATTTAAATTAGCTTTCCAACGATATATAAAATACGCTGTTATAAGATAATATGGAAAACTATTGTGCGCAAGTTTTACTGCGCGACAGTCTCGGAAAGAAGCCAAATCTGATGACGGTGAAGTTAAAGGCGTTTGAGTGTCACACGACGTTGGTCGAACAACCTATCAAAATCAATAGTACGCAAGACTAATCACGCAACAGCTCAGGAATGACGCGTGACCCACCACGCAGCGCCATCAAAACGAATCCACACCTCCTAAACGCACAAATAATTGTTTATATCATTCTAATCTATTTTTATCACCACAAGTTGTTAGCATTATGACTATAACTATTTAAAGAGGAGTAAACCATAATTCTTCAACCTTAACACTTTTATTAAATTTATTTGTTTATAAAGAAGGCCCAACCATCATTCTACTCAGAGATATATCCAGGCCGATTCATAAGGAATGGGTAATATTTTACCTGTAAATTCTATAATATTATTTTTTTTAATAACTGGGGGTCAAATATTAATATTTGCTGTGATACAGGGTAAATAGTGAGGGATAAGTACATCCCTCTGGTGGTCAGTTGCTACTACCAGTCAAGACATCGACGGTGTCTCTGTGACCGATACCGGCTTGCCAAGCACCAGAGGGATGTACTTATCCCTCACTATTTACATGTGCTGGGTCTGCCATAAGCCAGTTTGGTTTGCCTTTGTTATTTGTCTTTTCAGCTACCTGTGGCACACTGATGAGAACATAAAGAGTTCGAAACCGGTCTGTGTCTGGTGGAGAAAAGACAAATAACAAATTTGGCTTACCAATTTTGGATTTATAGGTATAATTCAATGGGAGTAGGGGCCTTTGCCCGTCCAGTAGTTGTTTCCTATAATCCTATTTACTAAGTGATACAGGGTGTTAAAGTTATAAAAATAATTCAGTAATTTTCATTCATTCATTAATTCTTTCATATTTAAACATAAAAGCCGGCGCAATTAGGTTTTTTGACTGAGAATATGCTATCATTTTTTGTGTATCGCATAGAGGGCGCCACGTAAGCTATTTTGCTTTAGCAGAATCCGTCATAACTTTTTTGTACCTCGGTCATTTATAATCTCATGACAAATTTTTGAACTAACCATTACTTTTTAAAAAAAGGGATACTTGTTTCATGTTCATAAACTGCACTCCTATCGAGATATTTACATTTTAGAAAATCCTGCGCATCCATAATTTTAAACAATCATCCTAATTAATTAAAAGTTAAGTGTTAAAAATGTTTAACAGAGTGTGCTATGGAAATAAGTGAAACATACTGACTTATTGGAAACTATCAAACATACAAAAGACACTCAATCTGAAAACAAGATGGTCATGTACCCACATTGGTTTTAATTTAAATACTGTGTGATATGTTGACTATGTTGTAGTATCATATGATGTTTTTTCGATATTTTGCCATTAACATGAAATTTCAAACGATCTATTTTTGCAACGACGACATATAGTTACGCCCTTATGGAAAACCTCTCTTCAGTCACGCAACTGTCATTTCAATGTTTGGTCAAAACCATAATAATTAGAAGTTTTAGACACAATTATTGGAAAATTTTTTTATATGTGGAAAACTCAATCATTTTCTATGTGTTAAAAACATATTAGAAAGATGAAGTTTTAAATTTACAACTAAAGGGCTAGAAAAAATAGCAATCAAATGCATGAAGGCACTTAAGGTCGATAAGTAAAATTTCAATGGATGATGTATGGGTCATTCATTTATTAAAGATGAAATTATGAAGTCCAACAGAGTAACGAACGATGCTATTGTATCAATCCTGGTAATCAATTAAACATCATATATTATCTGATAATTTTTTATCTTCCATTTGACACTAGATGGACTAAGTAGTTTGTTTAAAACATTAAAACTTAAATGAGTCTGTCCTATCACCAATGAATTGAATTTAATGTATAAAGAAAAATTTAAAAAAAAAGAATAGGCGTTGGTACCAACTGTTCGTATTCTAAAAATAGTTTCCCTACAAAATATTTTTATTTTGATTAAAATATATTTATAGCTTGCTACGTTAATAAAATGTTAATCTCTTTATGAGCAGACTTGATACAGAAGCAAAGTATATATGCAGCTACTTTTCTAAAATCTACGATATTTTTAATTATTTATTGCAAATAATTTTCTTTCGTAGTAATTTAGCCAAAATAATTTTGAATTTGACATAAATAGTATGGGGACATACATTGGTAACCCAAAGTGAACGACGCAAGGACAGAACTTATTCACATGTTCACGCATGTTAAACTGATAGTAAATATCGAGGTAAATATCGACATTTAAATTAATGAAGATCATAAGAGAAGACGACGTTATAAATGCACGTAGTATTCCTGTGCTTTAAAAATAACTGAATGAAGTTTCCTTCAGTGTGACAACCGGTTATTTATAAATAGTTTATGTATCGCCATTGTTAGATTAGGATTAATATTAATCATCCCTCGAAGATGCCAACCTGACTGGTGAAACATGTGTATTCGATGTTTTGTTGTCAAGTAACAGAATAATAAAGAATCGACAAATTGAGTCAACAAAACAGTAATGTTTTTATAAAATTTTCCAACTTTTAATTATTTAATCACTAATACAATTAATTAATCATATAATATGTAATTAATTAATATGTTATTACTGAGTATTCTGTATAAATTTTAACACGTTGTAGAAGATTCGTGTTGACCCAATGATTTAAGTATAAATTTTCACATATCCTTTCGATAAATATTCTCGGTGGTGTTCCTGTTAACATACCAATAAGAAGCAATCAGTGGCTTGTCACTGTACGTTACACCACTCGTGACGTCACCAATGATGGATTACTCTTCTTGCAGCCCTTCCTTCTGTACTGCCAACTTGTTGGTTGTTTAGTTGTTCAAGTTGTTGACGTTGTTTAAGGGTTTCTCCCTTACTTAAATTTTAATTTTGTTATCTTTATTCCACATGGAGAAAATGTCAAATGTCTGAGTGGAGTATATGGTAATGATATATTGTATTATCTGTAATTAATCTCTACTTCTTTATTTTAAGCTGAAATGTTTCGTTTGCAAGTAACGATTTTTTCAATGTTTGCTTTAATAAATGAAATAAAAAAGCAAGTAAAAAATATTCTGAAACATTTAACTTGACATTGATAAAATATTTTAGTTTTTGTGATTTGAAAGTCATTATGAACTTTAATAAATTTCTGAATTTAAGGAAATTCCGTCTTTCCCATATTCTTTTTCTTATAAGTAAATCAGTGAGATACATTATATTACATACCTGTATATTTATTTTTTGTTTCGATTTTTAATACAGCATTCAAATTATCCTTTGTAACTAGTTAAGGCAATGTTTTTTAACCGTGTTCGCCCTTGTATCTTTCAGTCATGAAAATTGAGCATATTAACATAAGACCTATTTTTACTGGCTTTAATGATTCTGTAAATTTGATCCTTAACAATAATTTTGATGTTGTTATGGTGGCAGAAACTTGGCTGTACGAGGATGTTGATGCTGAAAGAGTGACTATACCAGAATATAGGCATTTTCGTAGAGATAGAAGAGACAATTGAAGCTGTTACTTTGTCAAGCGTTTCCCCAGATTTATTAGTAAGCGAAGGACTTGAATATTTATTTGTCGTAAGTAGTTAAATTACATAACTTTAATTTAAAATTGCAATTGGTGCATTCTATAGGCCACCGATTACTAATATTAATACTTATCTTAATGATAAGATTAACCTTGATAATATTTTGTCCCTCACTTGCCTTGCCAATCATTAATGAGGCTATTTGCCTGGGTGATTTTAATGTTAATTTTTTTAATACTGCTAATCCAGTAGAATACTGCTTTGAAACTCATGATTTTACTAAACTGCGAAATGAACCCACAAAAATTGCTCCAGTACATTAAGTGACCCAAGTTTTATTACTAACTCTGATTTAGTTCTCCTCCAGTACAAACAATATCTATAGAAGGCTAATGTGATAGCGAAAGAATATGTACATCTTCTTGGCTACATCGTTTTTTAATTGGTAACTATAATGAATTAATTTTGTGGTGAGTTAAAAAAAAATGTTTTCAATAATTTATTTTTAGACGCTTTGAATTTTGTAATTTTTAATTCAATTTTTATCGTGTATTAAAGAAAGTCCAATAACTTTAATAATTGAATGTTTAGAGATGAAACATCAATATAAGTATATCAAATTGGATATGTTTGATATTATTATGCTTGTATAAAGCCTAAATAAAGTCATTTATAACAAAACTATAGTAGGCATTTCAGATTAGGTTCATTTTTTGTGAAATATATATTAAGACGATAAAAATGAGACCGAAATATGTAGCTGTTCGTGATTTTGAAAATTTTGACTTAAATCTAGGTATTCCTTGGTATGACATATTTTTAGACAATAATATCGATAACAAACTTGCATATTTTAATAATCTTTTAATTTCCCTCTTTAGCATGCTCCAGTTAAACGAATAGAGTTGCTAAACCAAAGGCATCATGGTTGACCTTTAATTTAGGATTAATAATGAAATGAGAGACAAGGCTTTGGAGAAATTCAAACACACCAGTACTGATTCTGATTGGGTATTATATAAAGAGTTATAATGTACCTACACTGTAGCTATGGTTAGGGGAGGAAAGAAGGGACATTTAAATCATGTTTATTTTCAAAAGAATTCTAAGAAATTCTGGTCTGCTCCTAGTAATCTTAAGATTCTTTCCATGAAAGATTTTTCTTTACCTAATGAACCATCAGATCCGAATGAGGTTATTAGATTTTTTGCATCACGTTTGCAAAATATTTCAGACTGTTATTGTTGCAATGAAAAAAATTAATTTTATGGTTACAATATTTTGAATGCTATAACAATCAATTTTCCTTCAGGCGAAGAAGTACATGATATTTTAAATAATATAAAAAGATGCTTTTGGTATCGACACATTACTTCTACTATGCTAAAATATTGTAGTCCATTTATTGATCACATTAGCCCAGGATCGATCTGAAGCTTTATATAGGAAACCATGAACAACTTCGAGACAAACTGAAATTTGGTATATAAGTTTGTATTGGGGTCCTTAAAATACCACCTAACTCCACCGGTAATCCGCCGTGCCTGTCATCCCTAAACAACCCCCGCCAGGGATGAAAATCGGACTTTTTTAGTTTTTTGGCGATATCCTCAAAACAAAGCTATATACGAAAAAATATAAAGATAGAAAAATTAAAGAGCATAAAAATTTCCTATAAAATTACGTTTAGCAGATATATTTTGTTTTACCAGTGGTGGAGTTATCATATTGGGCTATTACTTATTTAAATAATTGCTGCATTGAACAAACATTTATTAGGGCCACTATACGAAACGTAGGTTAGATGTTTGTTGGGACGGGTTTGATACAGTGACCAAGATGTTTTTTAGATGTTGTAATACCCCCTGAACGCAGTCTCACGTTGGCCTCACTAATGGCTTGGAAAGGGGTAACAAAAACGAAAACAAATGCATTAATAAAAGTGGAGTTGCTCTAGTAATCTAGACAAATGTGCAAGTCGTTGCTGATTCGAAATGGTAATTAAATGAAATAAACAATAAACAATTAATATGGAACACAAAATAAGAAATATTATAAATGGAAATTTTTAAATTATGTTTAATTGGATTAAACTGGAAAAATTTTTATTTTTTTTACTTCAAATAATTATCTGTCTCACTCTCAATGCGATTTTAGAAAAGGCTACAATATAGCTTTGTCAAATGTAACTAATGACTATATTAATATGACAGATATGACAGTGAGTTGGTTAGTGTACTGATGCTTCTAGATTTTTCCGAAGCGTTCGATGTTCTTAATCAAGCTACTATGTGCAAAATTTGAATATTATGGTTTCGATAATTTGTCACTTTCACTTATTGCTTCTTATACAAATAATATATCACAAAAAATATGTATTGACAGTAAAAATTCCTCAAGTGTTGATATAAATTCCGGTGGTCCACAAGGATCAATATTAGGCCCCCTATTATTTATAATTTACACTGTTGACATATTGTCTGCAGTGAGTATATGTAAGATACATGCTGATGGCATCCAATTATATAATATGCATTTTGATGTAAATGATTTTTCTAATTATTATTATTATCAATGGGGAGCTTGAAATTATCAAACAGCTTTCCTATGAGCAATTTTGAATCCAACTACCTGTAATTTATTGATTTTTGGCAATAAAGAAAGACATATTTAATAGAACATCCATACATTAAAATGTATAATTCTCCATTGCCAATAATCAATCATGTAAAGAATCGAGGGGTGATTTCTGACTGACTTAGCCTTTAAGGAATATATTAAAATTATATTACGGAAATCTGTCTCCTATTTATGCTAATCGGAAATTCCGTAATATAATACAATATTTTATGACATATAATTTTAAAAAGTAGTTGTCTTTATAGGATTCGACAGATATGTTTTTAATAATTTTTCTGTCCTCCGACAGATTTTGTATATATATATATATATATATATATATATATATATATATATATATATATATATATATATATATATATATATATATATATATATATATATATATCAAATTGGATATTTTTTATTATTAACGATATTTATAATCATTGCGTTATTTTATTGTCTCGTAAATAAAATACGATGCAATACAAAGATAAAAAAATATCATTTACAGCATTATTCATCCTCATTTACACTCTAGAAAGATGACATAATAATATAGTATTATAGCTAAAACAAAATTTAAAATTTAAAGTTGTCATCTGTCTGTTTCTAGAAATGTAATTCTATGAACGCAACAAGATATGTATCAAAAAGCGCGAAGAAACATAAAACGTAAGATGAAAATTTCGGGCAGATAATTTCCTGGTATATGCCAGCATCCTCATTGATCATACATTTTCCGTTTCCAGTATATTTACCAGTGCCTTTATCGCATCCCCGTTATCACAAACACCTATTAACCGCTCTTCGCCTGCACTTGTCATTGATCCCGATTCGAAGCATTCTAGATAGAGACTTGCTCATTACTCACACCCTGGAACTCTCATTTCCCTCTTCGCGCCCAGTATTTAACGTCGTGGGGTACTCGACGTCTCCCTGCCCGCTTATCTCGCTTGATTATATTACACCTAACCTCAATAACTAAACACAATTTATAATGCTTAACTATGTTATCAGCGCCGATGTTAGTTGTAGAAGCTTCTTAAATTTATTAAAAGGGCAAGAGAAACATAAACGAGGAGTACTAAAAAATAAATGCACAATATTTTTGGTCTTCACTGACTATTAACATTATGCCAAACTACTAAATCCGAATATCCGAAAAAAATGGAATTTTTAGTAGAAGTGAATTAACTCAAATTATTAATTCATTAATTAATTCTTTAATTAATTCAAATGTGCATATCTTCGCGTATGTATGCGGATTAGTCATCGTTTGTGTCTGATTGGATCAAATTTAAAGTATGAAGAATGCATGAACGATTAGTTAATACAGAATCTATATAATCCTAAATTTTAAAATTCGTTTGAAAGCTATTTTTTCATAAGACCTATGTAGTAATGGCGTGCCATTTTCTGATACAGAGATGCAAAATGTCGCATTAAATTGAAAGAACTGCAATTATAAAAGTCAGTTATATCACCAATGATTTATGTATGAATAATTTGTACAGAAATAATTTTGAAAAATCATAAATTTTCTTGATATAGTGTTTGTTTCTTTATTTGAATACCCCGCTGAAAACTAAACTATTAATATGTTTCTGTTACGAAAAAAATATTACATTTTATTTCTAAATAAAAGTAAATGTAATTAAAAATGTTAAATGCATCACTAACATTGAACCAAAATACTCTATACACAGACCCTATGTCTTCTGTTGATATTAAAATTGTAATATTTTACAAAGCAGTAAGACGGATCCATTTATTAAAAAATAATCTTGAGCTATTATGTAGCGACATTTATTTATTGAAAAAACCAAGATAGAGAAACCTCTCATCAAATGTATGCATTCCTTTGGTCTCCAATCATGTTAACATCTTATAATTAGCTTCAGCGATACAAATTACAAAGTACGGGATGAGTTTTTGTGTCGGCCTCCGCTAGCAAGGAAATACATTTGTCCAACTATTGCTGGATACTTATTAGCGGCTGACATTCGATTTGTCTTGTCTCCGACCACTCTGAGCGATTGCAGTGGACCTCGGTCGATGCCTCTTCGTATTTTCCATTTTTTCTTAGGTTGAAGCAGACTGGGGGCGGATTTTAATTTGGCAACTACATGAATATTCGATTATTAATTTACTGCTATTAGTATGATGTATACCTTACCAAACAAGTAAAAATAGTGTGTGCAACAACTCTGCACATTCTTCGAAAGGTTACTTGACCAAAGTCATTTGTTATGAATACATGTATGCAGAATTTTATTAGAACTGGTTCTGGTCTGTTAATCAATGTATGTGCATAAGCAATTATATGTTAATTACACAAACATACAAACTTTTTCATATAAATGATTGGTAATAATAAATAATAAAACTTTAATTATCAGTAGACGTATGCAGCATTGTATGTCTTGATGCAAGATATGCATTTGTCCCTTGGCCACATATGGACACACTCTTAGGAATTAAGTCAGTGACCATAAGTTTTATTTAACCATAAAATATGTGTTTAGAGATAACAATATTTTTTAACAGTGAGCTATTCGATCTCAAATGAAATCCCTTACATATAAGATAATCTTATGTTTTAAAAACGTATTGAAAAATATTTTCTTGTATAATAGGAAAATTGCATCATTATGTTTATGCAAATCTATTTTTATTTTTATTTGTGGAACGATATCGTGCAACTACGAACTTGGCTTGAAATACACATCGAAAGACCGAGAGACTTTTTTTTTTAATTCTTCTTTAGATTAAATAGAATAGAAATATACACATAATTTTACTGGAATCGATTTTTCCACGATTACTATAATTTGATATATATATTGAATATATAAATTTAAGACCGGTTTTCCTTTAATCTGACTTTCTAACTATTATTAAATACATTTTGTTTTAACAAGGTATTATAACTGACACAATAACGATGAAAATTAGAAAAGATGTTAGTCGTTTCTTGTCAAAGCTTGCTTGATTTTTATTAATTTATCAAATATTGCAAGTTATATAAATGTTTCATTATAGAAAATTGTTTAGGGTCAAGGACGAGTTAAAAAGGTTTCGGTCAGTTACTAACTAGATAACTGGTTTGGAAAATTTAAGCATTCAATGTGTCAACCTACTACTACTACTACTTTACATGTTCATTTATTAAAGCTGGAAAACAGTAAAAAAATTGGGATTTATATCAGGACTCATAAAAAACACACTTTGAAATTAGTCCCTATAGTGAAGAGTAAAATGGGCCATTTTGAATCTAAATTCTACATTTAATTGATTGATCTCAATAGATTCATTATATAAGACGTTAATAAGAAAAACTTATGTCCTAAAAAGAAAACTCTCAAAATTTACACCGCTCCTAAATTGGATACTAACTCTATAAAGGTAGCATATTCAACTTCATCATCGCTTCAAAAAACAAAACATGTGTCCCAAATTATTGAAACAGAGGATCTTCTAATTTTGAAAAGAAAATTTCTCACACCTGTTTCCACTTCTGGTGTAGTGATGAATAGCAATCTCTCAAACGAATGTACTAGAAAAAAGTCAACGTAAAAACTTGTTCGTCCTCAAACTGTCAAAAAATGTATTTGGCTCTTCAAAGTCAGAACTTAAGGAAAATTTCTTATACTTCGTCTTAATAGAAGTCTCGCAAGAGAAAACTTATTTGAGTACTTATAGGATTCTTTAAGTGAATCAGAGAATAAAAACTGCCTCTATGTTGTTAGTTTATCTGTTTCGCAGTCATGTTCTGAAGAAGAATGGATTTAATGCCTGTACTACAGAAAATGTGTCCATGGATTTATCATCAGTGTGTAAATTGTCAATCTAATGGCAACTGATTTTGTCTTATAGTTTTGTCACTTTATGATTAATAAATCACAAGTATTTAAGAGAAACAAGTATAATAAGAGATACATTTGTTAAAACCCGATGGTTTAAGCCACTTATAACAGTGATAACTTTTCTGCTAACAAAGACGAATATATATTGAAATCTTATGGATTTATATTCTTAAGAGGTCCAATCTAGAGACATTTCCCCTTCATTATTAAACGTATTAAATCTTCGCTCTTGACTATACCAAAATATTACATCATAACTTTTGCAAAAATATTTAAAAAACTTTTTTGTACAAATGAAATAAATTAAGAAATATATTTTAAAATCGGCCAGTCACACTAGGCAACCGAAACACAAGCATAATCAGCGTTTATCAAAGGCGGATGGTCGTTAACGCCTAAAACTTTTCCAGATACTACATAACATGAAAAAATATCATTCAATTCAGAGGTATTCCAGTTATAAGCAAATCATTATAACTGTTCTATTCTTTTTCTCACAACAGTGGGTTCACTTATTGATCTTGAAGATCTTGAACTATCCTAGTACCTTTTTTAAAAAAATTTTAAGGGTTTTTAGACCTTGGTATAACTTTTAACTTTTATCACTAAGTAATCTATCTCCCACCAACTTTTTTTTTTAATTAGACTTTTTAACATTTGGATAAACAACCATTAGACATCTTTTTGAATTTTGAGATATTATCATCTACACATCTGAGTTTTGATGCTTAAAAATTTTCGTATTTATATTCTACCGATCTACCTAACTTTACGTATAATTTAAAATGCTAATATTACGGAAGCGGGTTTTCCAGTTTTATACGGATTTTGAGGGGTATCCCATATCTGATCCCAGAGTAAGCATTTTTGGGATATTCCAATATATCGGTTATTATCTAAATGCATGCCAAATTCCAAGTGTGTAGTTAATTTACAAGTGAATTTCCGGTTTTCCTTGAGTCTAAATTGAAGGTAAACAGTTTTCGGGTATCATAATATTTTCTTCCTTATTCAACTATGCCAAATTGGCCTCAGGGTTGAAATTTCAGATTGTTCTTCTTATATTGACAGCATTTTCTAAAAAAATTTGCCAAATTTCTTTGATCCTTCATCTGAAAGAGTTTTTTACGGTTAGATACGTTCAGATTTATAAACAGATGCTATAGTAGGGCCAAAAAGAGTAGTCAGTAAATCATAAAATTCACAGGCAATTCTTCAAAGTATTTAGCTGTTATGGAATACAGAAGCGGCAGCTTTTTTTACCATATAATCCCATATAATTGAGAGAAATATATCAAGTTTTATCCGCCTACCAGAGATGAAAACCACAACTAGTTCCCCCTGGCTTTACTGACTACTCTTTTTGGCCCTACTATAGATGATTAAACGAAATAATATTTTATAAGAGCATTATGAGGAACATTTAATAAGTATAAGTGGAGTCATCTAGAGTTTAAACAAAGTTTAGTTTCTCGTTTATTTTTCTGCGTTAATAAGAATAAGAAAGTGAAACATAGGCCTTGAAAATGTAGACATACAGGAAATTTTATTAAGAATGTTAACATTCTAAATCTAAATATATTCCTGTAATTAGCGTCACCGTTTTACTTGACAAGCTTCACTAAATAGTTAAACGATTTATTTTCAGAGCGATGAAAGATAATTTTAATTTGGCAACTAAATTACTATATAGACAGTGTTTACATAAAAAGTAAAAGTGATTTCCTGTTTCTCTTGGCTTTACAATAGATTTTTACTGTTTTTCCTCATTGAACATGCTGTTAAAATCTGGACAAACAAAAAGAAGATCATAAATTATTTCCACTATATGTTTTTGACTCACAAATTTATTGTTAGCAAGCTTACAAAGGAGAAGAAAAAATTAACGATTCTAAAGTTTTTCCGGTCGTTTAATTGGATTGAATCGCTGCAACAGAGACGGGCGACTTTAAACAGCGGCTGCGTTTTATAGCGGGGAGAAAATTTTATTTATTACATTACGTTTGTGGTCTACATGCTCCTAAATTATATTTACTCTATTGCAGTCTTAATTATTTATTTCTATATTACAGGAAAGTGTTTTGCTGGCATATATCGTTCGTTTATGGAATATTATTAATTTCAATTGAGAGTTTAAAATTTAAAAGGAGATAAACAAAAGCTTCAGTTACTTTATAAAATTAAATTGAATGCATGTAACATTGATGTAATATTACAAAAGCACTTTAAGGAAGGTCTAAATATTTTACCTAGGTACTAGTAATAATATTGCATTAGTTAATAAACTTATAAATAAATGTTCAAATAAAGTCTTAATATTTTACCTGCGAATATAAGATAAATTAAAGGCATTTTGTGAATCGGTACTTTGGAGATCGTATTGTCAATGATATAGTTTACATCTCGGTTTACATTGAAAAAATATAATGTCCATAATATTGGCATCTTTGAAGAGGTAGTTTGTCCTTATTTACTATTATCTTCAATAATCGTTTTTGCAAGATATCTAAATATCTTAATTGTAAGTCGAGAACTCCTCCCCAACCCAGAACTCCGTACATTAAAAGGGATTCAAGAGAGTGATATAATATTTTAATTTGTTTGAGGTGCAAAATTCCTGTTAGAAAAGTTTTCTTTTAGTTTATTAGATACGTAATTTATACGTATATCCCATTTTAACTTTGAATCGACTATATTACCTAAAAGTTTCTCGTTTTTTTAAAACCATCATCGATAGTTAGTTAAAAAATGTAGCAGATATTTTATATAAATAAAAGGATAAGTACATATTTAATTTTAGAAGAATTTAGTGTTTAAAATTTACCGTCGAAATATTGTTTCATGTTCCTCAAATCTTTTTCCGCTTTCCTTAGCAGGTCTCTCTAGTTTGAAGCAGCGTAGAAGAGAGCAGTATCATTGACGTAACTTACTATAGAAGAACATTCTTGTAAATCAAATACAGAATTAATATAATATATTATAAATAGTATAGATTCTAATACTGTTCCGTGTGGTGCACTAAAACCCTAACGATTAAGTGTTAATAATAGTTTAGTATGGGGCATACCGTGTCGAAGGTTTTAGTTACATCAATGAATACCGCTAAGTTCTTATTTCTAACAATACAAGAAATAGCGTCTTGGGTACTTCTACCTTTTTTGAATCCAAATAGGAAAAAATAACTTATATTTATCCAGATAATTTACGAATTTTCAGCAATGTTACTAATTAATGATATTGGTCTATAGTTTGTTAGGTACCTCATCTGTACTGGTATTTTTAAAATAGGATTTGCAATGACTTTTAAACGTAAATGGCCATGATAAATGATAAAAACTATACAGGGTGTTAGGAAAAATTTTAGACAAATTTAAATTGGTGGCATAGAATGATCCAGCAATCAAAAAACCCTTATGATATTTTTCTCTAATATGAAGTTCTTCCCCCATGAATAATGCAAACGTTTTGAAGTAGGATAGTGCAAGATCGATCGACTGGCCAATGGCGAGGTAAACCAGCTGGTTACATCACATTTAAAGTTCAATGATCATGTACCATAGGCTGGTAGAAAGCAAGCTTTTTACATGATGTTTCTATTCATGATAAACAAATGGTTGGAGTATACAGGATGCTCGTTTTTCGACCCACAGTATGGGCATCTTGCTTATCTTAAGAGATACAAAGTCAGTGGAATTAGAGCAAAGTTGCACATTTTTATGCTGATCAATAATCTGAAAAGAAATTTGATCTATCATTTTTAGTTTTGAAGACGAAACGAAAAATCGTGATTCTCGTTTTAATTTTTAAATTGAAAACTAATAAAACTACGTATTTTAAACAAAATCACTCTTAAGGCTCTTTTTTTCCGAGGAATCCGAATATGTCACTGCATTTGCCATGACGTCGTTTATATTTCGCTCAAAATTTAACATTTTTGCAAAGGGTACTTTGGAAACAAAAGCTTCATCACTTCTGTTTTAAACAAACTTTTGACATTTAGTTCAACTTTAAGACTCGGTAATTGCAATTTTGCAAGAAAATAGTATTTTCAAGTGAAGAACAACGTAATATGGTGGGCCATTTGAGCATTTCTAATAGTTTTATGTTTTGTTGTTTTCGATTTGCTTTAATGTAAAGAATATATTCTCAGCATAGCCAAAGTGTAAACGCCTGGAGACTTAAAATTAAGTTGAACTGTCAACATTTCGAAAATGAATAATGTTCAATAATGAATAATGTTCAATTTCGGCCGAAATATGAAACTAACCCATCATGTGTCGACATCACCCTAATCAGAAAAAAAAATGTACTTCGGTATTCAAAAATGTGAAAATTCAATATGGCGCTCATAACAAAAAACAAAGTTGACTGTTTTCTCTCTGCCATCTTAAACGTCAAACGCAATGTCATATTCGGATTCCTCGGAAAAGAGTGCCTTAAGAATGTGTTTGTTTAACGAGAATTATGATTTTTGTTTTTTTTTCCAATACTTTCAAAACTAAAAACGATAGATGAAATTTCTTTCCAGATTATTGATCAACATAAAAATGTGCAACTTTGCTCTAATTTGACCAACTTCGTATCTTTTAAGATAAACGAGATGCCTGTGCTGCGGGTCGACAAACGGGCACCCTGTATTATACACTCTCATTCTTTTTTCAATAATAACACATCGCACGAAGTAATAAATACTTTCTAAACAGTTTAATTTATTAAAAAATGCATTCGCAAAATGTTTTTGTTTATACAAGACAAAAATTTTATTAATACGAGCTCGACTAATTTTGAATCTTAGATTCTAGGTACTGGCCGTCCCCATCTCTCTAGATCTTATTTGTGCAATTTTTTTTCAAAATTAGATGTTACAGATATACATGATTATTGTTTCTCTTGTTATAAACAATTTTTTTTCCTCAATAACTAGTCAACAAGGTCCAAATTAAATTTTTTCACTCCTGATTTTAAATTTAATTCAGCTTTCTAAATCAAATTTAAAAGTACAGACGTCACTTTTGACATACCCTGAATGAATGAATTTATTATACAAGTACAAATATATATTATACTCAATTAACTACGTCAAAAGAATATATGTATTATCCATGATACAATAAATAAGAGATAAGATATCGCGCAGCTCGTGACGTCAGTCGGTGAGCTAGGACGCCATTAAACGCCCGGCTGTCAGGAGTGTCAGGTAGAATTGTCAAGTTGTTGCGGATATTTTTGGGTTTAAAAGTTAAAAAAATGAGATGTGCTGTGTACGATTGTGATGTTGATAATCAATCAAGAGATTCTACGCACGATATAACGTTTTTTATTTCCCTGAAATAAAAAAAAAAGCAGGGTGTATGGAAACGCAGTTTCAGAAAAAATAGTATGTGTACCATCGTAAAAGCATATTTCCGAACTCCGTGTTGCTTGCGCCTCGACAAGCAATCTGCACGGTCGCCCGGGAATGTTAAATTTCTCCTATTAAACACACAATGTACTATTTAGCATCAATTTTCTTAGTAACTAGAAAATATTTAGAGAAAGTTTATTTACATTTTTTACCTTAATTATTAACATTTTTATATTTTTTTAACTTCCTACATATTAAAGGTAAAATTTGACGTCAAAACTGGTTTTTCTTAATATACTTTAACTTTCGGCAAGAAACAATTTTTGAGAAATTAATTATAAATAAGTTTTTTATTATGCTACCTACTGTCTGGCGATCGCACTGTATTTTTACGTAAAAACATTCTTCAATATTCTTAAATATCAAATATATTGAATGTATATATGGTTAATTTATCCTTTTTTACATTTGACTTGCCATTTTTTTAATTTTGAAAACTTCGAATAGCAATTAACCCCAAAATTATTAATTTGTAGGGCCAGACATATTCAACAATTACAAATCGAAATACATGCCTACGAAAAATATAAATTGGGAGTTAATTTCGTATTATTAATACTTATATTCACGTATAATATAGAAATTTCTGCATAAAATATATCAAATGTAATAATCAGTGTTATCTCTGAGCTCTAATAAATTTCATCTAAATTGTAATAATTTAAATAGCCGCCATTAACTTAGTATTACACTATAATCAGTGAACCTATATTATGAATAAAAGCCATAAAACAGAGTTCCTAACTAACAAAATTTGATATTAAATTCGATACGCGACATAGATTTTAAAAATTACTCACTGTGTGACGTCATGCGCAAACCGGACGAAATTTGAACGCTTTGATATCATATCTTGTGTTGTTGTATCATGCGTATTATCGAATACACATACCTAATAATACCCAGTCGGTTTATAAGTAGGTATATAAGTACGTTTAAAAACCCATGCTGTGTTTTATTATTTGACAGTTTATTATTAAATAAATCATGTCATAGATATATTTTCATTAGCCCATGTTACACAAATATATGTTTAATATCGTTGTTGTTTCAACGTGAAGGAGTCCACTTCGTAGTCTGACTGGTTCAGTAACAGAGCGTAGCCAAAATCGCTTCTAGGCACAAGCATAAAAACTTCAGTTCTTGTGACGTGAGATGGATCATTTTTCAAATCGCTTGCGGCTGAGCTAGGATGTTTTGATGCGGGTCCGCAAGTATACAGACAAGTGATCCGTTGAAGGAAGGAGCATCTCCCAAGAAACGCGCGAAAGATAAGGATGGTGCGGAGTGGCGTGTCCCTCCACCGGAACTCGCTTCAAAGTGGAAACAGGGTCGTCTAACAAAAACTCAAGAAAAATCGTCTTTATAAAGATGATAAAAGCGCGTCTTTGCATGTTATGTGACAAACACGGAGTGAGTGACTGAGATATTCCGCAAGACATTTCATTGTTGTTCACTTTGTTCGATGACGTTCCTGCGATTTAAAAACCAGGATTATAAATGGAAGATGCTTTTGTATGCCAAATATACATTTTTAACATTTGAATCATGCATGTTTCATAACGTGCTTTGTGTCAGGAAAACCTTCCGTTTTCCCCGAGCACCAAGGAAATATCAATGATTGGCATTCAACGAAGCTAGCTAAAAATAAAACTGTAAAAATCGAGCGGCGGCGCTGCATTTTTTACATCGGCTGCATATGAATGAGATTTTTTCAATTAAATTACAATTTGGAGTTCTAACAGGATGAATCGACGACAGCTGTGTCAACGTGGCTGTCCGGTGCCGACTACATGGGATCATCCTCTACCCGCGAAATCCGTTACGAATAAATCTGCATTTCATCTAATAGCTGCCTATTAAAAATCGAAACCCTGTTCTGCCGAGAAAAAATACCTTAATATTTATGTGTTTAAATATAAATATTGTTATTTTAAAAAATTAAACAAATTCCATTTTAAAATATTTATTTTGATAATAATATGCTCTGGCAATGGTGAAGTATTAAAGGGCAAAATAAATCTGCCATATAAATTAAAAATAACCAAAACCACTTATTTTGCACGCTAATAATTAAGATTTGTTTACTCTAAAGAAACGGCCAATGGTGGGGTGTCAAATAAATCGAAAAATAAATTTCAAAAACGCGGAAAATGTTATTACTTAGGTACTCATATATATTTAAACATGTTTCGCCGTCAGTCTGACTGTACTGATAACTCAGGAGCGGTTGAGATATTTTGATAACATTTATTTAATGTTCAAATGATCTAAATTCAAAGTTACCGAACTTTCATCAATAAACACTAGTTCAAAATTATAAAAACCGAAGAAGTTTTATACAAACAAAAATATTTGACATCTCCATGTTTTTAGAAAATAACCTGCTTTGGAAATAATTATTATTTGCTTGTTGTGTGCCAATTTTTTTAATATAATTCTTATAAGGAAGTAGGTTCTTGTTTTACGACAGAATTTAAGTTTAAGTTACTGTAAAATACTTCTATTTTAATTAATTATCCTCTTATTCTTTATACCAATCCTACTCTGTCTGTAAAAGGGCCTATACAAGAATATAATAATTTTTTTGACATATGTCTAATTGGAAATATACTGATACGATCAGTAGCGTACATTCTGAAGTTATTCAATAATGACAATTTTCTTTATCACGTGGCAGTTGTTTCTAATCTCAAAATTTACCCATCTAATAAGAAGACAAACCTAAATCAAATATTTAAATGGGTGTAACCTTGAAATATGGACTGTTTTTGTAATATATATTTTACAAGCCAAACCAGGAAATTGAAAGGAAGTAGAACCTATCAATCACTGTTCTACTGGTCTATATATCAGCGCTCAACTACCGTAAGGACATTTATTTATTTTAAATATTCCTTTGCATTTTTAAAATACACCATACTTTTAGCACTTGAAAAATATCATAGTTTCAAATATACTCTTTGTTTTAAGTTTAATACTTGTAAGCATAATTTTGTCACATATAAAAATAATATTGAATGATTGAAAATTGATGACTAGAATATAAATAGGTAGCAATAACAGCATATCTAGTCATCAATTTTCTGAAAGTACCTAATTTTAGAGAACGCTAAATATTTCTAAGCTTACTTTTCACTCATTAAAATAGTAAACATTTTTCTTTCAAATAATTGAAAACGATACATGTTACAGGATGTTCAAAATTATGCGGTCAAATGTGTGTAGAGGGGCTCAAAACAAAACGTAAATTATCTATATTATTTGGCCAATACTGCATATTAAGACCTGGATAGAGAAATTAAAATTTTATTATGCTGTAATTCAGATTCCCAAAAAAGGTAGGTGCATTAAAATTTATATTGTTACTTTTTATTTAGGTTCTCAACTGTGTCCAACATTCATTTTTGAAAAAACTGCTGAAAAGTAGCTCGTTTGGGGCTTAGGTTAGTTAGATTATTACAGAAAAATGGCATACCTTTCCCATTTTGATAGAATTCGCCGTTTTCGAGAAAATTCACTTTTAAATTTTGATTGCATTTCAGGTTTCAAGCAGTGTACCAGAATAATATTATTATAGTACCTAGGCTTCTATCAATCAAATTTGAACTTCGAGGATGGAAACCACTTAACTTTTTGAATGCTTTTTTATAAAAATTAATAAAAACTTGATTTTATTTATGTATTTCTACTACTAAATTTTTTTTTTTTTTAATCACTTATTTAACGTTGGCCTATTTCCGCTATCAGGGCCTATCACCGACGCCAGGAGACGAGTCCCAACCTGGAAATTTTGCCGAACCTCTTATCTTACTAAGAGTAGGGATTTTTTACTTGCCTAACATTTAATAAACAAGGGACCAACTGCTTTACATCCTCTCTGAAGGATGGTATATCCTCAATACACAGTCTCGTCTTCAGTTGTATTGCTTCTACGCTAGAAGTAGGGAAACGAGACCGCGTCTTTCCGTGGATAGTCACCATCCAAGTACTAAACGCGGTAGCTGTCGCTTAACTTTTCATATCGCTATGAAGTGAGTCAAGTCAGTCCTCCGCTCGCTGCCCTTACTACTAAATTTGAACATCAGGAAAGTCAGAAACTATTTTTTGCAGTAATAGTTATAAGAGTTAATTAAAATTGGACAATAAATCATTTTGGTATTATATCCATAAAAATAAAGAAAAATAGTACGTCGCATCGGCCCATAACGAAAACGTTTAAACTGTCCTTAACTATTGAATATATTGTGCTTTTCTTTACTCACCATCATAGCCCAATGTAGAGATATGTTTTCTATATCTTCTAAGTTATCAGAGACCCAAAAAATTGGTAAAAGTTACATATGCTACTTATTTTATAGACAAGTGTACAAATCTTTATTAATACTTATATTGTTTCATTTATCATTTATTAGACGCTTTAAAACAACACACTTTAACCAATATGGTACTCATATAATCCCGTACTCATATAAGCCCGTTCGTTAGAAAATTTTTAACTTTCCACTGCAAGTTTAAATAAAATATTTTCAAAATGGCGACACTTCCGGAAATACCGGAAATCGACGCCATCTTTGTTTTTTTAATTTTTTAAAAAGAAGACATTTTGATTTCATATTTGGATTCTACATTAAATTGTGAGTTCAGAACGTCCCAGTTGTCAACACTGAACTGTTATAGTTTTTGATATATATATGCCACATTTTTTTGTGTAGGGGGTCCATTAAGAAATTAATAACTCCTGAACCATTGGAAATACATAAATGGATTTCTTTTTACTCAATTCCCAAAGGTTTTGCCGATATTTTGCATCGTCACTGACGCATTTTTTACCTCGATTTTTCAAATTTGATAGTAAAAATATGTCAAAAATTTTAGTTTTTCAAATGGTAACTACCATTTCTAACAATGTAAAAATCAATGTAAAATTGAATTTTAGGGCCACCTTTATTAACATTGTGTACCTATCTTCAGCTATTTTTGAGTTTGAGTTAGTTAGAAATGTGTCATATATATATTAAAAACTATGACAGATATCTAAGTATTGACAACTGGGAAGTTCTGAACTCACAATTTAATGTAGAATCCAAATTTGAAACCAAAATTGGGTCTTTCCATTAAAAAAGCAAAGAGGGCGTCGATTTCCGGTATTTCCGGAAGTGTCGCCATTTTAGAAAAATTTTATTTAGACTTGCAAGTAGTCAACTATGGCCGACCACCAAATTTTATATTAATACGATTTTGGGAAGTTAAAAATTTTCTGTACCCTGTACATATGTGGGGCCTTCGTTCTGTTGTTGTATTCCATATAGTGCACAATCTCATGGTTTTTGAGAAATCAACCAAGTGAATAACTTATACGTGAAAATGAAATATTCACTAATTTCATCAAAAGTTACTTCTCAAAAAAATCGAGTTTGAAAATATCATAACATAACCTATATTGTTAAAACTATTTTACAGTTTCTGGTAAAGTAACTCCTGCCATCGCAATGATTAGTTTTTCATTCTAATTTTCTTATAATATACTTATAATAGTTATAATGGAAGAGCTATTCTCTGTCCTTCCTGTTCCACTGATCCAACCCCTATTTTTTCTTATGAGGTTTGAACAAGTTCGATTTTGTTTTCATTCTCTAGAAAATCGAGAATGATTCCAACCTAAATTTTGTTTACTTATAAAGATGCTCTTGTGTAATTTCACGAATTACACAAGAGAAAGACTATTTAGCATTGAGAAAGGAAACAGACTAAGTTTCCGAAACGTCTGCAAAACATAATTGTTTTTATTTTATTTTAATTATATTTTATGTCAGAAAACCAACCTTTAACTGTTCCTTTGACGTAAAGTCACAGGCGTAAAGGTTATTTTTTAAATAATCCAAATATTTTTCAGATTATCAGATTAATGTTCAGAAGTGTGGCCGTAAATCCCAAATAAGAACAGAAAGAAAATACAGAAAGATGCCACAAATAACTTTTAGACAATATTTATAAAGATGCTAGTGGAGTATATTTACAACTTGGCATAATAAAAAATTTTAACAACTATTTTGAAAAACTATGAAAAGATTATAATGATACAAGTCTGGCGATATGTATTGTCAACCTCAACTTTATTGAAAACAAGATTTTTGATGAAAGGAACAAACATGGCATGGCATGTTCACGTAGAACTAATTCATTTGTCATAATAATTGATCATTGAAAAACTCCTAGAATCAAAATCATGTATATACAACAACAAAAAGGAGTTCATTCATGCACCCTCTAATCTTGTCATTGTAGGTGGACAAATGTGTTCCATTTCATAAATCACAACATTGTGCCAAATTTTTAAAGACTACCTATGTGTATATTCTGAAGGGTACCCATAGGTATGTAAGCAAATGTATATTAAGGAAAGTTGAAAGTCTTATATCTAACTCCTTTTTTATTGCAACAGGTTTCGAAATTTTACAATAGTTCCATCTTCAGGATAAACACTCCTTGTAGCTTGAAGATGAAGCTATTGTAAAGTTCCGAAACCGGTTGCAACAAAGAAAGGCGTTGTGAGATACAAGACATTGAATTTTAGCTTTCCTTAATCTATACATTTACTCACATATTATATCGAATGATCCAAATAAAACTGCAATTATCATTTTACCTTATAACTTCATTATTTTTTCATCGATTTCCAACTTTCTGGGCTCATTTGAGAGCTAAGTCTTCCAGCTAAATTATTGTATATCAGATACTGATATTATGATAATAAGTATATGTCAAGGCAGACGTATTTAAATCTGAGCAATTTTTAATACCTGACTGTTAAAATGCCGAATTTACAAACTGGTCCTGTGTGGCAATATTTTGGGAGCTAGTTTTAAAAAATCGGTCAAAGAATTACGGAGCTGTATCAAAAAATGTGAAGGCGTGTTATAAATGCCTAGACAGCAATGGTAATTGATTTTTAACAGAATTAGCCGTAATATTATGCTCTCACTTCAACAAGTAACAAAACAGCAATCAAATTAAACGACAACTTTATACAAAAATATTCTCAGTTTGGTGATAACATTATTATTGTTGCAATAATGGTGTATCAAACAAAGACAAAATTTTCATTATCCTACAATTTAAATGGTTTCATTAGGCAGTTTGGACAGTAAACGAAATATACTAACCTGCATAAATACGAATTCTGGCAGTAAATTGTCAATTTGAGGCAATATTGAGGTGAGAACAGTTTCACAATAATGTTGCGAGTTCGGCCGCGTTCCTTGATTAATAAACATCAATCGAGTTCTAAAATCCTTAGCAAACTGTTCTCTCTCTAAATATCCGATCTAATGGAATATTGCTTCTGGAGGGGATAAACTAAAAATTTTACGTTTATAAACCAAATTTTCTGAATTTGTTGACGTGTTGTGTACCTAAACATTTAGAAGGTGACTGCATCGAGGCAATGGCCGTCCCTGCTGTGCTGGTGTTAAAGAAAACGTGAAACCCTTTTTAAAAATTTTAAATGCAATTCTCGTTTAATAATCCTGATGACAGAACTTCCTAAGATTTCAATTCGTCGTACAATTTACCTCACACTCAAACTGAATCTTTGTGCCCTTACAGGATAGTCACCAGGTCAAAGCTGTCCTGAAATCGATAATTACACTATGATTATAAAAAATTACCAATAATAAAATACACTTACCCTAGTTCATACTCTTCTGGATCTACCACTTCCTGGATGTATTTCAATTATTTCAGTTTCTCGTAAAAATCGTAAACAGTACCTAATTTTTCTAAAACTGTGACCTGGAAATTGCAAAATCTCTGAGACCATGAAACAGTAAATTCTTAATGAAAATTTTGTCTTCGTTTGATAACACCATTATTGCCACAATAATTATTATTGTCACCAAGCTGATAACAATTCTGTATAACGTCGACGTTTAATTTCATTGTTTTGTTACTTGTTGAAGTGAGCTTAATGTCACAGCTAACTCTGTTAAAAATCACTTACCATTGCTGTCGAAGCGTTTATAACACACCTGTACATTTTTTGGTACAGCTTCGTAATTTTTTTACCGATTTTTAAAAACTACCTCCCAAGATATTGCCACAAGACGAGTCATGATGATAAAACAAACCGTTTGTAAATAAGGCATTTCAACAAAATTTCAGCAGTTACTAAAAATTGGTCAAGTTTAAATACGTCTGATTTGACATATCTATATGATAATAATATGAGATTTTCATAGCCAATCATTTATATGAGAGCTTGAGCTGCCAAACGAGACCAAAAATTTTGAAAGCGGTGAAAACGTAACGGAGTTATACGGTAAATTCATGCAAACAAGTTAATACAATATAAAGTGGGATAACGGCCAGGACTTGGCAAATATTATGTCAATAGATGTTGAGGTAAAAACAGAAATATTTGAAATAAATAAATACTATTCAGTATTTTCCATAAATGTGATACCTAATATTCCTATTACAAAAGCAGTCTTGTGCACACTGCGGTTTATAAACTCGTATCACAAACGCAGTATACAAAATAAAATCATTGATTGCAATAAGCTATCAGTGAAGGAATCATTTTTAATTTTAGAGAACTACCTGTGGCGGGATCAGTTTCTAGCTATGGACGTCTATCAGTACAAAGCAGGCACTCCCATCAGCAACACTAACTCACATTAAAACATATACCTAAATTGATGACTTAGTAAATTAAGTTTAATGACTTAGTTGAATGTTATCGAATTCTATCCTGTGCTGTACTACATTAATAATATGGCATCCTGTATATCAAAATATCCAACAGGTGCAAATAGCAGTATTAGTAGTAAATTTAAGTTTTTTTTGAACTCTATACTGGCGACCAAATAATGGCCATCTCATTATTTGCCTTTAAAACCTCAACAAAACCATCACGTTTTTCGTTACACTTATCTGTAAGTTTATTTCTTGACAACACCACCTTGACTAAACTGATTAATCGCAGAAAAAATTATTCACAAGACCGATCGTTCATATTTTCACTCACAAATAAAAAAATAGTGGCATGTTTTACCGTAATGACTACATGAATGAAATCGTGCCCGTAGTGTTTCATTATAAAAATGGAAAATACAAGAGATGCATTCTCGCATGGCTTAGCTTACATGGTCGATGGTTTCCAATAATTATAGGTTAAGTCTTCGCCGAGTAGTTGGTTGGTTAGTGTTGTTGAACGTGAGCGTAGATGCGTGACTCTGGGCGGGCTTTGCCTGATTCTACTGTCACTGTTGAGTTCGTGACTGTTCTACGCCTACTAAGATCCGCCTGGTTTCACATTGAATATGTATAAATGTAGATATGAAGTACATAAATACGAGAACTGTGGTTACACTGGTGTGTGTTTAAGTAAATGACTATGTTCAGATTAGAAAAAATTAATTCTACGGTCACGACCTAGCTACAAATATAATAATATGAGTGTATACCTAAGCATTACAAGCAAGTTAGGTACATTTTTCGCAATGAAAATATCATATTTCATGTGAAGTAGTATGTATTTAGAAAATAGGTCACCCGTCATATTTATACGCTTTCCTGTTCAATGTATGAAGGAAAACTATGGTTAAATGTTGTTTATTTAGAAGGCTATTACACCCATAGAAAATGGTTGATTAGAAATTATTGTTCATTTGGAATACCATTTGATTTCAAACAAGTATTTGGTTTTGGAGCAAATTCACTATAAAAAAAACCATTCACTTATATGTACCTAAATATTGGGCTATTGCTAAATTTGCTACACGTTAATAGAAATGAGGTGATATGTAAATACCTTACGAACTATTTCTAGCTTTTTATTTGCTTAAGCGAGCTGCGAAGTTAGAATGCGTATCACGAGGTTAGTCACAAACTATTAACACTAAACAATACTAAACAATTAAGCTCTCGTGACGAAAATATATTGTTTTAATAAATTGTACTGTGTATAAATATATTATTATAAATGTTTAAAATCAAAATTGCAAATACTCATTAAACATGTGAAACGAAATTGATCAAAACCAAATTACAAATTTAATTTCAACTATGAAGAGTCGTTGTGTAGCTCTGAAGGAGATTCTGATGCTTATTCTATTTAATGAATTTTAGTTATTAATTCTCAAAAATTTCTGGAAATAAAACCTGTCAATAAACACATGCTGTACTGTAATATTAATTACAGAATTAATAAATTGAAGGAACTAGGATATACTTATTAAGAAAATATGAGACTTGATTAACTTCTAACAGTCCTAATTTAGTAAGCCGACAAAATTCAGCAGCAACGAAACGTGCTCCTTCCCTCATTGTCGAGGGTGCTGAAAACGAAAAATATTATGGATGAAGTTTTTAGCCACCGCAACCCCCTCAAATGGCCAAAAAACGGGCCCTTTTTCACGTTTTTCCGTTGTAAAACTCCGTATTTGGACGAGATTAGCTGGGAAAATCATTAGGGTTTGACAAAAAGAGAAGAATTATGGCAGGAGAAAGCCTTTAGCTACCTCAGGGAGTTTAGCTACCTCAGGGAGTTGCTACAACTCTTCCGCAGGGTTGAAATGCTGAACAAAAAAGAAATAGTTTCATCAGCATCTGACCCCTCGTACCCCCTCGAACTGGCAAAAATCATTCTCCTGGGTTTTTGCTAGTAAGCTGGCTCTGCAATGCGGGGTTGGAGGGGATTAGCTGGGAACATAATTGGGATTAGCTGACAAATGAAGGGCAATGACAGGGGAAGGCCTGTCACTACCCCTGGGGGTTGTTACAACGCTCTAGGAGGGTTGAAAATTTTTGTCTTTTATTTAGTTTTTAGTCTCTATATTTCCGTTTTTGAGGATGCTGAATAAGAAAAAATTAATCACTCACTCACATTATAAGTAATTTATTTTCTTTAATAAATAACGTAAGTATATAAAATATTTTTTCTTCCAATACAATACAATGAATATTTTAAATAATACAAGTAATCAATCGATACAGACTACAGAAAAAAGAAAAATATATATTTTTTAACCCTCCAGAAGGGTTGAAGCAATCCCCCACGGGTAGTTAAAGCTCCTGCCGTAACTCTTCCCTATTTGTCAAACCATTATGATTTTCCTAGCTAATCTCTTCCAAACACGAAGTTTTACTAGCGTTACAACGGGAAAACACGAAGAAGGGGTAGTTTTTGGCCATTTGAGGGGGTTGCGGTCGATAAAAACTTCATCCACAATTTTTTACATTTTCAGCATCCTCGAAAACGGGGGGGAGGAGTAGGTTTCGTTGCTGCAGAATTTTATCAGCTACTCTTCCGACTCCTTGACGGATAAAATCCAACAGAATTGTTATGCCAATCATCGAGATTTTGTAGAAGAATTTTCGGGTTCTCTTGGTCGTTGAATATTTAAGTTCTCTCCACCATTTCAAACATGTTTTGATCTTCTTCAGTTATAGCCCGAGCTCTACTATTTATATTTAGCAGGAGATATCATTTTGCTCCGGTGACGCAGCGTAGTTGGCCATACTTGCTATTGATTTCCTCACCATTGTTTTGCATGATTTGGTTCCAACAATGTATTAAAATCAAAATATCTATATTTAATTACACCCAGTATGTTTAGTTTTTAGGTTAAGTAGTGAAAGATTTTTCATTCCAAGATCTTCGCGAAGTCGGTGATTTGTAGAATTGTGTGATTGTTTGACATTTCGACCATCTTGTTAGTCTTCCACGTCGTTTCAGAAGATAACTCGAATATATTATGGTCAAAAGTTAAAAAATCAAACTGATCAACGCGGAGAAAAATTTGGAAATAATTCTACAAAAATAGATCTAGTGAAAGATGAAATATAACTTAATCCAATTGGTCCAAGAACTTGGTACGGTGACGTACATTTTGTGTTTAATAAAATGTATAATTACTGTATTACTTGAATCGTTATAATTTCTTGATTTCTGTAGGAATACTATAATACGCGTAGGTACATCTGTTTTTCTTGAGAGAGTTTTGA
Organism: Rhagium mordax; assembly: GCA_963680705.1. NCBI lineage: Eukaryota > Metazoa > Arthropoda > Insecta > Coleoptera > Cerambycidae > Rhagium > Rhagium mordax. The sequence goes on along the minus strand of OY796659.1, from coordinate 16,830,800 downwards.
TATTATTGAAAAAATTAAATTACTAGTACTCCTATAATATTATGTTCTATTTTTTACACAGGGTGTTTCAGTTAACATTGCCACAGCCGATAGGTATCTTGGAAACTAAAAAATATATTTTTCTTTTGTAAACGGTAATAGATTTCTGTTGTTAATGTAGTACAATTTACTATTATGCCATACGATTAAGAACTAAATTTTATGCAAAATTGTGCTTATTCGAAAAAGTCAGATCTGCAGTAGTTTTTGCGATATTTAATTTTAATTTTTTTACTTTTTAGTGTTGTTTTCTTAAAAATGTTTTTCTTAAAATGTTTTCTTAACCGCCTCTCAAGTTACCGAAGTAACCCCCGGAAAATCCTAGGATTTTGTGTTAGGTAAAGAGAGACGAGGCCCTACAGTTTATTGTGGAGTCCGAACCACATCTAGGGCTTCGATAATTCTCTAACCATCTAAAGTCCGAAGCAAATCAGAAATAAATTTTTAATTTGCCCCAGGATGGATTCGAACCATCGATCTTTGCAACCGAGTAAGTACGCATCAACGCATTTACCCACGCAGCTATTTTTTTAATTGCTGTAACCTTTTTAATATTGGTTTTTGGATGTAGGTTCTGGTAATTTTTTTTCCTTCTAGGTTTAAGACAACTATTTACTAGTGGTAAATTTTTTTTGTATCACTTTTTTATTTTACCGGAAATTTTTTAAAATTGAGAAATTTTTCCGGTAAAATATGGAGTGACATTAAAAGAAAAATTACCGCCAGTAAATAATTCTTTTGTAGCTGGCAAAAACGTTACCAGGAACCTATATCCAAAAACCAATATTAAAAAAGTTAGGTACAGCAACTAAAAAAAAATACAACACCAAAAATTTAGACAAAAATAATGAAATATCTCAAAAACTACTGCAGATCTAACTCTTTCGAATAAGAACAATTTTGCTTAAAATTCAGTTTTTAACCGAATCGCATGTTTCAAAATTTTCTCGATCGAAAAATATTTTTAAACTGCAGCGTCGCCTCTGGTGATAATGTTATAATAGTAAATTATACTTCCTGAAGAAGGCATTAAAAATATTAATCTATTACCGTTTACAGAACAAAAACATATTTTTTAGTGGTCAAGATATCAGCTGGGGAATGTTAACTGAATCACCCTGTAGGTGCATTAATCTTTATATGGATCTCCGAATTATACAACAAATATTTTCTATTTTGACAAAACGACTAACGAAGTAAAATATTTTTATTTTCCATCAGTCGTTTTAGTCATGAAAACTAAAACTAAATAATCTTATCAAGGTACAGCTATACCGGGTGACCACAAGATGAGGTTACACTCTATAACTTCTTTGTTATTAAACCGATTAATTTGAAATTTACAGGTGAGGCATAACATCTAAATGCGCAACTTTTGACACTTGGTGGCTTTATTTCTTACTTCCGATTTAGCCGGAAGTGATATTAACTTTCTTATTTTAAATACAACTCTACCTGTTTTTGTAATGTATCTTATTCGTTATAAAATTTACAATACAATGATATGTCGCACAATGACATTTCATTTCAAAATGGCCAAAAAATTAAATTTTTTCAAAAATATTAAATGTCAATTAAAACATATTGAAAATTAATTTTTTTCCAAAGTTGGCCGTGAAATCAAAAGAGTAATGAATTTGACATGTTTAATTTTTAATTTGCATCAAAATTTCGTTTTGGCAGAAAGATATTAGGAAAATAATAAATAAAATAATATTTTTCTGCAATTTTTAAATACTCAAAACTATATTTTTTTAAATACACCTTACCTGACTTTTTTTTTAATTTTGCAATTGCTTGTTTCTTCTCTTTGATTTAATGCCATTAACGAACCGAATTATTCACAAAATATAAAAATTAAATGAAAATTTCTCCTAATATTTATTTTATTTTCTAATATCTTGCCGCTAAAACGAAATTTTGATGCAAATTAAAAATTAAACATGTCAAATTCATTACTCTTTTGATTTCACGGCCAACTTTGGAAAAAAATTAATTTTCAATATGTTTTAATTGACATTTTAATATTTTTTAAAAAATAATTTTTCGGCCATTTTGAAATGAAATGTCATTGTGTGACATATCATTGTATTGTAAATTTTATAACGAATAAGATACATTACAAAAACAGGTAGAGTTGTTATTAAAATAAGAAAGTTGACATCACTTCCGGCTAAATCGGAAGTAAAAAATAAGTCTACCAAGTATCAAAAGTTGCGCATTTAGATGTTATGCCTCACCTATAAATTTAAAATTAATCGGTTTAATAACAAATAAGTTACAGAGTGTAACCTCATCTCGTGGTCACCCGGTATACTATTAATCTGAAAAACATACAAAAAAAAATTATTGTTAGGAAAAGATATGACTAGATAAATTATACCCTAATTAGCGACTCATTAGAAGTATAAGTTATTATTTTAAAACAGTATACAATATTCGTGGATCCTGTTCTGTATAAAAACAGTAATTTTCTATTTAATATCATAATTATTTAAAATCATTCGCTTTCTTACGTATTTAAATTGAATTGTTGATAATTTGGTGACCTAGACGTAATAAATTATTCAAATGACCCGTGATACGTGATCTGTTATAAAATATGTCCCTCGTTTTTTATTCCTGCCTCCCATCTTTTGAAAGTATTTTAATTCAGATCGCACCGAGGGTGGTCTGGTTTCAAGAAGAAAATGTGGATTGTCTTAATCCTTACAATCTAAGTCCTTAGATATCGGTGAGGAGGGAGCGAACAAAGCCCATCGGAGTAAGAAAAGAGAGGAATTGATTTTGCATAATGTCTTCAGGTGGAGTTTTATTGTGTTCCATATATCTAGTGAAAGAGAAGAACCGAGCCATATCTCCGCGGAATAGCCTGCAAACAAACCAGCTGTCATTGTGCGGGGCTGTCTTGGGGCCCTCTAACGCGTCTTTAATGCGGAAATACTGATAGGTTATAACGGCGATGCCCCACACACCACTGTTACAATTCTACAACTCTAACATATTCCAAATGTGCCCATTACGGTTTTCACATATGTCTTCATTTTAAAAATATATTAATGCATTTTAAGTGCTTTAATTTATAACATTAAAATATTTAATATTTATACCTATAATGTTTTTGGCATTTTCTAAGATCTTACAGTTACTGCTACATAAATTAGTCATCAAATTTGTTATATTTATACTAACATAGGTACAGAATAAAAAAGTGTAAATACAAAAGTTTTAGTTATTTTTGCGCAGATTTTAAATTCGATATCAGAAAAACAATTGAGTAACGCTAAACAGGTTATGATACAAATTATGATATAACATTGTATATTTATCTTTTGCGGTTTCGCTCTTTTATACTTAATAATTAATACTTAATGTCAAAAACGTTTCTTAAATGAGAGTCCGTTACTCAAATTAATGTGGCTTTAAAATTATTGTTTATTTATTTATGCATGGCAACAGCTCAGGAGCTGTCACATGGAAATATAGTGTAGATAAATCATTTTGAAAAAAAATGTATTCCTTGGAAGAAAAACGTGAAATTTTGGAAACACGTATAATATGCCGTCTGCAACAAGTCGTCAGTCCGTTAAATATATTATCAATACATTCCACGGTTATCCTTACTAAGAAAAACAAGAATTGTTAATACACTCACAGGCAAAATAATCGATCCAAGCAAATTTTCGACGAATTTCAATCGCAAATATCTTTTTTATTTGATGTTGGATTTAAACGAATTTTGAAGAATATTGTAGACAAATTAATGGAGAATTTTAAAAACTTACAAAAAAAAATGTACGTACGTTTATAATATACCTACAGGGTTAAACAGAAAGATGTTTTTTACCATAAGTTTAAGACACTCTGTGGAGTGGCGAAACAGTAAATTGTTCTAAATTAAGTTTTAATTATCAAGTCTCATCTATTCTCAACATTTTTGTTTTTGGTTCCCCTTGATATCTTTATTTTTGTGGAAAATATGGATTTTTTAAAAAAACATTGCAATTTCCAATAATTTTTTTGTACGAAAAACTAAGGTTGCTATAGAGGACTGACAGTTTTGTTGACAGTTTTTGTTGACAGTTTCTTTGTAAATGAATGTGTTACTTCTTGTGACGTTTAAAACTCTTGACACGTAATACTGTGACCGTCCATCCTGGATTAAAGCAATGGCTCTGGCAATATCAGTCTGAGACATCCATTTTTAAGAAGACACCTCAGCAAAAAGCAAAAACTGGCTACGAAACTGTCAGTCCTCTATAGCAACCTTAGTTCTTCGTACAAAAAAATTATTGGAAATTGCAATGTTTTTTAAAAAATCCATATTTTCCACAAAAATAAAGATATTGAGGTGAACCAAAAACAAAAATGTTAAGAATAGATGAGACTTGATAATTAAAACTTAATTTAGAACAATCTATTCTTTCGCCACTCCACAGAGTGTCTTAAGCTTATGGTATAAAACATCTTTCTGTTGAACCCTGTATATTATAAACGTACGTACATTTTTTTGTAAATTTTTAAAATGTGAGCGATTCTCCATTAACTTGTCTAAAATATTCTTCAAAATTCGTTTAAATCCAACATCAAATAAAAAAGTTATTTGCGATTGAAATTAGCCGAAAATTTGCGTGGATCGATTATTTTGCCTGTGAGTGTATTATGTATGTCGTTTCAATCTGCAAGTTTCAAGCTCCGGCAGTTTGTCCGCAGAGGATGGTCTTTGGAAAAATTCAACAAACGCTAAAATTTAACATATTTTGACCCTACAAGTTGCAGGTACGGACAAAACTTACTGACAAGCAAACACAGCTTCACATTCAGCTCTGTAACATAATGATGACTGAAATTCAAAATAATCTTAGACTTTTAAATAAAATTTTGTTTAGTGACGAAGCAACCTTCTCCACTATCGGAGTTACTATAGCAGACAAAACCTACGACATTGGCCACGTAATCCGATTTTCATCAGGCGAAAAAGGAAGGAAGTCTAATGTGTGGTGTGGATAATCTCGGACGGAATAATTATTGGTCCTTTATTTTTTTGATAGAGTTTTGACTGAAAGGGACTAGGATTTCTGGAAAATGAAATGGACGATATTATTGCCGCTTGCCCCGTGCTTCAAAACCTAAATAATTTTTCAGCAGGATGGTGCGTCTAAGCGCCTTTACATAATATTAGCGATGTTGTCAATTTTCTGAACACCTGCTTTCACACTTGGATCGTTAGAAATGGCCGTGTCACATAGCCACCGAACAGTCGAGATATGACTTCCGTCGATGTTTTTATCTGAAGACATCTAAAAACTGAAGTCTATAAGCATCAGAAAGAAAATGTGGACCAACTGATACATTGACCAGGAAATACAACGAGTTAATAATAATTAATAATCCCCAATGGATTGTAAGGATTACGAAGAAGGTATCAAATTTATATAAACCTGCAGTAGGGACATGTGACAAATATTAATTTATAAAATCACGCTTACGTTCTTTATGATAAAATTTATTTTTTGTAAGTTTAATTCTCTTGTTTGTTTATAATTGTAATAAATATCTCTAAGGTAGATATCAACTGAAATAAATGCATATTAAAAATCAATTAACGAGTGTTCAATACTATGATTATTACATTATAAGAAAGCAAATAGTTTAAAAACCGCAGAAGATAAATAGATATACAATGTGGTATATTTTTGGAAAGCGATTTTCATGCTCTTATTCTGTGTCATGCCATAGATACAAAAAAGCGCAAGCTTGTATCATAACTGTTTTTAGCGTTACTCAATTGTTTTTCTTGCATTTAAAATTTGCGCAAAAATAACTAAAACATTTTTCTTTACACTTCTTTTTTTTTTTAAAAATAGCAAAGTTAAGGGGGTGTAAAAATTTAAACGATCTTATAGTGGTCAAGACGATATTTTTCCCTACAAAAAGTTGAAAATCAAAATGCTATAATGTACTATAAATGCACCTCAAAGGCAACACAGTCAGTCATAAGACTTTATATGTTGAACATGGGAGTACTAAGGTATATACATATTTGCAAATATTACATTTTAATATACAGGGTGTTCCAAAATTATGCGGCCAAACTCTTAGAACGTATAGAGGGGCCCAAAACAAAACGAAAATCATCTATAAACATTTGGTCAATACTGCATATTAAAGGAGCTATAACCTTCCAAAGACGAAGAGGATAAATTTTTTTATGCACTAACCTAGGCTGTAACTCAGAATCCAAAAAAGGTAGGCACATCAAAATTAAGATGCTACTTTTTAATTAGATGCTCAATCATGTCCAATATTCATTTTTTAAAGAACTGCTCAGGGGCGGCGCGTTTGGGGCCTAGGTTAGGTATAATAATAAATATTTTTGAATCTGTTGGCGTTATTAAAAGTTTAACTTTAAAATTAGATTTTTCACTCATTATTACGCAAAATGATAAATATTTGATTGATTGAAACCTACTATAATTATTATTATAATATTATTCTAATACACTACTTGAAGCCTGAAGTGCAATCAAAATTTAAAAGTGAATTTTCTCGAAAACGGCGCATCCTATCAAAATGTGAAAGGTATACCATTTTTCTGTAAGAATGATTGAAAAATCAAATTTTAAAGTAAAACTTTTAATAACGCGAACGGTCTCAAAAATATTTATTAATATACCTAACCTAAACCCCATACGCGCCGCCCCTGAACAGTTTTTTCAAAAATGAATTTAGGATATGGTCGAGAACCTAAATAAAAGGTAACGTCAAAATTTTAATGTACCTACCTTTTTCGGATACTGAATTATAGCATAAAAAATTGATTCTCTTCATCTTTGGAAGGTCATAACTCCTTTAATATGCAGTATTGACCAAATATGTATAGAACATTTTCGTTTTGTTTTGAGCCCCTCTATATACTGTAAGAGTTTGGCCGCATAATTTTGGAACACCCTGTATATGTGATATGTTACTAATGTAATTATTATGTTTATTATTATTAAATAAAAACCTGTCAATTAGGAGTGGATTTGTTTCGTTAATGAAATAAGTAACACACCTAGATAAAATAAAAGTCTGATAATGTTTTAAAGTATTTCATTAACACGGGCATATAGATATTTAGTACAAATAAATAAAAAAGTGTTGAAAAAGTAGTAGGTATTAATGCAAAAAGACATGTTTTAGGAATTAAAATAAATTGTGGAAAACATTCGTTAAGACACATTACCTATGCGTGTCATTCCTTGAATCCGCCCCTGTATGCCTACAGCTTATCGTCCATAATAAAGCAAGTCGCCACTTTCCGCACAACTTTGTTTAATTAAGTCAATTTTTGTCTAATATTTTAGGAGGCCAAATATCTTCCGTACTTACTACACACACCACACACATATATTTATTCTATCCGGCGCATTCGCCAGTATTTAAAATGCTATTAAAGTCGTCTACAAATTATTTATTGATTCATAATATTTAAGACATTTAACAATAATAAGTATGTCAAGCAAAAAAGTATGCTTTATTTGTTGATCCATAAACGCAACACGCTATTACTTACAAGTACATACAGGGCTTTCATAAATGATCATAAACCACGTGACTAAAATAGGCAACCAGGTAAAAAAATGCTTTTATATCTCCTTATTCAAATTGCCTACCACAGTCTGATCAACCCTTAACACCTTATACATTCAATGTAAATTTTAATAAAATGTTTATAATATCGTAGAAATACTTAATTGATTTCTTAGCTATGATTAAATCAAAAGTTTTAATCAATATAGTCTGGCTGTACCCCAGAAAATCGTTAAATATTTATAACGTATAACGATTTGTTTCCTTGATTATTAGGAGTAAACGAGGAGTAAATTTACGTTAAAACAAATCATATAATATCTACACAATAACAATACTCTTTGCACAGTATAATAGTTATTTATACAGGGTGATTCGTGAGGAGAGGGTCGTACTTTACCAACAGATAGGGAACATTGAGGCGATCTTAAATCCCCATATAGTAATGGCTTAGTTTCCGAAATACAGGGTGTTTTATATTTTTTGGAAGAATTTTCTTTTCGCCATATATCTGTAATGCGTAAACGGAATTCAATGAAATTTTGTATTTTTGTTACAGTAGTCATTCACCATCAAATGCCTGGGATATTAATAAAATATCAGGGCCGGACCCAGAATAAAATTATTTTTAAATTATTCCTAGAAAATAACACTCTGTATACTGTTTATGAAATTCTTGATATTGAAATATTAATATACATCTGGAAAGATACAAGATCCCATAAAAAAATATTTTGGCACCATTTCATTGTTTAAGTAAAAAAATTAAATTGTTGAGGAAACAATTTTTTTTTGAAAATAGAGAAAATAGTCACTTCATTGAATTCCATTTACGCATTACAGACATATGGCGAAAAGAAAATTCTTCCAAAAAATATGAAACACCCTGTATTTCGGAAACTAAGCCGCTATAGCCATTACTATATGGGGATTTAAGATCACCTCAATGCTCCCTATCTGTTGGTAAAGTACGACCCTCTCCTCACGAATCACCCTGTATAATAACCAAGACCAGCCTCAAGCGAGCTCTGAGAACCTATCCTATAGGTATTGTTAAAATCTACTTATATTAATAGTGCTGTATCCTACTTTTAGATAATGTAACAAAAAGCAACTGGCAGTTCTTTTTTTTATTTGAACATTTACATATTTTTAATACAAAAAAGTACGTATATAAAATTATTACTAAGATATATTTGGACATTATATAAGACTTAAGTCTTAGTTAGTTCATGTTATATTTTCATTGATAATTTAATTCATTTACATTACATTTACATTTTAATTACGGAGTCGGTAATGTAGTTAAAGTTAAAACACAAAACCAATTTAGTAAATGCTTCCATAAAGTATAGAAGTGGCACCTTTGAAACCGATTTGAGCGACAGCCTGTCACAGAAAATGGAAAGACGAAAGAGTTTTAAGTAGTTGGCAGAAGTTTGAGTAGAGACTGTATCCCTTGGATAAATATTGTGACTGGCAACAGCATTATGAAACACTGTCACTGTCTCTCGATTTTTATTGATTCCTTTTTCTTTGGTGCCTCAGTTCGGGTAAATTGCTATTTTATGTGCATTTTTCTAGAACTAGCAGTACATACTGTATCTATATTATAATCAGTTTTCACGCTTTGTTATATGTATATAATTCATTATTGAATGTATTAGGAAGTACTGTTTTCGAACGGCTTTAAAGTGGTTAAATTATATTAATGATTAATATTTAATGTTTACAAAGATGTTTGGAAAATAAATGTTACTCTATTATTTTCTGCATGTATCAATGCCTCCTGTAAACAAGTCAATCAATTATTTCAGAAGTATTCGCTAAAATTTTCAGTTTATTTAAAGCTTCGAGAAAAGTTAGGACTGTCTAAATATATGTGTGTGTGTGTGTGTGTGGTTAAATGTCACTGCTATATTGGCATATGTTTTATTGTATTGTTACTTTCATTAAACCCTATAATTTGAATGAAGAATAAAATTGACAAAGGTACTGTTCTTCGTAAAAGAAAATAAAAATATTCGTACCTTGTAAAATCGTCATCAAATAAGGATTTAAAGATACCAACGGCAAAGCCATAATAAAGTAGTAAAAATACGTAAACTGTTGAGGTGAGAAACTTGTAATAACGGCTGTAATATTACATTAGATTGCTTATATCTTCAAAAGTACTCAAAATAAATATCATGTGTGGGGGATCGTCAGAAAGCACTTGTAATTCTCTATTTAATTATGAAATAATATACATGGTGTTCCATTTAAAATAAGAAAGTTATTGATAATTGTAAATCTGCATATTCGAAATCAAATTATGAATGAAAGTTTAAATTCTAATACACAATTTGAAAGTTCGTATTTAGTTTAATCAGCTGCCATAATAAAAAGTTGAAAAATATGGCATCTCTTTAGGTTCTACATCTTTCAAAATTTCAACAAAATTTAAAATATTTCACCACTCAACCACTCAAAAGAAGTAGGTACTAACATGTTATAAGTTCATTGGAAAGCTATTCACATTCTCTAATAAAATTTGGAATAATATAGGGTGTTCCATTTAATTTAACAAAGTTGGTTACTGGCACTGCCCAGCCTAGATGGAACCTATACAACTATAAATAGTTTCGGAATGTGCAGTGTTAATTACTAAACAATTTGCTAAACAACTTTCGTTTTAAAGATTTTTATCTAAGTACCTATTTAAAATAGGTAGTTAAAGTATTTAAAATAGTTTAAAGTTAAAATTAAAGTTAAAATAGTTAATATATTTCTTTGTCAAATTTTTTACCCTAAACAATTCTGTGTATATAGGTAGTATATTTTTTAATAACTAATTTCGAATAAAAATTTTACCTCGCATATCTAAGTATATAAAAGTAATCAGTAAATGATTTGCGGATGACAGAGGAAAATAAATTAATAAACTAAAATATTCATGTTGAAATTAAAGAAAATTAAAATAATTTATATTTTGAATTAATAATGTTCTTAAACCGAACGTTATTGGCTACGGCAAAGTATTACCGTTGAATATTTATGCAGCTACTATTTAAACGGGAAATAATGTCATACAAAGAATAGGTAGTGAATACAATCGACAGTAATGTTGTTTGTTGATGTCGAAATCCTTTTTATCTTAACTTTCCAGATGGTAAAATATTTTGATATATAAATGCAATCCATTAATCATACTGCTATGTTTATTATGGTGTCTACCTGTACGAAAGCATTCCTCTTCCACAATGCCGTCGCTAAAAATTATTCTGGGAAGGATACAGTTACAACATTATAATATACATACATATTAAATATTGATCCAAATGTTCTACATTAATATTGTTTTTAAAGAGTTTTGAAAAATATTACGCGGTTTCTATTTCTATATAACAGGGTCAATTATTTGGATGCTTAGGTCTTTGTTTCGTTTAATAAATTTGTATTCCCATTCAAAACCCTGAGAAAAAAAGAATGTGGATTTGGCAAATAAGATTATATCTTTTTGCGCTATTATTAATTTTCTTACAAGATAGGTTAAAAGCAAGGTTTATTGCAACAGTATTTTACAATACTATGTTACTTCAGTTTAAGAATTAATTCGCTATTTAAAGTATGCAGTTCCAAGGTGCAGTTGCAACAATACTAATAATAATAAATCATTGAAATTGCTATGGACGTAAAATTAATTAATTTCATTCTGCATTTTTTAATCGGTTTTAATAAGCTAAGTCATCTACGACAATGCAAAGAAAAGATAATTTTGAAATAATAATAATAAAGTATTTATTAGGTATGCAAAAGAAGAATTTGATAAAGCCGAAGTTTAGTTACAAAACTACTCCTCCAGTCCTATATAAAAAGAAAGAACAAAATGGTATAATTTAACATAATAACATAATTTCTTATAGCTCAGGTAAATGTAATCTTAAAGGAGCAAGAATGAGGGATATAGAAAAAAAAGGAATCACATGTATCCACAGGGTGTAACAAAAAAGTAAGTCATAAAGTCAATGGTTGATTCTAGGCAACAAATTGTGACGATATAACTCAACTTACCTCTATGAGAAAATGCCTCAAAACGTTTTTGTGGGCCTTTAAAGTCGAAAATAAAAAATAAAAAATTTGCTCGAACTCCGGACTCTTTGTAGATATCTTCTTTAAATTTGGTACAATATAGCACTAGTAGTAGTTCAATATTTTAGGAAATTATGATCAGTTTATCTCGATATAAAAGACGAGAAGTGGGGATCATGTGATCCACTTAACCCCCCATTTTTCCCACCACCACCAAGTAACCTACATATATAATGGTTTTAAAGTCCGCAGGAAAATCGGAAAAATGCTTCTCGTAAAGATTCGACACAAATACGTTCACTCACCACTTTCATTTTTAAACCATTCTAAAAAGAAGCATTTCAGCAAATTTTTGTTGAGGACACTTTAGACTCAAAACATTTTAAAAAGTCAACAACTGAAATACAAAAAATACAGTCTCTACAAAAGGTAAATATATTAAATATTTAATCAGTCCTCTCTCCTATTCCCCTAGAGAGCACAGCATGCTACTTTTGAAGGTCAGGTACGAGCATTAATTAACATCACAAGCGCAGCACACAAAATAGAATCATTGATAAATAGTAAGTCAGCAGAGGAGGGTCCTTTACTTTGCTTATTGCGTTTGGGATGCTAATTGATGATCACCGGTATGAACGTGCCTACTTTTAAAAACCAGCATGTTGAACCATCTAAAGTGATAAAGGAATGAACTGGTTAAATATTTAATAAATCAGTAACTGAAATTTTTATAGCACCTAATATTTCAGTCTAACAGTTAAACGAATGAGAAAAATATGTGAGTCCTGATAGATCGTTTTTATTAATGAAACTTGCTGTAATCTGAGACATGCAATTATGTCACAACGAATGCCACTACCACTCTTTTTTTGTTTTCCCTTCATTTTCGTACATATCTTTCCATAATCGCGTTGTCTCTTGATCTTCAAATGATCAACCCTACAGTCTACCAGTAAAATGGTTAAAGATCTTCTAAATCAATACAGGATTTGGTAATCCAATAGATTAAGCGATTAAGCAATCGTGTTTGGTATACCAAAGGCTAAATCCACATTTTCCACTATTTTATTTAACGAAAACTCGTTAAAAATCTCGATAAAACTCAATCTGTCAATGTCTTCCTTTGCAATTGTAAACTTACGTATAAAATTAATAGATCAAACGAACTTATCTAAATGAAGTTGGATTCTAATTATATTAGCGTCTCTTCGAAGAAGATCATATAAGTAGTACTCATTTCGGGTATGATGACACACACACTTTGAAGGAAATTTGGATGCATATCCCAATCCACCTTAAATCAACATTTGGCTTTGACACCTTTTATTTTAAAGCACTTTTCCACGTTGCAACTAGAGAGGGGTGAACTGGGTGAGATGAGAATGATCCTCTTCGGGTCTATTGAAAGAGAATTTGCCTTTTCATAAACTCCAGAGAATATCCTCTAGTCACTCATGATCTAATTTTGGAATCTGTAGTTATCTGTCTTCAAAAATGAAGAAGATGCTCTAGCCTGTCAGCAAAACTGCATATCTCTATCAGTTACGTGCTTCTGTTGAAAGTTCCTTGCTTAGTCCCTCGATTGATAATGATTCCTGATAAGGCTATCGTGGTAAACTCCTAGCGTTTTAGGTAATACGACGTAGCTGCTCTCACTTTGTCTTCTCCAACTGTCTAACCTTATGTATTGTAACCAGCAAGCTTTCTTGTATTCCTTGTGATGGCCTAGCGAAGCTAGAATGCGCCAGAACTCGATATATAATGGTTATCAACGTAGCTGCATCGCTCATCGTTTCCATCAGGTCCGGTTCCCCTCTCCTTCTTTGGACAATAATTTTGTAAAAAATTCCTCTCCTAATTAATCCACTAATGCTTTGACGTTAGTGGGTTAAGTTCTTCAAGCATATACTTCTAGCTGACTTCATAAGACTTTCACTCGGGCAATTGGTTAATTATCTAAAAATTAATTTTGTGACCTTCCCTAACGATAATACTGAATTCTAGATCTAGTTGCAAAAGTATGTCCACTCCAAGGATAACAAAGGGTAGCTATATCTTTAGAAAATATAACTACATAAGTACAGATATATAAAATGGAGTAAAATCAACTAAACTATTTGTCATGGTTTATAAGCAAGGGGTACAGTTATTTAATATTTGTAATACTGCCGTAGTATTTGAAAAAATGATGGTAAAGAATACATTTTTTCCCTTACAGACCCCCAGGTCCCCCAGTTACGCCGTTGTCGATTCTAGCCATCTACACATTTGTGAGCTATTTGAATTCATGCGGTTAGGTATCTTCACATACAAATGATGTATTTTGCTACGCCATGAAAGTCTCCAGTCGCAGAAAAGATAAGTTTATTGTTGGCGAACACACACTTCATTTCCCTGCGCCGCGGTCTTTATCTCACCGCAGAGTTTATCCATTTCCTCTCGGTCCCGCTCCCCACGTTCACCTCCCCGCTTCTTCCATGGTGAGACAACACTTTGCCATTATATTTGCAATTCGAATGTTCAAGCTTGCCTTTGTGGTTATTTTGTAGAACTAACCGCATGAAATTTAACTTAACTTATTGGTGGAGGAAGAACTTTTACAGGCTGCAATATTTACATACACTCTAACTTAAACATATTTTACTTTAAACTTATACAATTTTATACGGTACTTTCCGAGAAAATAAATCTGTACCATGCTGTAACGATAATTGCCCGTAATTTATATTTAAATTCTAATTTATTATATAAGAAATTTTTTTAACCCATACTAATTAATTATACTGTGACTGCTCCGTAGAAAGATTAAGTATTTACTTCAAAACGCATGTTCATTAGTTACGCATGATCAAATTTTTTTATTGATTATAGCTATCCTAGGAATTGATTGATCACAACAATTTTTGAAAACAGTGTTTATTCATTTTTATTAAAAAATAATAAAATCGCACCTCTGAATGATCCCAACTATTTATTTTTACGAGAAATGTAATTGATGTACTTAAGTTTAAAAGTCCAGGCAAAATTAAAGTTGAGTTATATTGAAAGAATTATTTTTTGATGAGTTGAAAATTAAAAGTTGCGCCAAGCAGAGGTACGATACAACTAACACATTTAATTACAAGGGATCATGTTGACCTAATTTGAAATTTATTTCACTTCTCTGTATAGCCTTTCATGGCCAGTAGAAGTTAGTAGTCTTTAATTTTCTATGCGTTGTTATGTTTGAGAGACTGCAAAAACCGAGGCAAAAACAATAGAAATAATATTTTTGAGTGAAACCATTTAAATATTTGTTGAAAACAACCTTCCTGTGCGTTCTGCTAATAGAAAAATCTATTAAAATCATCTCGCTCACATTATGGGATTTCAACCTCTGACAAAAATCGCGAGACTTTTTGGCTGAATAAGTACATTTAAACACTTGCAAGTGGCAAGTGAAGTAACCTCGCAAGTTCATTTGGTTAACGGTCAGGTCATTCAATCAAGTCACTTCGTTCGATTTTCGACTTACTAACACCATACTGCTGGAAGATTATTTCTATCCTTTGAATTATTTTCATTTTTTGAAATTCCTGAGAATTTAGAGAGACACTGACCTACTTTACATCGAAACACTGAATATTTCCATACTATGGGCATCATCGGAGGACCAAAAATTTCGAAGTGGACTAATGGGATATTAGAATATGCAGTTTGCTCTTTAAGATGGAATGAACGTAATAACTTAGTATCAACTTCGTAAACTTCCAAAGCAACCATCTTACAAGTAAAACCATTTTGGCGCAGTATATATCATAATAATTGTTAATTTATAACAAACGAAAGAAGAAAACAGGAATGATTTACATAATATATCAAATTAGCGCTCCCAAAAAGTATTGAAAACAATTTTATATTACAAATTGTTTTTGAACAACTAATTATTAGAGATGCACGGAAGAGGAAAATAACGAATAAGAGAAATTCTTGTCTATGACAATTTACTAAAATAAGCAGATTTAGAGATTTTTAAACGGTTTCTCGGAGAGGCCGTAAATCAAACGGCTGTGAACAAGTCGTCTTTCGTCGGCGAAGGTCTTCAGTTCAGTTTGCCTGCGCTTATCCCTCTCCAAAATTTATGGGCCGCAGATATTGACAGTAATTCGTGTAAGACTGCTATTACTGAGATTTATCGATACATAATTCTTCTGTAACAATATTTGTCAAGTATTTAGCTGTGAGTGGCAGAAATCAAGCTATAGATCATCTCAATAGTCAACATGTCCGGCACTAGATTTTGCTGTAATAAATAACTGGGGCACGAGCGTAACATACAGGTGCTTTTATGATGGATGGCTGCTCAATGACCAAACAATTATTGACCTTTCAGCACTTCCACTTTTAAAATATTTATGCGACAACGACATTATTTATAGCTGCACTTTATATCCTACATAAAAAATGATTTAAAATTTTCTCCTTACACGCAATATATTTGTACGTATTTTGATTTTAAAGTCCAGTAAACTTATTAATTCATACATGTTCAAAATGTGTTATACCATTGTATTTAATATTTTTACGTGCTATTACATGTTTTCTTAATCGCCTTCTAAGTCAACTAGTCAACTCCTTCAAAATCTAAGATTTTCTATTAAGCAATGTTTGTTAGGTAAAAACAGAATATTAAGAATAAATTAATGAGATAAAATAAAATGAAAAGGAACTAAAATTAACAATAATTATTGTTAACTTGTTTTTATATTTTGTGTTTACGAAGATATATTTAAACTTAAACTAACTGTACCTCATTTACCAACAAAATGAAGTTCATTTACAAGCTGTTATAGGAACGGGAATGAAGATACCATTATAAATAAAGTTCTTGGCATGTGTAGAAGGTGATTCCCATTTAAGTAGATTTAGCCAACTTAATGAAGAAAATCAAAATGAAGGGAACAATAATCAAGAAGAAAATAGAATTATAAGACCTCTTCCAATCTTTGTATACACAGTCAAATATTATCAAACAATGATTAACACTTGATACAAATGGTAGAAACTCTAGCTGACAATACAATAAAAGTAAATTGTCACACTCCATAAATTTATCGGAAACCAATACCTAAACCTAAAGAGAAACAGGCATTCAGGATAGTAATTAAAATCTTCACTAGTTAGCAGATACTGATGAAATTAAGAACGAACTAAATAAATATAGGAGCATAAAATCAGAAATATTAGGAATCGAAGATTGACAAAAAAGCTACTCAACTTATTATTCGTTGGTCTAGAGCCCGCTGTTAATAATAAAGAAATATGCAAGGTACGTGGTACCACCAAGAAAAATCAAAGGTTTGTCACAATGTATGTGTTATCAGCTGAATGGACACACACTTCGCCGAAAGTTAGAAAGTCTTCCTATGAGTTAGCAGTTAGCAACCATTTTAGATAATTCTTCACAACATTAGGACTAAAATACATTGGTGAAGGAGATTTGAATAATAAACACATGGTTTGAGGATCCCACCACCAAAGGTAAAGACTTAGCTATCTTATACAAGAAAAATATTATTAATTTCTGTCTACTGATACACCAACATATTGCGCCAATGATCCAAACAAAACACCAGACCTCCTGAACTTATTCATAACCAGTGGGATTTCGTCTACATACGGAAGTGATTCCATGTTATGTTATGTTGTCAGATCGTTCTTCAATAATTACAACAGTTAGCACATTCGCTACTGAAAGGAAATCTACACCAAAATGACATACATAATAACAGAACCAACTGGGAGGAATATCACAGCAAAGTGAACCAACCAGACAAGCACCAGCACTAGTGGCCTTAACAAATATACCTACTGAAACAGTCAGCTGTAAAAATTATTCTACAAATCAAAAAAGATGAAAACATTAAATCAGTACCTGTAGAAGTTATACAATTAATCGTCAAAAAAATAAAAGCAAGATCAAGATGGCAACGTACACATGCACCAAATGACAAATCTACATTTAATTGCATGCGTAAGTAATCAGCTTAAATTTAAACTCAGAGACTTACGTGAAAAATTCTACAATGATTATGTTGTTAGCTTAAACAGATTTAACAATTCATGACGGAAGCCAATCAAATCCAAGAAAAAACCAAAAGAATAAATTGCTCCAATAAGAAATTTAGCAATACCCAATACATCACCTTGTTGAGACATTCATATTTCACACCCAATGATAAAGTAATAGATACTGCTATCGAAAGAAGCATCTCTAGCATTCCGCAAGAGACAGATACCTAAGATTAAAGCTTTTACACCAAATGAAGTACAAAAGGAAATTAGCGTTCTTAATATTTATAAAGCCTCAGGTGCTGCTAACTACTTACATCTCTAATGCTATCATAAGATTAAAACATTGGCTCAAAATGCTAAAAACAGTTGAAATTGTCTTGATACGAAAAGCAGGAAAACCCCAAATAAGTTTAAAACTGAGTTATGCAGAGTTTAATATAAATTATTAAAACTTGATGAAAATCAGTAAACCATTTCAATTTTGCCCCCTCGCGGTCAGACTAGAATCTTGAAAATAATTTATTTGATTACTGTCAATTATTAACATGTTCTGCTCTCGGGATATAGCTGATCTTCATTTTTATTTAATCAAAGACTGCAAAAATTTGGTAAGACGTAGCGAATTATTTTCTTCTATATGTACATATAAGATTATCATCCCATCTTTAATGACAACATATTTTTAAACAATGTGGGTTGATTTCATATTTTTTAAATCAATAATATTTTTTTATTTCGATTTTTATTGAAAGGGCATGTTGTTTTACATGAGACTCCCAATGGTTTACTCCTGATAAATTTTGCCATGGTATTGAGAAATAAATTTTAGGTAAAATTGCTCTCATTTTTGTGCAAATCTTACAAAACAATTTCATCGCAACAGTTTTTTAGGAGTGGGGGCGCACTATGCATTTAATTCAATCAGTCAGGCACATAATATTAAATATTAAGTAAGGCCAAACTCATTTTAATACATAATTAAACATATTGTCCTGTTTCATATTGAAATTGTGTATATAATACAACCCATCAATTACAAGAAATTTAGTTGCTTTGGCAATCCGATTACCGAAAAACTGAGTTAATGCACAACTTGCACATTTGCACAAATCTAAGCCGCCATATTAAGTCATCATCCATAATTTGGACCTATAATTTGGACCTACAATTGAATAACTCCCTTAACTCTTTCAGGTACGGTGGATTACATTTTAAACCACTTTTATTTGGTGTCTTAAGGTACGGTGGTGCAAAATATATACCACTTATATGAAAATATTTGCTGAATGAGTATGTCGGTTTAAAAACTGCACCACATATGCAGGCGTTTCATTGGAGTATACAGCATCACGCGACGCGAAATATCTGCCCTCCCAGCATTTAGTAAAAGGCCATTGGCAGTTTTATTTTGTGTTGCAATCTACATGTGTGTTAAATTTTTACAACTCTCGAAAAAGTGTTTATTAGCGAAAATAAACCAAATAGGTACGTGAAGTTATTCATTAACTCTATATATAGATAATACTTTTCAAATTTCATTCTAATATATTTCTTTTGAGACAATTATTTGTATTAATTACAGTGTACAGAAATTGTACCACCGTACCTTTACGATAATGATTAGAAGACGGGAACCCTTGACTTTCAGATTGATCGGCCTCACAGAAGATGAGTATATGCCGAAATCGACAATATCGAAAATGATTATGCATCTGTATTTGACCAAATGAGAGCTTGTTATGGTATTGACAGAAAAAGTCACAAGTGGTGGCACAGGATATTTTTCTTTTTCGTCGATACAGCTGTTGTAAATGCGTTCATCATACATAAGTTACATCAGAGTTCATCCCCTAAATTAAGTTAAAAAAAAGACAGGTCTCCGAGGGTCTTGTTGCTGATACTTTGGTAAAAAAGCAATCTTTACCATTAGAACTTTCAACAAGTATCAAAAAACATAAACCTAGTGTTTCAGAGACAGTCAGATTAACGGAAAGTACCCATCAACCCGTTCGTTCAACTCGTAGAAGGTGCGCATTTTGTAGCACTAAAAAAACTGATGTCAGAACCAATTGGATGTACAGTGTATGTCAAGTGCCACTTTGTTTGAGGAAGACAAAAGTTTGTTTTTCAATCTTACCACCGGAAATAATTAATTCTTATTTTTCTGGTTATGTACGGTGGTTTAAATATTGTACCACCCATTTATTTTTTTTACGAATGTACGAATTTTGTTTATTTTTCGAATATGTATATTCTTTTGTATGTTGAACCGAGACATATACGTATTTTTTTATTTTCTCATTAAAAATATTTTTGTACCTGTGGGGTTTTATTTTTACTCAATTTCTTGTACCTGAAAGAGTTAATATATAATTGTTCAATCTATCATTTCACTGAAATTTCTTCTAAAGAAAAAATTTCACTCATTATATTAGGAAAATGGGTGTCACACTTCGGGATATAATAGTAGGTATGGTGTTTAATTAAAAAGAAAAAGAATTACATACCTTGTAAAAATGAGGTGAGAATATGAGTAGGTAATAAGGCGTGATGTATCAATTTAGTTATGTGCACCAGCTCCGCTTTTCGGTAATCGAAGTATAGTAAAAATTGTAGCGAAATTCTCATTTGACTTAATAGATCTAACCATAATAATTAGACAACTTCATGGCAAAGCACATTTATTTTAATGTCTTATTTTAATTTAAAATTCGTTGGTAAGTTGATATACATATAAATATAATGTATTAAAAATAGATGCAATATTAATTAGTGTAATTCACATTAACATTTTTTAATCACTTAGGGAAAAGTAGCATTGTTAAAAAATTCGTTATCGAATATCTTGAATACTGCAAAAGTAAATAATTCTCCTGTTAACAGTATTGAAAACCCTTTGAAATGATGTATTTCTTGACACATGTGTAGGTAACTTTACAACGTAAGAGGACTGTTGGTTTTTTAGTAAAATATTTTTCATAAAAATAAAAATAAGCCTTGGCATTTTTTCGATAAAAATTTTTAATTTATTTTAGGTGCTTCGTATTCAATGGGATATCCTGTACTATTAAATTAACGAATGATAAAAATAATTGTTTTTATCCAAAATCAACATTTTTATCTTCATGACAATTTTTAAAATTTGAGGATTCATATATTTTAAAATATTTTATATTAAAACCCGTCAGTGTACAAATTACCTAGTTAACACGCCAAACAGCTAAAATGATATATAGTTCATATTCGTGATTCAAGCTATGTATTAAATGTTACAGTAGTGACTACTGCATATAAATTTAATTATTAATAAGTACATTTTATACATTTAAAATAATTAGATCATACTATTCGTGGAATAACATAGCGTGCGGAAAAAAATTAATATATACAAGGTTCTGGCCAGTAGATATTTTGATATAACTAATTATTACATACGATTGTGATAGTAAACAGCGATAAATGTTGAGATCTCTAGTGATTGTCTTGCCGGAAGGCCGAGAAAGGTGCATTAATCGTCTAACAAGCCTAATTTACCTATACGGACGAATATAATAGGACAGCGCCTATAAAATTTGATGTAATATAATAATGGGTTAGAGAAAACCGAGTCCGCCGTCTTGGAGTAGACCAGTTAGATAGTCACATAGGGTTCGAAATACGATGTATTAGCTTCAATAATACATAATAGCCCTTAATAACAGTGCGTGCTGTTCCCAGAGTTCTCCATTGGTTGTTAGGGCGATCATATCAAATTGACTATTTATAGTATGATGGAGAAAAATTATTATTGGTAGTTTGGTTGAGTCAAATGAGCGGTTTGGTGCAAGCAGCCTTCTGTCAGATCCTCACGACTCTAAAATCATAGCTCCAAGCATAACTGGCCCCGCCAAATTGCTGTCAGATGCGACTTTGATGATTGGGTGTGCCCGCCAAGACTTGGCGTTACAAAAACACGCCTGTCAATCTTACATGGCGTAATTGCGTGCAGAAGCTAATTTGCATTCTCCCTTTTATTTTAATTTCTTGTGTTTTTACCGATCAGTCTGATAGCCTACACTCGGCTTTCAAGGAATTTCATAAAAGCCTTTATTATTCCTATGGTTTTGTGAAAATGGAGCACGAGATTCAATTTTGCATTGGCAGACACTTTTTTACAGATAAATTTACAAATTTAATTTCAAACAAAATAAGCAATGTACAAGATTTACATATAACAAATTTAATTTTTATTTAAAAAAATATGTTGCAGCTATTCAAATGATAATCTTGTAAGTATTAATAAAATTTCTCCGTGCTGGTACTTAAAGAAGCAGTAGCAAAATTGAAAAACACATACAGATATATACACATAAATTATACAGTGTACCAGAAATTTATAGATCAGCCTCTGTGAAATCTAAAATAAGCTGCTAAGTAAACAAATTTGGAGGGTGTAAATTGGGTGTAAATATTATTTGTAATTTTTTCTACTTTAATCTCAAAACATGGGTTAACAGTTTTATGATTCTTATAAATGGATCATAATTGTGTGATTGCATTAGAAATTTTTAGAAAATAATTATTAGAATTCTTAACTTCGAACAGAGGAATTTAATTTTTATACGAAAAAATGTTCACTAAATTGTTTCACAAGGAGAACATACACACCCAAGAATAAAATAGCTTCACTTTTATTTCATTTTCAATTGCTAGGATAAGATCATTTGTAACATTAAAATTTACAATAATTATCTCACAATTTTCTCAGAGAAAACGTATACCTACTATGATACATTTTTAGAAATAAAACAATAGACCCGTTCAGAAAATACCAATTGCAATTAAAGGAAATAATAACTTCGACTTCATATATTTTAAAACTAAGAAATGTCATTTCAAATTTACTTCGTCCAATTTCTTTCAACCTTTTATTTTGAATTTTATCGAATAATACATTTCTCTCACACTAATATAATAGTAGGAATTTGGAAACGGTAGATGACCAGGTAGAAGTGGGGTAAATGTAACTCAAAATTTAAATAGTTAAAATTTAACGGCTAATTATAAATCTAAAATTAAAGGTAGAATGTTCAAATATTGGGAGAAATAGTAGAATTAAGTTGCTAATCACTTCCTAAAATTTGAAAGCCAATAGTTGAAAAAATATGTAACTTATTATGATATTTTTTTAACAGTTGTCGCTAGATTACATTTACCCCGTAAATCGGTGAAAATGTACTGGTCTACACTTGTACGTTTTCTTTTACTACTAACAGTAAATCAATACTAATCAAAATTAGTATCGAGGTAAATGTAGTAAATTTAGGTTTGTTGAAGCAAAATGTGTTTAAGATCACTTTTTTAGCTCAATAAGTAAGTAAATAAAAAACTTTTTGTATTTCCTCTCAATCGTTCCAAAATTTCTGTTGTAGTTAAAACTTCTGATCCTGCACTCACTTGAGTTCATTTTTCTTTTTGGGGAACAGACGTTTGTTGAATTGTCGATAAAAATAGTTGTTTTTTTTCAGGATTTTTTGCTTTCGAACTGTCTAGTTTCGGATCCATGTGACCATTTCTTGAAGTAAATGTTTCAGCAATTTATTAAATGGATATTGTCACATTTTGTAGATGTTGTTCTGACACCGTGACTGGAACTTCTGCTGGAACATAGTCAACAAATCTATCAGGATTGTTAAGGTGTTGTTCCAATCCGAGTTCCAATCTTTGATAAACATCATCAGGAAAAGTTTCTTTAGGTACAACTTGGTCATTAAATGGAATGATTCCTGCCTGCCTAAAATTATTTGTTATTAAGTTTTCATTAACTTCTAGCCACGTCTCACTAAATTTACCTATCCGCATCGAGCAACATTGAACGATGTCGGTATTACAGACATTTTCAATGTTAGTTTAGGAAATCTTGTTATGTAACTTCCAATAAACTAAATGATGCCACTAAGAAGATCTCATATTATTAAATATTTCATAGTATTACACTTACCCACTATTAGGTTTACCCCACCTCATCTTATATTTAATATAAATGTTCTTATTAAAACTTTTATCAGAAGTGCAATGCAAACTAATTTTAACAAAAATATTAATATCAACTACAGCCTGCGATCTGTGGTTAAGTTTTGAGGATGCAGAGCAACCAACTGAATGTGGAGTATAATAAATTCAAGTCGTGAAGAGTTGCAAAGATCTTCAAAATTGCTACAGTTGCAAACTTGTTTGAACTGACAACTATATGACGAATTTCACAGGTCAGTAGCGACCTCGCGATACAAGCAACTATTTATCAACATAATATTAAGAAAAATAAGTACCTAATGACTAATAAAAATGTTGTGATCCCATAAATAATAAATATAAACAAAAATATGGTTTATGCAAAAATTTTATGCTGATGCATTTGAGAAGTCAAATCGAATATGAGCAGGAAACAGAAGAAGTACCTATATTCGTGTAGGTTAATAATATAATCCGAATATATCTTTAAGAAAAATAAATAAAACTAGAAATTCAAGTTTTTCAGCAAAATAATTCTTAGAAATAAATATGGTCCTTACAAAGGACAGCTTCTATGTAAAATAAAAATAGGTTATCCTAAAATTCACTAATCACATATACTAGCGGCTAATTCATTTTTATTTATTGAACTGTAGATTTACTTCTCAGACTTCAATCGCGAGCAAATTTTTTATATTTTTAGTTGTGGGAATTTATAAATTATTAGCTTTAAACATAATAATCATAAATAAATAATCATTCTAAAGAAGAATAGTTGCTTGACAAATGGCTGGGCAGGAATGTAAAATTATACTGAGCAATATTTTGTCTAGTTCTGCAGGAAAAAATCAAATGATAAATGTTTAACAATATGATCAGAAGATTGGAACGATTGGAAACTTTGAAATATTATTATAATAATGATAATCTGTTTCTTAACGATGAAAAACTGATGTATTATATTTTGATCGATTTTTTCGTTTGAAATAAAATACTTATATAATTTAAATTTTTAACTATTAAAATACTAAAAAAATTGTAAACTGGAACGATATTTTGATTTAATTACTATAAGTACAAAGTTGTTATATTGCTGTCGAATGCTACTTTCATTTTAATGAAAATTGATAATTTTAATTTTATACAAAAAAAAATGGAAAAATATTAGATTTTTGCACAAATTCGATGTCTTGAACGAAATTATAGATAGGATGATAAAATTGCATTAGACTTTTCTTGTAAGGAATTAAATTTTCTGTAAAATTGCAAGTGTTTTTCTTATACTTGCATGTTTTCAAGATGTGATAAATTTAATAAAACAATTTTATCTTCATCGATTTAGGACATTTTTCCAAAAGAAATACCAATTTCTAATGACATGGCATATTTAAAAATCGCTTAGGCTGCATCTCCCGAATAAATGTTATCTATAAGTTTTTGACTTGAAAATGAAAAATATACCTGTGTGGTAGTGTAGGTAAACAAATGCAATGGGTTTTATACGACTTAATAGGTGTTTATGCGTGGACATTGTTTACGTCTTCGTAAAATCCCATTCTTTTCATTTCTGGGGTCAAAAATATGAGGTCCTATTAAAAAAATGTATATACCTGACCTTGAAATTACCTCCTTCCAAGGTCAAATCCAAGGTCACCATTAGATAGCCAAGGAAAAATCCTAACAACCCAAATTAGCACTTTTTCTAAGTGTCAAATTGTTCACGTTATTCTCCTATTTCCGTACTTTCATAACACCCTATATTATATATTAGAGCATTCAATTATAAAAACTGTTGGACGTAAAAAATCATTGAAATCACAATGCAATTATTGTCGAAATCGTTAAAAGAACTATTTTCCATTTTATTAATGATTCATGTTAAAAAAACCTGAATTAAATGAATTTTAACAATTTTCAAAATGTGTTCAGAGTAAAAATTACCAGGATCACCAGAAATCAATGCGTTGTTATTATTCCAATAACGCCCTTAATACCTTCGCTACGTTTTACTACATTTTAATGAATTTCATTTACCTACATTATTTTGCGTTGCATGATAAAAAACATTTATACAAATAATTTTACTAATAAAAATTTAAAAAAAAGATGGAAAAAACATTCAAAAATTTTTAAAACAAAATCTGAGCCAACCGTTAACTTTAACGTATCAAATAGTATTCTGTATAATTGTTTTCCATTTCTGTAATCGAAGATACTTGCAGTATAGTGATAAAGCATATTCTCCTAGGTATCTCATATAGACTCGAATATAATTTCAATCATTCATACGATTAATGTTAAAAATATACAGTACCTTAAGCATTATATATATTATATAAATATACTATGTTAAGTATTAGCCGGTATGTAATTGCTTCTACCCCACCCACACAGACGAAAAAATGTTTGACAACGCAAGCGATGTGTAAAAATCTCCTGGGTGTATTTAAAAGTGAACAGGAGAAAGTTCATCATCTAAAACTGCCCTCTTTAAATGCTTATTATGTCGGTATACAGCAAGGGATCGCCAATTTGATATATTGCCCAGTCTGCTACAATTTACCCCCCATTGCTAGCGGCGCTCGTCAAAGTAGTTATATAGAGCAAAGGTAAACATATTCTAAGCTTTATTTCCCTCTATAACAAATTTTTGTTTCAAACCAATCTTTTAACTCAAAATACATACAAAAAAACCGATAACAAAAGAAGTGCTAAGTTCATCATTACTCTTTTACACTCCTTTTACGCTAGCTTTGCAACAGATTAATTATATTTATAACACGAAGGCACGCTTTATATTCAAAATTAAACGTTTATTCGAATTAATCGTTTATTAGTTGGATAATACAAGCGAAACGGTTCTAAGTTAGTTGTATTATGGCTTTTTTGTGTGTTTACTTTTAGTTCCGTTATTATTCAAACTCGTTATTGTTCTTGTCTGTAGCAATTTTTTTCATGTCAAAGTTTAATTGGAACATAATAAAGTGCATTTTTTGTTGCTTTTTTAGGAGGAAAGCTTTTATTTGAGGTGTATTATTTGATAAAAACTTTCAGGCTGCAAAATATGAAGATAAATAGAATATATTAACGGCTAAAAGTAATATTTTTTATAAGAATGCAAGGGATAAAAAAATATTTTCAGTTGTTTTTTAATTTTAGTTAGGTAGAGCATTACTTACCACACATTTTAAGATATTAGTTTAATAAATTGTTATTTGATGATAATGCTATTAATATGTCCATTTATTTGTTCTTTTATGTTTACGTTATCGTTATCTTAAACCACTATCCAATTTGATGTATTTATATTGATGTTCCACTTCTAAACATATAAAATATAAAACATCGAACTTAAAAAAATGATTTGGTTTAATTTGTGTTTGACGTTAACAAATGTTTTCTTGGTAACTATAACAAATAACAATTACTTTTATTATCGTAAATTGTATAAAGAACGTTTATTTCATTTTATTGAGAAAACTTAACATTTACCAGGAGATTTGTAAAATCGTTAATATCGACCATAGACTAACTTTCAAAATGTTAATCTGTCACGTTACTTGAAAGCACGATAACTCAAGAACAAAAGTTCGATTATATTGAAAGTTGGATCGTATGGAAGTGTTACAGATAACAAAAAACAAAAAATTGATAAATAACTAAAAAATGGTCCTAAAGAGACTTGTAAATTTTTATGTGTGATTTCAACACTGAAATAGGTAGTTTCTACAAATTAAAATATAGTGAACGTGTATTCCTCCAAACAACAAAATTAAAAAATTCGTCAAGTGTTAATGCTATCCTATAGAAAGTAAAACAATAATCGTCTATCATCATCATCATCATCATCGACTGTGTCATGCGATCAAAGGAGTTACTCCTGTTACATAATGCACTTTACCACATGTTGACATAGGATGAGGTTACCGTCCATAACTTTAGCACAGTCTTAAAGAAACTATTTTTAATTAATTTCATTACATATTTATATTTTTTAATGCGCAGTATTTTATAAATCTGAAAATTTTAAAAAATATATCAGTTCTGATCCAGTCATATGGTAGTTTTGGCTTCTAGTATTCTACTTCATGGATGATGTACTTAAATATTTGCAAGCCAAACAAGCGTTTTTGGAATATTTTCTTATCAGTCACTGGTGAGTTTAGTCACGCTAAAGAAGGATACAAATAGTTAATATAAAGTCAAGAAAGTGTAAGCAGGTATACTATCAATCTGCAGTTCCGTAAAATAAACAAATTAATGAAAATCCACTTAGAGCTGTCTATATCATGTTTATTTTTATTTATTACACATTGACCAATATTGATTTTTTTCTACTTATTTTCACACCACAATGAGGTTTTATAAGTGAATCGAAACATCAAAAACTTTAAACCTTACAGTGATTCTTCCTGTCATTAAAATTTCCTTGCCATTATTTTCTGATAAATGGTACATATTTAGAAAATAATTTACAATTCAAAATCAGGAAGAGGTAAAATTGTTGAGAAAATGTCTCCTTTAAAATATTGCATTCTGAACAGCAGCAGAGATCATTGTTGTCTTCATGTATTTAGTAGCTCATACAACATCCTTCATCATTAATCAAACGAAGAAAGTTTCTAGCTATCGTCAATCAGAGTCCACACCTGAATGAGATCTCTTAAATCCTCAAAAACAGAACTCAGGTTCAGAGTATTGCAGAGGTAGGGAAATGTTTTCTTATAGGGATATATAGTGATGACATAAAAAAATAAATATTGGAGGCAGTCCACTATCAACGTTTTGCAAGTTGATTGCAAGAAGAAAATTCAACTTGCTGCTCTACAACTAATAAGAGACGTTCCACGATACCATTCATTGATATTATACCACTACATCTATGCATATTATAGTATAAAAAATTCAGAGGAGCGACGCTAGGGACGAAACAATAATGATCTTAGTCCACGGACAACTACGTGGAATGCAGCTCAGGACACTGTTCAATTTCATTTCGTGCCAGTGCCAAGAGGAATGCACATAAGATTGCACAAAAGCTAGAATAAAATGCACTAGTCTGTAATCAATGCAATGGACAAGCATAAGATAATGTGCCTGCCACAGATTATAAACAACAATACCAAGACAAAGAAGAAGAAAGTACCAATGATAATTTAGGAATTAAGAAAATTTCTATATCAAATCGATGATACTGGTGGTAAGTTATTTTAAAAGGGAATAAATACATCAGAATCAGCAAGAACCACCTGATTTTATCCAGGGACTCTAATGTGAATTATTACCAATTGTGGACGCCATTTTTTAAGATTAGTGCTCCTTCAGGCTCTTTGTAGAAAAAAAGCTCTTCTTAAAATTCTCTTACTATTGGACTATTCTACCTTGTATGTCCAATTTGAAACAATTTGCAAATGGTTTATATTAAATTTAAAGATGGGTTTTTTTAACAACACCAATTTTTTCTGATTCAACTCATGGAACTTTTGGTCTTTTGGTATAATCTTTTATAACCTAAAATGTGGATCTGCACAAAACATACATTAAAAGTATTTAAAATAATAAACATTAACATAACAAAATAAGACGGTGCCACTAAAAGTATAGTCTAATTTGAGATGCGCAGATGGTTTCAACGGTTATTTCCTATCGTTCATTTCTTAGCAGCGATATACTGAGGCGGAGTAATTGATTCATATTCATATTTTGATACCAAAATTACTTTCTGCATTTCTGTTTTAAACGGAATATATTATTGTTTTAAAATTGATAGTATTCATATTAAACTATTTACTTGGAAATCTTCCAGCTGAATTTATAGATATTTTGAGAGATTTTGAATTTGAAAAATATCTATACAAAAAGAGAGTTTACTCGTTTATTTTCCACTGGATACCTCGAATGTATGTTTATCTTTTAACAACAAGAAAACATAAATTTGGCGTAGAACTGCATTCTATTTTCTAACAGATAATCAGATTCACGTTCTAGATGTGTTTTGCCTATTTCTTATTTATAGTTTTCTTCCGCCTTAATAACATATTTCAAAATAAATTATTATCTGTTAAAAATAAAATAACACCTCGTATATAGCTAGTATGTATAAAGAAATATATTGGTAGTATATTAGTATATTTATCAGGTTTACGACATCTCAAATGTGGAGTTAAAGTTGAGTCTTTGAGTGGACAGGTGACGTCATGGTCTCAAAGGGACCTCTTGGTCAGACAGAAATTACCTTTTTAACTGTAGGCGTAAGAGTGTCCAGAGAATTCTTCGGAATGGGCGGTTCGAGTAAGATTGAGTGATCCCGCAGGAATCTATCCGAGTATCCAAGAAATTGTAAGTGTCTCTGCATTGTTTCTCCTGTATTTTTTCTCCACATCGTCGATAATCTGAAAAGAAATAAAAAGGAATTAAAGCTTAAATAGATTTTTTGTTAACTGAAATACGTTAATTGTGTTATTTTATTATATTTCAGGTATGTACAATGAGTAGCATTTCTAATATTATAGAGATGTGCTTATTAGCAAGAATATGTAACGAAAATATTAGGCTGTATAAAGTTTTAAAAAAAAGTATAACAGTAAAAGCATATTAAAAAACATATATGATCCCATCACCCACTAATAAAATTATTGTAATTATTCATTGGATCACCATACAAATCTTAATAAAAAACATAATTAATTGCTTATCGCAACTACGTCTATTTTATTCATTTGTTTATTTAAATTTGACGAGAAACCTGCTGGAGTCATCTTTATAATTAGCAAAAGGCAAGTACTGTGTTATTTGTAAATTATTATCAAACCACTCTATTATATTGTTTAGATCAGCGGCAGTCATTTTTTCCACCTCTTCCCAAGAATTTCCCGCTACAAATAGTACAGTGTCATCAGCAAATGAAATGATGTTGCCAGCGCAGTTTGGGGTAAATAACTCATGTAAATAAATTAAGAATAGCGTAGGTCTTAAAACGGTAACCTGTGGTATTATGTAAGTGACCTTCATAGTTTGACTAGTACTTTTATCAATTTCGATCATTTGTTGTCTATCTTTTAGATAACTATCTATTAGGGAATACGCAACACCCCGAATACCAACTCTATGTAACTTTGCCAAAAGCCTCCGACGACTTACTGTATCGAAAGCTTTTGCCAAGTCTGTGAACACACCTGCACAAGGCCTACTATTGTCTAAGCATCTATAAATATTTGACGTTACTAAGGCGATTGCGTCATTCGTTGATTTATTTTTTGAGAACCCAAATTGAAATTTTTATAAATTTTTTTTTTTCAGAAAATCCACCATTCTCGCCTTTAGATCCTTCTCAAAAATTTTTGCTATACATATTAGATATAATATTGATTGGTCTGTAATTCTCCACTCTATTACGATCTCCTTTTTTATAAATTGGCCTTATAATGGCAATCTTAAAATGTGCTAGACATTTTCCTTCTATAAAAATTAGGTTGATTATTATGACATAATAATACATGTTGCGACTGGCTGTATAGCTCGGGGCCTTAATGCCAAAAAAAAAACGACAATGGCTTTGAGATATATTTGCACACTTCTTTCAGTAAGATAGGAGTTATTTTATCAAATCCTGGAGACGAATTATGTTTTAGAGAAAGTATAATACTGTTAATTTCGTGCTCAGTAACCTGGTGTAAGATTTTCTTTAATTAATTTTTAATAAATTTTTTAATTTTCTTAAACACATTTTTTACTGCTTCATAAGAACGAGTTTTCTTTTGATGTACTCATACATATTTTAACTGAACATTTAGGTATAGTAATTTTTAATTTATTTTTCTTAAGAACGGAAGATACTGTTGTACTCTTTTAACAATAATCTAATAATAATATACTTATTTTTCATACATAAAAAAAATTGTAAAATTCCACATTTCTATATGTCCCAGCAGCAATAATAATTATATAATAATAACATTTAAATTCTAACAAATAATAGCTTGCGTTCATCGTCACTTGAACATTTATTAAACTACTATGATATTCGACAAATATAGTTCTCATTTCGTAAATATGACTATCACCATGTTTTTCATTGCAGCAAAGCAAACCTGATTATACGGGAAATCGCTTTGTGAAACAAATTGCATACTTTGGCAGCGACTTGGTGCACATTTCTATGGTGAATAATAATCACAGACACACAAAAAAAAGTGGGCTATTCTTTTGACTAAACTACTAGACCAACTTATCATTATGTATTTTGATGCGTTGAATTCAAATCCTGAGTCAGAATTGCTCCATCACCCACCCTCCAGTTTAAATTCAGAAAATTTCTATGTATGGAGCGCTAGCATTAAGTGTAATCATGACAACCGATTGGATGCGATCGTGAAAGTATGTCTTCACATATTTGGATGCTCTGAATTTGAATCGGAAGCAGAATATTCCACTGGTTGATCCTTCAATTATTATCTGTTCCATCGCTTCATATTAAACTTGGTCTCATGAAACAGTTCGTCAAAGCTTTGGACAAAGATATTTAGGAGATAAGGTTCCCGAAATAAGTAATGCTAAATTAGAAAAGGGTATCTTCGACGGTCCTCAAATTCGTATCATTTATCACAAAAATGAATGATACTAAAAAAGTGACATAGCTGAGTTTCAAAAAGGTCTCTCAGAATTACTTGGGAAATGAGAAGAGTTAGGAATACCAGGATTTAGTTGAAGAGTTGTTGAGCAATTTTAAACAGTTGGGTTGTTTGATGACTCTCAAATTGCACTTTTTACACTTTCACCTTGACTCTCACTTTCCCGAAAACCTCGGGAATTATAGCGATAAACAAAGAGAAAGATTTCATCAAGATATAAATGAAATTGAGAGTCTATCACCAAGGAACGTCGGATATTAACATGATGGCAGATTTCTGGTGGACGCTAAAGTGGCAAACCAAGCAGAATGAAAATAAAATAATGAGAAAACAGCTGAGTAGATAGATCATTTGAAGACAAGAGAGTTCATTACAAGATAAAAAAGGGGTAAGTGGAACATATTTACACAGCAAGAAACATCGTTCACATCTTCATCTATCTTCATCTCTTTATAGGCACAGAATAACTAAGTTTTAGGAATTTTCGGGAAATACAGGACGTTGTTTGCTTTTGAGAAAAAATACTAAACGGTGATGGAGCACTTCCGACTTCCAATACAAAGACATACCTTCCCAATCACATCCAATTGATTTTCACGATTACACCTAATGCTATAAGACCCCTGCAGAGGAATTAAAGGGTGCTTATCCGCAATTAAAAAAACTGGAGGGCGATGGAGCACTTCTGACTCCGGATTCGAATTCTGCTCATCAAAATACATGAAGAAAGAGCAGCCCACTTTTTTTTGTGTATTTGTGAATTAACTATTTAGGTGTATTATCGACATATCAATTTATAAAATGATTAATGAGGAATTATTTCGTCCTACCATAACCAGATTAACATTATATGGAAAGGTTCTGGTCTAGTTATGAAGAGCTACCACTTCTGCAGTCTTTTTCAGTTTAAACGTTTAATACTATCAGTAATGTTGCGTTTATTGGAAGGGAGATGCTCAAAAATTTTTTTTATATTTTAGAAAATCCTACTGAAGAAATTGGGACCATCGGACATTCATACGCACACTTAATATGTTTTAACCTCAGTCGTATTGCGATGATTCCATGAGTTGATTTTACGTTTTGCACTAACTTAATTGACTATTATTTATAAGGTGATTTCTTTATAAATGACTTTATTTAGGCTTTACACAAGCATAATAATAACAAACATATTATTATCCAATTTGATATTCTTATACTGATGTTTCATCTCTAAACATACAATTATTAAGTTTATTGGACTTTCTTTAATGCATGATAAAAAAGGGAATAAAAACTACAAAATTCAAAACGTCTAAAAATAATTATTTTGTGCAAAAATTACTGCGGAAAGTATAAATTTCTTCAAAAGTTTAGTATAAAAAATGCAAAAAGAAAAAATATTAGGTTTAATCTTTAACGCAACCGACAGTAAAAGATAGTAAACACTATTTAAGAAAGATGAACATTTAAAGTATCAAGTGTTTCAGATTTAGATGGTTACATTCATTACAGAGTTCATCTTGAGGTTTCTAGTAACTTAACGCTTCGTGAGACATAAGCAATTAACTGCATAATTTTATGGCTTTAAAAGTAGGGAACTTATGCTTGCTTTGCTAAGTCGCGAATTTCAAGATACTTTACTTTAGATTAATTTTATTACGTTTTATTTTATGGCCTTTCTATTATTTACAGTTTACTTACAACTTAATTAATGATTATCTGATTAATATTAAATCCATTAGAATCTATATAAAGTAAATGAATAATAAAGAAGAAGTTTATTGTAATGTGGCTATAAACTATTATGTACACTAAAATGCAATCATTTTGATATGAAATTAATTATTATGTCCATGATTAAATAAGATTTAATTGAAAAGTCGACATCGTCATTAATAAAAGTAAAGTTAACTCTATAACTACTATAGAAATCATTTAAGGATTTGTGTAGGAAAAAAATAATTTTTGCTACTAGCAATCATGTTCAAACACTTTCAAAAACATTCATAAAGTTAACCGTCCCAGTGAAAACTTACATTAAAAAATTGTTTCTGCCAATCTCTTTGTAGCATTATTTTTAATTAAATCTTTTGGGGGGCCAACTTCATGTTAAAAATTTTTCCATAAATAAGTTATACATCATTTATAGGGATCTGATTTATGTTCATGTTATGTCATTGTACCGGTGTAAATAAACTAATTTGAATCAATCATTTGCAGATATCTTATGTTACTCGTTTTATTTTCATATTGCAGTTTAAAATTAATTATTCTAAATCGCAATATATAGTACCAATTGTACTGTTGTAATATAAGTAAACGTATTTGATAAGCAACTATAATATCTTAAAATGAACAACACTTTGAAAAAATTATAAAATGCAAATTCATACGATCTCATTAGCAAATAGGTTTTCTGGTTGCACAGCATATTAATTTCCTTAGTAGAAATTAAGTGTATTGAAGCTCTTAAGCAAATCAAATAACAACGCCTCGTAGCCCACAAGCATTATATTAATAAATTTAACCTTTGGGTAGGGCGAAATATCTTAGGTTTCGGCCGGTAATTTACAAAATAGTCTTCGAACACAGAAATAGGCACTTATACGATAAATTTTAAATTTTTGCAAGGAAACATTCCTTATTTTATCAAGACTATATAATAAATATCGTCAAGTAATTTACCTAATTGATTAATAACGAATAATAAATATTTAGCATGTACATCATACAGGTTTATATTGTCGAATGTGTCATACAATGAATACATTCGCACATTTGCACATTTTTTCTCACAAATGTATCATTCTCGAGTAAATTGCGTTGGTACAAAACAAAAAGAACGTTTTGATCATTCCTGGCAAGGCAAGCAATTAAATTTATTATAAGTTTCCGAGTTCTCTTATACGTTGATTATTTTCAATTCCTGATTGCCATCTTACCGAAACATCAAGGATTAAAAATGGCCAATGCAGAAGATAACCACCTGAAAGCTCTTCTACAAATCGTGAGCTCCGCAAAGTCTTAGAAACAAAAATCAAACGATTTATTCTAGTTTTGTTTTAGCATTCACCTATACATCGTTTTTGTTCAAAAATTCATTGATTTATTTTTTAATTTTATTCCTACTATTCAAAATATTTAAGTAAATAGGAAAGCCTTTTTTTATTTACTCGAAAATGGTACACATTTTAAGGTAAAGGGAGGAGAGTCGGACCCGAAGGAGAGACGGACCTTGGGACTTTTCAAATATTGGTAGCACTGTGCTGCGCTGTCAGCCGTAGTGTCATAAGTGAGTGTCTTAGAAGATGCCTAATACCTATACCCGTAAAGCATCTGCAAGACCAAGAGGATACTAATTGCTGAACTTCAAATGAGTTAGAGTCAGCAGTAGATGCAATTACTTCGGGTAGCATGGGAGTGAATAAAGCAGCTACATGTTTGGTATCCCTAATCTACTCTGAAACTTAGCAAATGCAGAAGAAAAACTTGCAAACCACATAAAGATCTGGTTTCTCAATTAAAAGACACGAAGTGGCAGAAATGGTTTACTAAATGGCTGTTCAGTTGGGAATAACAACCAGGTTCAATGAAAATGAAGGTAAGTATGCAAACAGAACACAGATGGTATTAAATTGAATATCACTTATTAATTCTTAGGCAAGGCAGTCAAGAAATGGTTGGCTTCATTCCTTAAAAGGAGGCCTGATATTGCAGTATGAAAAGCTGAGAACATTTGTGTCGCCCGTGCCAAAGGAATGTCTAAAAAGATTGTGGACAAGTACTTGGAAGAGCCTGATCTTGTCGGATAATTCTTTGTACGAGAAATCTGACTACACACTGTACGCTAGAACTGATAAAGTTCTCGCTCAAAAAGGACCAAAATGTGTTCCTAGCCTCAGCAGTCAGCCTAGGAGAAAAAGGAGAAACTATTATTGTCTTGGCATGCTGCAATGCTGGAAGTGAATATTTGCCGCCACATTGCATTTTTAAGGGAAAAAACATTAAGAAAAATGGTCTGAAGGAATGCTTCTAAGTCGCGTATAAGATTGTTCCAAAAATCGACTTACGTCAATTCAGAGACATATTTAGACTGATTAAAGATATATTTTTTCCGAAAAAACCTCCTGGAACTGTGCTGTTGATACTAGATAGACACTCATCTCATATTTCGAATTTCGAGACACTACAATTTGCAGAACATGGAATACTAATTTTCTGTTTGCCACCACATACGACCCACTTCTGCAACCCTTGGATCGATGTCGAATGTTAGGTGATGCCTGAGGCAAATCTGCGAATGCTCAAAATACAGTTTCGGACCTTTAATCCAAGTGCAATTCCTGACCATGCATTCTTGACGGAAGTTTCCAACCAAGCTGCCGAACCAGCAGACATTGAACAACAACTTGAAGAACGAGCGGATTCATCAGAGCCCATCGGGAGTTTAAACTATCCGAAATAAAACGCCAGAAAAACGTAGTTCGGTGACATTCCGTCAAAAAAGGCAATGCATGAAGAGTCACCTGAAGTAGGTGCATTTGAAATTGTGTCGGTCCAGAACAGAATTCCAGAAGAATCATCTTCGGTGTCTGAAATTATACCAGGAAAGGCATTGAATCTGGTTTCAGCAGTGCCTGATATTACTCCATCTGTAAAAAAAGCTCGCCAACAAATTTCTGGTGTCATTTCTTCAGAGAGCATCACTGACAGGAAGAGAAAAACTAATATGGGTTTTTAAGGAACAAATCGGCGAAGAAATGTAAGCATGGAAGCAGAGTAAAACCACCTCTTCGTCCGAATCTGACGCAGTTCTGGATGATTCGGAAGATGAAGAACGATTGAGCAAATACGAAAATGAGACGAAGAAGAAAGATGACTGGATTTGGTGTGTATTGTGCAAAAAGTGGTTGCATGAAGGGTGCACGAGCTACGAATCACTCTGTCAAACTTGTGGAAACAACATTATTATGAAAAAAAGTAGTTTCTTAGTGGTCCACCTCTCCTATCAGTGACGGTTCGACTTTCTTTGACTGGGGAGGATAGTTAACAGCAATCAATTTTTTTTTTCCGATTTTACTACGTGATCTTACAGTCCAAAGATTATGTTATATTGTGTTGTGAAATATTTTTTAAGTTTTAGAGTTATTTTGGAAATTATACGTTGGGAAACATTTGGTTTTCCAGAGGTTCAACTCTTCTCCCTTCACCCTAACAGAAATATAAAAAATATAAAAAATTGTATGACTCATTTCAAAACTCAACCAAAGCAGCAATCTCTTGCAAAAAGAGGTTCGGCTATGAAGATGAAGTGATTACTATTACACACTGTACAATATTCCAAACTTGAGTCACGTGTTAAATTTGAGATAAATCCGTTAAGCACTTCATAAGTTATTAGTAAATGAATTGCTTGTCTTTAAAAGAGTATATTTGATTAGGACACCCGGAAAAAAATTGATACCATTCTCTCGAGCCTTAATTAACGACCGATTTTATGAGCATTATTTTTTAAACACCTTGTACATTTGATTCAGAAAAATAATCAATCAATTTTAATTTATGCGATGCAGACCAAGCTAACGCTGATTTTAAAATGTTGAATTAAAAGAAACTAAAAGACAATATTAGGGAGGGGAATGTGCATGACATTTTTCTTAGTTTGTTTAAAACAGTTGTCATATTAATATATTACGAAATGTAGAATAATTGTGAATAGACACAGACGAGGTCAGTATTCTTTGAAAATTTTCGGTGTTGCTGAATTACAAAATCTTAATTTCCTACTTACATTAACTTGTTAAATAATTTTCAGTGCAGCCTGTTCAGTTCCCAGAGGCGAAGAAATAATTGATTCGAATTAAGGTGGAAAAGAAACATGACAAGTTCCATTAAAATAATATCCAACACGACAAAAATTAGATATTAATTATTCAAAGAGAGATTGATAGGTTTATGTAGTAGCACACGTAAAACTGATATTATACATGCATATAAGATGAGGAAGGCGCTTTAGGGATGTCCCCGATGTCCACTTCAATATGTAAAGAGGGTGCGGAAATAACTGTGCGATATTTTATACAGCATATTATTTAGATTTATTAAAGCTATATGGGAAGTTATAAGAACTGTCGGTCGCTCTTCCGTCTCGGTTCCGCGGCCTTTAGATTGATGACATCACTTTAGGTTCGCATGTATATTGAAATAATATTGTGTAGTGTGCCATTTGTGACAAATTTTGTAAAATATATGAAATGTGTAACCTCCGCAGGCAAATGGGATTTACGATTCCATCATTGTGAACAGTTGTTTGTTGAAATGTCGTTATAACGCACAAGCAATTGCATCTACAAGTATATCAGCTATTCTCAATCTAAATAAGAATATACAGCTAAATAAATATATTTACATTTAAACTACTTATACCATTTAGTGCACGTGCACCCCAGTATTTTTAAGCTGTGGTATTTTGTGATTAAAATAATTTCATTTTGGAGATATTAGCATAAATAAACATAAATTCTCAAGATTTATAATAATTTTTTCACTTATGTTGGATTTTCTTGAACACATCTCTCGCACTTTAGTCCTGCTGCTGCTGGCATATAAATTCTTTGCAGCTAATGCAGTATTTACCGGATTTTCGATCCCTTGATTTTGGGTAAATGATGCAATGACCTCAGGGCTCAGTTGGAATAGCCCATTCATCTCTCCTATAATCGACCACTGCTAAATCCGGAGAAGCGCCTAGATTATTGACTGTAACTTCTATAGCGGGAAGCAACATGTCTTTCAATAAGACTTTTATCAAACTGTAATAAGAATCTTCTGCGACGATCTAACTTTTATGACACCCATTGGGAATTTTTTATGGACAACTACCTGAAAGCATTTATAGCAGCTAAATTCACTAAGTGGTAAAATATCGCCGTGACCACCTGTGTTTCTCGCTAGCATGAGTAATGTTTAGCTAACCTATCTACAGTACCCATCATCCCCTTTGTCTGATTATATTGGAGAATCATATCTAGTTTGTAGCTAGATTTTTCTCCAGACACTTTGCCATCAGCGTATTCACTGGAT
The DNA here is from genome assembly GCA_963680705.1 of Rhagium mordax. NCBI lineage: Eukaryota > Metazoa > Arthropoda > Insecta > Coleoptera > Cerambycidae > Rhagium > Rhagium mordax. Next base: position 16,791,372 of record OY796659.1, on the reverse strand, counting down.
AGTAAGATTATTGCACGAGACCAGTCAATAAAAAGGTGGGTGCCAGAATTCTATGGTTTCTTGCAATTTGAAGCTAAATTGTCGATTAGTTCCCTTATAGGGGCAAGCTTATCGCTCTTCCTTCGTTCCAGTCTTGTTTCGAAATTGTGGAACCGCAAGAAGCATGTTAGTGTCTTGTATCTAGTTTTTGACATACACGGTGGAATAATTGGTCTGCAATAAGCTGGATCAGATGTCCATAACATATCAATCGCTTCTTTGGAAACCTGAAGAGCGCCCATTACTATCGGAAGCCCAATATATATTTATCTCAGTTTCATTTGTTAGAACAAACGTCTTTGCTTTTTCTGGATGTTTCTTGTTCCATCTGCTGTAAGTATCACATGCCTACGATTAGTTTCAGATGCAACTATATTGATTATTTCGTGAGCAGGGAGTAAAAAATAAGAGAAAGGGTCCTGTAAATGTTTCAAATTGTGAACCATATACAGTAAATCTTTCTGGTGTTTTCAATACATTCGGTCCTTGCATTTAGAAAAAATTTCGACCATTGGATATTTATGTCTTTATTTTTATACTTTAGTCTTTATTGGGGTTTTCTTTGCCTAGTCACCACTTCCAGCGCTTTTGATTTCCATCGCATTTATCATAAACATAAATATATATATCAGTCAATTCTATCATCATGCGTGTGTAAATAGGTTCAAAAATTAAAAGATCCTTCATCCACAGAACGTATCAATTTAATTTGAATAAATGACGTTTCTGTCTCTGGAATTGGTTTTTCGCCGAGTGTGGATTTTAAACTCGAGCACATTTTTAAAGTAATGTTGATTTAACGCTCTCTACAATTATGTCGGAAAGCTTTTATTTTTTAGCATTTGTCATAAGAACATAATTTCTGTAAACAATTCTGATTATATTATTTAATTTTTATTTCGTTATCTCGAAAGGGTTTAAGTCATTTTGTTATTAGGTGATACTGTCACAAATGCTCTATAAGATTTGACAAAAATAATTTTACGGAAAAATGTGCAACAATCTGTTGTAACGCCTTACCAAATTTGACAAAAATCGGATATATTGAGCAAAAAAATATGTACACAGAAAATTATCTTAAGAATTCGTCTATGACCCCATCTTAACCGCGCAAAAAAAGAAAAACAGGAATTTTTTAATTTTCTATATGCCATCAAATTTTGACCCCTATTATGAATATATCTGTATTGTATGTTTATAATAATAGATTACAATATGTTCAATTTATTAAATAGAAGTTTCATGAGCAATCTCAACTATTGACACATGATTGAGCAAAAATATAAATTAAGTATTATGTGTTGTATTTTCTAGCCTTAAATAATTACTGTTTATGACCTATTACACATAAATCCATTATGGATTTATGCTACGCTAATGAAAGGCAGTAACTCCAAAACACATACACGTAGCTACATGGTGTTAATTTTTCGGGGTCGTTCCACGTTCATATATTGATATTTAGTAACTGTTGAAGTTTAAGTCTTGAGGAAATTCATACGCGACCTTTTAGAAAAGCATCGTACTGCTTTCTGTTTTAACTCATTCTATTTGGTTTGGTAATTCAAGGTAGAATCAATCTAATTGGCATTTAACATGTACATATTTTTTGTTGAAGTTGTCGTCCTTTTAAAGATTTTTTACACTCAAAAAAAAAACGTAAATAATTCTATACCGTGATATATATTTATCTATGAATTTGTTGTTGCAAAGAATAAATTGTTGATAAGAAAAAATTTAAAAATTATATTTTTGTTAATTCTGTTGATTATAATACGATAACGATAGTTTGATTAAGAACAGTTACAGCTATGAAATATTCACTATTAAAACTGGCAGCAATGAAACCAGATCATTTTTGGGATTAATTGGCATAGATATAACATTAAACTTAAAATGGAATTCAATATAACTGACTGCTAGAAAACTTTCGTACTGCGATTAATATTAATATAATTTTATATACATGTACTTGAAATAAAGTAAGGTAATTTTGTAAAGAAAATTTTTATATGGTCAATTTAAGCATGATTTTAAAACTCTTACACGTTTTTCATGTTTATCTTTTAATTATGTAATGGCAATTAGAGAACGAGGATTACTAGTCAAGATAATGTCTTAAATTAATCAAACGTAGGTGATTAAATAGATAAGTTAGATGCTTCATGCCATTTTAATTGGCAAATTTGTATAATTAAATCATTAATCCGAGAAGTTGATGATAATGTGACGTTTTATATATCTATTATAGAAATTAGTTAATATGTCACACATCATCAAAAGTGTTAATTATGTTGCACATTATCATGCTGTTCAAATTAAAACTAATTTATAATTTCCCTAGCGTAGAGGATATGGCAAATATATGAGAACTATTTTTAAATACATCTTTTGCTATAAATGGATTGTTAAACAGTGTTAAACATATTTTGTGAAAAGTCTACTGGAAGAATTAAATACGTGACGTTTAAAGAAGCGTATTGTATTTTTGTACGAGACGCCTATTAAAAAAATTTTTATTTAAGATCGTATTAAATAATACCTGTTTACAGAACTGGAGTATCATCGGTATTCAGTATGCTCTCTATCACGTCCATAAAAATATATATTACTGCCCACTTTGTGCCTTTCTACATACTGATGACATACTTCTGTAGAGTCCAGCCTTGACAATAAGTTTTATTGAAACTGGAAACTGGAAGTACCTACTCTTGGAGAGAAAGGTGTATAGAGAATAATTAACTTATAAGATGAGGGCCAAATAATCCCTTAGTTCTCAGGCCAACTGGTATCCTATAAGAATACCAGTTTACTCAGCTTTAATGTGGAAACTTTCTTTACTATTCCCAATATAGTATCTATGTAATATTGACTTTCTCACCTAATTCTTCTTGTTTAGATTCGGTTCTGCACTTAACATGTCAGATTTATTTGCCTGCTATTTTTATTTCGATGGAACTATTCGCAGCATTTTACGACAAATTGTGCCTTTGTAATTAATATACTCGTATATCATGAGAACACTTACTCCATGTTTTTGGAAATTCTGTTTTGCAGAAGTTATAAGAGAACTAATAGTTTTATCTTCTTGACTTGATTTTTGAATTGTTTTCCTCGGACATTATTGATGTTCGTGATATTTGATGAATTAAATATTGAGGACGGTCCATGAGTTGTTGACCATCTAAAAAGATTCTTGGCATATAATCTGCTATCAGCATTTCTTTTCCAGGAAGGTACTTCACAATCAAATTGTACTTGAATAGTCTCTGTCTCATTCTCTGTAGTCTAGATGGAATGTTCTCCAAAACTTTTTTGAATAACTATCGATTCTACAGGCTTGTGATCTGAATAAATGAGAGCTGTTCTTCCATAAATATAGAAATGATATTTCTCTGCAGAATAAGCTACAGCCCACATTTCTTTTTCAATTTAAGAGCATCTCTTTTCACAATCTGTCATGCTTCTTGACGCAAAAGCTACCAATCGATCATTCTGTATCAAACATGACCCTGTATCAGTTTGTATTAATATCGGCGCCTTATTATCAAAAAATTTCAGTACTGGAGGATTGGTAATTACCCGAATGATCTGTCTAAATTCTGTTGTATGGTATCCCTCCCAGTGCCGATATGTTTGTTTTCGTCAACTGCCTTAATGACGTTATCATATCTGATGCATTTAATATAAAACGATTAAGAAATTTTACCAGTCCCAAAAATTTCAAAAGGTGAGCTAGACGAATCTAGTTTAGTTTGTCAGAATTAATTTTTCATGTCAACTACTGTAAACAATACTTTTCCATCGAATCCCATCAATAACTCTTCTAGTGTTGGTATGTTTATTTAATTTTTGTGGATCCAGGCACAATCTCAAGTCGCCATTCCTTTTCTCCATAATTACAAGAGGATTAACCCATGGCCATGGAGTTAGTTTATCAACTTTGGCGATTACTTTAATTTGTTCTAAGTTATGCAGCTTAAGCCGTAAACCCTTGCATAGTTCTCAATTCCTCGAATACATGTTTATAACTGGTAATCAGATTAACTTCTTAGGGCCAGTTGTATAAAAGTGATTCAGCGAAAGTTCAGCTGAACTTGGTTCAAAATCCAAGGATTCCATTCTTGCAACAATCGGTATCCTTGAATTTTAAACCAAGTTCAGCTAAACTTTCAATGACAACAGTTGTTTTTTGCAAGTATTTATATTGGAATGGCGTCTACATTAGCAACGAAAAACTCTAGATTCTTGGTGGACTGTCATTTTAGTTTGCGTGGCAAGTTTACTACTCCTATTGCTGGAGACCTAAGTTCTTCGTTGACATATGACCGTTATATAATTTTAGTTGGTTGTAGTACTATATTTCTTTGTATTTGTTGTAAAGTGGTTAAAGGCAGTACATTCACTTCAGCTCTTGAGTCATGCTTGAATCGAAACGATTTATCATAGGCTCCATCCATGCCCTAGCGTCGTCTATATTTATAGTATGAACATAGTGTACAAATCTCTGCCTACCTATTTTTGTGTCTCTTCAAATCATTATATGATATCCATTTCTAGCTCCCCGTCTAAAACTTGATCTGCTGGGCGAGCTGTGCGGAAGCATGCTTCATCAGACCATCTAATGTGGGTGGCAGATTTTACAATTAACGTCAGAGTTATGACATTTTTGTCATTACAGTATGATTTCTCTAACTTCCTTAGTACTACCTCATTGGGGCTTTCCAATGAGTGTGACCGTTTCCAAAAACATCAGTAATATCTGGTATGACTGCCAGGTTTTCCATGTAGATATATTGCCTTTAGATGAGAAAGTAATAGTGTCACAACCGCTGCATGATAACCGCTTAGAGCTCTTGAGATTTCGTCTCCTAATGCCTCTGTTATTAAAAGGATAAGAATGTGTCTGTAAGCTTTTTATGCTTCATAGGATACTCAGAGCTCTTACAAATCAATGTGTCTGAATGTGAAGAAAAAAATAAATTACCATACCTAATTACTATTTCAAAGATTACCATACCATACATATTTAATCAAATCATTTACAACCAAATCTATAATACGTACCTAACAAGATTTTTCCAACACCTTCAGTATGATGAACTAACCACCTATTTGCATTACTAACGTTTTGAAAAAAATATATGTTCCCCGGTGTTGCTAAAGTCCATCCAATCTATAAGAATCTTGATGAGGCGCACTCAAACTCCAAAGTCACATACTTTCTTCTTTTGGTTGTTTAGAGAGAAGAACGATCCCAAAATCCGCTCTCTTGGGAAACGTATTTTCAATATCAATAAGTATATTATACGTTCAATAAATTTCTTAATTACAGCATTTGCCATAATTCTGTGAAGTTCTTCGTAACAATAAGTGGACAGGTGCAGCTTTATCATACCAAATGCCATTGTATATTTTAGGGGTAATAGGTATCTGATGGATGGTTCATTCTAATACATTAATTTCGTCTGACTTATTTCAATAGCGCATTTTTTTTCTTAGAAACTAGTGATAGTGGAGTAGATTAGTTTTCATATTCGAAAAAGTAATTCATGTTTAAGTTTCTTGTCTGACATCATTTAAACAGGGCTAGCTCATACTTCTTCAGATCGACAGTTTAATTTCATTGGTTGTCTATTTGATGATAATGGAATAGGTTAAATTGATTAAATACTGTCAAATGGTTTTTTGTTGAGGAAATCTTGGTGCAATTTTTGTTGTTAGTTTTATTCATTTAATATTATTTTTATTTTCCAAAGAACGCAAACACATCCACAAATATTTATACATCATTATTTTAGTCTTTAAGTCAGCTAGGGAAAAAAATAACATCGACGAAAAACTTTCCCAAGCAATGTGGCCGGCTAAAAATACTGTAAATAAGCTCTCTTAAGGGAAACTTTCTTTGGCCCTTTTTATGTTATTCTGTACAGCTTGTAAAATAATTGTGTAAAAAGAATCCTTTTATCATTTAATGCTATTTAGCATAAGACGATCCGACTAAAATGATACCTACAATACAGTGGCAATAATAAAATTTTGATTTTTTTATCATACTCATCCTATTTTCTCTTTCTTGTTAAAAATGGTTAACAGTTGTTATAAAACTTGTACAAAAAATAATTTTAAACGTTTCTTGTACCTGTAATTTTTGTCGTCGAAATAAAGGGTTACGCCATTTTGAAAATAAACCATCATGTAAAGAAGTAATATACATTTCTGACAGATTTTTGTATTTCCAGATACCCTTATTTTCTATTTTGCTATTGGAAATGGTTAATTTTAGAGCATTACAAAACATACGTAGAAAAATTTATTTTACCTCATTAAAGGAAAAAGCAATAAGGAAAGATGGATAAAACTTAGTTTTAAAGGACTTATTTTTGGCTAGATTTCAATAAAACTAATTTTCTTTTAAACTGTGTTTAGTGTGTTTAGTTTATTGTGAGATAAAAATTGCACGGTATATTTTCTACCGACTTAGTTATTGAACATTTAGCGACTTCATCTTTAAGTAGACTCAAACTCTCTTATAAATCTAAGTATGCATATAGAAAAATCTCTAAAGTAACTTGAGAAAGGGGCTGATATTTTTAATTAAGGCGTCGTAGGAAGAAAGCGTGGAGACTTGAAGTGGAAGTTGGTATGCTCTTTATACTTCATAGTGGCCAGCTGTTGTGTCTGCTCTCCGGACAACTTCTTGGAAGACATTTGCATAGTAAATGAGGTCCCGCGTACAGCCTCTTAATGCGTCATATGCCGATCATGAGAATTGCAGGATAAATTTTCGTACACAGTGAACGAGCAATCTGAAAACAAGTTTTTGAACTTTGCTTTTTTCAATGGATATCAAGTGTATCGTTAAATTAAAAAATAATTAATTAATAACCAACTTATATCGGTTTGAAAGCTATAATACTGAATATTGTGTGATAATTTAAATATATAAAATGCATTATAAAGAAAACGAATCAAAGGAAATGGAAGAAAATTGAGACTTTAAAAATATCCAAAAGTTATATTACTCATGACCTTCATAAGTAAATCTTTCCTCGTAAGAAGCTTACTATCATGCAAACCAGAAAAATGAAAGACAGCGAAATCAAATCTAGGATGAAAAATATGCATCAGGCGGCAGATGGCTCAGTATGGCAAGGGGTAGACGCCAACAGTCACTGCAACGAGAAATGTTTTTATTAGCTGTAATCCTGTGATTGATTGTATTCATGAAGCTTCATTCTTGAATGTTATACAGGTGATTTATTCATTTTTACATTACTATTCAAATTATGTGTATTTTTTTGATTTTAAGGAATGTCAAGGTTTTTACCATTTTGTAGACACGAATTAATTTACTACTTTATAGCTAATACTATATGTTTACCAATAATAATGCCCGTAAAAAAAAAACAATATTGATATATATTTGCAGAAACCTATGCTCTAGTTCTTCCTGAATAAAATAATGTATGTCGGTCCGTCCGTATAAGTGATAATTTGATAAACTAACGTTTCAATAAAATATAATTAGAGTATGACAAATATCTAAATTATTCAAATTTAGGTCTACCTGGCTAATAATAAAACTAATTGGAAGAAAACTTTCAAGATACTCTAAGGTTGGTGTAAAAATCTATTAATATAGCAATTCTGTGAAAATAGTATACCTATGCTTATAAATAATAATAATAATAATAATAACCCAGATATCCGAATTCTTGAGTTAAAAATTTTGGTGATTGACTAAAACGTTGTTATCCAAATATGCTTCTCTAGATAGTTATAGTTACAGATGTGAAAGTTGAAAAAGAAAAACGAAAAATGCAGAATTCAATCGGAGCGCAATCTCTTGTTTCTTAGTCTCGTAGAGGAGCCGTTTTCGATATATTTCTTTTAATTTAACACACACGAATCTTATCTCTGAAGTTTTCTTTTTGGAACTTTGAAGATGGATCGTTCTCGAGAAGGAAGAAAAATTAATTAAACAAATTGAAAAATGCGGGGAATTTAATTTTGACCTCTCTCAAAAAAAATTCGTCTTGTTCAATTTTCTTTTGAACTTTAGTGATATTAAATTGCAAGGAATTTTGAATGCGTAATTTTAATGCAATATACTTTACATTACTATTTTCCTCGAAAATGCTTCTCCTACCAGAGTAATGAAGCAAAGAAAATACTGTTTTATTATACCATATAAGTGTTTCCTTATATTCTGTAAAGAAAAAAATTTAGGGGTGATAATCCGTTAAATACGCAGTTTTGATTTATTTTTTATATTACATCAAATTAACTCTAGAATAGGTCTAAATATTTCTACTAAGTTATTTTAACTTAAGACGCCAGATTTAATTCCGCATTCCTTACTACGTGCAACTTTTCAGGGAGCATTTTTTAATAAGAACGTTTTGGTCAATCGTCATAACTTTTACTCATGAGTTCACACCTTAGGTATTTTGAAACATTAAATAGACATCATGTGTAACATTTTAATGAGCAGCTAAACCAAATCAAGGAATTCTGATACGCTGAGAAAAACATATATTCCTTTTAAATATTTTTTAAAGTCACGCTTAAGTTTATTGTAATTAAAATTATGACGTGATTAGGTTTATTGTTCTGTAATACCATAGATATATAATTCACTGGTTGCTGAGATCTGATTAATCTAGTGTTATATTCAGGAAAATTTGCAACAAGAGATTTTCTTGTTGTACATAGTGCATTTATAGATGAAAATACGTAGCAGTGCAAGTATGTTAAGTTTTAAAAATAATCGTGTTCCTTTACTCCCACCAGTGGAGGAACTATCTTGTGTATTTTAAATAAACTTTTATTCTATATTTATCAGCAGTATCAGTATAAGCCCATAAACTAAAAGGTTATAGAAATTGCTGCAGTAAAATAGGTATTGAAACTGTGTTTTCTGGGTTGGCTAAATTTAGTAATTTTCTTCTCTGGTAACTACTTTATTTGTACTGGTTTTTATGTTGATGACAATTTATTTTTAGATCAATATGTGTGACTAGATTTTTACAGATTAACTTTTTGAAAGAAAAAAATAGAAAAAAGTAATTATTTCAGTCTGCCCAATGTAACACTTATTATAAATTTCTTGTACTAATTGCTTAAATATAGGAGTGACAATAGTAACAACGATGATAAAATTAATTTTCGAAAATGTATAATAGTAAAAAGGCAAATATGCAGGAGCATATTTGCCTTTTATAGACAACAAGTCTCGAATAAAGAGAGGTAGAGTATTTTATAAGAAATCATGAAAATGTAGGCGGCATATATTAATTTTAGAAATTTGTTTTTTATGGTTACATATGACAGTTTATTAATTATAAAATGTAAGTTCAAGTAAATCACTTTATTTTGCGAGAAATCGTTCACCTGAAGAGCTTGTAAGAGCGAAAGAATATGTACATCTTCTTGTGGACTTCGTTTTTTAATTGTTGACCATAATGAATGAATTTTGGTAAGTTGAAAAAAAATTTTTAATAATTTGTTTTTAGACGTTTTGAATTTTATGATATTTAATCCAGTATTCATCATGTACCTATTAAAGAAAGTCCAATGAATTTAATAATAGCGTGTTTAGAGATGAAACATCAATATAAGTATATCAGTTTGGATATGTTTGTTGTTATTATGCTTGTATAATGCCTAAACAAAGTCATTTAAAAACAATGCAGGAGCACGTTTTATTTATTTGCGGAAGTTCGTTTTAATTTTCATATAGATATATAAAATTTAATCACAGGCTTATTTTGTTAAAAGTTAGAAAACTGATGTATTATTTCAATGTTCTGTAATACACCTACTAATCATATACAAGGTAATGCAATGAAGATGCAATATGATATTTTCGTTAATTTTAGAAATAGGCATTTTATTTTACACATCCATAAATTTGATAAGGTTAATTTTTGCAAATCTCGTTTTAAATGTAAGAATACCTACTACGAATATAGCCAATTGTCGATATTTTGCTTCACGTTGAAGAAATTCCAAAAATTTGTTCAAATGCCAATTTTGATCTCAACGACAATTAACGCAGAATTCGTGTTTTCAGTTTTAACCAAACTGCAATGGAAAAAAAATTATCGTCAAAAACAAATGAAAAAACATTAAATTACTCAAAATTAAATTTAAACCAAAATCGAAACATTTAAAAAAATTTCCTCGAATCCAAAACAACAGTACCTAATCGCTTATTTTCTTCACAATCGCTATTATTTTTTTTAGATTTATTCTAGATTTTGTTCAATAAATCATTTATTATTATTTTTGAATTTCCTTTTTCATTATTATAGCAAAATATTCTAAATGCGAATATTGCGTTAAAACTGTGTACCTACATATTGTCAAAGTACTAAACAATCCAATAAGTTTTTTCAATATCTCCAATGGGAATCAAAATATATAAAAAATTTACCCTACTCCTATTATACTCATATTCTACTACATTCTCTAACTGCAAAAATTAAAATCTCTATTTCTGTGGTAAAATCCTTAAAAGTGTCATCTTATAGTATAAAAAGGTACAGCTACAACAGTTACTTCTAGATACCTTCTTAGTATATGGAATCGGCCACTCATATCTAAAACCTTCATAAACAATGCTAAAACTAATCCTCAAAGTAAGGTAACGAGCAATATATTCCAAACAATCCTTAATGTTTACTTTTTACATGGTAAGATCATGAACAATAGGTTGCTAAAGTAACGAATATATGGTACCTAGATTTACTTTGACGTTCATGTTTGTCAATAAACAAAAATAAGATTCGGCAAGGTATTGTAAAAAAAGTACACCAGATCAAATGACAGCTAGCAGTTGCATTTATTCGATGAATGATCAGTGAAAGTTTTAAGGAACATAATATGCTCTAAAGTAACTAGCCTCCAAATACCAATACATACTTGTAATAGTAATTAGCATTAGCATTTTACGTCTGTTCCAAAAGCTGCAGAAACATTGAGGTTAGAAAAATATAATTACAAGGATTTAAAATATGTATAATAACAAGGATTTAAAATATAACGCCATGTTCTTATAAGGATTTATAAGATGATTTAATTCATTAATTCATGGTGAACTTTAGAGTTGACGTTGACTTTGTCTCTAAGTTTGTTTCTACAATTGTAGACATACCTTTCTAATTAAAAATTGTTTGAAGGACACCTTAAAAAGCGTTTACATAAATATTTAAATACAAACAAAATAATAAGTAATAGGCAGTTTGGTTTTAAACCAAATTAAGGTGCTGAAAATGCTGTTGTTGAATTAATAAGATAGGTAGGTTATGGTCCGAGAAAAAAAAGGTTTAGAAAATGTTTAAGGATTCGACAATTAAAAAATACACCCCCCCGAGAATCTTTTCTACTTTTCTAGATACTATCTTATTTTCAAATTATATCAATGAAATTGCAGAATTTATGGACCCTAATAATAATAATGGTAATGATATTTTCTCGACATGGACACAATTATTTTATGGAAAAATTTTGGAGAAAGTTTATACTAAATGCAGACATTAATCTTAAAAAATTTAAAATAATCTATTTCGCCTTAATGTAATACAAACTATATTATTGACAGAGAGAAAGTTTGTGCCATTTACCCCAAGAAAGAAACATGATGCAGCTACGGACACGTGTTTCGGAGTTATTGCTCCTCATCAGCGTAGCGTAGCTTAATGGATCCGTGTGAATCAGATATATAGAATAACTCCGACACACGTGTCCGTAGCTGCATCATGTTTCTTTCTTGGGGTAAATGGCACAAACTTTCTCTCTGTTTTATTTAACTTCCCCACAAAACGTCTTTCTTTATATTATTGACGTTTACTGTAACTATTAGTGGTAGTGGTAATCTATTTGAATGTCCACGTATAGAATTGATGAAAGATATAAAGTACTTAGGTTCGATGGTTGATAAACATATAGAATATGTTTTGTGGGAGAGGTTTTGGATCTCTTACACGATGAATATATTTTTACATCACTTCAGAAGTAGACTGCGACAAGACTGCTGAAACATAAAGAATTCAAAAATATACGTAAAAGAGAACCCGAAAACTCTTCTATAAATCATCAACTCCACGAAAGCCTTAGACGTAAAATAGTAATAAGACTGGTACTTAAATGTTAAGAATTAGAAATTCTATCTATTAGAAATTGAATTGTAGGTATGTATTAAACAAAAATAAAAACTCTTCAGCTTCAGCTTTAGCTGACTCTATTATTAGATATGGCATTATAATTTGGAGTGGATTTTACAACAGTATTATTGAGAAATCTTAAAGTAACATAAAAAGGACATACTCCACGGACATTTTGTATCGAGGCGTAACCTTATACATAAAAAAATTCATATTCAGTGTTTTATTTTCTCTCTTCGGACCCAAATAATATGCTGCTATAGACATAAAAATAAAAAAGATAAATGTGGAATACTCAAATAGAGTAAATAATATATCTATTTGCAACTACACTTACCTGTTATACTCTTATTATAATTCAATATGTACAATATTAAACTCTATTATCTCTTCACTCTTTCAGAGTGATTACTTTTACTATAATATTATATGAAAAATTATTTTCAGTGTTATGTATTTATATATTGCATTGTATAGTATTTCTGCAATAACAAACACAAACTCTGAGTGACGATCTTTTGAAAAATCATGTTTTATAATATTGAAACTGATAAAGAATAAACTGGAATTGAACTAGTTTTTACTTTGATCTCCTTAACTGAGACTTTTGTGTATACCTACCTAAATAAATGAGTTTTAACTAAATTCTTGAATTTTGAATGATTATAATATTAATAATTTTTTAATAAAGGTTCTGGATCAGCTGTATTATATTTATGTAGTATTGTTTTTTTTTTGGTTGTAGGTCCTATTTAAAGAAAACACTTATTTATTTAACCATCCCCAGTGCTATCAAATTTTGGTTTTCCCACGTTTCTACTAGTATGATAAATTAATATTGAAGGAGAAAAGCAGGGTTCACGTAAAAACGTTATATTTCGGAAAATACCAGAGGTTAAATAGGGAATAAAAAAACAAAATGTTTATTGAAAAATGGTTCATCAAAGCCAGAATGGATAATTTTTCCGTGAATGCGAGAATAACCCACAATGTGTTTTGAAAACCTGTGAAAAAACTTAGGTTTCAAATTCTCCATTAATTTCCATGAAATTTGGAAAACATCACCATTGCTTCCAATTGGGCTCATAAGGAATGAGTAAATTTTGCTATAAACTGAAAAAGAAATGTTTAAATCGGTCCACCGGTTTAAAAATTAAAGGGCTATAAAATTACCCAAAAAATGGGGTGCTCACTTTTTTTGGAACTGAATGTATAAACGTACGATTTATGTTATGCGGAAAAGCAAATGTTACTCATTTCAAAAAAATATCAATAATAATATGCAAAGAAGCGGTATGATACATGGAAGATTACGAAGAACATTGTCAAAAAGTTACACTATATTTTTTAGTCATACTTCGTATAATGGTTAAAATTAACTACAGTTGTTAATTGAAATAATATGGTTGAAAAACTTTTTTTAAATTTAACGGATGGTCAATTGATCATTCAAATTGAAAGTAAACTAACGATTGAAAACTGACACGAAACAACCATGAAAATTGTATGTTTTATGTTTTATGAAAAATGAAAGAAATGCATGAGGCAATACATGCTCTGTGTTAAATTACCATTATTGGTTTCATCAGAATGCTTGAAAATTATAAATAAGCTTTTTTAGAATGAAAGAAATATACAAGATGGCGAATTTCACCGATCATGGACATGCAATGAAGACTTACTTCTTCCTGCAAATTTTAAATGGAATGAAATAATATTTTTTAGAAATTCACATCATGCAGGTCTCAAAATCTATTACCAATGAGGATTTAATGTTAAGTCAGAAATGCAGGTTAATTTTTAGGTAGACATTTATATTAAAAAATTCAAATTAATTAATTATTATCATACAATTAATTATTAGCATGCTAATAATGTTGTGAATTTAACACTAAATCTGGTAGGTTTGATTATTTATTAACTTACCTTATTTCAAGAAAGTTATTATCTACATAAACTCTATTTTCTATTAATTATATGTGAATATAAAACATAAACGTAGCAAGTATTTCACGTGTTCCTTTGTTCCTAAATATGGTTGAAAGCGTATAAGCTGTTTGCAGATATTCATTACCTTTGCATTAAAACCAATTTCAAGCATTCCATAATTTAAAATAGAAAAGTATATTATACCATTAAAAATAAACATAGCTACCTACCATTTAAAGGTCTGCAGCCATTGCGTATATTTTCTATAACTGTTGAACTCCCCGGATGTAGAAACCTCGTATATTTAGACGGGTCTGAGATAATTGCGAAACTATAGTGCAACATGTGGGGACATTTATAAGTGGAAGTACCAGGTAGAATACGGTCTCGCAACCACGTAATATTATTTTAGAACAACTGCTAATGTTTAGGGGCTTTAATTAAATAAAATGTGTTTTTATATTTCGTACATATGGAGCAGACATATTAGATGGTGTAGAACAAAAGGCATTATTTATGAATAAAGAATGACCGAATACGAGCATGTGGATGTATAAAAATAACTAAGTTTTGGGGTGGAATTTTCCCTGTTTTAGTTTCATTTTCTGGATTCGGCGACCGGTATCATCAATTTTCAAAGAAGTAAGTATAAGAAGTAATAAATTAAAACATATTTTGTATAAATAACAAGTTCATTGTATGCAATTTTTCTTTTTATTTTTTAAACAATATTTTGCCTTGACCAATTAGAAAATATTTTAAAAACCTATTGTCTGAATATTATTATGTACCTACTGTTTGGGGGTAATCCTAATGTAGATATGGCTAACAGTAACAATATGACCCAATGATTTTCCAAATCTTCGGAGAAGACGATAATCATTTAGAGGTCGAACTGAATTTTCAACAGAATGGGGCATTCCCACTTTTTCCTACAACAGTTCGTAAATTTTTGGATAATCGGTTTGCTGAGCGATGGATTGGAAGAAAAGGTCCTGTGGAGTGGCCCGCCAGGTCACCAGACGTAACTCCCTTAGATTTCTTTCTGTAGGGACATTTGATATCGAAGATATTTGCCACAAAACGCACATCTCTTGAAGAGTTACGTGAAAGAATTGTTCGAGAAAGCCGCTCATTGACTCAAGATGTATTCAGAATATACTACTGTATGGAACTCGGTGGGGGTCATTTTTAATAATACATACGATAATTTAAACTGCTTCTTTTATTTTTATTTCCCGAAACTAAAATAATGAAACAGTTTTTTGGGAACGAATCGATAAAAGTTAAAAAAAATACAATTATGTAGAGAATTGAAAGACCTTTCAAAAGATGTGTTACTCGGCTCCCCGTTGCCCATTAAATGTACTGAGAAGGTGGCTGTATATGGTAGAGGGATGATGATAAGTGTACAAGTATTACATTAAAATATGTTCCTCTTGGAAGCACGGTAGATTTGTTTCACCAATTTTGCAAAAAATTTTTACTTCCAAAGTTATTCAGGATGTCTACTTTTGATTGGGACACACGGATAATAATATAATATATTAAGAGCATTAAATAATGCAACCACGTATATAATAAATTAATAATTCACAAAGATACATGGTTTTTGGTGTGAAACGCCATCGTAACGTCAAACAAATGTATCACCTCTGTTATAAAATAAATAAGTGGAAATAGTACTACAATAAACAGATGTGTAAAAACAATAATAGACCATGCACAGAATATAGTATAATCGACAAAAAATAATATTTATTAAGAGTATGTTTCAGTTTATTGACAATAATTTAAAAAAAACTAAATGTGTACTATGAAATTAGTGCATGAAACCACAGACAAATTCCTAACAATTTAAAACACATTACGGACAGGAAATCGTTTCTTCTTTTTATACCTGGATGGAAAACAAATGCAATATACGTCTACTACACAGTTCAATTATTTATTTTTACATAATTTATCCATTTTCTCAAATGCTGTGCATGAAATAAAGTTGTGTGTTCTATGATGTTTATTCCCTTAAAGAATACAGAAATCAGAATTACAATGAGCACAGAAAGGACTATAAATGAACAAACGTACCTTTCTAGCTTATAACCGGTTGTTACAGTACCTATTTAGACTTTGAAGTACTCAATTTTCTAACAGAATAACACCAGAATCTCTGTCATATTCTAGGGTGGAGCGACCGTATATGAGAAAAAATTTTATTTGTGGAAAATGAAGTTAGAAAAGTTGTTATTGGAAAATACAAGATTTTCGGCGTTTTCAATTTTTTTACGGGTATTCCCTCCACCGCCACAAAATTAAAAAATAATTTTAACAATAAAAAGAAAAATAATTTCTTATATAGTGCTACTACTAACCTCCAGTACTACTCCACTCATTAGTAAATTATAACACCAAGCTTCTGAGTTTTCTTTATAGGTTAATTAAACCCCTGGCTTAACCGTGTCTTCACTGCAGTTATCTGAAGTCTCTATTATCCTGCTAATAGAGTAAAGTGGTGTTTCTGCACTCTAAACAGAAACTGGCGCCCGAGACACCGTCCTAAAAAGTACCGCCGCCCCTCAGGCGTCACAGTAACCTTCTCCGAGCTTCCGCCATATAGAAGGAAGATTACAAAATGGCGCCCGAGCAAGGATTATTTGGCATTAAATATTTATTGGTTTTTAAATAAACACAGTTAAAAGTATAAACTAGAAATATTAACACGTTTTTGATGATTTACGTCCTTTGAAGGAAAATTTTTATTGTTTTTAAATTTTGGCATTATGAACCTAGATTCTAAATTACTACTAATTAGTCCATCTCACCTTTCCTAACCACAAACTACAACACATGCTTCAGTATTCACTATTTTGACTACTATTTTCACTGCTTGCGTATGGCAAGGGTTACCTTTTATATACGAAGTTGCTGCTCGTTCTGTGTTTAGGATTTCTTTTAACTGGGCATCGGTCAGTCGAGCAGTTATTGGTGGTTCAGTCCAAAAGTCAGTTTAAATATCTACTAGTTCATAGTAGTTTGTAAAGTCGATCAAACCTGTTCTTCCACCGGCCATGGGCGCTAATGACAATATAGTAAAAGTATTTGACTCAAACAAATTTTTTTGGGGAGAATATATATTTTTGACTTGCGCAATTTTGTGAATACCAAGCGTGCCAGATTTAGGAAAAAAATTGTTCGCTTCACCCTAAATTTAGGCAGTTCCTAAAAAAATTATGATTATCTCGCAAGATTACTGACTATTAGCCAGCATAGATATGTTAGGTAAATGTTTAAGATCGATTATAGTTCGTACCAATGATATGAAATCTCACTTTATTCTAAATATGCTTCTCGGAATTATTAACAATTATTAAAAAAGGCACAGTAGCGTAGTGGGAAAAATAATCTGGAAAAATTGAGTGATAGGGGGGACTCTAAATAAAAATACAGCCCCGTATTGCATATTTCATGAAAATGGTATAAAATATACTATTAAGGATAATATAATGCTATTTAGAATAATACAAAACTTCCTAAGTTTTAGGTTAATAGGGCGAAGTTTAGCCACACGGCTATTCTTACTAATTTAGCCACACGGCTATTCTTACTAATTTTCTATGTGGTTCTGCACCGATCTGTTATAGTTGGATTTTTCTGGAAAAAACATTATGCCATGCTTCCAAAGAGTTCCACATTTCGATTGAAAATCTCGGGCTATGTTTTGTAATCTTTCGCCAACGTAATTGTCCTAGTAGTCATGTAATGGCTGCAACTCTTATGGGATACCATCCTCATCAAAAAGCTCGAAAGCAAATTGGACATCTCGCACAGGAACGAAGCTGAGTGCTAATAACATTTTACATTTTCTCATTTCTTCATTATCTTTGTGTAAATTTCCGCTTATTTGGGTTTGGAAACTTCTTTGAAAGCTGTAAAGGATGCTGTTTCAAAATCACAAAGAGGAGTGTTGGGATTGATACCAGGTTGCAGCTTCTTGATTTTTGTAAAAAGTAGAATGTAAGTTTCCTTTCGATTATTTCCCAAAATAGCATACAGTAGTGGAATTGCCTTTTATTCAATAAGAGAATGAATCGTATAAACTTGTTCTGCTAATTCTGGGGCAATTTTAAATGTACCGTCCATGCACCAGTTCTGAAACTCGTTTAATAGGCACAGATTGGCATTGGTTCCAACCAAGAAGATCCTATTCCCTTCATCTTTTCCAAAAACAAACAATACAAAATTATCACCTTTTAAAGTTTTTCGGTGTTTTTCATGAACTTTGCCATCAAGTGTGAAGGAAGTAGAAGAGTCCAGCTTTTGCCGCTTCCAATGAAGTCTCGAGGCTTCGTGACTGGGTAAACGTACCAACGCTTCCGTTCTTAGGCTTCAACTGTACTCTTGTAAAATGTTCCTTGGTTAGTCTTCCGTATTTTGAGCCATTTTTCTGATGTTATCTTTAACAACGTACACCTCGTTCTCCCCAATATCTGGGGCGGCATTGTGCTCCCTTCTTACAACCGGTTCTCTCATATTTTGATGTTTTATTAATCTTCCGTTACATGACTTTCTTAAACATCTCCAATTTTCACTTCAAAGGTAGCTCTTGTCGAGGTATTTGTACCCTTTGTATATTAATATTTTGGAACCTTCTTGGGACTCGACGAACTGCATTTCGATTGACATAAATCGAAGATTCTATTTACATTCTCTAAAATAAGCGAAATAGAGGGTATAGGTACTTTTAGAAACTTTTGTGCTAGAAACTATTTTTCTTTAAACCTTTCAAATTTGCACACCCTTTATGTTTTATACAAAGGGCGAGGTGGAGGGTTAAGAGCAGATACAAATGTAGCATTTATTTATCTGAAATGTAACCATAAAATACTGTTTAACTGTGATAATAAATTTTACAAGTTTTAGAAAAATACTGGTGTCAATTAACAGCGTGTGCAGCGTCTAATATAGGTGTTGAAATCTGCAGTAACATCTGGTTAGAGGAGTTGGGCAGGGTTCGTGTAGATTTGGAACGTAGTGGACATTCACCATTACAGAAAAATATCGTGTGAGTGGAAAGGGGTAAGTTGTACAAGTTGCCGCTAACTACAAGGCTAGCATGCTGAGCAACCGCACTTCCCGTTCCATGCTTCCGGTCACTCTAGAAACAGTGGCGCCCGGAAAACAAAGTCTTTTTTAGTGTTTCGTTTTGATGAACTGATAAAACTATAATACCGACTGCAATCGAAAATAAAATAAACATTAAAAGCTATATATACGAGTATGCTCTTGTATATACTTGTAAATAATTTATATTTTTAAATTTTACAGTCACATTTATTTCGTAATTAATTGCTGTGTTAAAAAAGTACAGTGGTTAAAATGTAAAACTGATATCTAGTTATTTCTAACTTTTAGGCGAAATTGTCAATGTTTCTACTATAAAAAATTACACAATTCAATATTATATATTTGTTATCATCATTGCATGTAGGAAATGGCTGTATTTTAAGTGAAGTAAAAAGTAAGACATTACACACGATATTAATAATTTATAATACATTTATTCAAGTTATAACCAAAAAAAGGTAAGTAGTTTACTTTCTTTATTGAGATATGTTCCAAATTATTACTTAATTAATCACCTCAACGAGAACAAAAATGCAATAGTTCAATGACGTGCCAGATTAGTTATGATTCTGAATATTCTGTTTTTTCCATAATTACACATCTAGTCTGCGATGGAGTCTAACAAGGACTACAAAAATCTATATTGTCACCATGTATGTACCTACTTGTTTTGTGACGATGAAGAAGAAGCATTTACAGTTTTGCCAATGAAGATATTCTCAATGAGATGTTTTGAAGATTAAACATTGCAGCTGACTTAACCCATCTAATAATAATTCTGACTTTTAAACATCTAAAAAACAATATCATATTTTCCAACCAGAGAAATGGATGTCTTCGATATAATGTTTGAACTCCACAAAAATGAATTTTTATATAGAAATGTAAGCGCCTTCATTGACTCATTAAGGTGTCTTTCATTGTATAGGAGAATATCGGATATGACTCACTTTTAAAAGAATAGTTTCCATAAAACATTAAAGTACCCTCCTCAATAAAAGAAGAATACTTTGATCAATGTGAGGAAGTTATTTCCTCTCTTTTTTTAATTTTTTCTTCAGATATGTAATATAGAATGCAAATCCAGCCCAGTTTGGTACATTGATTGAACAATAGAGATTATATTATCACCTCTTTGATGATCCATCTTTTTATTGGTGATTTCATAAAATTGAAGATATGTGATGTTGATGATGTAGTAAAATCCGGAATTCATAATACCAGCATTTCTTTTCCTTTCTGAGCAACCCATAAGCAGGTGTATAGTGTTTTTACAAGAGTACAAGAAGATTATTACTAGGGAACATACCACTCATACCAGGCAATTTTTGCACTTTGACGAAACGTGAATCTTCGCTAAAGGAGGGTTTAAACCGAACGTAGTAATTTGAGATTGTTGTAACATATAAAAATGCCATAGAAGTTTTGTTGTGCTACGTGTTAAAGTAAATGATGGTTTCGTACAACAATATTTAATTACTATTCTCTATAGTCTACAATGCCAAGGTCAGCTAACGTTAGTGATTTATGGATTAAAACTCCTTAAAAATACATCTTGAAAAAATTAATACCAAATTTCGCTAAATTGTCGATAGTGGTAGAGATAATACCTCATAAGCCAATTTCTTGATAAAACCAGTTCGTCACGCTTCTTGGAATAAAATAAAATTAAAGTAATCGCTGGTAAAAATGTATTATTTTCCAAACAAACGCTTACTGAATTGTTCGAAAAATATAACCATCAAGTACTAAGATTGGTCTTATCACTATCAACATAATCCATTAGAGTTAGTGTGAAGTATTTGCAAACAATATGTATTATGGTGTGCATAACAAAGTAGTTCGTTTTTAGATGTTATCTAATTTTGGAAATGTAGCAAGAAGTTTTGGATTAAATTATTTCAGAAATTCATACCACGATACAGAAATTGTCAAGAATGATTGAGTACTTGAACTGCATTATGATAAGGTTGAAAACCTAATTATTAATTTCAGTGAGTGAGGTCAGACGATGAAAAAGATGCATTATTAGAACTTCTTTTATTCATTATTACGATTACAATATTGTCTAACTTTAAACTTACACACTTTATATAATTTTTAGTCATTAGTATTATTTTCTTAAAAATATTTGCAAATATTCTGTCGTTCATTGATGGAAAAATGTCAAATACGTTATATTTTCTCATTTCTAATGTTGTATATATATGTCAAAATGTCTCATCACAAATGGAGCGCCCAAGCGAATTTACTAGTGTTTTCAAATAATAAAAATCATTTCAATTTTTACTCCAAATAATTAAAAATCATATTTAATTCGACAAATCTTGAGCGGATCTATTTAATTCTTTTGTTGGAAACTGAGACGTTAATCCCGAAATAGGATTAAAATAAGTGGTAATCATTTCCTCAACACCTTAATATCATATATATTATTTAGCCAAGCACTATTTAAAAGAACGCCTTCCATAGTTCACTATCACAATTATTGGTGCATGAAGAGGAAAAATCATAGTGGAAAAATATTGGTACGGAATATCAACAGAACAGTAAAGGAAATATTAAAAAGTCATAAAAATTCCTTCGTTTAGTAATAGGCTGATATTTTCATAGAATATTCAACGTTTTAGATGCACATTAAATATTCTGACATTACAAATAAACATACGATAACCCATACACTGTAAGAAAACAAACTATTACCCCCTCGTATCTAATTAAGGTACGAGTCGCTACTGATGGTCAAGGCATGTCCAACACATGCAGCAAGTACAGGAATATTAATGTCTTGGAGTACCGCGTTCTTACCACCCTTCCACAGACCCTGACCAGGACATAGATCATGCATTCACCCCAGCTTCTAAGTTAGTGCCGCCCGATTTTATTGCTTAACCAAATATAAATTAAATTAACTACTGCTTCAGTAAGCAATTAAGAATTAAGGGAGTTAAGCGCTACGAGGAATAAAAAGCGATTTAGGTGACTTTTATTTTGGATGCAGCAGCCGAAATATAAATCACTACATAATTTTGCGGTGACGACGGCTTTTTCTTCTTTTTATTGCAGTCTTTATTTCCGTGTTTAAAATGAGTACATTTTTAAATTCTTACCTATAAATCTCTATTATTAATTTACATTGTGATTCATTTATTAGGAAATGTGAGATAACACACGCTAGGAAATTTTAAAGGTAAAATAGTGTGTTGCTTTCTGAAATCGGGATTTGATTATTAATTTATCTTTCAATCTATATTCATGTGCATCTTGAATTTATTCAGTATAAAATTTAAAATATTTTTATTATATCAGAAAATAACAAAAATCCGATTATATTATTTTAAGAAAGTCAATATTATTATCACTTATGTGGTAAAAGTTTTAACTAGTGGGTAATTGACTGTGTTCATATTACCGTTATGGTGTTTGCAGAATTGACCTTAAAAAATTATATTTTAAATAAGCAATTATTAATTCTCACATGTGAAAATATTTATGTGCGTATTTATCTTTTCTAATTAGTAGTATTTATTTGACAAAATCATAATATGGAAGAAAAATTTTAGTCCTGAAATAATTTCGCTAGAAAACTGAGTTTAGCCTATTCTGAGTCCATTCTGATCTACGTAACTCATCATCCAATATTAACGAACTGCTAGCACCTGTATCCTAATCCACGTTGAAAAATCCGCATGAAAGGATGTCGACGCAAATGAACAGCAAAACAGAATTTGTGCAAATCAAACAAATGATTAAGTAAAAGAATCTTCCAAATGCACTGGGTATGAACGACATAAGAAGCAATACTATTGGCAACTGTGAACAATTTCAGTAGTGACTTGGGTCCATTAGTGAGAACCGGAGAAGACTTGCTGACTCAAATGCATTACCATCAGTGGACAGACCTACACCTGTTTTATGTGAACTTAATCTACGGCGACTTGAAATAGATATAAAGTGTTTATACCATGTCATTCGTATACATATACTTCCCAGTTTCCTCAAACTAAATCTGCATTTATGGGGTTCAATCGGTCTTGTTCACTTTTTTTTTTCAGAATATTGATTGCAACATAATTTTTTGTTTAAATATTGTAGTTATTGCTTTATACAAACGTAGTTTCCAGTCACTTTACCCGTTGCTAATTTCTACAATTGGATATGATTAAAACATCTGCAAATTATGTTTAGATATTAATGAGGATTATTTCAATATCATAAAAGGTTACAAACCCTCATCAGGATCCTGTTGACAATAATTATTTTCACTCTCATCTTCATATTTTATTACATAAATTAATTTAGGATTACATTGGTTTCATAGATTTCCGACGTTTTTCTCATCTGTGTGCTAGCAAGCAAACTTGTTCCAATAGTCATTTAACTGTTGTATTTTCAAAGAATAAGATCCGTCCTGTTTATCTACATCAGTAACTTGCCAAGTAATACTCCTAAAATTGTAGTCAAATCTTACCCGTAAATCATACAGAAATGGTCTCTATTATGACTCCGGAATGAAGGAGCTATGTACAAAAGGGCGATCTACTAAAAAAAAGATTCACTTAAGAGCGATATATTTAAAAAAAAGCGAATAACAAAAGAGCGATGTATCAAAAGCCATTGTTACAAAAAGGCGCTGGCGATTAAGAGCGACATATTAGAAGAGCGATATGTTAAAAGAACGATGCAACTAAGAGCGATGTGAGAAGAAAGCATAATAAGAATGAAAAATGTTTAGAAAACAAAATATTTTATTAAACGAAAAGAAACAGTAACAAAGGAAAAACTACAATATTTTTAAGGTAATCGACTGCATTTGCCAAAGAATAGTCTTCTGCAGTCCTCTGTAGTCTTTTCTTTTGTTGATAATAAACACTCTTAGAGGACGCTTCGAGTATGAACCCTGCACGGTGTCTCACTATAAAATTTACTGTGTGGTTCTGCTCTAGTTCGATTTTTCCTATTAATTTCGACATTGCAAGATGATGGCAGTCAATGTTTCTGGAAAAATTATTGTGCCATACTTCCAAAGAGTTGTTGCTTCTTAGCATGTCGGAATTCAGGCGGTCAAACATGTTCCACATTTCGATTGGGAATCTGGGGCTATGTTTTGTAATATTTTGCCAACGTAATTGTCTTCCCAGTAGTCATGTATTGGCTGCAACTCTTGTGGGATGCCATACTATTAAAAAAACTCGAAATCAAATTGGACATCTCGCACAGGGACGAATCTGAAAACTGAGCGCTAATAGCATTTTACATTTGCTCATTCCTTCATTATTTTTAATTTACTAATCCTGAAACTTTTCGAATCGTCTGCCATAGATTGTGAGAAAGTTGAGAAGTGAAAGAAACATCCGCTTATTTGGGTTTGGGGATAAACTTCTTTAAACGCTTTAAAGGATACTGTTGCAAAATCACAAAGAAGAGTGTCGGGATTGATACAGGGTTGCAGCTCCTTGATTTTTGTAAAAAGTAGGAAGTTTCCTTTCATTTATTTCCCAATAGCATACAGTCGTGGAATTGCCTTTTATTCAATGAGAGAATAAAAAGTATAAACTTGTTCTGCTAATTCTGGGTAAATTTTAAATGTGCCGTCCATGCACCAGTTCTTAAACTCATTTAATAGGCACATATTGGCATTGGCTCCAAACAAGAGGATTCTATTGTTCCCTTTACCTTTTCCAGAATCATACAACAAAAAATTATCACCTTTTAAAGTTTTTCATGAACTTCACCATCAAATGTGAAGGAAGTAGAAGCATCCAGCTTTTGCCGCTTCCGATGAATAGTCTGTACCGATGCTTCGTAACTGGGTAAACGTACCAACGCTTCCGTGCTTACGTTTCGACTGCACTCTTGTAAAATGCTCCTTGGTCACTCTTCCGTATTTTGAGCCATTTTTCTAATGTTATCTTTAACAACGTACCTCTCGTTCTACCCGATATCTGTGACATGACTCTTACAACCGGTTCTTCCATATTTTGACGTTTTATTAATCTTCCGTTACAGGACTTTCTTAAACATCTCCAATTTTCACTTGAAAAGTAGCATTTGTCCAGGCGGCATTTGTGTCCTTTATATATTAATATTTTGGAACCCTTTTGGGACCCGACAAACTAAATTTTGATTGGCATAAATCGAAGAATTTATTTTAAATAAACGCCTTTTTGTTACATCGCTACTTTTAAAATAAACACCTTTTTGTTACATCGCTCTTTAATTAGATCGCTGTTTTGTTACAATCGCCCTTTAATTACAGTCGCTATTTTGTCTGTAATGACTGCCTGCTTTTCCAGATACTTACGTAATCTTTTATACGGAAATCTCGGGCGCCAGTACTTTAACTTTTGAGTGCAAAGGACAGCACTTTTTGGCTTTCCTATTTGGGGAAGCAATCCGGGGTAGCTAACAGATGGAGATACGGAGAAATGCCAGCGGGTCGTAAGTTGGGGGTCTGTCTAACGGACTTCAACCCCTACTCAAACGGGTTATCAGAAATTTTTGGACAGAAATAATTACTCGTGAATTTTACCTCTTTAAAATAACGGATTTATTCAGTGATAATAATGAACAAATTAATTTACTCTAAACCTCCACGACTGTACAGTCGAGTGTGTATAAAACTATTTCAAAAATGATAACAACAAGTCGGATTTTTCGGATACGTGGGATTAATGAATTCTTATGTACGACAAGCAAACGGCCCTTTCCACTAGGATGTATTATGCACGGCGGGCAATCGATTAGCTATAGATATTGTAGGCTATACAGAATTTTTAAATACACAAACGTAGAACTATTTGTTAATGCTTATGTTAATAAACGTAAGTTTCACGAGCCAACTCTATGCAGATCACCCGTTTGGATGGCCCTAGCGAACAAATCCTCCCAGTTGATGCATATAATGGCTATTTGGTTTATCGTAGGTTTCCGATAACCTATTATGCAGGGGGGCTTTTGAGGTGGCCCTAGCGAACAAACCTCAGCAGCTGCTGCATATATTAGCAAACTAAAAGACCAACGGAGGTATTACTAATTAGCTCTGGTTTGATTGGGTAGTATAATATAACAATACGTACGGACACAAAGACCTTTGAATATCTATACTTAACTGAAAGCGGTACCTACAAAATGCAGTGGACTACGGTGTATTCTTACCAAAATAATTTTCAAATAACGTTCTGACGGAATTTACTGTGCAACTCGGAGCGGCGGCGCGAAACTGTGGACGGCTTTGGTTTGATCTGAAGGTGGATCGGATCTGATCTCGCGGACTATTTCGGAATACACCTGGACTGCGGACAACTTTCACGGAATGAGCTGAACTGCTGCCGGTTTTCTCGGAATGAGGAATGAGCACGGAATGAGAGCGAAGTCAGTGTTCTTCCCCTTTTTGTAAACTTTTTGACGTATCTAGGTCGCGTGATAGAGGGGCGGTCACCGACTTGAAACGACGGACTCGGATGCACAACCCAGCGTAACTTGCAGAGGTGCAGCGGATTATGCAATTTGGTGCATCAACTCAGAACGTGTATAACCGGAAATGAGTTACTTGTATTTCTAAACTATGTTGCAAAAAGAAACGGATTACAACGAGCAAGGATTAACATTTTTAGTAACGAATGATTTTTATTTCCGACTCGGCCTTTATTTCTAATAATTCTCGGATTTTACTTATACGAGGGATTGTCGAAAATTAATCAATTAATTACTTGATTGCGTGTTTACCAGCGGACTTTTTAACAAATCATTTATAACTTAACTAGAACAGAACTTACTAAAACAGCGGCAGGGTGTACCCAAGTGACGGTAATATTTAAAGCAAAAATGAACATTCCCTTTTGTTACTTGCTTATTTGTTACGCGCTTTTTTCAAACAACGCTCTCTAGATATCACTCTTTTATTTGCTTCTTGTACACCGCTCTTTTGCACATCGTTCTTTCGTTATGGAGCCTTGTACGGTTTATTAAATTTCATTCCTAAGTGGTTGATGATTAGAAGAATCATCAACCACTTAGGATTCTTAAATTGTGCATAAATACATTTTTGTACTAATTTATAACATGATAGCCAATTATTTTGCCCATTTACAGCTTTACTAATGTTATTTCAGAAAGAAAATTTTTAAAGTTCGAATCAAAATGTGTATTAATTACTCTCTACTGGTTTTATTCTGCACTGAATGAACCTAACATAACAGCAAATGTTTGGTATCGTGTCATTTTTTATCACTAAATCATGTGTTATTCATATGTGGCTAATGCAGAGCTGCGACATTCTCATGTGGTATTTCGTGTTTATAGGAAAGTTTCCCATTTATCACTGTACTTCACATATCTTGATTCTTGACATAGTTCTAGTCATGATGAATAATTTAGTAACTAATTCATTAACAATCTCATCTACTTTTCCATGGCTCTTTAGGCTTATATTGTAGAGTACTTTAATAATATTATCTAACCTTAGGATTTGTTAAAGGAGTATGGTCTTAATTTAGCAGTGGATTCGCAGTTGTTGAATTCCGATTCCAATTATAAAGTCACAATTACTTATTCTAAATACTGTTTTATGGTTTCACTGCAAATAAAAAATCAATTTGCTGATGATAGTTACAGATTCTCTACACCTTGCCAGAGGGACTAATTATCATCATGAGAAGAAAATGTCACCAGAAGGATCGTTAAATTGTTTATTAAACAAGTAATTTTTTATATACCTAAACTTCCATGTTTGAGTTGCCCTCGTTATTTTTATAATGTCAAGTCAAGTGGTATATTTTGAGATTTTTGCTAAATTTCTTTTCCTTGATTTTTGCTACATAGACCATAATCATCTTGAAATAGTGAAAGCGAAATTATTACTTTTTTTTTCGTGATGATACTGTTCACACATTACCTCCTTCCTCTCTCATCTTTAACCATTCATTTCGGAATGCAGGCTTCTTCTAGTTCTCTTTCTCCCTCTAAAGTATATTATATGAAATCATCTTCATTCAACACCATATCCAGTATCATTCACCCTTATTTTTTATGACTAAAACTTTGTGTGGTAATCTTGGTCCTTAATGTACGAGTCTAGTGATATGACCTGATATAATTTCGCCTACATCGATTACTTTAGTTCGCCATCTTATTTCTTGAGGAGCTATCCTCTGAAACTGATACCCAAAATTATTCTCACCATTTGTATTTCAGCTCCTTTTTGTCAGTATCCCATGTCTAAACCATCCACTCAGCAGGTGGGTGCAATACATTTCAGATTTATTGGAATATTTTGTAATTCTCAGGATGTAATTGAGTTTTCCCAAAGGAGCCTAGTTGAGCTCTATTCCACGAAATGAACTATTAAATATAGGAATATAACGTGCGCCTTTGGCATCCACCGCTTACATAATAAATATGAAAAATATTGAAAAGTAGTAAGCAATGTAAAAAATTCACAGTCCTTCGCAAAGATGCAACCGGAGGAGACATTGGAAATGACGAAGTAGAACGCAAATTTTGTGATATTTCGGATGTGATAAAAATGAAAATTTGTTGCAAAGTAGTAAATAGTTAACACAAAACATTTTCAAAAACTAAAATCTTATTATCAGTAGTTTTCTTTAGAAATTAAAATAAAAAATAAAAAGTTATTTTATTAACAAAAACATTCTCATAATGAAAACTAAAATGGTATTATATAAATTTTTTTCACTAACAAACAGTTTTAATGTTAAAACTAAAATAATTTAAAATAATTTCGTGAAGATGAAAAGTGATTCCTAACAATTACAAATACCGATATCGATTAATCGCAAACTATTAAACGCAGCTAATAGTACAGGAAAAGTGTCCAAACTGAACAAGAACATAGTGAATTCGTTGAAACTTGACATATACGTTTAAAAGTACATACCTATGTTTCAAGAAACTTAAAGAGTCCCGAACCGTAATGGGTGTGTCGGAGCTAAGTTTTTCACATGCATAATAAAAATTGGCAATTGAACCATGAGAAATTTTCAAAAAATAAGAATATTTTCATTTATAGAGAAATATTAATTTTTTACTTTTTTATTAAATTTTTTTACCAATTTTTAGTTTGTTTCCTTCATTTTTTGCTTGTTTATCTGTGAGTATATTTTGCAAAATGAAAAAGTACATAATCTTTGTACAAGTGAGGATTATCGAGTTGTTTAAAATTTTATATATATATTGAATGAAACACACTTTGTATCTAAAGAAGATCGGAATCGATAGCATATAAATAAATAATTTTATCCATGTATGAATTTAGACATCGTACTCCCTGACAATTTCCGTAAATTTGTAAGCATCTTCAACCTGCTTTTCTGTTGCGGTTGCAGGAGATACGCTGCAATATTAATTCTGCTGTTGGCACAAAAAGTGTTGTCACAGGTTGTAAGGAGCCGTTAATTTTCTTCTATCCCCACTGTTGTGGATTTTTTTATTGCCATGCCATTTCTGAATTTTGTAGAATACTCGTAAAGAATATTAAGCGACTGCCTCTGAAGTTGGTGGCAATATTTCCAACTTTGATTTTTGTTCGTGCAGCGATTTTTTTAATTGATTAAATCTGTATGAGTTAAGTGAGACATTTGTGATTTTCCTTGCACCCTATACGAGTAGGAAAATAATTTCACCAGCCTGTTTTACTTGTGAGGGGGTTAAATTCTTGCCATTGAAAGTTCTTACTACATTAACCAACTGCATTTCTTTCTAAAGAAGTTTGATGACTTTTCTTTCTGAAATATTCTAGACGTGGTATCATAACCACTGAAGGCATGAGTCAGTAAAATTGTATTTTTCTACTACCGTCTATATTAATGAACTTTGTAACCCTAGCAACATGCGCGATAACGAAAGTAAACATTCGAGTTACCTGGCTGCTAAGGCGTTGCTATCTACGAAAGTAAAACTTATGCGGCCAGGACAGAAAAGTAGAAAAACAAATTTTAAACGAAATTAATTCGTTCTATTTTAACAAATTAATACAACTAAACAATTTTGTATTAATAAAGAAAGGTCTTTCTAGGAAGTACGCCAACATTCTTGTCGGCACGTAGTACCCAACGTAGTACCTACCTACCTACCTCCATTTTAAAAACGCCTCATAAGTTTGCATATACCTTGCTTTGGATTTCTTGGGGTAAAACAAGGCACAAGCAATATTCCCATTTATATCGCCACAAAACATTATGTATTTGTTTATTTTAGTTTGAAAACCACCAGAAATTAAAATGTGTAATATTTCGTTGCCATGGAAACAATTTTCACAGACAGCCTCCTAAACTATAAAAATTATTAAAAACGTCAATTAATTTCATGAAATAATTAGTTTTAAATTCGTAAATCCATAATTTTTTTCGGTATAGTAGAAAAAATATAATACATTTCACGATGCAAAAGCCCTTTTAAGCATTCGGTGTTTTTTGAAAGGTCTCGGCTACGCCTCGACCATTCAAAAATCACCCCACACCTTAAAGTAACCTTTCGCATCTAGTAATGTAAATAACTATTTTTATACGTTCTTGTCATTTCTGAATTTCTGACGAGGAAAAAATTTTCCATATAATTTTTCCTGTTCCTGGCCTTATGAAAAATCTTTTTCTTCTGGAGCTAAAGCGATTAATAGAACAAGGAGATCAACGTCCTCATCAACTAAGTACAAATGTTCGTCTATTATTTAATATTTCAATTGCTATTTTAATAATAGGCGAATCTACATCATCTACAGCTTGTTTTACAAACAATCCTTTGTTTTAAAGTATTTGTGGCAACATTGAAATTAATCGGATTTCGTTTATATCGTTTGACAAAAACTTTTCTTGACGGAGGGCTACGATTACTGAATTTTGCCTAAATTTGGTTTTCACGTAGTTAACATACGTCGTACAAATGTGGATGCAATAAAAATCCACCTTCAAATTACATAAATAATAAGTATAGAGTTACAAAGATTTCGCAATTTTCTTGCTTATTTGTTTAATTTCGGCACATTTAGCATGTAATGTAACCGTGTGACATACCATTGTATCAGGCATTGAGAGAGGAGTTGTACATATATTTTATTTTGCTTCAAATCATGCTATCTTTGTAAATTGCGAAAAACGACAAAATTTTAAGTTACATATGGTTTTCGGCTATACATATTTCGACGGAAGGAAGGAAATAAGCTGTTCGACGTGCTTCTCGATGTTAAGTTGCCTTAGAGATTGTTGGGCGTGACTTTTCTAATGAAGCGATACATTTTTTTGTTAACTTTTGCTTAATCTACCTCATGTTAAAGTAATGGCACTCAAACCTAGTCTAACACTCGGTAACACGTACAAATCAGATATCGGTAACCTGCCAGAGCAACCCCGATCCTAAATCCACCCCTATGATTTGTCAAATTATAAGTCATTGACAAAATTGAAAAAATTACAAAAACAGGAAAACTTCAAATACTATTTCCAAACGAATTTCCGAGAGACTGGCCGCCGGGCCGCCGTTCTGGTAATAAATCCAAGCTCGAAAGTCCAACTTGAAAGTACATCGTGAATTGTGCGGTCCAGCTGCGATTTTGAGGTCAGCAGATCCTAACTAAAAAGTGACATTTGTGACGTTAACGAGAAATTTTAAAGTTTTGACAAGTCCTGCACGGGTATGAAATTTGGAGGGATCTGCGCGCGCATTCGGTCTTTTTAATTTCGCAAAATTTACAAAACTCTTCGACATGGCGTATTGAAACGCTAATAACTTTTTAAATATTCAAACAATCGCAACGAGATATAGCCGTTGGGATTTTCTCGACAAGAAGACTCCTATAAAAAAATAATAACATGACTGCCGGTACCACGCGATTTAGACAACCAATCAACAATTGGTCACTCTGTTGTCGCCACTGTTTCTATAAGTCATGCTTCATTTTATGCAACATGAAACTGATTTTCAACCCCCTATACGAAAACAAAAACATTTCCAATGTTAAAAAAAAAAATGTTTTGTAGTTCTATCTATTATATCTTCTATATTATCTATTAACAAATTGAAAATGCTTCACCTGCTGTATAGTGCGTCTATATAATACATTTTATAGAACACAACACAATTAGTCAAACAAGAAATAATGTAGTAACTTGTAGATCTAAAAAACAGGTAGCGTAGACATATTACTTATACCAGTCAGATATAAATCTTCAATTTTTTTTCGACATCCTCGCAGGCTTCAATTGAAATTGTATACTTTCACTTCAATTTGGTTCCCACCATCCAACTGCACACTATATTTACATGTTTTAATAACTTTTGTACAAAAACCACATTTCATTCCATAAAGGAAACTCTCGTGGTGTATAATTAATGATTCAATTAAACTTTCCTGATGGCTGTAATTAATTTGTTAATTCTTTAATATAATTCAAAAATAAATTAAATGAACCAAAGTAATCTCGGGTTGCACGAAATAAAATAAAGAACTTGGCGTCTAGCCGACATTTTTCTTTCTGACGTACTTCACTATAACGCGTCAATCCACCTACCTGGCATCCCCTTAATATTAATTTAAGTAAATGTACCGCTCTTTGTTTCATTTCGTATAAATAACGATATGGTAAAATACAGTTCCGAACATCTATCGATCACTTGAATTACAGTTACTAATCTCTAGAGAATATTACAGAATATAGAAAATATATGTTTCACATTTACAGTGGGGATTATTATGAAACTAATAAATAGTGTTGAATACATATCAGCTCATTATGATGTAGAAATTTAAATAATATTTTCTTATTTGTCTGAAATACATATTCATCATGAAATTCAATAAACTAAAACGCGTTTCTAAGTAAACCATTTTTTAAATGAATTGCCTTAATATGGAAATTACCATTGGTTTATTTTTAACTACATAGTTATAATTACTGAAATTGGTATTAGTATAATGAATATCAAGTAAACGTAAATCGTTTTGAATGCAAAAGTAAAATAAAATATTTTTTGAGGAGAATGTTTTTTTTATATTATGGGTATAATATATAATAATAAAAATAAAAGAGCGTGTAGGTAGGTACATCTTTATTTTTGCTTTGATCGTTATGAATAATTATTTAATTTAATTCAATATTTTATAACACATAGTTATAAAAAGTAGTTGTTTTTAAAGGAATCGACTATATCTGCGTTCTAAAGTTGTTTCAATAAATTTACGTCCATAGATTTTATATTTGTATTTTCAGAAATAGAGCATCAATATAAATATATCAAACTGAGTATTTTCGTTATTATTATGCTTGTATATAAAACCTAAACAAAGTTATTTATAAACATTATGTATTAAGCAAAGAAAGTAGAGTAATTTGTAGAAAAATCAATAAGCAGTTGCTAATAATAGAACGAAATTCTCATTTTAATAATAAATACTTAGTTAAAAGGTTTCTATCTCTAGATTGTCAACCAGGCTTTGCCCTATTAGTTATTACTGATCTAAGAGACCTGAAACAATAATAGGCAAGTTTCTTCAAAGCCAGGTTTTGCAATTTCATTATCTTGTTGGTTTTTAACAAATTTTGTCCAATAATCTCTTGCTTGAAAGCAGCGCGAATGTATTTGTCTTGTTCAATTAACAAAAACAAAAATGAAACATACACAGAACTGCACATATTTTTTATTAACTAAATGGTTAGCTCGTTAACTTTTTTTATTATTCCTTAATCGATACTTCAGAATTTACCGTTAAAAATTCCATGATTTACGATTTTGATAATAGGTATGCAGTAAATTTAAAAATGTTTTCTTGGTTTCCTTAACCATATCCGGAGTCACTAAATTAGCCCCCGGAAAGTACTAGAATTTTGTCCTTACAGTTTATTGTGAACGCCGAACCATATCTAGGACAACGCCAGTTCTGTCCCCATCTAAGTTCGAAGCGAATCCCAAATAAACTTCTAATTTGCTTCAAGATGGATTCGTACCATCGCTCTTCAAAGTACGTACTTATTACCGCATTTACCCACGTACACCACTACATCCATAATAATTTATATAGAAACTGATTTTAAAGTAGCATATAGTAGGACTACTGATTCTACTTTCACTGCAGGAGATGATTTTAATTCTGCGGTAAATGAAAATATTAAAAAGATTCTTTATTTTACTATACTCGTGCCTAAGTATAAAGGCAACTATACCGATAAATGAGGTTCCTATTTCCATTGGTGTTTAAATGCATTTAATTTGCATGTATCCCCTTATATTCCTTACATTTGACCATTATGATCACCAAATATGAATATCATTGATAATAGTTTATATTCGTTGATAATAATAGTCGTTTTAATATAAAATTCAAGATCTCGAATAGAATATGTTGAAGATTGATTGTCGCACTCTGCAACCCAAACATAAGTGTTGTTTAAAAATTTGGAACTTATAAGTAAGATACCATTAGAATAATTTATTACTATTGTTATTAAATATGCAACTGGTTATATTGAACTTTGATTCATACATCCTAATACTGGCTTAGTAAATTACTGATACTTTTGTATTAAAAATCAAGCGCAAGATGACATTAAGTTATTTTAAAATTGGCACACTGCCAGAAAATACCTACTGAATATTTTGCCCTATTTTACACAAACAATACATCTACAAAATTTTATGAAAATATCTTCAAATGTTTTTGTGACAGGCAAACCGTGCGTCGAACGGATATTTTTATAAATTTATTTTTGGAATTATCAATCAAATTTTATTGGAAAAATAGTCTAAATTTATAGATATAATTTCATTAAAATTTCAGTGTCGTTGTTTTTCACAACCACAATAATCCCCTCTTATAATTTTATTATAATAAAGACATAAAAATTAAACTTAGTTACTAAAGAAAAGAAGTGACTTCTAACAAATTTAAAATAGACAGTAACTGTTATTTATAATAAAATAAAACAAAATACACAAAGACACACGTTATGTTTTACTTTGCTTTGTAGTTAATTTAGAGCTTAGCAATTATACAAGAATGTACGTATTGCGAGGTGATGTCATTTTAATTATATATTTTATCCTGTTTGACAATATGTTATGTTAACAATATTTAACGTTTTTTTACAAATTACTCTACTTTCTTTGCTTGATACATAGGCACCTATCCATCCAATCCATCCAATTTAATATAATTATATTGATGATTTCCCATAAGAACGAAAGAGCATGTGCAATATACAGGGTCATTCCTTATATATATTGACACTCCATTTACAGTAGTTATTTGATGAGTTATTAAAAAATTGTAAAGAAATAAGTTATGTTTTAACTCTATATTCTTAGAATTCGTTGTCGGAAAAAACAAATGAACATCTGAATGTAATATTTCTGCACAATCTTAATTTTTTTAAAATGAAACACACTGTATATGGATTTACGTGTTTAAAGAAACATTTCTCTGATTTCAAAAATACATATAGTTTGCCTATAATAAGCCGTTATTGACGTATTGGGTTTTAAAGTTTTAAAAACAATATTAAATAATTAGAACATAGTAGCCATGAGCGCCGTCTAGATTTTAAAAACAAATGAATTCATTGACGTTTGTGAATATTTTTGTCAAAAGTCAAAAAAATGCCGGATCATGAAAAGTTGATATTTTTTGTTTATTGTAGATATAAAAATAATAATAATGCATCCGCAGTAAGCGCAAAATATCCTTTTCATTAACATTCATAGATTCTGCACTTAGCGGAAATATAATTTGCCGATATTCTGTTCTCGCTGCGGATGCATTATTATTTTTATGCAATAAAAGAAGAATATTACTTTTCATCATCCGGCATTTTTTTTGACTTCGACAAAAATATTCACAAACGTCAATAAATTCATTTATTTTTTAAATCTAAACGACGCGGCAATGATGATTCATGGCTACTATGCTTTATTTATTTAATATTGTTTTTAAAACTTCAGGACCCAATATCTCAAAAACAGCTTATCCAAACATAGACAAACTTTAAACACGTGGATATACAGGGTGTTTCATTTAAAAAAATTAAGGTTATGCAGAAATATTACATTTTTGATGTTCATCTGTTTTTTCTGACAATGAATTCTAAAAATATAGAGTAAAACATAAATCTTTCTTCTTTGCAATTTTTTGATAACTCATCAAATAACTGCTGTAAGTGGGGTGTCAATATATGAGGAATGACTCTGTACATCTTCTTGGGTATATCGTTTTTTGTTTGGTGGCCATAGTGAATAAATTTTGTGGTAATTTAAATATTTATGAATTACAGTATTTTTTAGCTTTCGGCGCTATGAGTTCTGTAACATAATACAATATTTTATGACATGCAGTTTTAAAAAGTAGTTGTTTTTATAGGATTCTTCATTTTAAAGTGGGTTCAATAATTTATAGTCCAACCATTGCGTAAAAAATAACAAAAAGGTGCAACTGTCAAGGTTTCGAGACTTTAGATTTTTTTACCACTAACTTCATGATTGTCTTCTTGCCTCTAAATATTTACTTGGATGGAAGAGTTATCTTTATGCATCAGTTAAATTTTATTATTACACGAACTAAATACATATTTTATTATTTCAAAGAAATTAAATGAAAGTCTTGGGTCTCCCATTAATTTTTTACTCTTTAATAACCTGTTTCTTGAATAAATAACTCACAGTCTCCCATCAGGCGCAGGAATTAAACCACTCTTGGTAAGGTTTGTCCATAGTGGTTTAGTTTCACTGGAACCTCAAACTGTGGAGCTCTTCCCAGCGTCTGATGATGTAGAATATTATTTATGGGGCGATTATTTGAATAAGTTATCTTCGTTTTCTTGGGGGATGGTTGCACACGTATTACATTACTTAAGAAGCTTGAAAAGTCTACAAGGTACAGAAGTTAGTTTTATGGTACGTATTTTTCTATGGTACGCATTTTCAAAACAAAAATGAAATCTATCGATTTATTATGGCATGTATTTATTAATATGGCATTCAAGAAAAAGGACAAAAGTCAACGTTAACTAATGTTATTTCTCAAAGTTTTTCTTGATCTCCCAAAGCCTAATAAGATAAAAATGTTGACTTTGCCTTTTGAAGAAGCTGCTGATCCATTTTACGACCTAAAGGAAAGTGCAACTTGTAAAATTTTCGCTCTACAAAATAGGCCATGGACTTGCATAATTGCTGATATTTTGTCATCGATAAACATTTGGTAGCCCTCGAATGATAAGAGAGGAAGAATCTCTAATGATGAATATAGGAATGTATGTAAATGTATTTAAAATTTTAGAAAGAGATAGATATAATATAAAGCATTCTCCACACATTATTCGTCTATTTGGTAAATACACGAATATTTGTCTCTTTGTCTAAATATTTGTGTGTTTGTCTAAATGTTTATTTTATTGACAAACTCACCATCCTCATGTTTGCCAATTATTAAATTGCTCATTTGATTCGGGAATCACGAATATTCACACAAACAGTTTAAAGATGAAAGCGGAAAGTGACGATGCTTCATAGGTTGCTGCTGCGGCTAATGAACTCAGCTTATTTATTGTTAAAAAATAAGAAAAAAATTTAAGAAATCTAAGAGGAGATGGTGGATTGTGTCGCTTAATAGAAGCAGAAGTACCACTTTTTGAAGTTTGTTTCATCTTTGCAAGACACTGCCAGAATCTAGCCATCAAAAATTCTTTTGTCTTTTTAAGTTCTGGGACGGAATAATCTGTTCCTAATTTTTGTACAATTCTTTTCCAACCGTCAAAGACCTCGTTCCTGTTTTTGTGAAGCGAATGAGATGCATTCCAAATTACAGGTTCATTATAAAGTTTAAAAATTCCATTGTCGTTTCGTTTGACCACTCCATTTTCAACGTACTAAATGTAGAACGCAATAAATGTGACTAAATTATAAAGCACGAATATGTGAATCAGCTAGGACTTTGGTTGTTTTGCAAATATTTGCACCATTGATTTGATAAATAATTTTATAATATAGGTTTGACTATTAGGCACGGTTATTATCAGACCAATGTATGTACCTATATCATTTAAAAGTTTTAATTTGATCAGGCCTTAAACCTTACCTAGTTTTGAACCATACCTTGAGTACTATAAAACAGGCTAAAATAAGCTTCTGGACTCTTGAATGGGTAGATAAATATGTAGGAAAAATCTGTGTATAAGTGTTCTATATATAAGATATAATACTGTTGTCACTGATTTACATTTATAATTATGCTTCATGCGAAATTCATTTAATTTAATTTGATTATTAAATTGTTAAATTAATAATTATCGACAACACTACGAGTATAAAACAAAAAGTACTCATAATTTGCGCTTTACTTTTCTTCTATTTAGAATTAGTTCCTATTCTATTAATTTTAAAAACTTCAAACTATATTAATATTCCCTTGTACTGATGGTAAAGATAACAAAATTAAAGTTAATCCAAGGTGTTTCGTAACTTCTCACAAAATAAATTCGGTATATCGGTTAATCGGTTAAAATAAATATACTTGTTTTTGTACTCAAGTATTTAAATAAATAATGTAAAAATATCAATGGAAATGGCAGAAATAAATGAATGCGTCGGCTGCAAAATAATCAACTTATTAATAGATTAAAGATTTGTAAACTATTGAGGCTATTAAATTGTTTTTGGTAAATAAATTATTATTATTATTATTATATTATTATTATTGTGTGTTATAGAAACGTACCTATATCTAATTTTTCTGTATTTGTATTTTCAAATAAATATCTAGGTGTAAGAAATGAAGCTATATATAACGTATATAAGCCCACTAAAAGATCTTACACACCTTTCATCTGCAACATATTTCTAATATATGACAACCCCACCTATACTTATTGCTCACATATCTGTCAAATCTAAACATATTATATGTAGGATGATCCATCATGGGTACGTCTTCACGTTACTAGGGCGCACACTGTACACACGAGTTAAAACATGCACAAACACACAAAAGATTTATTGAGTTATTGTATTTAGTTTTTTCTTACTTACATCATATGACATTCGAACCAAATTTGCCTGATCGATTGTGAGAAAATCCGTATTGATTTATTAAAACTGCAGTTCACACGCACAACACCATTTTATTAATTTTGTTACAATCTTAAACTGAGAGGAATATTTTCACGAAACACATCCGTATGAATGACGAAGAATGACTGAACACCACTAATGTTAGTGCCATCATCAACTGCTAATTTAGAAACCCTTTTAAACGAATTATATATCCTCCGCTTCACTAATGTGCTTTGTGTTGATGTAACTTGGAATATGTTCAGCTTTGCTGTAAAACTTAATATCAATACACATTAGACCAAAAAATACTCGCTGTTAATGATTTGTTTACAACCTGTTATCACCAGTTTTAAAGTTTAGCTGTGCTAGTAATTGTGTTTTGTTCTTTATTTACCTATTTTTTATCCAAAGCAGTTATTGTTTATTTACTTATATTATTAAACTGTCAAAAGTGTTGAAAACAAAAACATTTGATTAATAATAAACCTGTCTGTTCCATTTTACACATTTTAATAAAATATTTTAAACAAATCTAGGATGATTATAAAATATTAAACGCTCTCTCTGCAGATTGTACCAAAGAAAAACATCGCATAAATGAAACGATAGAAAAATTCCTGTGAAAATATGTGGACAGACAATCATTCAATGCCGAAATTGGAACTTGTAACTAAGCATGGGCACTGTAGATCCTGAAAAGTCACATAATAGTGTACACATTGTTCTGTAATGCAAAATTGTTAATTGATTTATTTTTGGGAAATTGTACTTATGGAAACACACCCAAAGTTTTTTTTGATGAAACTTGGAAAATAGTTAATCTTAGAAGCTGTTACCTAACAGAATGTTAAATTCACTGACTGGCATACCAGTGACAAATATGTCATTGTAACTGATAGTTTATATAAAAGTTTAATCC
The DNA here is from genome assembly GCA_963680705.1 of Rhagium mordax. NCBI lineage: Eukaryota > Metazoa > Arthropoda > Insecta > Coleoptera > Cerambycidae > Rhagium > Rhagium mordax. Next base: position 16,751,142 of record OY796659.1, on the reverse strand, counting down.
TTTTTGTTATTGTGGAATATTTAAACTAAAAAAAATATTAAACTAATCTACGAGTTTATTCTGTTGACCAATTAGATTTTAACCCAATTAACTGTTTATCCGTCGGATATTTAATTCTCACATTGGTCTTCACATAATACTACTATTTAAGCATGAATTAAAAAAAGGTATATGTATGCTAAAATTTATAACGTAAAATGAACAGGAAGACCAAGAACACCTAAATCGAGATTCAAAATGAAACACTGTAAAACTCTAAAAGACCAACCGACAACATATTGCTAATCAAAGTTATTGTCCTCAGGATGAGATTTTCCTCCTTGAAAAATTCTCGTTGTCAAAGAATTAAATGTAGTTGATGAGGAAAATTATATTCAATTTTATAGAGAGTTCCTTTTGCAAGTCATGGATATTTCAAACCACCTAATCGATTGAGGTCATTTCCACCTAAGTGCTTTCGGCTGATGAAGAACCAGCACATTTTCCCTCAGCCACCGACGGGGTGTGTTGTGAGCATCAGGAATCATTGGGAGATCATTTTCAATCCGTTTCGTTTGCAGACACACATTTTTCGTACCACAACCTGAGGCGCAAGAGAAAATAATTATTGATTTCGATGCGATGGGGTGATACAGAGCGAATGAATATGGAGCTTTGGCAGATAGGTTCCGGAATAGGCTCATTAGCAGCAATGAATCTGTTTTGGTCAGCCAGATCACCCGATCTGAGGTACTTACTCGTATTTTATTTAAAGGATTCTATAGTAACAAACACTGGGACGTGGCGAGTGGCTCTAGACAATTCGTTGACTATCTCTCCCCGTGAGGGGAGGGAACATGTACACGATAACTCAAGCAGAACGTATATGAAACAACAGATACCTATTCATATGTATGACAGGCAAATGGCCTTAAAGGCATTACAAATACTCTGAGAGGATGGAAAAGCGTCAAATTATTCTGAGCACCAGGGCATTCCTGGACACCAAGCAAGAAAGAAGTAAATGAATTTGCTAGGAAAGAATCAGTTAACACTTCTGTTGGTTCAGAATCCACGTGTTAAGATTAGTCATCAAATACTGAGTTAAGACTAAACTCAACGATTACTAGAGAAATATTTTAGAAAAAAATGTGCGAGAGAGAACAGCTCACAAAGAACGGGTTCCAGTTCACAATAATAGTACTCCTAACAGAACATTCTTCTGTTAAAGAACGTTTACATATAAATAGAAAATGTGGTGGTGACTATCTTTGAATGAAATCAGAACTGAAATTGGATCGTAGGAAATATAATATACTTGCCAACCCAACCAAATGTTATACATAGGAATTAATACATGTAGAAATAGGTAGATGATGAAACATACTGGTTGCCCTAAATCTTCATCTAGATGGTGTTGGCAGAAGGAATTTGGCGTACATCCAACCGTGGTCCCCGTATTTATATTGCTATATTATTCCTGTGGGCTTACTGGTATTGGGTTAACTGATAATATGGGCATAAACAAAACTGGAAGGTTTTAAATATAGTTCCACAACAAATAAGTAACTCCACGACCAAAGAAAATTGGATTGACATTATCAGAACAGTGTCAATTTACAATAATGGATAAAAAAGAAGAAAATACCAAGGACGAAAATGACAGATGAAGTAAGACAAAAAGTAAGACCTGGAAAACAAAATGCCATGAATTTTGAAAATTTATTATACGCAAACGACACCAGGTAAACGATTTGAATTTTAGCACCGTATTTAGAATTATATTTTCTAGATGCATGTGCATGGGTTTGGAAAAGTTCACATTTTTTCGATTTTTTTTTTTTATTTTTTCGGCCTATATAATTCTATATCATTCATAAAAATTTGAAACGATTCCGATGAATAGTAACGAAAATATGAATTTTCAAAAATATGTTGGGTGCTATCATCCCCTTAAGTCAAATAAGCATGTAAATTTCATCAAGTAAAATTAATCATAAACACGTTGACTTCCCATGACTATTTCACTCACCTTCAAATTATCACATAATCTGACCAATCACAAACCAAAGACAGCTTGCATTACAGCGAAAACACCGACTGCCTTTCAATTCTAATTGGTCTATCAGCGTGGTGTTTTCAATGACGTAACCATGGATACGGATGGCCGTAACCATGGATACGGATGGCAAAGCAAAGTTTGACAGTTTAATAAAAATTAATTATAGAGACAGACGTCAAAATGAGTCGCTTCGGTGCTACTTCAAGTGAAGTTATCAACCAAAATATTTGTTCGTGAAATAGTCTAATAAAATACCACTCGTGATTGAATTTATCTTACAAGTCTGTCTTTTATTTCTAAACTCAACTGAGTTGCTTGAAAACACCACTCAGTTTCGTTAGAAATAAATCGACAGACTTATCGCGAAAATTCAATCTCTTGTGGTATTACTACTGAAAATTTCACTTCTCTTACCTGACACATATAATTCACATGCTCTAAATTATTGGCAATTGAAGAATTTGCATATATCAAATGCATAACAATTAGATATATTTTATTTCAGTGGACGGTATACGTTGGAAAATAGTATGTGCCGTGCCTGCTACTTCGATTTGTAAAGATTAGGCTAAGCAAAAATACTATAATTATTGTTTTCTTGTATACTCCTGATGCACATTAATGTACTAATACAGATGAAATAATCATAAATCAATGGATGAGGAAGCGTTACAACTCTTTTAGTTAATATTTTCTAGTCTTAAGTGACATTTGAGATAATTGGGACTATTTCAAAAATTTGTTTTAAATAACACATTTTTATATGTAAATGTAAAAAGACTTTAATATCTTGTTATAAGATCAATCAAGTTGAATAATAGTAAATATTAAATGATTTAGTAAATTTTAATGCTTCAATAAACTGATAAAGCGGGCAGGTAATTCGTGGAATACCTGGAGAGCTCCATCCATGTAACCTAAATGGATGCATATTCCGTCAAATGAAGTTAACAAAGATAAAGTATATATTTTTATAAAAATAAAATCCGTCAAAAACACAATCCTTATGAAACTAATATGGTTTGAACATTCTGAGTGCTAGTCCTAGCGTAGTTATTAGGCATCATTAATCAAGTGTTGGTCAGGAAATGAGTCAACCCTTCGGTCCTTTCTGGTCGAAATACGGCACTTTACATACTCAACTTGGACATTGCGGCGACCGTCTTAAGACACATGGTTATGCTCCTCTGCATCTTTTCACTGTTTAATGTGTTAAAGATGTAAAAGGATTTAACCGAGGCTGGTATTGTTGCTGATGACTCTTGCTTCTGGGTGGTTATTGTGAATGGTTTGTGGTATTTGATGATTAATTATTATTTTTTTAATATTCTGACTATTTACCACGGAGCTAAAATTGATTGAAACATGAATGAAATATTTAAATAAGAGCATGAAAGTTGTGTAGTAAATTTACAGAGAGATTAGAGCCAAAATTGAGTTAAATGAATTTGTATAAATATTCATCAGGTGGTAAATTAATACATTTCATTGTATGTTTCTACCATTTGTATCGGTATAGCTATTTTATTATGATATAAATAAAATTGAATATATTTACTAATTTCTATCCCAGAGTTTGTCTAAGGTAAAGGTACCATTTTTAATAAAAAATATATCGAAATAAGAAAGTATTCAGTACGAAGGAACAACATTTCTAATATGCAATAATTATGTTACTTAAATAAGTTGGGAATTAAAAAGAGACGTAAAATAACGAAATGGTAAATATTTAGAATTTAATCTTAATTAATATAAAGCTTTGCCCGCTAGTATTAAAACATTAAAAACAAACATTAAAATATGACTTCTAAATACAGATCAAAATGAATTTTACAATATCGTCACCAGAGAAACAATTAAATGCAATTACACACACAACGACTATAAAAATAATGTACTATTTAGGTATATTTTATTTAGGAAATATTAACGTCATTATCTACCAAAGTTGAAATTAAAAATATTTTTTCTTATGATTAGTAGCCTGCTCAGATATGATGGATAAAGTTTGATTTTATGTACTGTTAAGAATAGAAAACTCACTCCTGAGGATGCTAATAAATTACAGCGAAACGTCGACTATTTATTCCCTATTTCATGTTGAAAATATCGCAAAATCCAAAAGAACAATTGCAGTAATATTTTGCAGGCAGGTAGTCCTCAACTCCAAAGGGTGCAGGGACATTTGGTGACTGAATATTCCCATGGGGGTCTCCCATATGGGGTGTCAATAATTCTAATATTTTGCAAAACACGAAAATACTTATGCCACAAATAGACAGTGGTGGACTAGCTGTGTTTAATATTTTTAGTTTTCATCACAGGAAACATTTTCACGGTATATCAGACAATGAATTTGGTCTAAATATTTTTATCTTCTTCATTATATTGATGTTAAGACGGTCGATTAATAACACTGCGGTCCTATTTTTTTAAATCGTAGTGAATTTTATTAGATCTAAATTAGAATTATTTAGCAACTTAGCTACACCGAAAATTTGAACCAGCAATTAAAAGAAAAATTCACCGGCGCCAGGTGTTAGCTTAAAAATGAAAACATGTCCATTTTCATGCGTTAGCAAAGCGACCGATTTGATTTCTGTAACGGTTTGTTTTTCACTTTTTTGTAATAAACGCTATAAATTTTCCATTCAAATTAATCATAACTACTGCAAATTTTAATTAAACGATTTCCTGTCGTGAGATATGTTTATTTTTTCATCTTAATTAGTGACGGAAAAATAGAAAGGTGCTAAATAAAGCAAAAGTTAGGAAGCGTCATAATTATATGTATAGGATATTTCTCAAAAATTCTGAACTTGCTAAACAATAGGGGATTCCACGCTTTTTAAACCTCGTCTAACTTATGTTTGGTGATATTTACATTCTTTCATAATAAAGAAATAAAATTATATAAACCTGAAGTTAAATAAAGAAAATTATTTTTTTGACGTTCTGAATTGATGCAATTTATATCTTTACATAGGTAAGTGAATCGTTAATTCGTACTCTCCTCCGGATGATTTCCAATAAGAATGAAAGAGCATGTAGATCTTTTTGGAGATATCGTTATTTGATTGATAGCCGTAATGAATGAATTTTGTGGTAAATTGAATATTTTTTTATTTCAATATTTTTTGCCATGGACGTCATGAATTCTATAATTTAATTCAATATTTTATAACATACCTACTTATAAAAAGTATTTGTTACTAAAGGATTCGACAATAATTGCGTTCTAAAGTGGTTTCAATAGTTTTTACGTCCAGCAGATTTTATATTTGTAATTTCAAAAGTAGGGCATATTTTAGCTATGGTTTGTATAAAACCTAAATAAAATTAATAAATAAAATTTATTAAAATCTTAAACAATAGTTGAAATTAACAAAAAAAATAAAAAAATTCAAATAAATATTCACTACGATTCAGTCTCATCCAGGTTAAAATGAAAACGTTTTCATATATCAAGCTATATCTACTTACGTAACTTTCTTTAAAATATATTTTCGTGAACTTTGAAGATACTCCTCTAATTCTTTGTTCCAAATTCAAATTTTTCAGCGCCCCCTCATTCATATATAAAATAAGTACGGGTCTTTGCAGGGGAGAATTTGTGCAAATCAATTTTCTTTAAATTTAATATTTAAAAATTTTACATTAATACAAACAGTTTCGGCTGGAGCTCTATCTTGTTAATTTCTTTTGGAGCATTTTCAAATAAACTTATATTTTAGAAAATTAAGATATACATAAATATATATATATAATATATATAATATATATATAAATATATCTAAATGTGGCCCAAATAAATGTATGACTACAATTTCTAACTGAATATTTTTTTTCTATATATTGCCGCTATATTTTATTTACTTGATGAGGTTGATAATGACGAATGTTGCATCTATTTGTTAGTTCCCAAATTATAAATCAGTTTTCAATCGTCCGCAAAATATTTAGGTATTCAATCAATTTTTGTCTAATAGCTAAGAACTGCACCAAAAAATTTCCATCTCCATCATCCAATCCTCCTAAATTATAAATTTTGCAATCTTGTTATTGTTATCTAATGAAAACCTTCTGTATAAAGTAATTTCATGTCAAACGTTTAAAAATTTTGGAAATTGCTATGATTTTTCATCTGTTAAGACTATATATCCATTTTTTTAACATTTTCAGGTAAGAACTCTTCCCAAAAATTATTACCAAATATTATACAATCTAACCAAGTACTATTTTAGATTTTAACCAAATAAAGCATTCCAAAATTTTGATATTCAAGCACGATATAAAAATAATACTACATGCAGTTTTTCTTGTAGGATGCGGTTGCTGAATCTAGGCAAAAATAAGTAAATTAAAACACATTTTTAAAGAAAAGAACATTAAAATTTATATTGCAGCAACGGCATAAAAATAACAAAATACCTATGATGCCTCTACATTTTTTGGTTTACATTAAAAATTGGTGATAAAAGATCAGTAAATTCATTACGTATTCCTAGATATACTTTTTAGCTTTTGCAAATAATTTTAACATTTTGCATGTTTTAAAGATATATGGTTTCAAAGATAAAATAGGGTTACATTATCATCCCATAGTACCAACTTAGTTGTAGGGATGTGTTATATACCTTGTACTATTTTGTGTAATTAGCATATCTATGTTATAGCTTCACTTCAAGGGTTGGCATGTTTTCTGTTTTAAACATAGTTAGTCTACATTTTAATAATAGTAAAAATCGATTGCACTTTTTGTTTTCGAGTTATCGTACCTTCTTAGAGATGGGCAGATGGACGGGCGATTGCGTGAATGGTCGGCTGAAAAAACGTTCAGAATTCAATAACTAAGGCAAATGGTGTAAAAATATTTACACTGCAGTTGATATTGACACAATTCACTAACAAATGCAATAGTACAAAAAGTAAAATAATGAAAATATATGAAGATGCATAAATGTTATGAAACATTTTCATTCTCTTCCTTAACGATAAAATATTTGCATATTGATAACGGATAATAATATTGAAGTTCCAAAGTATTTTTTTAAACAATCGATTCACACCATTTGAATATTTATTCCTTAATCGCACTAAGTACATAATTTTTTACTGATGTAAATTATATTACCAATTTTTCATAATAACTACTGAATTAGGCAACATTAAAATTAACCCATCCGGAAAATGAATTAGTTTAAAAGTTTTTGTTAAGATTTTTATCAATATTATTAACTAGACAATAATTTAAAAAGTGAATTTATGAAAATCTGTTTAATTCTTTGCTGGTATAATTTTCAATATACACAAATATTTATTTTTCTTATAATTTATGATTTTCTACATTTTGTGAACGTGGAACAAAATAACATTTTATTTTCCTTTGAATCACTTCTTGTACATCACAAAATATAGTGTATTTATTTGTGCTTACATTTAAAGACTGTCAGCTGATGACGCTATATTGATAATTTAAAGAGTACAATATAAGAGAATATCAAATGATAAGAGGTACTTACGCCCCTCCAAGCAGTTTTAGAAGCGCGCGTCGTCAACTACCACGACGCTCAGCGTCCCTATGTATTTAACAGCGCATGGGGGACCACGCGGTATCACTACATTCTTGTCTGTCTTCGGTAATCTGTTATTATCGGAATGAAATTTCAAATACTGTTATTTGTATGATTACTTAACGAAATATTTATTTTTTCGTGATAAAATAAAAAAATGTCTGTGCCGTGAATTAGCATAATAAAATTAACATAATAATATTATAATTTTGATGGTTGGGTTCAGTGGTGATTTCAAAATTGGAATGCATTCATATAAAATCAAGAATTTTTTATAATTTTTACCTGGTAATTGCCAGACAGGTCGTCACGCTAACATAAAGCCCGCCTCTATGACCGAAGCCGGCCCACAGAGCTTCTCGCGCCGGCTGCCATTGGCGTCGGATCCCACCACGTGACCAGCCATCATCCTCCTCAATGAGAAAGAAACAAAAACAACCGTCACTAACAGTAACTACGAACACACACGTAACAATCGTTTCCTATTTCTCGTGGAGTATCGCTTAAATTTCGCGGGATCCCTCATTGAAATCCTCCGGTTTCCGCGAAGTGAAATACCCTAGGACCTAGTGCTTGTAAGTGATTTTATCTAACTGGATTACATATTAGAGTGAATTGTTATGTTAAGTGAATACTCAAAAACTTCCGTTTGTGGTCAATGAGAATTAAGCACCACATCCGGATGCCGACGGGACACTTGGATGAAGACGAATTCGTAACGGTTAAGACGAGATCTAACACTCCCGAAGGTGCTGCGGCCGGCGGAAGCGGCTCCTTTTGGTTGTCCGCCGTGTCGGCCGCGGCTTCAGCAGCCTCTCATCCTGGACACCCCCTCGAGGGATGTAACGAAACGGGATTCATCAATAGTCAACCTTCAATGGCAGAGTTTATGACTGCCTTACCTCACCTCTCGGGGGAAATGCCCCATGGTCCCCCGATGAGCCCTCAGCATACCCCTCCAGGAAGTGGCTTTCCCATGGACGTGCCCCACGGCATGGGATCACCTGGTGTTAATGTACCAGAATACCCTTGGATGAAGGAAAAGAAAACCACCCGAAAAAATAGTCAGCAAGGTAATATTTTTAAATAAATGTTAGGTCGTAAGATTCCAATCTATCAAAGTAATGTACTGCTTTAGTATACTAGGAAATGTTCGTCATCCAAACTACTACTCTATTTTTGCATAGTGAGAGCTTAACGTACAATATTGCAAATATAGTAAGAACTTACTGTCACGTCTACGTATACGGCTGACGCGTAATTGAAACAACAAAGGGGTAATTAAAGTAAAATGTGAATAGTATTGAGTAGAATAGCTCCTGCAGTAATTTTATATCTTCATTTAAGATCGCTAGGAGTGCCATTCAAGCAATGAATGGGTTCCAAAAAATTAACACTTTAGTTTGTAGAAACTGTTGTTAATAATAATCTGTTTAAAATTGAAACAAATAAAGATATTTGGGTTTTCATAATATGCAACGTCTGTATTGCTATTATTTTTGTAATCGATTTATTAGATATAAATATTTGACCGTTAAACACATAAAGTTTCATTGTAAATAGCGATTAACTTTAAAAGCGTTAATATTAGTTAGTTTCCCAAACAATTTCTTACAAATACCTACGTAAAATTGTTATAATTCATCATTACTTATATAAGAGTACCATGGTTTTTTTAAATTCCCGGTATTTTCTTTGTTTGGATTTGGGATACCACGATATATTCTTCACTATAATCTAGAAGTACCTAAATACATTTTAAGTGTTCTATTTCTGACAAAAGTGCATTGAAATAAAAAGGTTTTAATATTAACGGAATTAAATTTTAGTATGAGGATTTTAATATTAAATTTATTAAATATTGTCGTCATGAAGATATAATAATACATGGTATGTCAGTAAATTGACATCCTAACATCTAACTAATCTGCCTACAGCATGTCCCATTTTGCCTGGATTCGTCCCCCCCCCCCCCCCCATAAAACACATTATTTAAGGTTCGAGATGTATCGGGTTTTCTTTATAATGTACCTAAATATTTTAAAAATGCAACATTGCATACGCATAAACTCAAATTTTAAAATTTTTATTTCTTTCAGAATCAGTCGAAAAATAAGCTCTTTTAATTTATCACAAAGATATTACAGATGATCCCACGCATCGTTATGTACTCAGACTTAGACAGATAGAGGAGGCCGTTTTATGTTTCGTGAAGTTTAATACCTATATCAAAAGGATGCACTTTTGAATAATCTACATTATAAAGAAAACTCGATCCAAATCGAACCTAAAATAATTAGCAAGCAGTCTTGATGCAACTGAATGTATAACAAACAGTCACTTTAAAAAAATCAATAAACTTTAAAAAAATTAATCTTTAGATTTAAAATTAAAAATCGCTTTCCGATTCATAAAAAATCACGAGGCTGAAGTTTTATGTTTCATAAAGCTCAATATATTACAAGGATGCATCTTGGAATGATCTACATTATAAAGAAAATTCTATCCAAATCGTACCTAAAATAAACTTTTTATGGGAATGGTTCCAAGAAAAATGGGACACGATACAGTCTACTGATTGTTGTTAATTTTTATGCAGTTTTAATTTAAACTTTAGCGTGATTATTACATACAACTGAATGAGTTACATAAGAGCACTTTAAAAATAAAAAACTTAAAACGAAATAATAAAACACATCTTGATTTTTGGCGGCAATCATTTTGATACTATTTAATGAATTGAAATTCATTTTCACTCATTTACTACACCACGTAGGATTCCCTAGAATTTAACGTTTTTATAATAGCATTTTCTTACCGCTCCAATGATCTTTTAGTAGTAGTAACCGTATCATTAATCACTATGCGATTTTGACTTAACATGAATTAAATTATTTTTACATTGTAACCGGAAAATGTAAATTTTCGCATTACATTATGATTGTTTCAACAGATAATTTCAAACGTACCAAATACATAACATGTGTTTTATCTGTTAGATCTTAAGAATATGTTCAGACTTTTCACACTTTATAATTTCTAGAATGTTTGAAATAGTTGTAACGCAAACCACACTTAATATTCAAAAAACTTAAAAAGGAAAAGAACAAAACTAACTAACTGCAATAAATATATCACTAACTAAGCAAACATTCTTGACAAAGTCAAACACTTAAAAAATAACGAGAAAATGTTACAACCATTAAAACAAATAAATTGCATGTACTGATCTTCAAAATATTTGCAAAATCTGAGGCAAAATCACAGGTATTGAACATTTTCCGATGGCGTCAAACAAATTGGATCTAAAAGACGTTGGCTTCATCATATAAAGCTAATATCACCGATGTTAAACTTGTTTAAAATTAGATATAGTGTCTATCTAACCACTGCATTAACCATAGAGCTAACATAAAACGAATAAGAACATGGTGAAAACCCCAAGATAAAATAAAATATTAAAAATTTAATAATTAAAGTGTTTCATCACCGCTGGAAGTTTAAAGAAATACATTAATAATGTATAGAAAGTAACAGTGACAAAAAGTTTCTATGATTTGTAGACTTCTCCGTTATGATTCAAAATTGTGCTTCTCTTTATTTCAACTTGTAATTTTTATTTAAGAAGAAGAAATTGCCTCTGGTTCTACTTACAGCACAGTCCCGTGGCTAATATCTTAATTTCGTTGCCTATTAGTAAATAGTTAGTTGTTGCTATAAAATAGAGATTGAAGAAAAAATAAAATTGATTTTGCCCAACAATGGGAACTTAAATGACGAAAAAGACTAATTTCTGTTCCAATTGCTATTAAAAAAAATCTTCATGAGTCATACTACCCCATACCTACACATCTTTGAATACGATAAGAAAACATATATAGTACCTATATACCGATATAGATAAATGCATTGGGGATCAATAATTACAAATTATTATTCTTTCCTATTTTTTCCAAAGACAACATCGCAGTGCAAGGTAGTCAAGTTGGGCAGATAACTTAGCATTTTCTTTATAAGAATCATAGAAAAAGGACGAAAAGGGAAAATATTTATTGAAGAACACGAATATTTTAAAAATATTTAATAGTCTAGAGTGCTTCTTTTTGCAATCAATTTAACGAAATGCATTCGCAAATAATGCAAACATATTTAACGCATTAGCGAAGTGGTTTTTAAAACTGCTCCTGGTTCTATTTGTAAATTAGTACCAGAGCTGCCCTCTCAATTTCATTGCAATGAAGTATAGGTACCATTAGTGCCTACAGATTAGTTGATCCTGTAAAGGGAATTAAGGAGTAAATAAATTTCGTTTAGCTCAACGAATTCAACGATGGAAAAGTACAAGATTATAAAGGCAACTATTTCTGCACTAATAGCGTTGGAAGAAATTTTTGATGATTCAGATAAAAAATACGAATATGTACCCCTGCTCGCTCTAAAAAAGATCTATTTATATATTGGTTTTGTAGAACGGTTTCAGGTTTTCTTCCGCGTTGAATGTTTTAAAGTCTTAAAGGAAAGTCAAATGCACATCTATAAATCAGAAATATATAACGCTCAAGTTAATTATAAGCAACGTCCAATACACATATTTCTTCAGAAGCTTATTAATCTCCCTTAATTCAAATATACGGAATATACGCAAGATAAATTATGAACTCTGCAACAAATCATCAGCTCACCTAGAATCAAAATAATACGCTGCATAGTGATCAATTAAAAATAATTTTGATTTCCTCCATTTCTTCTTAAAGAACATTGTATATTGAATAAGTTGATTAGATATAAACCATGAGATCCCATATTAGTTCTTCTACCATATAATATCTTTTCTGTGCAGTTTGAATTACAACAAATTCATCAAAGACTTCAGGATGAGATGCGTCTTGGTCCTGGTGTTCCTTTCATTTCTTGTTGAATTGTATTGGTACTAACTACCGTATCCGACCAAATCCAAGACAAAAAAATATATATTAGACCACTGAAAAGAACTTGTTAAATGTTTTAGTCCAAGCAAATTATAGAAAAGAAGTCATCTTGTAACACTCACTGTGGCTTATTTTCATAATATGAATATGACCAAGTGCTTTAGAAATTTTAAGTCTAACTAATTTCGATACAGTATAAATAGGTGCAAGAAATGTCTGTATGTATTATGTAATTACATGCCTTTTCGTTTTATTTCAAGTAATAGTTTGTGGCAAAGTCATGGTTGTACAATAATTTTAATTCAGCGGTGAAATTCCCAGATGGAAGAGTTACCTTTGGAGGATTACACTTCAGGAAAATTTTGTTTCTCGTTTTAACTAACTTTTCAAATATGATGGTAATATCACTCTTATTACAGAAAGTAAACTTTAATGCAGAAAAATTAAAGACAATATTATGTGTCCATGTGGCAATACAACTTTTACAAGTAAACGGAAGAGCACTCGCAAAGCATTATAAAAAATCCATAATTATTATCGATTTTGCTGTCGAACAAGACAAATCTAAGTTATATTTACGAATACGTAATGACAGTGGTGAAAATTATTTACTGTAGGTACTTAAAGTATAGAATATGTTTTTAATAGTGACAGTTCTTTAGATAAGTAACCAACCGTATATTAAATTCTGAATTATAGTCTATTAACACATTCATTAATATCCTTTAAACGATTTCGGATTGAAAATGTGTATTTTTTGTCACATAAAGATGAACAAACCGTGTGTTAATATTTACAAACCTTTATAGTTACTTTGAAACAAATTTATTTAAAGTATTGGCATACACAATCGGTATAGATTTTCTACTCACCTAATAAGCAATAATTAACAAAAATAATAATAACATTCTGCAAAATTCACCACTCGACCTTATAAATTATTTATAACTGTTAGTAACATTTCATCATAGGTATGGTAACAATAGAGCAAAATACAGATGATATTTTTAGCATTATTCTATTTTAATAAATGAATTATTAGAAAAGCTGGAGAAACCTCAAGCTGCGTGCAGATATGTCAACGCCTACAGCAACATTGCATGTTTAAAAGCAATAATATTTTAATGTCCTTCTGCAATATGATACAAACGCAACTGTCGGGAACATCACGAACTGTTTTTGTACACATTAGGGAACCAATTTTTTAAAAGTATTAAACAATAACAGTTATCTAACCATCCATAGTTTGCCTTATGCGTAGGTCGTTGCTGAATAAATACACTTTCATGTATTTGACGGTGTCAATAGTCGGCCATCTTGAAATAAGCATATGTATTGTATAATCGTATAAAAGGATAGATTTTTATCGTCACAGCCGGTATACGAATATATGATTTTCTTTCTATATTTTTGTGTATATGGTACAAATCGTTTGGATTTTTTTACAGTTTCTTTCGCAGTACCTATATAATTATAATAAATGGCGAAACTCATTTTGAAACGAAATGTGTCAGTATTTTGAAAAGCAGTTAAATTTAAAGAAATATGGCTGGTTCGTAACATAGACGTAAAGAGAAGATAAAGGGGTCAATATATTTATAACATCACTTCCTTGCTTTGGTCAACGGCGTAGTTTGGCTCAAAGACTAATTTATACATCAAATTTAGGTGAACTCGGTTTGTTATTGTTATCTGTATCTAGAATATTAGGAAATTTTTCTTTGGAAAATGGAAAGGTTAACTAAATTCAAATTTGGTTAGTGGTAGAAATACCAAATAATACTGATGAATTTACTTAGTTTATACATATAATTGTATAAAAGTTTTTATTGGGGATCTCTTTGCATCAGAATGTGGCCAAAATATAAAAATACCGGAATGGTCAACACAGAAGAGAACCTGAAATTGTCCAACAGCTCCAGAACACTCAAAATATTCATATATTTCATCATTACAATACTTATAATAGGTACATAATATTATTTTATATTATTAATTTGTTTAGGGAAGAAAGTTTTCTTAAAAATATCAAAAATAATTTGTTTGTATAAAAAAAGGTGATCAAAATCAATATCAAACTATAGCGCAATTTCTCTTCTCTTGTGTGTATTGAAAATATTTTAGCCAAAAGAATTAAAAACTTTTTAGAAGATAAAAATATCTTATCACATATCAATGTAATCAATGTAATCAACATGGTTTCAGAGAAAAAATCAAATATGTCTGTAGTATTTTAAATTTTATCTATAAACTCTCGTGTTCTCAATAGAATTAGAGTTCCTCAAGGTAGCGTTCGGGGCCTCTTTTTCCACTATCCTGTAATAATGTAAATAACTTTTTTAATATTTTCGTGTTTTTGTTGATAATATGTCATTAGCTAGCGACAAAAATATAGATAATGTTATAGACAAAATTTCTGTAAATCTAAGCTCACTATTCGAATTTTTTTTTTCTTTATTAAACATAAGTATGAACCAGGACAAAATTTTTGCGTTATAATTTCATCCTCAAACCCCAAATTATATAAGTAATCCAGTGACCAAAGTAAATGACAAATCGATGAAACAGGATAAAAACTTCAAGTTCCTCAGTTTATATTTAGACTTATCCTTGAGTTGGAAAGACCACGTCACATATACATATCTGTAAAAAGTTGCTACAATCTTTTGCTTTAAAAGACTTAACCATATCACAAGAAATATGTATTTAATCGTTTTATCATTCAAGTTTTGAGTCGACAACACTTTATGATATCATATTGTTGGGGAAACAAAACTGCAGCAAAAAGAGTCCTTATTCTACAAAAAAAGGCAATGAAATGTATGTTTGGGCTAAAATTTAGGGTACCAAATATAAACATTTTTACATTTCCATGTTTATTCATTTTAGAAACTTTGAAATTTGTGATAGACAAACATTAGCAGATTTAATTTTCAAAATACCCATCATGAATAAATATAATACAAAACATAGTTATAACCTAAAATATGACATGGATAGAATGAAACTATACAAATCAAATCCATATTATATTGATGCGGTATTATATAATAAGTTACCAGATAGAATTAAAGAGTGTAGTTATAAAAAAATTGGTATCTACAACTGCAGCATTTGATCATTATTGCCTATCTCCTTTCATATTCTAATTTTTTCTAGTATATTCTTGAACATCCAGAAGAAGTATTGTGTTACTAAATTTATCGTTTACTAAAAAATGGTCATATAAGTAATAAGTATTATTTTTTAATTTAATATTTAATTCTAAAAATTATTATTCATAAGTACTACAAGGTAAAACAATGGTCCCTGAAGATTATTAATTGTTATTTATCAATCGTTCAAAATAACATCGTACAAGCTCAGAATCATGTTATCTAATTATTTGAAACTACAGCAGCTTTCACTAGAGTAATATTATTATGAGAAGATGATGATGAGGAGGTAACGTGTGCGAATAATTATATTTCTTGGTTCAACCACCGACCGCCTGCGAACAAAACCCTCTGTATACTGATGCTGCCACTGTGCACAACCCTGAATATGACGCAAGTCGCTCTCATTGGCTTAAAATGAAGGGCATGCATAAAGTCATTTCTGCGCATTTTAATTGCCTGGCATCTTCTCATAATAACAGTACTCTAACTACATGCAGTTTGATACCATGAAATTTAATGACAATTTAATCATATACACTGTGTTCATTAAAAAATTTCCCACCCCCTATATTTTTACCCTACGAAAATTATCAAAAATCGCCGCGACACGTCGATTTTTGTTCTAAGCAGGATTTTTTTGGCGTAAACAGAATCATGATTACCATTTATTTGGAAACCTCTCATCCAACCACTCATTTACTGGCAAAATACCTGCCCAAACATTTATTTTCTCAGGCCGCTGTGGGAAATTCGCGATATAAATGCGTGTTTTCAGTGTCCCAATATCTGCAATTCTGTCGATTAAAAAATCCATGAAAGAAGAGCGTACATTCGTCGCTGAAGCAAATATTCGTTATACCGGGTGACCACGGATCATGGTAAACCCCCGCCATTTCCACAATTTTAGAGCTATCCAAATGAAATTTTGCAGCAGCAATGTACGTCCAAAAAGACTCATTTTGGTCCATCCGATTTTTTTTTCGACGTCCGGTTTCGACCGAAGTGACCTATCTTTGGAGTTTTAAATGGAACACCCTGTATATTATTGCATTTTTGGAATACTGAGGAAATTCTGAGTACGATAGAACTATTTTGGGGACTCTTTAAGCCCACTTGATTTTTTTAGAGCCAATTTCATTTTTTAATCTAGAGTGCCATGATTGGTCTAATTTGGTTCAAATGTAGGTACTGGTATACCTCCAAAAAATTAGATCGACAAAAAAATATATAAAAATGGCGTCTTGGCGTGCATTCAAATTTGACCAAATCACTTTTTGTCCATCTTGACCATTTTCCCAAAAGATATTATAATGGTAAACCGATACCATAAAATAATACATTTTGTGTGGAATCCATTGATGTGCTCATCCTTGATAAGTCTGCAATGTGCAAGTAATAAAAAAAGGGAAAAAATCATCGAACACAACACGTCATTTTATACTATTTATCACACTAGCCATGGAAGAAACAATTAGTAGAATTAAGTAGAATTAATTAGTAGAGTTCTTTTGGGCGTATATTACTGCTGCAAAATTTCATTTGGATAGCTCAAAAATTGTGGAAATGGCGGGGGTTTACCATGATCCATGGTCACCCGGTATATATTTCGTTGTTATTAATTTTTTCAGTCACGCTTTCGTAGAACTTTACTCTTCGGTCAAAGTCATCTTCAAATAATTCTTAAATGAGAAGCATTTTATATGGATGAAAATGCAATTTTAAGACTTTTTGCACTGAACCAACAGAAACATTTGTTAATGAAGCAACTTTTTTCACAGAAGCATTGGGATCCATGTCAAGATTATCAAAAACTTCAATTTGAGTACCCTCATCTCTGGGTGTATCCCTTTTCTTATTTGCAACAGTACCGGTGGTTAAAAATTTTTGTATTAGGTTACATACTTATGATCAACATTTTTGTTGGGGTGCCGCAAGTTAAAATTCCGAGGTGTTTGTCTAGCACACTCGCGAAAGTATACACCAGGGTGACTAAATTTATACTAACAAAACACGTACGGTACCAACGAAATTCGAAACTCATCCGCTGGAGATATGAAAAAAAAGTTGTGATTTTTTTTATGAAGCATGTGTTTTTTTCTTCTTTTCAACTTAAAATAAAAACATCCGGCGGCAAAAATATCATCTTTAATTTTATTGAAAAAGCATCGTAATTTTAAATTAATACAGTTGAATAGTACCTTATTAGCAATAAAAAATAAACAAATTGTTATTTTGTCCAGAACTTCCCTAAAATCAACCGGTTTTAAAAAACACATGATCATATTTCAAATTAAATACGCTTTAAAATGATGTATTATAAGGGGGGTGGTCGTATATAAGACAAAAACCGACTTGTCGCGGCGATTTTTGAAATTTTTTGTAGGGTAAAAACATTGGGGGTGGAAAATTTTCAAATAGATACAGTATAAACTACTTACTAGCGACAATTAATCGAATTCAAAACTCAATCGATATCTAAACGGCTTTGACTCTTCGGCAAATAATTGACATTTTCAACCAATGAAAAGAACGGTCGAATAATATGCTTGGTTTGGGCTTTGGCGTGCTACAAGGTAGTATCTTGAACCTAGTATGAGTATACCAAGATTAGTAGCAGTGGCACATGCGGACGAATCTGACGAATATTTTCGTTTTGATAAATAATTTAATCAAATAGTTTTACGAAACTAATCACCTATGCTCGTAAAACTGTCATTACCTAAGTCTAGACAGAATTATAGTTCTGTATTCATTTCATGTTGTAAGATGGTAACGTAATAACTAATAAAGTTATTAGAATTAATTACTTCATATTGACATTTTCCGGGTGTTTGGAAAGTAAAACGTGTCAGATACCTAGGTATCGTCGATAATACAATATGCCTGATCGATTTTCTTAAGTGGATAAGTTTCTTGATATTTGTAGGTAATACCAAAGATCATGTATACACTAGATAGTCAGACCTATTGTTTAATTTTATCGCTCATAAATGGACGCCAACTTAAGCTTCATCTCACTTTAACTCATGATACTGGCAATACTTCTCTGTTATTTGGCATCCAATTTTGCATGTGTTAGAGAGAGAAGATGGGGCGATGAAATAAACAGTGGCTTTGACTATCTAGTATATGAAATGATCTTTGGTAATACTAATTGTAATAGTTCAAAATATGTTTTCTCGGACAACTTCCTGCAATAATTAAAAAAATCACTTGTATGAATTTTAATACAGTTATTGATACCAAGCTGATAAATAAAATACACAACTAAAAAAAATTCTCTGATTAACTCATTGACTACATCGGTTCTGATTCATCATATTCTAAAAAACGATCATTTGCTGTACTCTTTATAGTGTTTATACTGCCAATAAGAGCTTAGGGTCATTGACTTCCTATTTCCACATCTTTTATGAACTGTAATTATCTGTGGAGTTTTTTATTTCAAACATACTTGTGTGATATTTTCGAAAGACCGATAACATATTTTGAAATACACAATGAAGCTATCTTCTATTGTAATAAATGACTTCGGCAAAATATTTAATCAAGTAGTTTTTAGACATATCGAATATTGATTTTTATTTAATAAGTGTATTCATAAAAACTAACCCCCTACCAATTCACTATGATCTTTAATTTCTGATAACCCTTATCGTGGAAACGTACCCATTTTCACAGAAACTTTTTTCTTATTTTAACATTGGAAGGAATATGCTCGTGAATTTAATAACATCGTAAGTACTGTAAAAACTAACTACTAACTACCAAAGTACGATATTGCTCATTTGGTGGTAATTTAGTTTCAGAACTTCTATAATTATTGATTTTTTAACTTTAGGGGGGTTTTCATCCTTATAAGGGTAAGAGCAATTATTTTTCTTATTAGAGGAAGAGTTTTATGTTTTATATCGGCCATATTGAGGGCGCAACATAAAATATTTAATTTCTGACCTCACATTCGTGATCAGCGATCCCAAAAACATAAGTAATACATAAGTTTCTATAAATTATTCTCAGTAGTAATTCGTTAATTATTGATTTTTTGACTTTAGGGGTGGTTTCTCCCTCTTAGGGGTAAGAGCAATAATTTTTCTTATTATGATATAAGTTTTATGCCCTAAAATATAAGAACTTGCAAAGAAGAAGTTCTACTTGCTCAAAACCGCTCAAAACAAACAAAATATATTTTTCCATTGTACCCTTATTATATCGGCCATATTAGGGGTGCAATCGCGAGTCCTAAAATTTCGACTTCAGAATTATAATCAGCAATCTCAAAAACATATACATGCAATGTTTCTCTTAATACTTGAGTCAGTATTAAATTTTGAAGTTCAGGGTGGTTTTCACTCTCTTAGGAGTAGAAGCACATCTATTCCTTTTTAATACTTGAAGTTGATACCCTAAAGCCTGAGTATCCGCAAAAAAAAATTTACAAGCAGCTATAGAATTAGTTCGAAGTTTGGGTACTTTTTGGTACCAAGTGACTGTATTAATAGGAAACTGGGTTACTAATTTCACAAAACTGAGTTTCACCTATAAAGAACTCCGCAAATTTCTTATGGGAAGCGACCATCGGTAAAATTCGCTGTTATTATGCTATTCCTCCCGAGCACCTCATCAAAAGTTCTTATTGGTACAAGGTCGGAAAATGAACAGTTTTTCAGATATTGGGGGTGCAAAGTCGATTTTCCTGGATCTTGTGGTTAACAGCTAGTGTTTTACGGGTTTTTTTTCGGGCGCTGAATGAAATCCGATGTCAAAAGTAACATTTGACAGTTGGCAGCTGCCAATGGCATTGTCAACATATTTCTGTTAAAAGTAGATAAAAACAATCCAGTATATATTTTTATGGAGATTTTATGAGAAATAAGGCAATTGGCAATGCCTAGTTTATCAGCTGCCAACCGTCAAATGTCACTTTTGACATCGAATTTGGAGTCAACGACCATAAAATCCCCCAGTATATATTCTGATTGACATTTTGTCAAAAACTCGGCGAGTGAACACGACAGTGCCATTGGCAGCTGTCAACTGTCAAATGTCACTTTTGACATCAGATTTCAAATCAGCGACCGAAATTTCTACGTAGGCAAATATAAATAAAAGACTGATGTTTAGCAGGGTTAAATAATAGATAATAGAAATGGAGCAGTACACATAGGATTCCATGTGCTGACTGCTGTCATATGAAGCCACCTATGGTGGTCCATGACGCACGACACCACGAATTGAGTACTGTATGCTGTGCTTTCTAACCTTTAGTTATTATTCTGATCATTACACAGATCCATTGTTTAAGCTTTTTCGGGGTTTACGGCACTATTCATTTTTATTGTAGACTACCTACTTTCGTTTTTCCGGAAACGCGTCACCCTTCTAGAAGCAACCTTCATTATTATTTTAAAATTAGCGGTGAAGTTGGAGAAATGCTCCCAGAATTTTTATTAGTTCTAGTTCGAGTAGTATGCCCTAACATAATTTTCATATTTGGACTCATTTCTAATGTGCGATTCCAGTAAAATGTTTATATTCCGGAGGAAAGTGTTGCGAAGCCACAATAAATCGACTAAAATTTCAACAGCTTAAAGAAATCACAGTAAATCTAATTCAAGACTTGCGTTCGAAAGTTCATTGGACATCTTTGAATTCAAACTATTTTTTGGGACGTTTTGCCTTAGAGCTTAAATAATCTTTCAAGTTAAGTTCAAGTGTACCTTAGGTTAGAAAAATATTTTATTGTCATTTCCTTATTCAACCACAAGAAAAATTATATACATCAAATTTCCTAAACTTCAAGAAACTTCGCCAAAAAACTTCTTCTGACTTAGTTGATATTATTCTGAATATTTACTGTCTAAATGTTTGTCGTGCATGCTATATATTTCAAATCGATCCTAGTCAGTTAGAAGAAACTTTCTTGAAGTTTTCCATCATTTCTAAGCATTATTTTCTATTTTAGATTCACGTCCATAGTCAAAATATTCGAGACAATGAAATTTAAAAGCCAATTCCTCTTACTGCGCAGTTATCCTTGCTTACAGAGCATATCCCCAGTGTAGATTTCACAAACTCAATTCCACACGTTACAGAAGAAAATGTGCGTGGTTTTCCTACTTAAAAAATTCCTGAACTTCTCCAGACTTCCTTCAAAATTCCTCAGATTTCTTCAAATTTCCTCGAACTTCCCTGAAACTCCTACTTGCGTGTACACCAAAGTTTCCAGGCGATTTACCCTAGAAATATTTAGAAAATAAAAAATTTCTTGTATTTCCCTCGAACTGGAGTAAGAATAGTATCAGATAATTTAAGAAAATACAGATTTTAGAAACATTTTTTGAAAAATATTAAAAGGTGAATAACGTTAAGGACTATTTTTACAAGAAAATTGATTGTGATGTGAGTGGAAATCTTTGAAGTGAAGCTAATACTGGAATAACTTTTTATAAACAGAAAAATACAGTTTACCAAAGTGTGCAGCTAAAACCAAACTGGGCATCTTTTGTAGATGACATAAGCCCAGTCCTATTTTTATTTAAATAATCTTATGTGAACCAACACCGTGATTCCTTACATCAAATAATGAAAAATTGGGATTATTTGCAAAAACTTTCTGTAGTATATGCGACACTTATATAAAAAATGCAATAAATAACCGCCAAGAATATAACCAATTGGTTTACTTTGAAGTGCTAATCCAAAAATTTTCAATAGATCAGAATCATGTTTGATTATAAATAATTTTCTTGTACCTATCTAAAAATGTCTTTAGTTAACAATATGTCAAAATAGGTTAGACATATAGATCCATCAGCAATACTAAATTGTCTTTAGATTGTTATTCGATACTTTATTCTAACAAAAACCTCAATCAATAAACATCAACAATAACTAGTTATTTTTAAACTGGATTTCGTGGAGCTAGTTTCGATGGCATTAGGGGGAAACTACTCTCTCGAATCATTTATAAAATGAAGGTAGACTAGACGAATAGTTAGTCGTTTGTGTGAAGGAGATGAACTAAGAAGCATTCCAAACCGCCACCAATAAATAAACCAATAAAGTTAACAAATGGTGTGTTATCAAGACGTTTAGCGGGAGGCAATTGACGAGGCATTAACGACGTGCTTACAATGTTGCGGAAGATGAAGTGGCCAGGCGGGCAGTGGCTCACCAGAATGATCTGTAAATGGAGTGTCGGATGTCGAGCGCGGCCATAACTCATTCCGCCGTCGGGACGCCCGTGCTTCGTCGTGTTAACGGGCTCTCCTGCTGGCACAAGGGGTCTCCCGCTGGGTACCGCAGGTCCCATTGCGATGTTTAGTAATGTTATATACTCGCAAAGGGTACACCACCACGTTCAGATATCAACGGACCTGTGGATTCACATTTGTTAACCTTATTAAATCAGTAGCACCATTTAACGACAGACCATTATACTAGACAATGTTAATTGAATGATATTACCCCCCGCGATGACGGTTGTATCATTAGCGTTACGTTATGACAGCTCCCATTAAGTCGCATCCGTCGTTTTCATATGTTTGGTCGAGGTTTTTATTTGGTTCTCTTTTTACAAGTGAACAGCTATTGTTACATCGAATTCATCATTTTATTAACTTGACTAATAGAAGTTGAATCAAGCGTAATTCTTGGACTAAGTATTCATTAAAAGACGCATTCAAGCGAACTTTCACTAATGTTAGTGGAATGTTATTTACTTGGCATTTAAAATATACCATGCGATGTTATAAACGTTTTTATATTGAAAAGCTTATACGACATATGTTTAGTTATTTTGTTTAATATTTAAGCTTGTGTACAATTTAGATACACGATATGACCTTAGTAATATTAATAATAATGATTACATAGACATTGTTTCATTTATATGTACTCGTATTATTAGTTACTATAATATACCTAAATGAAAAATTATAATTTCCTATATTAGTATGTAGATAACAATTTTTTGGGTATTACCATTAGTTTAATCTATTATATTATAATATTAAAGTTAATTTGTCTCACGTCACGACAAAATAATTTTGTTTTAGAAAAAACATCATTTATAACTTGTTTGCGTAAATAAAACGTCTGTCTAGCCCTGAAATTAAAGTAGTTCTGAAAAAATGACAATAAGAAGTAGGTAATACATTTTATTTATCCAAAATAGTTTTTGCTGCTTCCATTTCTGCTATCAAATGGCACTTGAAGAGGAAGTGACTTCATTGCGACTGCATGTGGGAGACTTGAATAGATACGATTTCACTTTGACATCAAATACCTAAAGATAATAAAAGCTCAGGAAAGGAACGTTTTTCAGAATAAGATGCGTTTTTCCGAAGAGAAAACGTAGACTGAGCTAACGTCCACGAAAATCCCGCATAATATAATAATATTAATGAAAATAATGCACTATTTAAAAATCAATTTCTTACATCTTGGCATGGTACATGAATTAAGAACAGGCGAATTTCAGATGAACAACGCAGGCTGCAATTCTATTCCTCCACTTAACCTGCGTAATGAATTTTTTATATAATGTGGCTTTTAAAACTATTAAGAGACAAAGAGATTTGAAAGTTATAAAGGAAAAAAATTATTATTCTATTTTCTTTAAATAAACCTTAAAGTTTCCCTTTCGCACAGATCCCAATCTGTCTATTTCATAAAGAGGACAGAGATGGACCACTGTTTGTTTTGCGGAGTAAGCAGATTGAATCTCCGGACTCGAACATCCTATATAAAATCCTTTATTTTCTTTTGAAAGTGGTTCTAAAATGGGAACAACTTTCATATTGATAACAGCGAAAACCTATTTGAATGCTATTATATATATCAGTACAGTTTTTCCCAATAATTAACACTTATGCACAACAGGCTCTCGTTCTTATTGTTTGGTGAAATATTGTTGAAAAACAAGCAAATTATGTTCCAGTGACGTAACGCCATATTGACTACTGGCAATGTTATGAGGCATATTAATAATAAAGATGCGTTCAATACTCGTTTATGAGAAAACTTTTTATATTCTGAACAATTTAACATAACTCTTTTTAGAAAGGGCAACCGTATCAAAAAGAGTACCACATGGTTCTATTGCGCGTCCCATATTTACTTTTGTATATCGTCTACATACAATATTTTATGTAGCTTCTACTATGGAAATAATAGTAAAATAATAATTCAATTAAGTATTGCAATAAAATAAATTAACAGTGCAAAAATCCAATGAAAATAAATGCTGATCAAAAATAATATTAATAATAAAAGCTTATGGAGATAAATTATTCAATATGTGGTTGGGGATTTATAAAACAAATATCATTTGATCAGTTGATACCTAGAGCGCTGTGAACAAGAGTCTAGAAGAGAGAAAGAATAGAGAATGAGAGAGATAGAGAGGGTGGAAAGAGGGATGGGAGAGATAGAGAGAAAAAGAGGAAGAGAAAGAGAGGGAAAGAGAGAGAACGAGAGGAGAGAAATATTTACTATTTATTATAAAAATGTCGCGCTTTTAATTATTTAAATCAAGGAAATTAATATAGTGATCTACCACGAGTGTGCCGCTAATTTACCAAAAAATAAATGACCTTTCGTTAATAAACATGTGTTTTAAAACGCATAATATAATAAGGGAGCTACAACCCCTTGAAGGGGGATGATAAATTTAAATTTTTCGATTATAAATCCAAAATGGTGGTGACTAAAAAATGAAATTTTCATATATTACGACCTCGATGTAGGCGGATAAAATTACAAATTTTATATTTAACACATTGCTTTATTGGGGTAGTTTTGAGTGATGAGGAGTAGTTTTTTACCCCAAACTTTTTTGACGTCACTTTCCGAACAAAAATTTAAAATAAAATTATTCCCCATGCAATGGACTCAAAAAGTATGTTTCAAAATTTTTGTCACATCAGCCGTTTTTGAATAATTTGCGTTGAACGGCAATAGGCTGCTGAAAAACCTATTGCCGATCAACGCAGATTATTCCAAAACAACTGGCATGGCGTGTCAAAAAATTTTGAAAGATACTTTCTTCAGAATCCATTGCTTGCGGGATATAATTTTATTTAAAACTTTTGCTTCGAAAGTGACGTTAACAAAATTTTGGAGCAAATTTCACTCCTCAAAACTACCTTAATAAAACAAGCTGTTAAATATGAAATTTGCAATTTTATGCGCCTACATCGAGGTTGTAATGCGTGAAAATTTAATTCTTTTTGTCACCAGTTGGACTCATAATCGGAAATTGATATTGTGATATTCATTATCCTCTTTCAAGGGGATGTAGTTCCCTTATTATGCATTTTAGGACATATGTTTTTTAATGAAAGTTCATTTATATTTTGATAAAGTAGCGACCTCTGAAGTTTGGCACTCTCGTGGTAGATCACCCTGTGTACGCCTGTGGGAAATCAATGTTTTTCTTAATGTATATACATAATTAGTTTTATGTATCTATTCTCTATATTTGAGTAATTCTAATAAATACTTTATTTATCTTTTACTTTGATTATGATATTTAATTAACTAAATGTATAATATTATAACAAACAAATGGGCAAATTATTCTATAAGGTAATTTTTTTAATTAGGACAATTACTTCATGCTAAAATATATTAAATACTAGAATCTAAATTTTTTTATATTTGACAGTGACAATGGAATACGAATTATTACATGGATTATAATTTTTAATGGAAAATATTTTGCTGTAACTGGAGCACGACCTCATTATACTAAAAGTTTTGTATATAGCTTTAAATATAAGGAGCAGATAAAATAGATTATCATGGTAGTATGAAATATATTTTATGAAAAAAATCAGACCTGAGTTCCGGTTTCTCATCCTCTGCAATTTGCAAAGATACATGGCTCGAGTTATTCTCCGATGAAAATAAATTAGTCATACATGTACCTAGATATATTATTACATAGTAAGAGTTACGAAGTAATAAAGTAACTTTTTAATATTTCACTTTCATAAAATTACCAAGATCTGTGAAAGTTCATTTATTTTTAGTATTAATTAATTAAACGTCAACATATTTTGCAACAATGATAATTTGTTCTAACTTTGATTTAGGTTAGTCCCATTTTACCAAATATTTCGACACAATTCACAGAAAGTTATGAAAATGTCAAGACACACTGATTATACACATTGACACATTGATTATTACCGTTCCAATTTTATAAAAAATAAAATATTTGTAATGCCTTTAACTACTTAATTAATATTGCAATCAATTTCTCCACTGGCACTGTTTCTCATATATTAATTAAGATATAATTCGTTTTCAATAAAACAGTAGATCGTGCGTAATACGCAGACTAAAGTAAATTTATAAATTTTACATTATACTCAACTCCTGCATATATATTGGAAGTGGATTCCTGTTTTCAGGACCGTAATATCAACGATAGAACAAGGAAGGAGACTAACTAGGATTACTTTTGCCAAGTAATGAAGAAGGATAGGTCGAGATATGGGTACAACGACAGCCAATGAGTAGTTGAAGTAGGGATTACGTAGGAGTTATCTCTAATTTGAGACGGATTTAGTATCCTGGGAATCCTTTAAATTGGATCCTGCTCCCGTGTACAGAACGCCTGTTCCAGGAGACGACAGCGACATTTTTGTGGGGATGCGGAATTTAAAATGTTTTTTTATATTACTACCTAATGTTACTTATCTCTAATGTTAACAAATTATAGACAAAATAGATGCTTTTGGTGAGCTAATGGAGTGAGTATATTCCCTAGCCATCACCACCACTAATAAAAAAAAAAAAAGTTGCTTTTGGTGTTAATTGATTACAAATTAGAATTAAGATTTTTCATAAGACGTAATATTTTATTATTACCTTATTTTGAACGAATTACGTACTACGTTTTCTAATAAATCATATTGTATTTAATTTAATATAATTCTGTTTAACACTGTTTGGGAATTATTTAAAAATTAACAACAAAATAATCATTATTCTATGAAAAATAAATATTAGCAATACAATTGCTATTATAATTACCTACAAACTTTTATCATGTAGCGTTATGTTTGAAATTAAAGAAATTTCACTGCTGGAGTCACACTGTCGCGCCGCCTTTTTTATCATATCCATCCAACTAGCATAATTGCTTTAATATTCAACTAAATTGTCGTATAATTATTTTTTTAGTGGTAAACACGGAGAAATAAAATCACCTGGATGATATCCGCATCTTTTTTGTTAAATGCTGTTAGTAGGAGAGCCCTCGACCAAAATTTCGAGTTATCGCGACGCGGATAATTTCATGAAAAATGTTTAGTTGGAGTCAAAAGAAATAAGTTTTATTGGTAATTGTTGAGATAACAGAACCTCCGATTTTCGGAATTTTTTTTTGTCCGCAGAACACACGGATTTCAAGTAAAAAAATTCCCGCTCTGCAGTACTTTTCGAGATATGGGGGCCAATATACCCCAAAAATGACATTTTCGCCATCGCTGCAAAAGCTATTTTTTTCGGGGTTTCTTAACGTTTTCACCATCACTAATGCAATACTTTAGAACAAAGGTAATTTTCTATATTACGGAACATCCGATTTTTAAAATTTTTTTGAAAACATAACCTAAAATTTGAAACGTTACGATAGTGCCGCGAGTTCTATGTTATGCATAAAACTAATGTTCTTTCTTTGACATAAAAATATACTGCACCGCCCGTGGGCGAGCGGGTGCAGTATATTTTTAACGTTTTATGTCAAAGAAGGAACATATTAGTTTTATGCGTATCCTAGATTTCAAATATTACGAATGTGCCGCGAATAAAATGAATATGTTCCTTCTCTGACATAAAAATATAATGCACCCGCCCGCCCGCGGTATATTTTTATGTCAAAGAAGGAACATATTCGTTAAATTCGTTTTATGCGTACCCTAGATCTCGCGGCACTATTATAATCTCGGATGATCGTAATGTTGTTTGAAATTTTAGGTTATGTTTTCATGGCTTTTATAAGAAGGTTCAAAAAATAGTTTATTTCATCCCGTCCGGAAAGTACAACAGTACAGTATTCATATGCGGCCGGAAAATGAGACATTACGGTATCAGAGCCGGTAAAGTACCGGAAACCACCGGAAACTTATTACGAACCAATCACAAACTGTTATTATACCTTTTGACAGTTATTTGACATATAAAAATCAACCGTAAATTAAAAAATAGTGTCAAATGTCAAATGACATAAGAAAATAACCAAGTGTCAAATTTTACTAATATACAAGAAATGACGAGATGAAATAAAATATCATTCGACACACATCCGTAAGGTGTTGTTCCAGCCTCGTTTAGATATTCTATAATATCTACTCGACTGTAACAAGTCACCTTCCGGACTTGTGACGAAAATTACTATATTGATTGGAATAAATGTGTTGAAACTATTTAAAAGTGTTTAAATAAGTCTGTATTAGAGGTGTCCATAAGCGTAAAGTTAAAAATTTGGTGAAAATAAGTGATTATTGGCAGTAGAAAAATACGACTTTCAGAGATTTTGGGGCCAAATATCTCGAAAACTGTTGCCGTGTGCCGATTTTTTTATTAGAATTGATTGTTCAGGAGGCAAAACTAGAAACGTACCTATGGTAAAAGCAAAGAAATTTCAAAAACCGGAAATGTAATTTTTGGAGTACCTATATTGGCTCCCATATCTCGAAAAGTACTGCATAGCGGGTATTTTTGACTTGAAATTCGTGTTCTACGGACAAAAACAGGAAAGTGCTGAAAAAAAAATTCCGAAAATCGGAGATTTCATTATCTCAACAAATACGTTATAAATTAGAGTCCCAGGATGCTGCCGAAAGGATGAAAATAAGTTTTCAGTCAGTAAAAAAAATTTACGGTGGTCAGGCAGACTCGCTCTAATTTCGTGTGAGTTTTTTATGTACTTTGCCGTCTCAAAGGCTTTTTTCCGGGCGAGTGTCGGCGCGTGGCGTCGTATTTTATAGACGTCTTCGTGTCGGGAAAATCTTTTAGGCTATATTTCGTAGCGATCCCTCAAGTATTAAGAAAGTTATTAACGTTTCAATACCCCCGTGTCAGGGGATTGTGTAAAATTTGTGAAATTAGAAAGAGATGCGAAAACAATGACCGTTTCAAGAAATTTGCAAACTTTAACCCAACTTCAAAATTTTCGTCAAAACATCAAAATTCCACTTGTTTGTTCGCTCTTACTGCCTCGAAAATCGCAGCGAGACCGTGCGATTTACGATGTGGTTCTAAATTAGATCCTTTACCTTGGATTTCTTACCAAAACGGCGGCCCGGCGGCCACAGCCTTTCCCTTTGGATGAAGATGATTTTTTTTTCGGTCTCTCAGATTTTAGCCGAAATATGAATTTTTTAAAAAGGTCGATTTTGCCGAAATACTGTACTTTTCCGGGGGTCCTTGCTCCTCTTCTCTGAGAATTTTTTCGACCGAACTTTCCATTTTTTTTACATCGAGATAGACGTCGGTCGCAATACAATTTTTTTTTCATATTGACATGAACTGTTGAAAAACAAATAGAATCCTCGTGTAGCGATGAGGTCGAAAATCCTGGTCTTTGTGCTTATATCTTAATAAAACGTCTACAATTAATATTGTTTTTACATTTTGCATAACATTGTTTTCACTCCGGACATTTTTTGGTGTTAAGAATTAATAATCGCGACATAGTCCTATTTTTTCATAAAATAAAAATGACGCAAACCGCGTATCCTCTCATTGTTTTCAAGCTACACAGCGATTCTCAATTTTTGGCGAAATCGGCGTAACCCTGTATAACTTTTTTCGAGTAAATATTGTAAAATGTTTTAAATATTCTACAGTGGGCACTTTTTTGAGATACTTTCGATAACACAAAAATAATTTTATATTATTTCTTTTTCGTTTTTGAGATATGAGCATAACTTTTGTTTTTTTTTAATGGAAAATCCTGTGTTTTTTATCAAAAACTAGAGGAGTAAAAAACTTTCCATATAATGTATTACTTATATTACCTACTTTTTTATTTAAATCTAAAGAAATAGAAGAGAATTTAAATATTACCTAACTTACAACGTTAAAACTAAAACTCATATTAGATGTTCAAATTGTATACCCCTACTCTAATGCAAGTTAGCAACGTTTAAGAACACCATGAGTGGCATTCCTCATCATCACTGGTGTGATAATTTGTAAAGCCTCTCTAGTTCTTTCCATGGACTACTCTAAATTATTTGGTGTATGATATTTTTCAAATATTTGGTAATAGTTCTCCACATATTTATTTGGCATATAAAAAATGCTGCATTTTACAAAACAGAAAGGCCGATTCAATTAAACCGCCGCACGTGCTCCTTTGTCGGCAATTTTTTAATGCCATGTGGAGAACTATATATGATATTTTTGAAATATCAATAAAGCCAAAAATTGGGCGGGGTAATATCGCAAAATCTAGCTGGCCAACGAATAAGTCCATTTTGCACCTGAAACCTCATTCATTTAACTGATCAGAAAAATACTGAAGAGATAAACCTACCCATCAACTTTTCCAGAAATATTTGCTCGAGATGTCCTGTAGTTTGTCGATCACTGTGCACAGGGTTTCTTCTTCCTTTTCTTTTTTGGGATTTATTACCACATTTCTTGAAGAGAAAAAAATTTATGAAATGCCACAGTTAACATTAAACTATCAGGGTTTTGATTGCTTGATTGTAGATAAACCAGTTGCAAAATTCTACTCGTCGGTTGAAATCATTCCTATTTATTTTTATTTTATGAAGTCGCATTCATGTTTCTTGAAAATTCTAAGAGCCACGTATCTTTTAATACAAAGTATTATTTGGATTTTGTTTGTTTCCTCGTAGTGATTCTGCAAAAAATAATCAGAATTTTGATGACCAAAAACGTTTACGAATACATTAAAACATCTCTGCGACTCTTCAAAGGGGATCTCTAGATAACAATTTAGAAAGAATTAACTTTACTTTTTTTTTATGAAATCCTGAGAATAAATTTTTATAAACAACACATGTTAAGTTCAACAATAATTATACGATGATCAAAATGTCTGCTGACATTGTTATTCCAAATTCTTTTCGTGTTTGATAATTTGAAAAACCCTCATTGCTTATCGGCTGGATAGAAATATTTGAAGCAATCATTGATTTAGTACTTACATTAATTAACGAACTCAAAGATATCCTGCAACTTGTTAAAAAAAAAAATTAAATATGATATTTTAGCTCTGCAGTGATTTTTCATTTCTATGGATATTTTGCTTCTATTTTTTCCTTTTCCTTCAATTATTTCGATCTTTTTTCTATCAATTTCTAGCTCTACCATTTCTTTGTTTTTGATTTCCTTCTTTTCTTTTTATAAAACATGTATTAATTTCATTATTGCCATTGTTAAATTGTATTACATTTCATCAGCAACTGGTTTCTATCAGCTGCAAAAAGGCCTGTTATTTTCATTATATTTTTTTTGTGAATTTTCTATTTCTATTTGTAATTTTCTATGTGGAAAATAATAAACTACTATTATTATTATTATATTCGTTTCGTGTTCGTTACACTTGTTTCCCCGTATTTCTTTCCTAACCTAAGCTTACTTTAACTTTCGCTTTTATGTAATAGTGAAATTACAGTAGTAGGTAATAGTCTAATCAAATAGATAGGTACTTTAGAAAATTCATAGGTGACCTTCTTCTATTTTTTGTTATCTATCTAATAACGATATTAATTTCCCTGCCGTTTTATCGTGTTAGAATTTACAAAACATTTAATCAGCATTATGCAACAAAAAATATAAGACCTTTAATTTAACGACATACCCCTCGGACATTATAGCGAGGAGACTAGAATAAATAAGCAAATAACCATATATACTTATAAAATACCAATTATAATCATTCTCTTCATGCCCAGATTGACGTAGAAAGAGAGAGAAAAGATATATTAAAATTTCTTCGGCCAGACAAGACGTAGAAAATTAATTTGTTTTAATTTTTCAAAATACACTATTGTATGACGTTTCTATGGACGCATCCTTATATCCATCGTTCGGAGAGTAGAAGGATAGTAATTTTTCCGTGGGAGATGGTTGAGGGCAAAGTCAGTGATTGATGATTAAATCGTACCGTGCAAGAAACAATTATGAGCGTTCTGCGACAGCCGACAGTGGTCGGGATGTTCAGTAGGGCGCTGTGGGTGCTGCAGGATTTGTCCCTCAGTGCCGTTAATTAATCCTAGCCTGCCATAAATCAATCTGTAGCCGCAAGGTGACGCGTCATCATATCGACATCATTGACCTGCCCCTCCGCGATGTTTTCAAATCAAGGCATATGTTTCCAAATTATAGAAATACGTTTTTTTCTCATGTCTAAAAACGATTAATTTTGTTAAGACAAAACATTTATTAGTCACGGATGAACTGACGGCTATGGGTGATGGAAAAAGGTTACAAAATGGATTTTGATTAAATTTATTTTTTTCTCAGGTCAACTTTTTGACGGGGTTTGGACGTTTTAAATATTAATTTTAATTTTTAGCGAATGAATTTGTTTCTTACATAAAATTTTCACATGTTACACTTATTCATATGGCAATTAATATTTCGTAATCTGTTTTCTTTGTCGGTATTAAATGGCTTCAAATAACATACGAATATTAGTATGATATGAGGGATAGGTATGCATGGTATAAATATTAGGTCATTATTTATTAGAAACGTAGTGTACGTTAGTAATGATTACAAAATCCTCTGAACTTTTGTGTGTATATTATTACGAGTGTTACTGATCTGCTGCAAATTTAGGATGTAATGGTAGTCAGGATGCCACGCATAAACTGCATTCACGTTCATTTTAACTGACATTTACTTACTTTCAATAAAAATAATAATAATAAATACCTACATTTCTCTTTATTATTTTATTTTCAATTTTCTTGTAAAGAAAAGTTGGGTAAAAGTTACAAAGAAAGAAAAAAAAATGTGTTATCCTTACGTTGTAACTAAATAATTATTATCACCAATAAACGGTTTAGATTAAACATCTTCATTTTATTATTTCTCGGCTTACTTCAAAGAGCTCAAAACTGCATCACACCTACCTTAATTTTTTCCTTATTAAAGTCTTCACACAAAAACAATATTAATTAAGATCTTGTGCAGCAGCGATTTTCTTCATCGACATCCACGTTGTTGGAAATTTGTAATTAGTTGTGTCCGTCTTAACAAATTAAAAGTCTAGCCCACTTCCAAGTATTAATTAATGTGAAATAAAAACCATCGTAACAACCTTGAAATCGAGTTTATTCAAGGTTATGTTCATACATGTTTTTTATATTTTATAATATATAATTTAACTGTGACGTTTCATAAAATGATAATAATGTGTTGTGCGCATACATGAAAAACAAATAAATAATTGCCTGAATACCTAAACGCTAACTACAAAAGTTTGAAGGTAATCAATTTGTTAAACATTTTATTTTCTATTTGCCTTATAATATGTACATTTTCTTGTTTGATTTCTAATCTAACTTTTAAAAACTTGGTAATTCTAAATAAATAATACTTAAAATGTATTTTATTACAATTTAGTACTTAGTAGATACAGGAATTTTATTTTTTATCTTACAAGTAATAATGATAGCATATGGTTAACTTCATCATCACCATCACTGTATCATTGTTTTGAGATTGATGACTAGTCGTGCAAAAAATTGTTCCAATCATTTCCTCTTCTAACATCACAGATGCCAGAAATATTGCCAAATCTCTAACTTGTAGTGGAGTAGAAGCTCGCATCACAGATACACTAAACCTACAGTTTCGCATCCCTTTGGAAATATAGTGACGCAATGTTGGTATGCTAGGCTCAGCAATTGATGAAAGATTGCACCACTATCTATCATACTACTGATTCGATATACAAAAGGAGTAGTACCAGTACGAATTTACTGTATAATTCATTTGGATATTTTATACAAAGAAAGATAAAGATTTTATATCAAAAGAGAAACACATCTATTATAAGTGTAGAGAAGTAGATCCCACATGCTTTTTCCAATACAACGTGGAAGAATGCATCCATAACAGTAGAATCAGTGGCACTTTTGTCTCTTAAACATATGAAGCTGAGGAGGTGAATCTGGTAGACTTTTTAATGCTAAAGCTAAGTCTAGTTGCAGAACTTTCACGACACGGAAGCTTTCGAGCTTTTGGCCAATTTTATAAATTTACTGTGGTAGAACGGAATTTTTTAAAATATTTCTGTCGAAGATATCGTGTAGTGCTAGACCATTTTCATTTTCCACTGGACAATATTTTTTTCCAGCCACCATCATAAATCAGGCGTTTTGAATTTCAAAATGTGAGCTTTTGTTGAAAGTAGCGTTTTGACCTAAATTTTAATTCATGGTGAAAATTTCACTATTTTAGACAGAGGACTGACAGGGTTGAGTGACAATGAACTGTTATGCGTGAGAGTATTATAACTTCTTACTTATATATCTCAGCGGAAAAAATTGGAAAGTATTCCTTCTTACTATTATATTTAGATTTTGAAATTTCAGTTTTTAAATGCATCTAATTGTCTAGTACTTGTACATTTAACTTTAAATCGTTGCCATCTATTCCATGTTTAATTGCAAGAGCTTGCTGAACAAAACTGGACGTCTTCCATATACGAAATTGAACTTCTCGTTTGTTCAACATATTTTAAATCATTACAACTAAGTCCTGATCTTTCTGTTCCTTAAATTTTATCCTTTGGACTACCTAGAAGTAATATTTCAATTTCTCTTTCACAGAACGAGTTTGAGAAAGTTTGTAAATACCAAAAAATGTATAATAATAAACAAAATAAAAATGATATGAAACAATAAATCGCATGTATGATGTATTTTAATGACTGCATTTTCCATTTTGCAATTATACCGGGTCTCAACGATATTATTAGGCAAGTCATAGCACCCAGAACTTTCTAGATAAAATTGAGATTTGGAGGACATAATATACAGGGGAAAATGCAAATTTTTCATTATTTGTCACATTTCCGGAAATGACCTCAACTATTAAATTTTAAATACAACACCCTGTATATTTTTACATTTTTGTATTCTAGAGACGATTCAAGGTGCGACTGCATTTGTTTGAGAAATATTTTAGTCCACTTGATTTTTTAGACCTATTTTTATTGCTGCATCTAGATTGCCGTGGTTAACATCTTTGTCCTGGGTCTAGCTGACCCAAGGAAAATTGAATTGTCAGATTTCTTCTACTATTTCAGGATTTACAACTCTTCAAATGTGCTTAAAGCATTAATTTCTATTTACATCCATTTTCTTAAGTGGCAACGTCCTTTAGACACCCAGTACTTAAATAGTACTGTTCATGACAAATCTAGTCAATTTAAAATCGGTTTAATACGAACCTAATTATGAATTATTAAGGAAATAGTAAGCTTCAAAACATTTTTAATAAATTAAGTAAGCGTGCTGAGAAAACAAAGAAGTTGTTGGTAGTTGAAATGTCTAAAATTTGATTTTAATTGTTAAATAATTGTTAAATTATGTCAGAAAATGTATACGCATGGAGAAGAAATTGGCATGTTACTAGTTTATGGCGAATGTCACAAAAATATCAAAATGCAGCCGTTTTGTAACCTGAAAGGTATCCAGGAATATTACATCCATGTTTTTAATATTTTCCAATTGTGGAAAGAAAACTCAGAGAAAGAATTATTGATGAAAGTTTATGATTTGACAGAAATTATTGTTTTAGCAACGAGATGCAAATTAGTCATGAAACCATAAGAAAAATTCTCAGAAAGCATGGCTACACAGCTCATTTAAATATTAAGTTCATCAGCACTTATAAGAAGCTGATGGTAATAGAAGACTAGACTATTGTAACTGATTAATACAGAACCAACACGATAACACAAATTTTGTCTCATTGATTTTATTTTCTGACGAGTCGAGATTCACCAAAAACGGGATGTTTAATAACAAAAACAATAGATACTGGGCACAGGACAATCAACATTTAATGAAGGTAATATTTGGGGTAAATGTTTGGGCAGGTGTTATTGGAACAAGGATTATTTAACAGGCGAAAGATATTTACAATTCCTTAAAAACAATATTGAGGAATTGTTGATGGATTTACCCCTTGCAGTATCAGAGAAAATGTACTTTCAGCAAGATGGGGCTCCGCCTCATAATGCAGCTGCTATGTGAATTATCTGACGAACCGGTTTAATAATCGGGTTATTGCTACCAATGTTCCCGTTCGTTGGCCTGCCCGTTCTCCAAATCTGACCATTTTAGATTTTTCCATATGTGAAAGAACGTGTTTTCAATGTTAGGGCTGAAACAGTAGATGTTCTACAAAACAGAGTTCAAGAAGCTTTCCAAAGTATAACACTTGCAATGCTACAAAATAGAGTTCAAGAAACTTTCCAAAGTATACCACTTGCAATGCTACATAACGTTGGTTGAAACACCATGGATCGAATTAAAATGTATCAACAACAAGGCGGGATGCATTTTAAACATTTGCTATAGTAACTTAAGTTTTACTTTAACGTGTATTTGTCATTGTTTATTTTTAATTTATTGTTATTTAACTGTTTACTTACTTAATTTATTAAAAATATTTTAATAATGATAATAATTCATAATTATAGGTTCGTATTAAACCGATTTTAAATTTGATTGTACCACTGGATTTATCATAAACAGTACTACTATTTAAGTACTGGGTGTCTAACGAACGTTGTTACTTTAGAAAATGGTTGTAATTGCAAATTAATGATTTAAGCACATTTGAAGAGTTGTAAATCCTAGACAAAAATTACTCTCTAAAAACTGCAATATAGTTCAGTTATTTGCAATTTTTTATTGCGTATTATCATAACGTTTAATTCGAAGAATAATAATAAATTAGTGAGCTGTCATCGTTCATCCAAAATATAAAGTCTTCTACTTTATTTATGATTGTGTGAAATATTCTTCTATTCTGTTCTGATTTTATTTCTCTAACTAAAATTAAGTATCTTTTCTTAATCTTATATCAAAATCTTTTTAATTTACATGCTTATAGACGTAGTACCTAACTAGAAATTATGCAAGCGCAAACCGTGAAATATTTAAAAATAATAAGAGATGTGCATTTTAATTGAGGTACAATTAACATTATAAAAATATTGTTGGTCTTATAAGAGTTTCCACAATATACAATAAACATATGTAATTTGTATAACAAAACCACGCGAATCAACTAACATTGTTTACTTTCTTTAAACACTGAAACCCTAAGTCACCTCAAATATAACATAAAATAGCGTTTTAGATTATTAACGGAACACTGCGCTAGAATTATTGTCCTTACCATAATCAGCACAAGTCATTAAGTCCCCACTGTTTATTCATAATTCTTTAAAGGAATCGTTATAAAAACTGCTTTAGCGCCTGGGGTCGAATTTGCGTATTTTTCCCGCCACAGCATAGCGATTCTCTCAGAGCAGCAAAGTGCAAGTCCTGCCTAGCCAGCCTCTAAAAATATGCACGGAATTAAAGTGATGGGTAATTAACTGCAATATTTTTAAAACGGAAAATGTCAGAACGCCAATAAAAAGGCATGGCACATCAACCAAAAAATGAAACTCTTCCTTGTCACAATGTCTTTGAATTATCAAATAGTCTTCTGAGGCCTATAAAAATTAACATAAGAAAATTAATAGCTTATATACATAAGCATAAGGAAGTTAGTGTTACGTTAAAGTTTATACTTATCTGAGGGATAATAGCATATTATAACCTCAGTAAGTTATTAATAGCTTCTCGAAAATAAATGTAAATTACAACATATTAAGTAGATGGGGTCGTTGTTAATTTTAAAATATTTTTTATCAGCAGGATCCTCACCATGATCCTTTCTTCATATTAACTATAGAATGAATGAATCCAGTCCAGTAATTTTTGACACTACCCTAAACCACCGCAATTTCACACACACACACACACCCGCTTTAATAAAAATACTATTTTTTCTTGTATTCGGTTGCAATCCTAACAGATATATTAAAACAGAACCTAACTCTCAATGACTTCCGCCACTTGCTGTTATGTTAAAGGTATAAGGTATTCTCGGAGTTGGAAACTGTAAGTCGGTCTTGAATTGTGAGTTAACTAAAACGTACAGGTAAGTCCTGATTAGCATTCAGTTATCAGTTTCCTGATATCAATACAACTGGTGTATAAACTATTGGTGAGAATAGCAGAAACTGATCTTTGTATGTGAATTCTTCATGAACGATAACAGATTGACTGTTGTCATGATAATTAATTGCATTCAAATAGTATTTCATAAAAGAGCTCCTTATTATTTCACCAATATTGATAGTAAACTTTGTTTTTGAAGTACTTATTACTATTTTTTTTAATTGGGGCACAACTCAAATAGAAACTCATTAGGGAACAAAACAAGAACTAACTTTTGCGCTGTCAATTAAAAAATCAACAAAAGAATAAGGTTTAGTCATTTACCGTCACTAAGGGTGTTCATGAAGTTGAATGACTGATCAGACGCGATTAGGCTACACTTTCTTAGAGATTGGGAACCGGTAATTGATCTTGAAATTGTAGGTCACTTAAACATGTAAATAAATTCTGTTTAATTTTCGCACAGTAGTTTCCTGATATCTCAACAATAATCAATAATTATTAACATTTTAAGTGGTGTTGAGAACTGTAACAACGGCTTTTTGTGAAGAATTAGAAGAATTTCAATAGCATCTTATTGAAAAATAAATCAAATATATTCAAAATATACATTATGTCATGGCCAGTACTAACTGGGATATAAGGGACGTCCCTGTAGAATAACAGGTAGGTAGAAAAACGCCACCAATGAGATTGAGTTACCTTATATGTTTTATAGATATAATTAATCGTATTAATACTAAAGTATTTAAAATTCATTATTAAATTTCATGATTCCAATCAAAATTACCAATAATTCCAATCAGTGGAGGAAAAATAGATCGATTAAAGTGTACTTCTGGATTTTTGCATTGAGGTAAGGGGGGAGTGTTGTGAACAACCTAGAATCAAGCTCCACAACCAGCAGAACAACGACAGAATATGGTCTTCAAAATAGTTTCAGGAAAATTTTGAACGATAATTGGTATGCTTCCAGACGTGCCAACGAACAGGAATAGCGCATAAGGATCGTCCAAATCGTTCAAATGGTAGCTGAAACCATAGGGAAAGATATACAATCACAAGCATACGACACAACACCAAGTGATGATTTCTTGAATGGAGCTGAGAAGATGGTGTTCCTCAAACATTCAAGGCTTTTAAGGAGTATCTTTTCCCACAGAAAAAAAGGAGTCAAGAGGGACCTGTGAGGAAAGGAGTCGATCCTCTTCATACATATAGCTTCACCGGATGCGATACAACATCCGCTATTTACAACAAAAACAAAGCGGCAATTCTCAAGTGCTTCCAAAAACAACCACATGAAATTAAACAAATTACTGATATCTTTTATGACCCTACATTAACACCAGAAGCGATCACCCAAGCTGGGAAGCAGATGCTCCTCGTGGAGTATCAGGCCCCTGCTAATGAACGTGATTTGGATAAACTACGGTATTTTTCGTTCCTCAAGTCATCGACCAAGGTGAAAGCTAATCTCTCTTCACTTCCACCTACCAAAGGCGCGACAGAGCAACACTCGTTAAGAATGTACTTACAGGTACAACAGTGGCTTGACAACCATTTACTACCTCCAGAACATTGAGGTTGGGCTCGAGAAGAGAATGGATTGCTCTGCTCATCCCAGTGAGAACTAAGGTACCAGCAGCTCCTGAAACTATTTTGAAGACCTGTCGTTGTTCTGCTGGTTGTGGAGGGAGATGTGGGTGCCGAAAAGCTGGCATACAATGGTCATCTATCTGTGGCATTTGCTATGGAACGTGCTCCAACGGTGCACCATTAGAGGACGAAGAACTGGAGTATGATTATGTAAAAGAAAATGATTATATTCGTAAAAGTTACATATTACTCTTTTGTAGTACTTTTTTAGTTACAGGTAACATACACTTATTTTACTACGTCGTTCACCACATCAATGAATGTTTTTATTTTTGAGTTTAGTTTTATCATTTGTTCCGAGATTATTGGTATTTATACCAAAACACTATTCTAGCAGTAGATTCCTTTTTCCTAAACAGTGGATAAGTCTTCCTGATGATTAAATTTGATAAAATGGAAATGTCCCAAATATTCCTTTATACTTTCCCCATTATCTTTTGAACCATTGATCCTACGATAAAAATGAATAGTACCATTTTTGTGAGGAATTTTATGTAATAGACATTTTTTTGGTAGAACCAATATTTTTCGAGATAATTGCAAAAAACTGGGGAAAATCCTTTATTGCAAGTTGTTCACTACACTCCCCCCTCCCCCTATGCAAAAATCCAGAACTACATGATTTAATCGATCTAATTGTGTATTTTTGAGCTCTGTTGACCGGACTTGTAGTGGAAAAAGGTAAATGTCATGATATTTACAAATTAAATAATAATAATAAATTGCCTTTACCATTGAGTAAAAAATAATAAACAGTTGCAACTGTCAAGGTTTCGAGATTGTAGTATTGTATTTCTTTGCCAAATAACTTCATGATTGTCGTCAATTTTTAGAGCTACGGAAAGGTATTTGTAATGTGGCTGTATAGCCCTTAAAATTGAAGACAATCATGAAGCTATTGATAAAAAAATACAACACTAAAATCTCGAAACCTTGACAGTTGCGCCTCTTTATTATTTTTACTCAATGCCTTTACTGAATAGCATTGTAGTACCCAATATACATATGATGTACCTAAAAATACACATATAAATTTTTGTTATTAGTAGATACTTGAATTTGAAGTTACAACGCAAATCTTGAAATATTGATAAATTTTAATTAAAATCTTCTACATCATGAGTATTAAAACTCATTGAAATTGGTAGAAGTACACTGCAAAAGTTAATTAGACGCTAATACGGAATTATCCTCAGACTAAAACAATATCATTTATTTTAAGCAATACCTGCTGATTTTATTTGGTTATTTTTAGTTGACATCCTTTCCATTTAATATAATAATTCAGGTGTACAAATTGAAAACAGGCTATTTTCAATTTATGTCGATCACCAAAAAAATATGTAAACTATTTTCATTCCTCCAAATACCTGTGACAGTGCCAGGAATAATCAGTTTCTGTTATAAACATTTACACGTTAAAATGACTAGTTAGGTTTCGCAGGTAGCAAATTATCTTTTAAATCATATAAAAAGAACTAATAATTGGGATTATTGCGTATTCAGGACTACCACAGGGGTAGAGTATGGGTCTACTATTTACAAATAACATTTCAATGGCATAAGAGATGTTATAAACACCCATTATGATCGTTTGCAACTAATTTATTAAATATTCCTCGACAATACAAAACGTAAGCAACCGTCTCAATATGACCAATTATTCTAAAATGATTGTATATATTTAACGTAGTTACTTCTTAAGGAATAATTTATTTTAGAGTATGATATCAGTTTCAATATCTGTAACGTAAATAGAACCTAATAAATGAAAAACTTTTCATGTAAAACTGCTTCCAACTTCATTGTAAGCTGTCTTCTTTGTATATACAAATTTAGACCTCATACCTTTTAAAAGTTGCTTCAGTGACTTAAAAAGCAATTAATAAATTGATTTTAGCATAATTTAATTATTTTTTACATTAATAATCGGTATTTTTGCCTTACAATAAATATAGATAAATGAATGAAGAGAATATATAAATAATTAGGTATTTACTATTATATTATGGAATATAAATATTTTATTTTATGATACAGTTGTGCGAAACATGTAATATAAAATACTATAAGACCATAAATCATTTTACAAACGTAACAGAAAACTTTGGATTTGGAAAGTATGAAGCTTTAACTAATTATATATAAAGTGGAGAGAACTTCCATACCTAATTAATTTTTAATATAAAATGCTTCAAATTCAGACTTGCAGAAGAATATTAAATGGATATTTATCTTTCCTAAATCAGTCGGATGAAGGGATAAACGCGATCAGAGATTGGAGAGGTGAGAGTTCGAGGAAAGACGTGAGGTCTGGTCACTGTAGGGCACACGCGGATCAATTCATTATACTCTAGAGAGGGTCCGAATTTGCACCGTCATCTTCGAGCTTTCCTCACACGAACACCCTAACAAATGCCGATTACTGCTTTGAAAAATGATACTACCGACTGGCGTGGTGATGTTTCAGTTTTATATCCTATCGGATGTATTCAAACGCTGGTTTATTCTTTAATTTTGATTCGCAGCTTTATTTTATGTATTATTCAAGTATTTGAACGAAATCTGCCAGAAACTCAATGGAAGGGGTTCTGAAGTATTACGATTTAAATGTATCCTTTGTTGATTTATTCAGTTTACTCACAATATTAAGGATTTTTATATTTCAATATTTAGACGTCAGACAATTCTATTATTTTTCTACTGGTGTGCGGCATTTAAAAATAAATCCAACACCGACGCTTTCGTAAGAGTACAATCACTTTTCTATCCTTATCCGTTCCATAACGCAAAAAGTCTACTTCTGTTTTATTATGTTAGTTACATGAAAATAGAACACACTTTTTTATTTTGTAGTAAACACAAATCAATCAACGCTAGTTTTTCCATGCTTAAAATATAGAGCAGCAAAAGACAGAAATAAATACCCGCTAACTTTACAATGTAAATGAGTTAGCATCCCGTACTGTTTCGGAAATTTGCTACAAAACTACTTTTTTGCCTGGTTATATAAATTTAAACTCAATAACATAATATATTACTCGATATATTATGAAAATCATATGTGACAGTTTTTGAACCAACAGCACTAATAGTTCCAATTTAATACCGTAGTAAAATTGACAATTAAAATATTCCCCAGCAATGGTAAATTAATGGCGTCATAGTATGCAAAATCAAAATAAAAAAATAAATCTGGTTTTAAAAATATAACAAAATGAAAACACAATTCCGAAAAGATTTGGTAGGTACAGACACAGATCTAGCTCTCATTTGATATTAAAAATTTCAGTCGACGAAAGTTCCATCAACCAAGCTGGCATTATTGGGAGACGTTTGAAATGAACCTTTAGTCTAAGGAGATGTGCGCTGTTTGGGATAAGAATTTATTTTATTTTCATTATGTTTATTGATTTCTGTCTGGCATTTTTATAATATATGGTCAAGGTATCTACTATAGGTAACTTTCCAGGAATAATTCATTAATCATATATATTTTTAAGATTTATACTATATTATGGCTAATTTGTAATACCAAAGCCGTTGCTCTCCTCAAAAACTGAGATACAAGATTTATATAACTTTGTCGTTTACACATAACTTATTAGTAAATATTTAGTATCTTTAAATCTTGATGGATAGCATTATAAATTTTCCGAAATTGATAGCTCAAGATCGTTTGGAAAATTCAAAGTGATGTACTGAAGGTGTCAATATACCTTTTAACCTAATATTTAGGGTATGTAGTACGTCTCTACGACAGGCAGTTTTAACGTCTGAGAAGGGAAAAGGATAATAAAC
This sequence comes from Rhagium mordax, assembly GCA_963680705.1. Taxonomy (NCBI): domain Eukaryota; kingdom Metazoa; phylum Arthropoda; class Insecta; order Coleoptera; family Cerambycidae; genus Rhagium; species Rhagium mordax. Next base: position 16,706,727 of record OY796659.1, on the reverse strand, counting down.
TAAATAATCTCACAGCTAATGAAATGGCTGGTGTAAATGATTAACAGTAGTGGACTGAGAATAGACCCTTATGGTTGTCCCGTTTTTAAAATTACTGGTCCTGATGTTGGGTCATCCATACTAACTACTCTCTGTGTTGTAAATATTTTGTAATTTGTTATTCCTTTGCACTTTCAGGATACCTGATGTACTTTAGAAAACCTATAATATTTTGTGATTAAGTGTATTAAAGGCCTTACTGATACTAACACAGTACTAACAGAGCGTAATAGCACAACTGTAGCTAGGTCTAAAATCAGTTAGTAGGTAATACAATTTGGTATTAGATATTCTTTGTTGCTTGATCAATTGTATAACTTAAGATAAAGTCGGTAATATACTTATAACATGAAGGTCATTAAACTCAACAAGGTTTGATTTTTTGGGGGGATCACAGTTACAATTATTGCAGTTTTCCACATAGTGGAAAAACATTTTCAGATAAGAAAATATTAATTGTTATGAAAGATAATAATAATATGTGGACTGCACAACTTCAGGAACTTTCTATTTACGCCATCACATCCAGTTGTATTAGTGAGAAGAGTATTCATTATTTTTAAAATTTGTAAATTCGTCCATTAGGAAAGTTAAAATTATTATTATTGTTTATGGTCTATTTTTATTGCCGATTTACAACTCAAAATATATTTACATAGAAGTAATAAGTAAATTTGATGATTAGTTTGCAGCATGAATTGGTAATCATCCATTGATGAGACACCAATATTTTTATCTAAGGTCTTCTGGTTATCGTCTTTTTAATATTTTTTCTTCAAGTCCCGGTTGGTGACTGAGAATGTCCTTTAGTTCGTTGTAATGGTCAGCGTTCCTCTTTCTATGTCTGAGCATATTATCAGATAACGTCAGTTATGAAAGATATTCTCAAGTCGTTATGTAGGGTATAATTTGAGACATACCATGGTGCATTGGTTAGCATGCGTAAAACTTTACATTGAACTGTAGGATTTTCGTTTTTGATGGCTTGCTGCATTTCCATAAGTCCAGATTTTAAAGTAGCTTTATAAACGATAATCTTGTTTGCAAAAAATAACATTTCCACCTATTTGATAAGGACATTCGTCTAACTATTAAATCTGTTTTTTGGGACTATATGTGTGTTCCAAGTTAGTCTCTAATTTAGGTATAGTCCTAGGTACATACTTTACTTCTTCTTTAATTGATGTGGGTTCATTGGTAATCGTGATCTGTGGACATCTGTTTTGCTTTGTAGTAAATGTAATTTGTGATGATTTTTCTATGTTGACTTTCACTCTCCATTTTTTTTCCAGTTTTGATACCTGTGTCATCTGCGAAAGTTGCATTTGTGGTATTTTCTGTTGTCAGTAGCTCTGTGGTGAAGATTAGGTATAGATATGATCCTAGGACGCTACCTTTTGATATTACTAATTTCATTTCACAGTTGATACAGTGATATTAGGTTTCGCTTAATCAGGGAGGTTTGATTTCAGCTTGAATAACAAACAAACTTTATCATAAGCTGGATTTCTAGAAGAAACAGCAGCGGACATCTTTTTTTTTTGTTCTAAGCTTTCCGTAACGACAGCGACTATTCTGTGGCACTGATGAATGGTGGCGTGCTTCTCTCTCAACCCAAATTGATATGTAAGGATTATATCTTTTGTGGGAGTAATTTCTTCTCTTTAGTAGGATTTTTTCAAATATCTTTGATAAGATAAAAGGTAAATTTATTCATTTGTAGGACTTCTGACGACGGTTTGCCAGACTTTGCCATCATAAAAATTATTATTATTAAGAGAATTATTCTTATAAAAACAAACAAAGCAAATTTGAAAACGATTAGTTGATGCACTAGCTAAAAATATATTTATTTGTATAACTGGTACTAGCAAATATAGTATATAAATTAAATTATTAACGAAAAATATTTTTCTGTAATGAATTTTGGTTTTATATTGCATTATTTTTTAATATAGGTATGCCATTTAAGTTTATAATTTCTTTAATATTTTCAGCGTTGAAAACAATATGGGCTAGTTCAAGTAAATGTTATATTATGTAATTTTGGTGATTTTTTTAGTAATGAACGAATCGAATAACAACAAAAACATGAATTAGTACCATAACACCCCTAAAACTGAACCAATATAATTGCTTCGGATTTATTGGTCCCAATCAGTATAATGTAGTTTAAGTAATGGATCTATATGAAACAGATCATGAATCAAAGTGATCAGAGGTTGAAAAGTTCTCAATTAGCACTTTTGTGTATTTCCAGTTGGCAAATATAAAGAAAATAATGAAAGAATTAGCAGGTTCGAATAATATCAAAGCAACTCAAAAAGAGAAAATCTTATGAAATTGTGAACATATATTTCAGAGCCGTTGTTCTTCATCAGCTTAACACAGCTTAGGTAATATACATTATCTGTGTGAAGTATATCAAGAAAAAATTATCAAAGGCTAATAGTAATTTTACAGCAAGGCACATAGCATTGTATACAAAAAATGGAGAATCAATTCAATTTTGTTTTTCTTATAAATGAAACAAAATCTCTATTGCTCTATTTTTATTCTTATATTTACTTTTTATTCGATGTGCATTGTGCATCTAGCTGATAGCACGTGCAATAAATAATAAAGAGAAATTTTTCGGGACAAATAGAAATATTGTTTAATTTCTGTTATCTCGTATTAATAAAATTTTAATTATCATTTTTATTAAATTTGGTGATGAATAAATCAAGCTAATAAATAAATTTTACTACTTTTAGGAGGATTAAGATGCATTCCATGTTGATTCAAAATTGATTCATGCGATTTTTTTTTTGAAAGTTAATAATATAATGATTTATTCTATTTCCTATTTTTCTACACAAATCACCTATGTAAATCTTTCAATTCTATGCATTTTGTACACTTCAATAGAGAATTGACGAAAATAAAATTTAGGAATTGCTAAACCGAAAGCTAATTAATTTTTAAATGAATTGTTCCACGAAAGTGGATTATAAAATTAAAATTTGCAATCCCTTACAAGTGTAACCGTAAAGATGATTAATAGCGAAACTGAATGCAATTTGCTTATAGCATAGCACAGCAAACGCTGGATGATAACTCGTTCGAATCTAAGCTCAACGATGTGATGAACATAGATGTTTTAGTGCGAGATGATAGTATTATTAATAGTGGTGTCTGCTTTTCGGTTATGTGCAAGTCATTCTACGTCACTTCTCTCCCGTTGTTTTTAGTGATCGATACCGCTAACATCTCGTGTCATCACAACCGACCCATCCTCTTCATTTCCATCCCTTATGCTTATGTATCAACCGCAGATACTGTGCCTGGTATACCGCCGAGGTTGCTATAAAATGCGAATTTCTTGCCAGATATCCTATTACCGTTTCAAGGATCTCTTCTGTTGCCTTATTTCAATCATAAAAGGATCGGCAATTGTCAATGTTATTGGCATTTTTACTTGTTCCAATATAAATATATCGACAAGCTTGGATATAAATTTTATTCAGTTCTTATTTCTTGCACCTTGAGTTAATCAATTTGAAAAATCATTGAGCTGACGTATTTTAGGGAACATTTAAAACACATTTTCAAGGGGATATAGTTTTCTTCTGTCATAACATACTTGATATTGTATAAGCGGCAGGGAAATGGTAATTACAGGCCTAGCCAAATGTTATTTTAGCTTTTGCTCATGCAAACCCGTATCGTTATAAAATGCAACAATTATTAGCATACCAAATATTGTTTATAATTTACAAGAAAGCTGATTTTTAGAGTGGAAAGGTAAGGATATTCCTATGATAACTTTCTTACTAAAATTTATTATAAAATTTTATTTTTTACGTCATATGCACAGGGTTGGAAAATAGACATACTCATTGTAATTATTTCGTTAACATTATATTTGTGGAATAATGGTACCAGACAAAAGTTGTTAAATTTTTCATATTTAATCCTTATGACGCTCAATGCTTTGTGTTTCAAATAATCGTATGTGTAAAAAATGTAACAGGACCAATAATAATAAAAATGCTTCCTTGCTACGTTTAATTTATTTTAACAAAAACTTTCTCGGGGATTAGTACCAATGATTATTGGTGATAATAATTGTTTGGAATCACCCAATAATATTGTTTAAATTCTTCAAATTAACTAATACAATTTTTAATTTAGACACAACAAACAAATATAGACCAAGTGGCTGTGATCATATCCAAAAATAAAAAAAGGTAAAAGTTTAGGATGTGAATTTATTTCTGGAATTTATAAACCATTTCAGGATCATGTCTCATTTTCTTCACTAATCTTCAGTAAATCATGTATAGTTCCTAGTACATAGTGTAATCTCCCTTCTAGGGTAATAGAAAAGAGATAGTGTCAATTTCGTATGCTCAATATACACTCAGTTCCATAAAAAGTGACGACTCGATTTTTCGGGTAATTTTAAAGTTCTTTAGTTCTTCAACCGGTGGACCGATTTGAACATTTTTTTCTCAGTTTATAGCAAAATTCATTCTCTATGAGTAGGATTGGAAGCAATGGTAAGTTCTTCCATATTTCATGGAAATTAATGGAGAATTGTAAACCTAAGTTTTTTCACAGGTTTTCAAAACACCCCGTGGATTATTCTCGCATTCATGGAAAAATTAATCATTCAGCTTTCGATGAACCATTTTTTAATAAACATTTTGTTTTTTTATTCATTGATTTATCTCTAAAATTGTCCGAATTACAGATTTTTTGCTAAAACCTTGCGTATGTATTACCAACTTTCTGAATTTACCGAGTTTTATAGTGAAATAAACTGATACGAATTTTAAAAAACATTTTTATTAAACACAAAATTATAAAATTGTTCAGGATTTATTTGAGGCATTTTGTGTAATTTCAGTCTCTAAAACTTCTTTAATGACACTTAATTAATGACACAACAACAAAGTATGGAGGCATACAACAAATTAATTGCCATGGCAACGGCAATTGCTTTTTCAAAAGCAATGTGATCCTACAATGAAATAAATTTCCACCTCTTTATTTTTTGAAAGACAAAGGAACTACCTACCAATAAATTAAAAATCGGTTTAAAAAAAAAAAAGAAAAAAGTTAGGTCAAAAATTAAATGCGTCGCTTTTTTTGGAACTGAGTGTATTTAAAAACCTTGACAGTTTCTATTGGTTTATATGCTATACAATGCTGCAGTGAGTATGACCACTCATCATGTGCATCATTTCTCAATACACGAAAAAGCAGGGTTCACGTAAAAACGTTATATTTCGGAAAGTACCAGCGATAAAACAGTGAACAAAAAAACAAAATGTTTATTAAAAAATGGTTCATCGAATGCAGAATGAATAATTTTTCCATGAATGCGAGAATAATCCACAGGGTGTTTTGAAAACCTGTGAAAAAACTTAGGTTTAAAATTCTCCATTAATTTCCATGAAATATGGAAGAACTCACCATTGCTTCTAATCCTACTCATAGAGAATGAATTATGCTATAAACTGAGAAAAAAAAATGTTCAAATCGGTCCACCGGTTTAAGAACTAAAGAACTTTAAAATTACCCAAAAAATCGAGTGCGTCACTTTTTATGGAACTGAGTGTATATTAATTAAACTAGGTTTCTATACCTAATACAATGTACATATATATTATTTTAATCTGACAAAGAATATTTGGCACTTATTGTATTTTGTTAAAGTAACAAATTTTTTTCCTTTTCAATAATGTCAAGCATGCAAAACATTGACATAGTTGATAATGATTTTTGAGATGTGAAAAACTGTGAATTTGTTAAATGAATTAATGCATGAGTTTTTGAAACAGTACATTAATATATTAGTAGAACCATTAATACATTTTACAATAGATAACTGATTAGAAACCCAATAAAATGAGAACGCAAGCATAAAGGGATTTAAAAAGTTTTTTATTATGCCCAGCATTAGAAAGACTCCTGCCGGTCTAAGAAGATTCTGGTGAAACACACAGAATAGGTGGCTGGACCACCTACTCCTGTGTTGGATGACTCGCACCCGGTGGATCTTTGATCTCGCTACTACATGACTGGCGATATTCCAATTGCAGACATACAATACTCTTAATTAAATCACTATACCGTACTCTGATCTATTGTTTAATAAATTATTGCCTATCAGCTTGAACACAATATCTACATCACACGTTAATATTAATAAAACCATATAGTTAGTTTTAAATTTAGTAAGAGTGGAATTTGTGCTATATTGATTCTCTCTCACTTAATTCACATTTTAATAGTTGAGCGATGTTATATTAGAACTACAACAAACTAAACAATGGTAATACAGGGAAATAAGATGGAATGGCTACACAAAACCAAGAAAAATTTAAATAATTTTGAACACTGGGTATATTTTTCCAAATGGTCAAAATATTTTCAATGCAGTGTCGTTATTAAATGATTTGTAACAACTGAAAATGAAGCTTTTAAACCAGTTATTCTGGCCTCTTAACTATATAGAAAATAGGTATATTATTAAATATCTGCAAACTCAAAATATATAAGTCAAATTGTATTAAATTAAATTATATAAGTACTGAATAACTTAGCAGTTGCTCCAAAGGATACTTCTTGAAATTCCAACGTATGTGCTGAATATAAAAATTTACTCGTTTTCATCAAAGAAAGTGAAATAAATTCGCCTCTGAGAAATTGCCAAATAGATTCACCTGTGAATGCAGGGGTATCTCAATGTATTGATTTCGCGTGAGTTTCCTGCTGACAAAATTTTTATATCTTAGCTACTTAACTATTAACATGAAATGCACATCGGTGTAAAGGTAATAATCAAAATATCACCATTGTTCAAATTGATGAAGAACTATTCACAAAATTGCAACGAAACAAAATTCAAGTAATATTTGTAAATGAATTTTGTAGAAAAAAAATGTAGATTCTGCTTAAAATAGATTGGCAGAAGCCGTAAGTTAAATTTACCTCACTTCACACGTCATTATTCACTAATTCTTCTATTTTCTTTCACTTGGTCTTCCAGAATTTGCTATGCTTTCAATGAGGTTTGATTCTCAGAAATTCCTGATGGAGATAAGCTTCATAAGCGTTTTAAAGTTGACGGCAAAATCGCAAAATGCTCCCTGAATTCTTCATGATACGTTCAATAATTGGTTCCAAACTAATTAGGTACTTATTACAAATTGCAAAGCTTTGTTAATGCCAAAAAATACCTTCTCCTAAACGCGATACCCTTCCACATATTTTATTGATAAAATTTTACAACTTTATATATACTTATAAGTGGTATACTGTTGAGCCTGATATATGAATAGGTCACTGTTGATCCTGCTCTTTAGAGTCAAAATAGAGGAGTCAGTATGAGGGAACTTGGACAAGCGTCGCCTCGGTGGCGAACATTAATAAACTGTTTTAAGAATAATCAACATTAAAAAAATTTCAATAAAAGCTAGCTTTATTTTACCTATTTTTCCTCTTAACAAATCGTACTCCCACGAGTATAGCACTTGCACAGTAAGAGGAAAATAATAATTTCACTCAGTGAGCACTAGTTTGATAAGTTGAAAACGATATGAAATTGTCTCCGTTTATAAAATCGAGGTCAACCTACACATAAATCATTACAGTTTTCCGTTTACACATAAATGCTTAGGAAATCGGATGACGGTCGAAAAAGTAGGTATATATGTGGAATATATTCTTTAAATCTGTAAATTATTGTATTAAATTTCTTGAAACACAAATAGTAAGTGGTAGTCATTTAGTCAGTCGCTAATTATAAGCAACTGACGATATATATTGGAAGACAGATGTAGAAGAGCTGTGCCAGAATTTTCAAACTACAGTAAACCTTTCTTTTTTGATAAATTATTTGAAAATATCTGCAATATAACTTTCTAAAAGACGAATGACTGCTAAGGTATGACTTGGTCAAGACACTTGTGTCTCACTCTGTGATCTCGGGTTCAATCCTGGCGGTGGAACTGTGATTTATTTTTAAAATGAAATTAATTTCAGTGTATTTGCCAAATATACTGGAATTAATTCCAAATACTATTTGGATGTTAATGTGCGTCCATTGTCTAGTAATATGTTACCCGCTCCTAAACAAGCGATGAAGGGCATCGCATTAAGTATGGTGTTTAATTTCATAAAATATACAAAATGTTTATATTTGTTTCTTTGCTTATAATGATAAAATAATTGAGATTTAAAAATGTCATTTATACGTCTTTATACTAATAAAAAAATGTTTCCTTAACATTTCCTATCAATGTCTAACATGATGACATGTTATTAATTTATCACTAGCCTTATTAAAAAAATTATATGTAATAGTATTACATTATATTATATGATACGTTATAATTAAAACTATATTACGCATATAATGATTTAATTTTATAAATGTAATAGATATAATGATTAAAGAACAATAATTATCCATAGGGACTAATAATTTTGATATTTCCCTCAATTAAAAAAATAAGTATTTACAATTTTTTATATTCAAATACTGTAAGGGCATAAAGCTTAAAACCTTTAAGAAAATATGGTAAAGACAAGTATGTAAGAGTAATGTTTTAATTCATTCGTTATGGATATAGATACCATACCATCATTAATACTGGTCTGAGTCTCCTGGAACTGTGAAACTTTGTATAAATATCTTTCTAAGACTTCAACTAAACTTCCAAACTCGTCGACTGTATATAGAACAACAAATCCCAAAGTACCCTACGTTGTATTGGGATGCATCTTTCAACATTGCACCAAAATAATAACCTAATTTTATTTTCACCTAGAGCTCGTCTGTTTAAACACCGAGGGCAGATACCCAGCACAGGTTCTGGGCCAAGAAACGAATAACCTAATAGTATGGAAGGGGTTTTGTCCCGGTGTTTTACTTCTGGTGTTTCAGTTCCACTCCAATGTAGAACAAAGTGAGTGAATCACTTTTTTAGATCGGAATATTTTAAAGAACACCTTAGTAGTATCCATTTTTGTCTCATTCGAGGATTCTAGAAAGATTTTTATTGCATAGTATTGTGCAAAATTTAATAGTTATCTTAACTGGCAAGTAGTGTATCAAAATGCTACCGCACTTGAAACAAGCAACAAATGCTTCTTATATTTTGCACTTTACTTTACTTATACATGATAATATCTTCCTAATTTGAGTTATATGAAAAGAAGGCTGAAATTTTTCCGTCAGTACAGAGAAAATGAGACAGCCATCCAGCATTAACCTGTTCTAGTATCCTAAAAATAAACAAAAGTCTGCGACATAGTTCCTTCGCATTAAAAGAATTTTGTCCTTAATAATTTGGAAACGGCGTGCATTGTTACCAACTTTTATGGTTGCCATGATGGTTCATAAGATTCCGTGCAACCTTTATACTTAATTTCGCAATATGCATTGTAAGCGTTTTGTGGTGGTTCTAAGAACAATATCCTGGTGCTTTCCAAGTAAAAATTACACTCCAACATCCACCGCTGGCAACTGGAAGTCATCCGATGCAGTTCAAAATCCATCTCAGGTCTAAAAAAAAATTGTATGTATATTTCTTAAGCAGGTAGAGTTAGAAAGAAAATTGTTTCAAAATCCTTCGTCCCTTATAATACATGTCAGTTTTTCTTACAAGCCTCCCCATGTTAATTAAATGGCGTACTTTCTATTTGCTACTTTGAGCTTCAGGGAAACATTTTCGGATACCATTTTTTGTTAGTCATCACGATTTCTGCACAATAAATCACCTTTCACACTTACCATAAGAAATACCAAACCGAAATGAAAAAACAGTTACTGGTAATTTGAACAGAGGACACTTCAATACTATAAACACTATTAAAAAAATAAGTAAAAACAAAAAATCTTTGAGGATCTGTTTATTATTGAATAAAAATATTTCGTATCTCCAATGTCAGTTACCTCTATATTAATTTTTGAACGGTTCGAAATTTGATTTTTGGAATTTACGGGTTATATTTTCAGGATGTGAAGAAAGTTAACGATTTTCACCTCTTCGGTGTCTCTTTTTCCAATTTAGTTTCTCATTTCTCATAATAATCTTGATTTATTGCTGAAGCAAAAATTCTTTGCTCGGCAAAATTGCTATATAATCTTTGTTATTCTCATTGACATATCCAAAGGAATTATTGATATATTTTTAGAAGAAATTTATAAAAAGGTTTCACTTTTGTCATGACCAAAATAGGAATCACTTTGAGCATTTGCTAAAGTAAATAAATGTAGACTTTATATATGTATTATTAAGATGATTAGGTCTGTTTCACGTTAATTTTGTTTACCTTATTGTTAAAGTAATGGATTTGTTTATAAGTTCATTTTGCTTAGTTCGATTGACTGTTTTTTTACTATTTTGGTCTAAACAATTACTTCTAAAAATAGGCCATTAGGTATATTAATCATTTCTTGTTTACCTAATTCATAAAAAAATTAATTCAGGTTTTAGAATGAATTAACGAATAGCGACCAAACTTCGGGAAGTTATTATTGACGAACAGGGCTTTAATTTTAGTTACCACACATCTTGATTCAATATGACCTGAATCAATATGACGATCAGGCCATATTGGAATATCTGTATTTAATTTACTGGGAAAAAAATCACAAGCCTAGCTAGGAATATTATCTGTATTTCAATTCGTTCAAAAATTAGTGGACTGAATTTTGAACCTAACTTACACACCAAAAGCTAAGCTGTCCGAAAGGGGACTCTAGCATACTGCGCATAAATGTGTCTAATAACTAATAAAACAAATATAGTTTTATTAATTACAGCTCAGTTAACTTGAGTTTCAGTAGTGAGGTTTCTATGTATTTTTGGTATAATTTTTATCAGTCAATGTCTTCGTCTACTATATTTACTGCATTGACAACAACGATTTTAAATGCAATTACTAAATTATTTTTAATTTAAATACATAAATATCTAAAAATTTTGATAAAGTGCAATAACTCTCTCTTTGCCACCACTATTATGAGACAATTTCACTTCCTGACAAATTTAGAAACGTCGGCGTCGTCTTTATTAAAAACAGTTTGCTTCATTGACTTCAACCATAAAATACATGTATTAGAATTAGCCGCCACACAATTTAATTCTTATTTGATTACAAATGAATACACTACACCTCATTTATATGTCGTTAACACCGTTATGATTATTTAAAAATGACGTATATTTAAAGGTCCTGCAGCCCATGATAACTTGTTCTGTTATCAAACAAACATAGCATTCCAATAAATATTTTGACTGTTTTTTAAGATATGGAATAGAAACAGTAGCTTTACCATGGTGTTATATTTTTCTCAACATAAGTTCTACTGTTACAAACTAGTATTACACCACATAGAAGAGATAAAGATGAAAAGGATTTGGTACGGTTCTGATTTATAATTAAATAACCAAAATAATTTTTAAAAGCTCCAGGTTCGTTCAAATATAATAAACAAAGTCTAATATTTTTCTACACAATATTCAAATTAAAATTCGTATTATTTTTTTCAAGTACATCAGTCATGCATTTATCAAACAACAACAATTTGTCATGTTTGGGCTCAAAATATTTATCTAAATGACATTTTTAAATAATCAAAAGTTGAAACATAACAAGTGCATCGACGAATAATTTTTTTGTTTGCAGATTTGGGATTGAGGAAAAATAACAAAAAACTTTCCTCTATGCTTTTTAGTAATGAAGAAAATGACGGTGAGCATAAAAGTATTATTATACTAATTAACTTAATGTATTACATATTCAATAATTTTTTTTCCACTTAAGTTAACTAAGTTAGATATTCAAAAGCCACTTACACACTTTGTGTTTCTTATACTAGATCTAACTCTCTGAACATTATGAATTCAATCTACAAAACAATATAAACTAAATACACAAAACTGGAATATATTAAAATTATTTAAATTATAAAACAGTTTTTCCAAAAGTTGGTTACCAACTGCTAGAATTTTACCTTTTAATAACACACTTTTTCGATATCTTTTTCCATGTAGAAAAAAATTACGTGAATGAGTACCATGTAAAAACTGAGGGACGAAACTATCAATAATAAATTAATAAAGGTCCAATGTTTGAATATTTATAGATAAAAGCATATACTAAAAAATACAAAGAAAATCTACATGGAAACATATTAACATTACAAAACGGTCATTTGTATAGAGCCAAGAATTAGATATAGTAGCAACTGTTAAAATTATCCGTTGTCGAAATGCATTAAGCTTTTTTTTAATTGAAAGTAAATTCTTTCATGGTTGTCGGGTACGCTGTCTAAGTGACTGATGGATGGGCTACGGACGCGGTTACAATGCCTTACATGGCTTTTGTGTGTCTGCATTTATGTTAGATCAGAGCCACTACTGTTATCCTATACCACTGCTACTGTTTTGCTTCCTCATACCAATTTGATTTTCTTATTTTTATCGCATCAATAATGATTCTAATCTGTATGGAGAAAATAGTTTTTCATGTCTTTCTCGATTATTGGTAGTGTAACTGACTTTAATTTTTTAGTCTGTCAGTGATAGTTAATACAGCTTATAGTAGACAGATGTATTTAAGATAGTTGTCTTAAAATCGACGGCCACAATAGGGAGTGCAAATGGTGCGCCTTTATCCCCACACTTTCATGATTAAAATGTTGGAGCTTCTAATTAATTTCTATATAATTAAGTGGCTCGGTTTATAATAAGAAAATATTTCAATGTCAATTGAATTTGATTATTTACCCACTTCTTGGCTGCCATATTTAGTGATGGTGTGTTAGGTCTTACTATAATTTTTTGTGAATAGCACCTAGCTACGACATGGGTGTCGTAAATATAAGAAAATAGATACCTATTCTCTCTGATTTCAAGGTCTGAGAAGAAAGAGTATCAGTTCTTTGTGCTCCAATTATTCGTATGATTTGATTGGATTGGATTTAAGATAATCAGTGAAGTTTTAGGTAGACAAAAGAGTATGAACAAAATGTATGAATGTAGGACAAAAGAGTATGAACTTGCATAGAGCATCCTATCATCATCACAGCACAGAATGGATGTTGCAGAATGTTAGTCCGTAGGGTTGGACGAGGAACAAAGTATAGGAATTATTTGGACACTTCTACACATTATACCCAAATTTAATGCATACCTCAAATTACGTATATAGAAAATTCTCCAATTATTTTTATGTATTGATGTTTAAGGAAAACTGGACCGACCTATACATTTTCTTCTTTTCTGATTCTTAGATTAAAGACTGAAATAGCCGTTTATATAAATACCACTGCAATACCTACCCCTAAATATTTTCCGCTTTATTGATTTATGTCTACTATGTTCCTAGTATTAGTTTCATCAGTGTGTTTTGTTGGTGTTTCCTTGTTACCTATAGAGTTTTAATTAAAACTAATCAAATAAATGAATAAAGCATATTATACCCTTTGTGATATACGAATTATAGTTACCTAACATGTTAATCCAAATAGCTCTCATAATAAACCCTTGATACTTGTGGAAAAAATAGAATCCAATAATACAAATTTTATTACGAAAGTTTTGACACAGTTTTAATTATTGCCTTATACTTAGAATAGGAAACCAGTCAATAAAAGGAAGGCCTGTTATAGTTAAATTTAACAGGCAGTCAATGAGAAATTCTGGGAAATTACATGGAACGAGAATTGCAATAACTGAGGACCTATTAAAAAAATCGTTTAAAACTTTACCATGAGGCTCAGGACCTTTTCGATAAGAAGAATATCCGTACATATGATGGAAATATATATACATATCATAAATAATAATAGAAAACACAAAATATGTAATAATGATGATCTACAAAATTTAATTGATGTTGAGACTGAATAATTATTAATATTTAGCACTATTTTTCAAGTTAAATTTTTATTTTAATTTAAGTATTAATCAGGGGCGAAATGTTAATGACATTTTTAATGATTTTTTTATAAATGTTGGAGAAAATATGGCACAAAAAATAAAAGTAGAAAAATTATTAAAAAAAAGAAATATAAATTGTAATAATATATTTTTAAAACCAATTTCTGAAGATGAAATTAAAATAAATATAAAAAGTTTAAAAAATAAACCTCCCCTGGAGAAGACAAAATAACATGAAAAATATTAAAATCTCTGGTCTCAATCATAGCCAAACCCCTAAGTTACATATTTAACTTATGTTTTGAAAAGGGCATCTTCCCAAACCTGCTAAAGGTTTTATTTGTGACACAAATATACAAAAACAGGTGATAAAACATTAGTAAATAATTACAGGCCTATCTCGGTAATAAATAACATTGCAAAGATATATATGAAAAATGTATGAAAAAAACAATGAATAGAACATTTAAATTATAACAAAATACTTTCTGAAAATCAATACGGTTTTAAAGAAGGTATGAGTACAGAGGATGTACGCATGAGGTAGTAAAAACTCTATATGAATCGGTGGACAATAATAAAAAAACAAATAGCACTATTCCTAGATTTGGCTAAGGCTTTTGATACGGTGTCTCACGAATTATTAAGAGACCAAATTCATGAATATGGTATAAAAGGTATAGCCAATGATTTGTTCAGCAGTTTCCTTCAAAATAGAGAACAGCATGTAAACATTGGTGAGAGTAGAAGCAACTCAAAAGAAATTAATTTTGGTATGCCTCAAGGAACGGCCCTAGGACCAACACTTTTTAATATTTATATAAATGAATTATTTCATATTCCAATTAATAGCAAAGTGGTTGCATATGCAGATTATACTGTTCTCTTGATTGAGAATAACTCTTGGGAAAATGTAAATAATAAAGCAATGATAGAGTTTTCAAAACTGCAACAATGGTTAATCTGAACATTTACTAATGAGAAAACAAAATTTATGTGTTTTAGTATTTATGATAGAAATGTACCTACCTAGTTTACAATCACTACAGTTGCACATATATTCGTGTGTAAATAAATAAAAGCTTAATTGTAAATGCAATCTGACATTAACACAAACAAAAGCTATTACCTGGGAATAGTGATAGATCAAAATTTAAAATGAACATATTCAACAGTTAAACTCTAAAATGCATAAATTAGTTTGGAAATTCTACCATCTAAAAAAGATACTACCTTTAAATAGTTGAATCAATTTTTAGATATGGAATAATATGGGGAAGTGCTTATTCTTCAAATTTAGAACCTTTAAGTATATCACAGAAATATATATTAAAAATCATATTAGGTAAAAATAAACAATACTCTACAGAATTGCTATTCATTGAATTTAATGTTTTTAATATACAACTTTTATATACAAAATATTTCCTTATATTTACTCATAAGCACAAATATTTATTAAACGCAATACAACATGAACATAGCACAAGACAAAGATACAGAGGAAGAATAAAAGATCTAACTTAAATGTCACTATGCCGAGAAGAGAATTATGGCTTAAATTTTACAATGTTTTGCCTGCTTCATTTAAAGAATATAATAGATTATTTTCTGATAAAGTGTCGAATCACATAAAAAACAATAAATCAAATTTTGTGAGATTATTAGTAGGCAGTTAGTAAATAATTATTAAAAAAATAATAATAAAAATAATAATGGCAGGAAAAGGGTAAAATATATATTGTAACATGACATGTATCCATTTATTTATCGTCATTCTATTAGTAAATATAAAATATAGCATTGTTAATTACGGTAATACTAGTTAGTACACACACAGATTGTTAATTCTATCTAGGGGAAAAAATCATATAAAATAATAATAAAAAAAAATTATACATTATATAATTATTTTCTCCAATTAAATAAAATATTTGAGTTAAGTTAAGTTATTTCAAGATATAGCAAAGAGCTACTAATATGTACTTACTTTTACTCTAATTATTTATTATTATTGAAGGCAGATCAATAAATTTATTTATTTATTTATTATTTATTTATACATAAATTTTAAATAATAAGTATGTTAACGACTTCGTTTATCACCTTGAGTAAAACCATTGTAGGTAGGTCGAATTTTACTGCGTCTTAAAATTAAACAAACAATAATTTTTAGCTCTACATTCGATTCTACATTATTACAAAAAATCCAGTCTAAATCGGACTCAAACAAACTTTTTATAAGACACCCTGTATATATGTATGCGTACACACATACTTAAATATACATGTAATAAATTATTAAACTAACTTCACATCATATTTCTGGTTATAGACTAATTATTCTTCGCAATTTTCTCCCTCTTAGTATTCCCCAATCGTTGCAGCATATTTTTTTGCATCAAAATAAAAACACACCACAGTTTGATGTAAGTTTTTCATCGGATTTTCTTATCGAGCTTCCAAAGTCACGGTCTTTGGTCTGCAGATTTAGAGTCGCTTGTCAAGACATACAAACCCCTAAGTTGTCTCGTCATTCGCCCTTTTGTAATCAAAGCCAAAAGCCCATAAAAACCTTTTTAATCAGTTAAACTGAATGTATTTGGCAATGTAATTTAAATAAATAATTATGGCTTGGAGATTTATACAGTGATATATTAAATATATAGTGTACGTACATTGCATTGGAATGATTTAGCATGTATAATGTACGGAAATATTTATGTTTCGAGTTATAATTAAAATTCACTTAAAACTATGTTTAACTTGTTAAACTACATTTATTTAATGTACGATTTGCACGCATAGTTTAAACTCTTTCGAATTGACAATGTATTTTAAATATCAATTACCATTTTCACATGCATTATGTATTTTTTAATGGCAATTGATTAAACCATGATAACCTTTCATCGTAAAGTACTAAATAATTATGTAATATAATGTGGTGATGGTTTAATTAATTGTATGTCCATGCTTGAACGATATGACCGACGATGGTCGATTGTTTTCATCTTTTGACCTCAAAGGCGCTCGAGAAATTTTCAAATTTGTGTTTCCTAACCTTAACGTTTTTCGATAAACATTAAAATTAACACTCCACAACTACGTCAATATTCAGTGCGCAGTTTATTATTGCAAACCTTTAAATAAATATAGCTTATACGTGAACGGCGTTCCGAGGAAATTTATAGCGAATGATTGATGAAGAAGAGGCAGCGGTAACCAATGACCTGTATAAATTTAAACTTTGTCAATTTTATATCCCGTGCATAAATGCCATACATGACCTCATTATAAGTACATGCAAAACAGGATACTGCAACATTTACCTTACGCTACATAGAACTCTAAAAAATAATTATTATAAGTAAGTAAAGGTGTTACAATTTTAATATCTACGCTTTTGTTTCATGTGCCAAATATGAATATATTGAATATTGTTAATCTAAATAATAAATCATGTATTTTATTTACCTATAAGAACTAATATGCTCCTTCATTCGTTATGAAATAATACTAAACATATATGTATATGTTGCAGAGTTAAAACTTCAAATGCAAATTATCTAGTACTATTTTTGCCAACTATTCATTTAACAAAATCATTTTTACATTTAACAGTGCTTGAAATAATGCAACGTACTAAATATTAATAGGTGAATGTTGTAAGTTTATTCAGAAAGTATATTCAACTAAAATTAGTTACGTTCAGTAACTTTTTGACATATTTCCAAACTTTTTGGCTTAATTCCTAGGTGAATATAGCATCTACACTATACTAAAGAATCTGGTGTACTTCCTCATAATAATTATTTAAAAAAATGTGATACAACAAAAACTTATAATATACATTTTCCAAACAAATTTTTAGCTAATAAAATATATATGTATAAGGAACTAACTACTACCATTATCACAGACAGATCGACACGTGGAAGTTTTCATTTATTTATTGTAGGGTAGTTCATCTTCTTTTCTTTTAACGGCACATAATTTATAAAATATTCTAACAAACTTTAGCAAAGTATTTTAAATGGAGAGTTTTACCCTAGGATTATATTATATATATTTTATTAATTTTGAATGTATTAAGATATCTTGAAACATTCAATTAAAATCCTTTTTTTCATCAATTCAATCTCTCATATTTTTTTCGGTTGCTTCATAATTAAAAATTATGTATCAAATCGATGATAATTTTATTAGCCGAAATATAAAATTACCTGGAATTGAAAATATTTATTAGAATATATAATTTTGCTTAACTTATTAAAAGTAATAATTAAAAATGGTTCTGGTGCAGATTCTGGGTAGATTATAGAGAATGTAGATCTCGAAGTGATATCTAAATGGCAATTTGGGAGTTGTTAGCAGTGGTTAGTGGAGTGGCGCGAGTAACACTGTCGACAGCAGCGCGTTGGCGGGGATTTATGGTACTATAACTCCGGACCCGGAGCTGCTAACGGCCCAAAGGCAGCGCGTGCCTGTATCCGGCTGTGACACTCGACAATATGTAATACCTGGTGCCAGATTATCCAGATTTCCTTCATATTTGTTTTACGACTCTCAATATATTTATAGTGGCTACGCAACATTTCACTTTAAGCCTTTTTTGGATAGACCTGTTGATGTCTCGCTTGTAAAACGTTCTTTATTGTCCAATAAAGATTGTCAACAAGAGTTTAACAAATACTTCTATGTATTCTTATTCTAAATGTATTTTACGCTTTGGAATGATATTTCCAATACTTGACGCGACCATACGTTTGTTTGTTCAATAGGTCTCTTGTTGCTACACATTTTTTCATGTAAATTTTTCTACGCTTTCAGAAGCATCTGAACGGTCTATTATTTGTGACATTTTTCGTTAATTTTAAGTTACTAATGTCTACGATAATTTTCAAGTGTGCGTCTCATTTACAAATCTGAGCAACGAAAATATCAGCTTACTTCGGGAATACCTTAATATCAATTTGAAATTTGAAAAGAGTGTGTCCAAACACTAAGCATCTTCACAAATACGCAACTTAATATTTGAATGTTTAGATTCCAGTTCTAAATAATTATTATATCGGAGCAAGCATATCCAACTTTTAAAATTATAAATACTGATTGTTCTCATTTTTCAACGTCAATAAACTGAATTACTGAGAGTCAATTAAGTTACTGAAACTTAGTTACACCGTATTTGCCGCATAAGTTTCCAATACATCGAGGAACGAACATCTTTTTTGTAGAACAGACCCATTAGAATTACCTATTGATTTTATGGATAATTAATTATGACATTTTGCGTGGTCGTACAAGTTAAACTTTTTATAATCCATTTCTATTCGATTTTACAAATAATATTTATAAATATACACCAATATACTGTTATTCTATCTGCTTCTCATTGGCTTTGGTTTAAACCCATCAGAAAGAAGCTTATAAATATTAGGTATATTGATCTATGCAAATCAGTAAACCGTTTCAAAATGGAAAATGGAAATGGAAGACCGATTTTAAGTGAATACTTCTACTAACAATAGACGAAAACAAGTAAAATTTAGTTTAATAGGTTTTATTTATTTGAAAAAATGTAGACTAGAAATTATAAAGGTATAAATAATTATTATAAATATTTCTTTATGATTAATAATTCTGGAAAATGTTGAAATAGTAATTTAAACGTAGACACCAAATATTTAAAAATACACGTTTTATTTATTTATTTTATTTTTACTTTGTCCGAAATAGTGAGTATTAGTAGGAGAGCCCTCGACCAAAATTTCGAGTTATCACGACACAAGTAATTTCATAAAACAGGTTTAGTTTGAATCAAAAGAAACAAGTTTTATTTATTTATTGAGGAAAGTCCCAGGATGTTGCGGAATTTCTTGTGAATTTTTTTGTACTTTGCCGCCTCAAAGGCTTCTTTCCGGGCGAGTGTCAGCGCGTGGCGTTGTATTTTATAGGCGTCTTCGTGTCGGGAAAATCTATATGCTATATTTCGTAGCGATCCTTCCTGTATTAAAAAAGTTATATTAACGTTTCAATACCCCCCCCCCCATGTGGGAGGATTGTGTAAAATTTGTGAGATTAGCCATAGATGCATGGGAGAACAATGACCGCTTCAAGCAATTTTCAAAATTTAACCCAACTTCAAAATTTTCGTCGAAATTACACTTTTTCGTTCGCTCCTACTGCCTCGGAAATCGCACCAAGACCGTGCGATTTACGATGTAGTTCTAAGTTGGACCCTCTACCTTGAATTTCTTACCAGATCGGCGGCCAAGCATTGATTTTTCGTTTGGAAATAGCGTTTAAAGATTTTGTGTTTTCGCAATTTTTTCTATTTTTTAAATTTCTACTAACACGCATCCGGGCTGAGCTTAATAACTCGCGCCTCCTTCGAGATGGACCGGCGAGGTATTTTTTTTTTATCTTTAACTAGATGTAATTCTGTAAATCCGGAAGCATAATAGTTTTTCTCGATTTTGCCTCCTAAGAGAGTTATGAATTTTTTAAAAGAGGCGATTTTGTCGTATTTTAGCGATTTTTCAAGCATGTACCCTTTAGAAACTCGCCACAGCCTTTCCCTTTGGATCTAGAGGATGCGTACCTGGACGACGGGTAATAAAAAGAAAAACTTAAGAACTCTCTTTTTTTAGGTCCATCTCCGATATTAACCGAGATATGAATTTTTTTAAAAGGGCGATTTTGCCGAAAAACTGCATATCTCCGGGGGCCCTTGCTCCCCTCCCCGGAGAATTTTTTCGACCAAACTCTCAGGAGAGCTAGAACCAACCTTTACCTTTATATTAAGAAGATTCATGGCAGCCAGAAATTTTGACAGGCCAATTTGATTAATAATCCGAAAATTGTGCATATCCAAAATTTTAATATTTGTTCTTAAACTTAAACGGCTTTGCCTTCGGGATTTTGGTATTCTTCATTTTTGTTTTATTTCTAATTATAGAATACTTATCCGAGCACTGGGGAGTGAATTTCGAACACCCTGTACATTATTCAATTGATTTGAACTACCTGGAATTACTAAGCACTGTTTGATTTCACATGATCAATTGATATATCATATTATTTACTAACATAAATCATGAATCTGCTCCAAAATGAACTGTAGGGTCTCATCTCTCTGTACCTAACTCAAAATTCTATGATTTAACGGGGGTTAGTTTAGGGGACACTGGTTATATTAAAACCCTTTTGCTCATAGCGTAGTACATGTAGTACATCAGGTTTGAATTTTTTTTAAAGAAAACTGCTTTGTGAATTGAGTTGTCACACATTTTACAGCAATCCGTACCTATATTCCTTGATTTAAATTAATTGATGCTGCCATCTATTCTTTAGTGGTGAAATAAAAACAGCTACAGTTTTCTATTTTGCTAATTTAGAGGCTCTATGGACATCGTATGATAATAGATTTTTTTATTGAGGGTTCCGAGTGAGATTCATTTTTATAGTTTTTGGTTTGTGGTTTTCCTGTGTTTTGTGAACACATATACAATTATTTGGTGGACTTTTGGTTAACAGTTTGATTTTATTTTATGTTTGAAGTTTGTGCTACAGGTAGTACATCGTGATTCAAGTATTACAATATCATCTGACAATCCAACCTCACTTTTTTTAGTTATTGCTCTTATTATTAACCATTGTTGGCTTTTGTCAAGAAAAAATGGATCAAAAACGTTCTCTAAATGAAGCAGAATTGTTTTACATTATTTATAAATGACTTTATTTAGGCTTTATACAAGCATAATAACAAAAAACATATCCAAGTTGATATACTCACATTGATGTTTCAGTTTATTGGATCTTCTTTAATGCATGATAAAAATTGGATTAAAAATTACAATATTCAAAACGTCTAAAAATAAATTATTGAGAAAATTTTTTTTAACTCACCACAAAATTCATTCATTCTACAACCAAAAAACGATGTCCCCAAGAAGATGTTCTTTAGCCGTTATTTCAGCTCTTCATGGAGACTAGACCGCGTCAAATTTATATTCTACCTTTATCTTGAAAACTCATACAAAATAAATTTTCTTAGTTTATGAGTACATATTTCTTACCTAACCAAATTTTTGCAATATATTTTAACCTTAGAATCACACTGTACTACATGTAGTACTTACATCTAATATTTTTGAAAAAAATATGTTTATCAATTTTTGACAAGAGACAAAAAAAATTTTTAAAAAATCATTCTGTATGTCCACCAAATTTCAAAATTTTTACTCAAATAGTTAAAATTCATGACTGAAAGAGTTTTAAGAAAACATTTCAAGAAAACCTATTAAACATATAATTTGCAATATTAGTATTAGTAATAACTTTACTATTTGTCTAATTTCTTCTTTCCATTCCACGCTGCATTATGAGTTCAGATCCTTATTGAATTAAAAAATAAAGTATAGTTGATTTATGTATGATAAACTCTTATGACATGCACCAGTGAACATTGTTAAAGTATATACAGTTGCAAAAGGCGCTATAAATCTTTAACTAAATCAGTAGTAGTGTCGAGACTGAATTTAAATCATTCGGTTTTATCGAAACAAAAGGAGTAAGTGTAAATTAATGTTTTATCGCTAATTGTCTGATTCAATTCACAGCTCTCAATTAGTTACGATATCAGAGGGCCTATCTACTATAATATATAAGTTGGGGACGAACAAAAAGGAAATATATCCATTTTGCTTGTTTTTGCTTCCGGTGGCGAGTATGTCTACACGGAGCGAGGGTCGTGCTTGGCCAGCGGTCATTCTATTAGCATCTACAATCTAGATGGCCGTTCTTGTGGGGTCCCTTACTTCACACTCTACATTATTATGTGCCTCTTATCTGACCGCACTGTTAAAATCGGACAGCTAATGTTCTAAATACTGCTTCCTGAAGGTTGTTATTCCCGATCACAGAAAGAAACTTTTCCATTTCGTAAATATAAAATTTCATCACGAATTACTCTAAAGCTGTCCAAGAGTATATTTACATTTAATAAGCGTATACCCTGATTGTACTTAGTTGATAAACAAATATTTTTATGCACGTAATATTTGCAGGCCAATATTTTGTCTATACAGCTTCTGACAGATAATTTTTCAGTAGGTAAATAATAAATGTTGTTTTTGTGATATTTCTAACTTCGTCTCTTTTATATTGAAACTACCGAGTGTACTAAATATTATTGAAACATATGACCAAATAGAGGTACTGGACCAAATATACACAACTATTAGTTGCAACAATTAGTGTTTAAAAAACTCTTCTACTCTACACTTAGAAATAATGAAACCAAATTAGCAGAAATGTGAAAATATAAGCATGGCTAATAGATAGGATTATAGGAAACAACTATTCAACGGACTAAAGTCCCGCCTTGCGTTGAATTATACCTACAAATCCAAATGGGTAGCCAAATTTATTATTCGTCTTTTCTACACCAGACACAGACCGGTTTCAAACTTGTTATGTTCTCGTCAGTGTGCCATAGGTATTTGAAAAGACGAATAATAAAGGCAAACCATATATATGTCTCGACAGTTAGTAGCAACAACTGACCACTAGATGGATAATCTTGTCCTCCATTGGGATAATTTTATCCTTCGCTGTTATAAGCATGGCTGCTCAAGTTTGGTTATGTGCGCATAATATTTGCTCATGTTTATAAGATGTGCTTTTGTCAGACTTTAATTCAGATAAATAAGCTCATTACTTAATTTTTAACGAGAGATGTTCTAACCCGCTCCAAACAGGTATTTATACAAATAATTATATTAAAAAAGCAATTTGGTTCGAAAGCTAAATCTAATCATGTTTATTTCATCATATTATTTGCATTTTCATAAAATGTATCTACATTGGAATTACAATAATGATCAATGGCAGAAAGAGTCGATATAGCAACACCATCTACTGATGTGTATGAATCACTATACCCTGAAAACTGGCAAGAAATGACCGGAACCATGAGAACTCCTACAATCGTACAAAGGTTATGCTTTATTTGATATTGAAGTGGCAGAGGTAGAGAGAAAGATCCTGCTTACCGTCTTTGGCGTAACAAAAAGTGAAATTCCTATTTCCCTTTTCAATGTGATAGAAACAGAAGACCAGTTGAAGCTTGAATAGATGTTCACTCTCATTTTCCCAAGAATAGAGGAGTGGATAGAGGGTAAAACAAACTCCCCTTCATACTCTTTAATGACAGACAGGTCGAGGGTAGCTGACTGACAGTCTAGGACTTGAAGGCCAACGGGGTGAACGCGAGCTTCACTATAGGCCCCAGCATGTTTTTCGATCAAGCACCGACAGATGGATGAAATAGGAAGCAGTATGGAGCAACGACAAAGACTTACTCCAATAGCCAGGCGGTTTGCTTGATCAGTTTGCCGAGGACTAGGTTAATTCTTCTTTATGAATATGAAATACTTGAAGTCAAAATTCAAAATATGAGTCCCAGGACTCACCAATATTCCAAGGAACGGGATAGCTTATGAGCTTGCTAGTCTGGGTGATAAAATCGCATCGCAAAGAAATATATTTTGATGGGAGGGTATAAATTTGATCAGATTTATTCCATTTAGTAAAGCTAGAAATTTGATAGTTCAAAAATCGTAGCATTAAGGCTAAGGGAAATAAAAATGTACGACAAGATGTAAAATATTTCTTTATACATTAGAACTCACACTATTACCTAATTTCAGTTATCATAAATGCACTTAGATTGACGCATAAACATCACACGACAAAAAAAAAGAGTACACGTTGAAACTAAAGTCACTCTAAAGTAATTCTTATACATTAAAGGTAAAGTTTAATTATGCATGAAGGTAACGAAGTATCGATGGCAATCAAGATAAATATTCATAAATGTTTGAAAAAAATTGTAGCATGAAATTTCCCAACCCATTAGTAGTTTCCCAGGTATTAGTATTTTACTAGATCTAGAAATCTAAATTAAGAATCGGGTGATAATATTGGCAGAGACTGTAGTAATATGTTTAACTCAAGTGTATTGTTCAAAACTTCACCCTTATATTTCTTTTGCTGCTTATATTGATTCGTTTCTCAGGCAGACTGCATGTTTTCTAATAATCTAATTATTGTAAGGTAACTAGTGTGAGACTATTAAATCGTGTTATGAAATGCTCTTAAACAGAGGGAAGTATTCAGGTTGGCAAGTTATATGGAGCAAGAATTTAGTTAAATATTATCGTGGCCGGAGTGGGACCTGCCAGAGATTTATATGCGGGGGTGGGGGAGCTGCAGCGATATTTAACTTGGTGGCTCGTTGCGGCGGATTTTAATCTACATGCACAGGGTTTTTACCCTCGTTTCTCCCTCGCGGAACTCGAGAAAAGACTGCACGATAAAAACATCTTGTAGCTAAGATTTACTTCTTCAGCCACATATTCAAATTATCAAGAAATTTGTTTTTCTTATTTTAAAACTTTAATGTTTTAAAAGTTTTATGTTTTCTCCGTTTCCAAATTAATGTTCGGATTATTTGCAACAGTGGCGTACCAATATATTATGAACTCTTCACTTTTGTGAGTTTGTTCTTATTTTCCAGTACGGTGTGAAATGAAATATTTAGTAATTCAAAGAATTCATATTATTAGTAACTTGTCACAAATTATTTGGGATTAATTAGTCACATCCTTGTTTGTCTAAGAAGCTAAATATTGTAATCTTGCAAGTATATTTTAGCATCAACTGATACAGAAGGTCAGATATTATACATCAAAATAGCTTTAATAAGATATATTTGATGTAACCTCCTTATGATTAAAACGAGTATGGATCAAGTCAGAAAATAACTTGGCTCGCTGGAATCTCACATTGCAATGCTTAAAGACTTATGGAAAACTTCTCTGTAGGTTGTCTTGGTTAATGAAATCCAATATGATTCTAATATCTTCCATGTTCATCTTTCCGTTGGTCTTGCTGGTGTTCTCTTTCATTTGGTCTTTACGACTTTAAAAATCTCGCTATATTTGCATCCTACTGTTTGAGCCATTTATTGGAGCTCATCAGATTCTATTGTCATCTTTTAGTATACCTTAGATTCTGAAGGTTTTCCTAATTTATACAAATAAACCTTTTCTCTGTAGAAAAATGTCGCAGCAACTATCTCCAAATAATAAATTTTCTACGTTGTTAACCGCACTAAAGCGTCCTATGAAAATGTAAAATTAACCAAAAAAGTGATCTGAGTTAAATGTTACAATTGTCACAAATTAAAAAAAAAAAACTAGATTGTGTACCAAGGGAAATTGTAATTTAATGACTTTTATTTCTTTTAAATACAATATTATCATTATAACTATAATTTAGTAATATAAAACAGTAATGTACCGTAGCTAATCACCCTAGTGGCTAATGCTAAGCTAAGTAATGTAAACAATATTCACATTTAAAGAGGCCCTCTTCTCAATCCACAAACTTATCTTACATTTAGGAGCGCAAGAAAATCAGTTTTCAGGTCCGAACTTGTATGCAATTTTACCCTGAATATATCGGAAATTGTTATTTACCATTCCCCAATAATTATTAATATTAATTAGACACTATTAGTTATTAATTTAAAATAATATTGAATAGGTTGAAAGCTCATGTAATCAGTTATTTGTAACTTTTAATGCTGAAGTATAAAAAAATAATACCACAGAAAGATTTTCTATAAATAACCGAGCGATCATTAACTGTGATTTTCTATATATTTGAGACAAATTATATAGATAAATTTGCATGTCGTTGTTAAAAGTTGTTTTATGGCATGAAAGGGTATTTTATTAATATACGTGTACTATTAGTAAGATGACATATGCTGGGAATTTATCATTATATTTGTATAGAAGACAAATAGCGTTCAAAATTCTATTCAACTAATTCATTATAGTCTCGGACAGGTACAAAATGAAAAACATTAAAATTATGTCATCTATATTGAGGTGTCAAAAATATTAATTGCGGCATACAAATACTATATACTCTTTTTTTATTTAAAGGTAAGCTTAATAAATACAATGCAGTGATTTATTGCAGGGATTTGGGTAATAATATAGGTTTACCAGTAATCTTTTATATATTTTTTATAAGTCTTAGAAGTCATAAAAACGACTTGCTCATATATAGATCATTTAATGAGATGAGATTGTAAAAAATCTAAGGAAACTTAACTATTGATTAGTTTTATAAACTTTAAAATGTAGATATCTGCCTAAACGTTTAAACCTTCCTCCACCATTATTGATAATGTTAAATGCAACTTGAACTCTCATAAGCATGAGAGGTAAGCACCTCTTACTAAATCATAGACGTCAAATTCAGAATCGTTTAATTTTATGAGAAGTTTGTCAACATCTACGCTATAATCTTCAGTATGTTGACCTGTGCAAATTGAAAAATTTTCAGGTATCGATGATATTCGAAACATATATTTAGTTTCGAAGCTGGTGGTCTCATATTACAAATATAGTAGACAGTGTAGACAAGGACTTTGCGCGATGCGTTAACATCTTATTCACGGTACCATGAAATTGATTTAAATGAAAAACTATCTATACACCTAAAAGTTTGTTTACATGCTATTATATTATTAATACATTTTATGTAAGTACTCATCTCAATAAACTTTTTAGTTAAGTTGGTAATTCTTAGGTAAACAATAGAACGTGTTACGAAAAACAAAAAATTCGACGGATGATTGTACTTTAAATTAGTACTTACATTGACAAATCAACTGTCGTTGAGAACGTTAAAAGAAAATTAATTTAACAATTTATTAATTAATCTAAATTAGAACATTGGTAACTGAGAATAATTATTATTTGATATTTAATGTTTTTCACCTGTTGGCTTTGAGCATATTCATTCAACTATGATTATTTGTTCAGTCTCCCAAAAAAACATTACAAATGTAAATTTGGCCGCCTTTTTTTATCCAAGAAACAAGTGATATCCTCTTAAAAACATGAAATTACGAAAAGATCGAGTAATTGAGCAGGCCGAGAAATTTGATTGTCTTACTCATCACATACGCGTGCATTGTCGTGCATAAGAATAAAATTCGTTCCAACAATGGCTAGATTGCAGGTTGAAGAACTTTATCCACATAATGAGTTGTTGTCAAAAAATTTGCCTCCAAGATGTGGTTCGTTTCTCCATCCATTTAATTTCAAAGGCCCCAGGATACGATCTAGTTGTGGGAGAAATCTTGAAACATTTGCCTCGCAAAGCTGTTGTTTTATTAACTACAATATACAACAGTATTTTACAGTTAACCCATTACCCCATCCAATGGAAATATGCTCAAATCATAATGATCGCAAAACCAGGGAAACCTCCTACAGAGCCAAGTTCATACCGTCCAATTAGCCTGCTACCCATACTGTCTAAGTTATTTGAAAGACTCCTTGTACATAGAATACAAGAACTTTCAAATCCTGATGAATTTATTCCTCACCAACAATTTGGATTTCATCAGCACTACTCGACAACGCAACAATGCCATCATATTGTAAATAAAATAAGATGCTCCTTAGAAGAAAAGGAAATGTGCGTTTCTGTTTTCCTCGACGTCGAGCAAGCGTTTGATAAGGTTTGGCATGACGGCCTTTTATATAAATTGAAAACCCATATGCCTAGTCAAATATATCTCGTTCTTATGTCATATCTAACCGACCGACTCTTTCAAGTTAAAATTAATTCCACAACTTCAGAATAGCATCCTATCAAATCCGGCGCACCTCAAGGTAGTGTCCTTGGTCCATTCCTTTACCTCCTCTTTACTGCAGATATACCTACTAATAATGATATCCTAATGGCCGCAATTGCTGATGATACGGCAATTCTAATATCAAGTGCAGATCCAGACAGAGCTTCCAACAAACTCCAAAATTATCTACAACTACTCCAAACCTGGCTTGAACGTAGGAAAATCACAGTAAACGCCGATAAATCCGCTCAAGTTACTTTCACAGCAATGAAACAGCTCTGTCCACAAGTCTACATAAATGATGCTCCGATTCCACAAAAATCCGAAGTAAAGTACTTAGGACTTCATTTAGACCAAAAACTAATTTGGAAAAGTTATATTAAAGCCAAATGAATGCAACTAAATCTAATAGTTAGGCAAATGTACTGGTTACTTGGTAGAAGGTCACAACTCTCACTAGTAAGTAAAGTACTCCTTTACAAAATCATCCTAAAGCCTATCTGGACCCTCGGAGTCGAACTCTAGGGCTGTAGCAAACCTTCCAACACCAATATACTAAAATGCTTTCAATCCAAAACCCTTCGAATGATCATAGACGCACCATGGTATGTTTCGAACTAAACATCCATACCGACTTCAGAATTCCATTCATCACTGATGTCATTAATCTCCATGCTACCAGAACAAAAGAAAGAAACTCTGCACATGACAGCCAGATCATAAGACAATTATACCAACCACCATTAGATGCAAGACGTCTCAACAGGAACTGGCCCGAAGACCTAGGTGACTAGGAGAAGATATGGAGAGCTCTCAATGGACGGTACCCAATGCAAGTCGTGCACCACTCAATAAATTTACTATTTACTCTATTGTTGTCGAGTAGATTGTAAATAAACTGTATAATAATAAAATTTAATTCACAGTTTTGCATCTTTAACTACGTTTCCCCTGCACATTCTTCAAGACCATTTTCAACATAGGTTGTCTCCATAATATTGTATTTTCTTAATCAAGGTGTACCCAAACAGTGTTCCATCTGTGAACAAAATTGGGTTCCATGGTGCAATAACTCACCAGAGCATTATATTTGGCGGTTGGTTAAAATCACTTCAAATATCCCTTCATATTTGAACCTTTCTGGCATTGACAATGGATTTAAAATTCTTAATAGAATGCAGTCTTGAAGAACTATCTTCTTCATTATATGAATGTGTAAAGGGAGAAGATGAAGCAAGGCTTCCATTGCTGCTGTTGGACAGGTGTTCATTGCTTTTGTAAGTCCAAAATATACCAACCATTGCATTTTTGACAACTTGTTTTGTTCTGTTGTATATTGTATCTTTACGACCACACCAGTGTGTTGGTGACAATAGTAAGTAAGTTAAGTATAAGCAGTAAATAATTTTTAGTTTTACCGAAGTTTTGCCGAAGAGTCGCTGTTGCTTTTTGTGTAATTCTTATTAGCCGTGCATTTTAGATAAATTTTTTTATCTAGAATTACATACACCTAAGTATTATAACTTCTTTGATAAGTCAATCTGTTTAGTTGGAGTCATTAATGCAAGCTTTCTTTTTATTTTCTAAATAACACAATGACTGTTATACTTAAACGCTTAAATCTTCTGCCACCATTATTGATAATTTTAAGAGCAACTTGAAACCATTCTCTCATAAGCACGAGAAGTAAGCACCTCTTACTATAATGACTAAATCATAGACGTCAAATCCAGAATCTGTTAATTTTATGGGAAGTTTGTCAACAATTACAGAGCATAACAAGGATGATAGTCATAGGACTCCTCCTTGTAGACATCCCTTCATGGCTGTTACTGTTACTGAATCGGTTCCCTTGGTAGCTTTATTTTACAAATTTTGAGAATGGAGTAACTTCATCTTATAGTTGGAGGCTTAAACCCTTAAAACGTACAAATGGCCTATTCAATGTCATCCAATTTAAGTATAATCATTGTGTAAAGGAATAATATAAAGAGGCGCAACCGAGCAGGATTTAGTATTTTATTTTTTTGCTTAGCTTCAAGATTGTCATAAATTTTTAGTGCTATAATATTTATAATTTGGCCGCGGAGTCCTAAAAACTGACAAATACAATAGGTACTAAAATCTCGAACCCTGCACGGTTGCGCCTCATTATTAATTCTTGCTGTAGGATCATACTATTGGTATGATATATTGCAAAAATATCAACGAAGTCTTACTTCTTCCGCTGCTCTAAAAAACTATGTATCCTCAGTAAAAATCTAAATACCAAAATTGTACAGCCAAATGGTCTGACCAACTAAAATTATTTGATAGAAGAAACTGTGTTTAAAATTTAAAGCAGTTATTTTTTGGAAACAACTTGCTAAGTATCATAGTTCCTCTATATAAAAATAATTGAAAGAAATAAATTACAGAAAATGCGCTGAGTACGTATGTTATTACATCAAATTGACCGAAATATTTAATGAAACGTAACACTAACTAACTAACTAACCTGTCAATGAAGGTAGCTTTGGGTAAACACTAATAAACACGACTAGTATTCGCGAGTAGTAAAAATACTCTGAACATATGGAACTGGTCTTAATTTGACCAGTTGTTTGGATCTATAGCTTATATATAGTTAATTATCACAACAATTTGTGAGGAAGAAAAAATTAAACTAACAGTATTATTAATTGATGGACCAATACAATAGATAATGTCGTATACTTAAATTATTGTGAAAAATAGGATAATAAGCAAGGGAATTATTCTGACCTCAAAAAGTTT
Organism: Rhagium mordax; assembly: GCA_963680705.1. NCBI lineage: Eukaryota > Metazoa > Arthropoda > Insecta > Coleoptera > Cerambycidae > Rhagium > Rhagium mordax. The sequence goes on along the minus strand of OY796659.1, from coordinate 16,675,230 downwards.
ATAAAACATATATACACTATGACTGGAAATGCTATATAAATGAACTGGAATGATGAAAAGGTGGGGAAATAACGACATTTGGTTTGGATTCCGCATGCACCAGACTTAAATCTGAGAATCGGAAAAGGGCTTTGCTAGAGGAGGCAACTAAGAAGAATAACTCGCTTTATTGTGTCATTTTTCCTATTCCCTTTTTCTTATATCCACTCCGTATGTTGACGATTTGTATATTCACTAAGATAAGTGTATTAGCTTGTATTTGCACCAGTAATAGTTATTTTTGATGCTAGTTTGCGAAATGCCATTTTTGCATTCGAGAATGAAAGTTTTTTGCGAGCAAGAGCTAGCAAAGAAAATCATTCAAGAACGCAAAAGAATTTCGTAATAGACTATCAAACAACATTCTTTTGAAAACTGTATCCCACAGTTCAAGAATTACTAAAAATATGAATCTTCATATTTTACATCCACCTACAAAAATCAATGAAATTATAGATCTCTATAATTTCATTGATTTTTGTAGGTGGATGTAAATAGCTATTTGTATCACTAGGGAGGAAAGTGCCACTTTTCCTCCCGTGGGTGAAGTTCACTGCCCGACGCGAAGGGAGGAAAAAGCACTTTGATCCCGTGTAATACATATGATTTTTTCTCCTACCTGTATAATTAACTTATATATGTAAATAGATCAATTATTTGAATTTATTGAAACTATTTATTGAGTAAATAAATAAAAACAAATCCTTAAATATATCTTAAATACATTATTTTTAGATGTTAGAATTATTGGTTATATTTACTTTCAATGTGCGATCCACTTTCCTCCCTCATATGGGGGAAGAAAATACTTTCCTCCCTAGGGAGGAAAAGTGGCATTTTCCTCCCTCATATGAGGGAGGAAAGTGTGTACTTTCCATTATGGTAGGAGGAAAAATCATTTACATCATTGATGTAAAAGACTTTTACATTCTGTAGACAAGAAACTGTCGTTTTGACACTTAATAAATATCACGTCAAAGTTAACTTTTAATGACAGTTTTCGAGAAAAAATACTTTGAAACCTATCAGAAATAGTCGAGTAGTTGTATTTAATAAATTACTTGTCTAATTCTCAAAAATTAACTAGCCTGTTGTTTCTGACAGTTTGCAAATTATTAATAAGTGCTATATGTTTAAAATAAAAGTAGAGTTCCTAAAATTGAATATACAGAGGGTGTCCCGCGTAAGAGGCTCACTCTTCTAGCTTTATTATTAAGCTAAAATGAAAAACCAAAATCTATTCGCGTGTATTTTAACGTGTAGAAATCTGATTGCAAAACCGAATAAGCGATAAAGCCTCTAATGTACGAGGTATTGTTAAAAAATTGATTTTCCCAATTTTTTTCACCCTGTATATACTTACGGAAATCGATATGGTACATTATTGTCAGTAAAAAGGCATATACCATTCATATATCTAACTTCCGGTTTAGCCGGGAAAGCCAACATCCGAGAACATTTTGGCGACAACCTGTATGTTATGAAATAATTGAAAAGTAGCAAATCTACTAACTATATAACACATGTCCATCTTTAGTAGTTTTCTTATTCCGTAGTTTCAAACTTTTTGTGCGAATTTTTAGAAAAATATTACAATTTGCTTATTTTATTACTTTATCGAATTTTGTTCCAATTTCTCGAAATCACAATGCAATGATATTGTTTGTTCCAACAAACTTTTCATGCGCTAGTTTTGTACCAGTTTATGAATCACTTTATACTTAACAAGCGCTAACAATTAAATAGTTTCAAACTAGTTAAAAATATACAGTGCGATGATGGAACGCATCTCTACTAAGTAGAACTGCCTCCAGAGCCAAGACTTTACAAACTATTTATTTTGACGTGCTGGAAAATTGAAATCTAAATCATCTTCCCTAGACGCAGATGCTAGAAAGTCGCTTTTGTCTTCTAGGACACTCAGAATATTTAATTATTAAAGAAAGAGCACCAAAATATATTTTTTTTTTTCAGCAATAAAACAATTCATAATCTTTGACTGTTTAAAAACCAGTTTACGTACCAGTCCGTCCTACGTTCGAACATCCGACTCCTAGATAATTCGTAGTCTCGTTCAAGAGTTTGCTGGAACGTCTATTATTCCCGACAATACGTAAACTCGTTATTCCGTGTGTTGGAACAAACTTGATGGTATGAAATTGACTAAACGAAATAAAATTCGGTTTAAATCGAATAAAAACTAAGAAATATATGAGTGGGTTACCCTGTATATCATATTACTTTCTTCTCGAGATGGGATTCTAAGCAAAAAATGCAAAATAATTTTTTTCCGCCGATCGGCCTTTGTTTTGGAGATATCGAGGTTCAAACTTTTGAAAGATATAATTTCAAGTTTCACAAAAAACTAATAGTAGGCCATTTGAAAACACTGTATTTAATCACTGTAGGGTTACACAGAAAGAAAGACCATTACTTTAACTCACAACTCATGTTCGAAAAGTCCACCGCCAGCCGCGATGTTGCGGCAACGTAAAATCACTGAATTATATAAACTGCAGCAAAATCTTCTTCATTTTCAATTTGAAGTACAGCATTCATAATTTTGTGTCGTAATTGCTCTCCATTGTAAATTTCCTCTACATAAACTTTAGTATTGTGACAACTGTCAACAACTAGTAAATAAGTCTTTTGTTTCAAAGCAATTTCCATGGCTTACTATTAATTTTATGAGCAAAAATTGTAAATTTAGTAAACTTCATGCCTCGATATCTCCAAAACAAAGGCCGATCGGAAAAAAAGTCGCATTTTTTGCTTAGAATCCAATTTCGAACACGAATATTCATTTTTCGCCTCCTGGTATAAATCACCCTGTACAATGAATCTATGGTGTTCTAATTTGGGAAGGTTCATTTAATGTTAAAGATGAATGTAGCAGTTGAACAGAACTGAAATTAAAATTTTAAATAATTTGTCTACTCTCTTCTTGTAATCAATTTATTAGTTTATCTTGGATTCACAAATTTTAATTGAAACGAGTAGAAACAGAAGATCAAAATAATGTGGAGTTATTCAAACTGGTTTAAAAATCGTTTAAATTTGAATTGAATTTCACCCTCTTTTCCCAGTTAGGTTAGCATTTTCATTTAATTTTTATACCAAAGTATTAAAGCCGTAAACGGGGAATAAAAATATTCCAATACATTGCAGAGTTGGGGTTTCGAAGGCGAACACTGGGGGAGGCGCGTGCAAAACTTTTTGATTGACAGCTGAGTCTGTCCAATCACAAGGCCGGAATACTGATGAGGAATACGTCAATCACGCATACAACCCTGCTGATGCCGTACTCTAGACGACCTGGAGATCTCCCTCGAAACAACTCCACGTCACAGACACATATTTTGTAGCTACATCATAATTTTTATTACATTTTAAGACTTTTTGTCATTTTATATTACTTTTTATTTGTACAGTGAAATTGACGGTATATACACGATATTTTTTTAAACCTTATTCGCTGTGATGTTATTAAGTAAAAATGTTTAGACCAGAATTGGAGCCAATACTAAATACACTGATATACAAGGTGTCTCGTAAGTAAGTGGACATAGCAACTACGTGCAAATCAAGTCAAAATAGGACGGTTAACCTAAATTACATTTATACCTAGTTGAATTTCCGAGCAGATATAGTATCTCTATATTTTGGCAACTGTTTGATTTACAAGGCTTCAATTTGGCACACAATTTAGGCATGTTACAGACTTTAATTAATACTTAATTACTTAAGTTGAAGGCATTTGAAGCGCTACACGGTGTACCGCTAAAATTCCATAGAACTTTTTCATGTATCAATTAATTTGCAAAAGTTTTATTTATGCAGAATTTAATTTTGAAATTATTTTTATTTACTTAAATTTTTTTATATAAAACTTGATAACAAATAACTTAAATAGGATTTCAATTGCAAATTACTCTTCCATTCATCTGAGAATCTTTTCTGATGATAGAAGGCTGGATCTCCTTGGGGTGTAACATAGTAGTCATATTTTGACCTTAACTACATGTATTTGTTCTATGTAGTTACTTTATGTCCAATTATATACCTACGTTTTCTACTGCTCTAAGAAATCATAAGCATTATCTACAAATTAGATCCAACTTACACAGTTTAGATAAAGTTTTAAATTGAATTCATAACAATTCATTATTATTTATTAAAATAAATGTAGCAGTACTTATTAATATACCACAGCCTTATTTGTTACAAAAAAATAATATTGTACTATGCTTTAGCGACCATTTGCCACATGATTTCATTTAATGTGAAAATTAACTATTTTGACAATTATTTTAGTTTTACTCTTGTCATTTTATGTTTTCAGTAGTAGTAGTATTAGTTATATATTTTTCAATAGTTATTGAATTCAAATTATTGATTCCGATTTCTTGTATGCAAGTATTATTTATCAGTGCTTTTATATATAACATAATAAAAATAAAATTTTAATTTGGATCATTAATTATCTCATATAATTAAAAAGTATTTTATTTTTATCGAACTGGGAGTTATTCCATGTTTATTGGTGTTCATCAATGAATTAAAATTAAATTCATTACTGCAGTTCTAGATATTATTGATAAAGTTTGACATGTTTCCTATTTGTGAGTGATAAAGTACATCAACAGCTGTCACCAGGTGAAATTTAATATCATAGTAGGTACCTCGTCATTGAAATAAGTTTCCCTTCACCAAATGTTGCATGAAATTTATTAAACTAAAACAAATCCTGCTACTTGATTTTAAAACTAACTTTTCAGATAGCATTTTCTTTGAAAACGTCGCAAATGTTTCAAATTTAAGACTATTTTTGACAAATGGCTGTTAAGTTTCATATTTGAGCAGAATGTCATCCCTCGCTCCCCCATGATATTATACCACGATGCGATAGAGGGGAATGCATCTAAGAGAATTGATTATAATTCGTAAGTTAAATTTACGAAGTGACCTAAATATTATCGACTGTTATATGACTTTAGTTGCTTAATTAACATAGGTATGATTAAATATTCCCTATTATATTATTATCGATTATAACTATATATTTTTTCTACGTTCAACTACTTATACTTATATAGTAAATACGTGACGTATTAACTAACGTAACATCCCATCGATCTATCAAAAATATCAAATTTTACAAAGAAATATTCATTTGACTACATTTTCTTTATCCTGTAATTCAATTGTTTATTTAGGAATATTCTGTTGAAATTAAAGTTGTTTGATAAACTACAATTACTACAATTTCAAAAGAAGAAAATTAAAACTATCGCATTAAAATGTATACTAAATTTATTTGGAGGTCTAAATAAATGGATACCGTCCATTATATCCATATTCATAATAATTATTAGTAAATTATATTTAAACAAAAATGATAATAACCAATCGTATTATACAGGTTGTTTCAATATTTCATATACACGTACTATGGGTAAGTTCTTGACTAACCTTAACTTATCTTATTCCAAATTGATTCGTTTTAGAAACGCTAGAGGAGAGTTGAAAATTTTAATTTATATTAAATAACTCTCAAATGTTCTGATAATTGAAATGGAATAAAGTGAGGATCCAGTTCAGTGTCATATAATATGCAATATTGAATACATTCAAAATAAATAAGTAGGTAGGTATTATAAAAAAAAGTCGATTACAAATTTATCTAAATTAAACTGCATTATAATTATTTTTGCCATCAAACAAATTCATAGTAAAATAAGGAAATTAAATACGTTGGTGATTAACAATAAAAAATTCCAATTGTATTAAAATAGATTATGGATAAGAGAAATTAAATTTTTTTATTAAAAGTTGAAAATATTGTTTGTACTTATTTACTTGGTTGCGAAGATCGATGGTTTGAATCCCTTCTAGGACAAATTAAAAATTTATTTGTAATTTGCTTCGGAGTTAGAAAGGAAACTGTCGATGACCTAGATGTAATTCGAAGTACACAATGAACTGTAGATCCTCGTCTCTCTTACCTAACACAAAATCCTAGAAATTTCCGGGGATTACTTCGGTGAGTTGAGAGGCGGATAAGAAAACATTTCCAGACCCACTAAAATCTAAGTGAATAAAATTTATATGAATGATACAGAGAAGCTACACTTGATTGGATTTATGGTAAATCAACATATGAAAAAATAATGGTATTTAGAAGAAAAGACGTTTAAACAAACCTATAATTTAAACCAACCAACTTCTTGCAGATCCACCTTAGACATGTATAAAATTTTAAAACTGAGTGAATTTTTTTATTAATTCGATTGTTTATTCGAAAAAATTATTGAAACAAAGAAGTTATAATAAACTTTACGCTTGTTTAAATGGATATTTTTACATTTTTATAGAGAAAATTGAATTTTCTCCAAGATAAAGTAGCACTATAACTGCTTCCGACTTAAAGATGCTTTTTTATGATTTCCGAAGACTGCCATGATTTATGAATCGAAACAATAGTTGTATCAGATGTCAAATAGTTTAAATTGTTGTGAGCTATAACTTGGTGTTTCTTCACTCACAATAATGCGTAGAACTTAATATCAATATCTAAATAATAGTCAACTATTGTTTCTATTCTAATGACAATCTTCGCAAATCATAAAAAACCTGTAGGTCGAAACCAGCTAATTTAATAATAGTGCAGAGGATTTTTAAGAAAATTCAATTTTCAATACAAACATGTATACGTATTATACAGGGCGTTGAATTTAAACAAACATAAGGTTTACAACTGTTTTGTTTGATCAGTTATTTTTTTAATAAATATTCGAATCTATTGTAGTTAGATACACACAGAATGATTTAAATTTTCAACTTTAATAATGCCAACGTCGCCTCCAGTCGATCATGAATGATATACATGCCATATAAGGATAACATAAGAATGATTTTACCCCATGATTATTAATAGCTAATGCGTTTATAAACGGCCAATAGTTAAATAGATAAACTTTCTTACTAGTCTCTAAAGAAATATTATTGCTTTAAGGCTAGTGGTTTCCATTTTACTTGAATTATTTTCCATTAAACCGTCAAATTTTGAAAGATGAATTTACTACAATATCATTTACTACAACTGTAACTCTACAAAAGGAACACACCGACAGTATTATCATATGGTGATTTTTTATTATGAAAGGATATTTTTAAGGCACTCTTAACCCAACTTTTACCAAAGGCATAACAAAAACCAAATTTTTGTTTTACAATATTTATTTATGCTTCATACACTTTCATTTAGACATGCCAAAATTAATATGACAAAAAATTGGCAACACATATGAAGTAAAATGGTAAAATTATTTGCTATGATAAATTTCAAAACATTCGTAATGTATATTATGTAGGTTACACTTTTTCCACATAAATATAGTATGGTTGTGACAGATTTTGCACCTACGTCTTACTTTATTTTCACTTTTGGTTATAAAATGGCCCATATTCTCAAACCGAACTTCATTTACAGCCTAAGACGTTGAAGGTTTTGACATATTTTCCGATTTCATCAATCTTGTTGCATTATCTGATTTGAAATCTGAGAGATTTTTCTTCCTTGACCACATTAAATATTTTCCATGATTTTACTAATACAGTATCCACTATAATTTTAAAATGGGGCCACCACCATTTTTTTCCAGAAATACCTATCCTGTAATTGGCAATTCCATTGTCGTGTAAATCGACGACATCCATATATTTATTTTAGATTATTACAACATTCGGCTGATTTATATATTTATGTATTTCTTCTCTTTTCTATTATATTTTTTGTGAATTGAAATGATTACTAATAATTACAGTGACCACAGAATTGTCGTTTCTAGTCAGATATACAGGGTGAATACCAATAACTCATTTTAATTTTAAGGGATGGTAGTTCCCTTAATGGTAAGGCCATATACCAAAAATAAAAAATATATACCCTGTAGTTTCGAGAAAGAAAATAAATTAAAATGCGTCAACATTTTTAGAACTTCGTAACTGACCTATCTCAACAGAAAATAAATCAGGATAGGGCTTTGCCTCTGGCATTCACCTTGTTTTTTGCAATCATAAATTCTCTAGTTTTTGCTGTCACTGTCAATTAACTTGTCTCCGACCGCAAATTTATGAAAGACCGTCGAACGGCGGCTTAACTTTATTAGACGTTTTTTGTCATGTTTTCTACGTTAGAACTTGGAGTCTGTTGTTGTTCACCCCATAGTGGGTCAGTAGAGCGACGAAGCGGTACTCAAAAGTTTACCAGAATTTTACGTAGGGTAGGTCAGTTTTCAACTTTCTTTTTTATATTTTTTTATTGGTAATTTGTGTTATAAATATCAACAGATACCCCCTCTTAAAATTAAAATGAGTTATTGGTATTCACCTTGTATGCCTGTACTTTTATCACACCATTAACTTTTTTTGAGAGGAACTTGGCAGTTTCCAAAGGACATCCGTTGGTTCTCTGTTTCCGTATGGCTCCACTAGCAAAATACCTCAGTCAGTACACAAAACAACTCATAAGAGGACTAAAAGGTTATCAAATATATTTGGTGTTTTTTGGAGATATTTACAATAAAAAATCGAGAACTACTTGGCCCCTTGCCAAGAGAAGATTATTCTTTGTTTGTATTGGCGCGTGCATATGGAATAAATTTATAATGATATCCGTTTGAAGAACATAAACACCAGAGTTTGAAACTAAATCTTACTGGTTTTCCTTTCATATACATTTTACACGAATGTCTTCCAAAATAAGGTATCTGTTCATCGATAGATAAACTACATGAAAATATCCCAAACTGTAAGTTTCGTTGGTTTATAAATATCATAAGTAGTTAGTTTGGCGAATTTATCATTTCTGTCTGGCTATTATCAAGTTCTTTTTTTATATTGTAAAATTTATTTCTACTCATGCACTTTTTGACGATGTTCAGTCCCTTATCCTCGTCCATAGACCAATAAAACTGTGTTTGGGGTAAAAAGTGGTATCCCGAGAGAATCAGTATGCCTATAAAATTGAGCAAATCAGCACGATTGAAGCTAAACTCATGCCTATTGTTATCTAGTGCATATTTTATTGAGTAACCAATAATCAAATCCAAAACCTCGTCATCAAAATACAAAAGGAATAATTCCAGAGGTGATTTGCCTTCTAACTGAACTCTCAGTTGTTCTATATTTTGATATTTGGAAGATTCTGGGCATGAGTTTGGTATATTACAGCCTTTCACCCACTTCAGAACATATAATGCGGATTTGGAAGACAACAATCTTCTTAGCTTCTCAGCTAAAGTTTCGTCATCAGATTCATCATCAGAAAAGTGAACTATATCGGTACCTCAAAAGTTCCTACAATGTCTGTATTCGAAAAGGCCTTTCCAACACACAAATCATCATCGATGTCTTCCTTGTCAGTCAATTCGTCCACATCGGGCGGAATATAAATGGCCTAAATTTCTCCTAATACAAAACAGCCGAATCACGAAAGATATTACTAAAAGTAAGATAATATAATTTACCTGTTTCATTTTACAAATCCTCTGCGGCCTCCTCCACAGCTGCTTCTAATGTTTTTTGTGTAAGAAAATTCATTTTCACAAAACTATACTTACACACAAAAACAAACAAACAAATGAAACTGCATACGAAATTTTATATTCGGCTTGCCAGTGAATTTGCGCAGAAACAGACTTGTTGATATATGCAACTCAGAATATAACATTTTATTTATTTATTAACACTTTTTAATATTTGAATCCTAAACAGAACGAATATTTCCTTTTTTTATCATAAACTGGAAAAAATCATTAATTTTTTTGTTAAGATTTAAATATATTTATATTTGACTCTAACTAGAAAAATATAGTTCTTTGAGTCTTATGTCAGTTTGTTTCCTCTTTTTCACTATGTGCTCTTTCATATTAAGTTATTCTAGGTGTATTTCAAGATAACGAATTTATGATGACTGTGGTACTAAAGTATTGCTAATTGAAACTGGAAGATATTGGCCTTCTCCCAAAGTGAAGGTTACTTGTGCAGATTTAGTCTCATTGATGTTTATTTTCCTTTTTACGGTCCATTGTTCTAAAAGGTTTAGGTGGTGCTGAAGGTAAGTTGTTGCAGAAGCTGGATCTTCATGACTGGATAGAATAACGGTATCGTCAGCAAACGTTCCGTTTTCCGTATTTACTGTCGTTGAGAGGTTTGATGTATACAGCAGGTAAAATATTGGCCCCAGGATGCTGCTCTGTGGAACTCCGGACGTGATCGGAAAGTGTCTAAGACCGTAAGACGTCTTGCTGTATACAATTCAGAAACAGAGTTATGGCGAACCATTAACTCTGGTTCTGAATTGTCGATCAGTTAATTAGGTCTTAAATAATATGACGTAGATGAGAGACATTTTACTTTGAAAAGGAGGCCTTTATATCACTGTCGAAGGCCCGATTTATGTAAAAAAATATAGAATAGTAGTATTTTTCATCTTCAAGAGATTTGTTGATCATGTAGACGACGTGGCATTGTTGGGAGGTTTGAATGAGAATGACGAAAAAATTGGTGATGTGGAATTTTGCCTAAGATAGGATTTATCCTATGGTGTAAAAGTTTTTTAAGGAGTTTAGATACAGTGTGATATACTCATAGAATGATGCGGCTTGTGATTCTCTTATATTCATTTTCAGTTTGTTAATCAGACGGTTGGATTCAGTTTTATCTAATGGGCTAAGGCTTTATTGCTGTTTTCTCCTAGCTTTCCGTTTTTCTATTATTAGCCGTTTAATTTCAAATGGTATATTTACAATTTTCTATTTGATATTTGAGGGACGTGGGCTTGCTCCGCAGCTTCTTGTAATGTCAGAATAAATTTTTTTGTACCTACAAGTTCTTCAGAAATTTTTCTGTATACTTCCCAGTCAGTTTTTGATGAATGGAGTCTGGTTTTTTCGTGGTACTAACTGTTCCAATTTTCGGAGTGTGATCTGATGATAGATCACAATTAGCATCCGTTTCCATGAATATGACAGAAATAAAGAAGTCTAGGAAGTCAGAGGCTTTCGCTGGATCCGTCGGCCAGTAGGTTGGAAAGCTTGTTGAGAGGAATTGAAGGATTTTCGCGAGTTCTCTGCTTTTAGTAGTAATGAGTCGTAAACACTTTAAGGTATTTTTGGAATTATAGTCACTACCGGAAATAAATATGGGTCCAAGGGTTTGGAAGAGGTTACTAAAATCATTCTTTTTGATATTATACGTAGTGGACAGTATACTACAGATAGTGTTATAGTAAGGTAGTGTTATAATTTTCACAGAGAAAATCTTTCTTATATTCATTCATTTGACAGTGGTTAATTGTATTTTTTTATAAAGATTGCTGATCTAGCGTGAGGTGTATCAGCTGGACGTTTTGCATGGTAACCAGCTAATTTGGGGAATAATTGATCAGTAAAGTGGGTTTCGTTTATTAGCATGACATCAATTAATTGTTCTGGAATAAATATTTTTAACTCTTCTTTTTGTTGGATAATGCCATTGGCATTTCATAATGCTATTCTTGGGGGTTTAGCAATTTTTCTTACTTGTTAACATTGTTAGCATGTTTAATACCATGTCGTTTTGTTGAATCAGTTGGTTAAACATGCTTTTGAAATCATCAAGGAATTTACTGATGTCTTCATTATTGGTTATGTTTTAATTATTAGAAGCATCGACTCCATTTTTGTTTCCTTAAATGGCATAGCTGGACCGATAATTTGGTGTTGAGTAGATTACTTGTTGTAGGATAGAGTTAACGTTTGTAACCGTTTGTTGATGGGTAGGATTATTAAAATTTACGAAGGTTTTTTATAGTTATTGATAATATTCACAGCCCTTATAGTTTGCCCGATGCGATCCTCCACATAAGGCACATGTGGCTGGCTTTTCTACAGCTTGTTGTACTGTGAATTCCTGCATATTTCACCCACAGAAAAGGTCTCTTGCAATACGGCTTTGTAAGACCATATAGCCGACATTTCGTACACTGGATAATATTTTTATGTTTTCTTGGTGCCTCAATTTGAATTATGCTGTTTAGTATTTTTGTATATTTCTTAGTTATTATCACCTGGCTTCAAATCTGCAAAAAAAATAGGTTGAGTGGATCTTTAGACGGTTTTTATTTTGCATTGATGATACTTCTGATCTTGTATCCCATAGTAGTTAGGTCTTCGCTGAGGTTATTGATTTTAGTTGCCTAGGTACTTTATGGCTACACGTTTCGCAAGTTCTTCTTAGACTTAGTATGTGTGACGGATAATGTTATTTTTCTTCACCTTAGCGATATTTTATAGGATTCTGAGCTGTTACAATTAATTTCTCTGGTGTTATTGGCAGTACTAGCTGTGTATTTTCTTCGCGTTCTATGATGTCATGTACCTTTTTTATCATTTCTGGAAGATTGGAGCAGCAAAATGTATACTCGTTGCTAATTTTTAGTCACGTGATCGACTATTATGAAGGCTCTGTAGTTGTAACGTGATTCGTCGGGGTGAGTGGCAAAAATCTGCGTGCAGTATAAACGATGTGGACTGGAAGAATTGTTTTGAATGTTTAACAGTTTAGCTGAAGCATAGTTGTAGTTTTCGCATAAAAAGGTCGTAAAATATGTGGTTAAAAAGTACAACTAGCGTACATTATGATTTACTTGTTACCACAGGAATCGCAATTTTAATTTTCTTAAAGGTGTATTTTTTTGAAACCACAGTAATTTTTGAAAAAGTTATAAAAGTGTATTTTTAAATAATTATAATCAAAATGATGAGGCAAGTTTTAGTTTAAATAGTATAGTCAATGTGCTCTGCTACGAATTAAAACAGAGCTTATTTATTTAAAAGTACTTTCCTAATAGCTCCATGACTCTTTATACAACTGTCTTTTTTGAAATATATGTCATAGACGATATAATATTTCTTTTAAATGTTGGCGTTGAAAAGTTGTTTTTTGGGGAAAATTTAACATAGTTAAGTATTGGTCGGTCACTAATCAAGCAAATATTTTAAATTCCGAAAAATCGCGGAAGAGGGTGCGTCCCTAACTGACTATCCCGATCCCATTATATTAACCCTCACCTCATCTAACAAGGGAACTTTACGATTTATAAACTATTCAATATTTAATTCTAAAATAAAATATTCTTTCTGTACGTAGTTTCTACATATTTTTCTGAGAGGCCAAAAATTGTCAAGCGTCTATTCTAGTAAATAAGAATATATTAAAAATAGTTTACCGAACAGTTATATTCAACTTGTGTGGGATATTTTTAAGTTTTTTATTGTGCCACTTCCTCGTCACTCATCAATGAATGACACAACATGATGTGACACCATTGTTTTCTCAAACATCTGTGAAAAGAGCGGTACAAATAAATATAGTGGTATTATTAGCAGATACGCTAGACCGTAACGTTTCTATGAACCCACGCCATTGGCAGAGATATTTAAGAAATTAAGAAAGACTTTTATAAACAATTTAGTTAACAAGCAAATGTTTTTCCAGTGTCTGTTGATTTCTTTTTAATATTGTACACTTGTAATACACTTGTTCATCAAAAAAAAATAATATGTAATTTTAGGAACAGTTTACATGTCACACGAAATGCAATGGTGTTTTTTACATAAATATAACGCAGCCAATTATAGGTTTGAGATGTTTAATAATAAGTACTATTCATTTATTTCTTTGCTCTATTTTCCTAAGGGAAATACATAATGCTTAGGAAAAGCAGGCAAGTGTAGTGATCATGAGTTAGCATCACAAGCACAGTAAGCAAATTAAAGTCATTGACGACTACATTAAAAAGAGGGACTAATTTTTAATTACCAGGAACTACCCATATCAGGCAGAGTGCAAATATCACACCCACAATTTCAATTCCTTAACCACTTTAGAAACGATGTAAGGTGGTAACTTTAAATAATCACGTGTTTGACAAGAAAAACTACTTGGTCAGTAATATAATTCTCTTCAATGAAGATGAAAAAAGGAAAATTATATATGTACCTTAAATGTTTTAGCGCCCATTGAATTAATTTATCAATTTTTTATAAATTTTTTAAGCCATTTTTTTGTGCAATAATGTTGAATAAGGTAACTAGTCTTTGCTTCCCATAATTTAAAAACATACATATTTAATTAGAAACGCATTATACATACATGACATAAAAACATTTTTAATCATCAAAATAAATATATTTAAAAAAAAATCACTCGGGTACAAAAGTACTTCTACTTTTTTCGTATTCTGTCGTCGCATAACTGTCAGGAATATTTTTACAGCAATCAGCACAGTCTGTATAGTATATATTAATGATGAAACTGTTGTGGAAAATAATTAACTCACGTTTAGCAATTAGCACCTCAATAACAATTTGAAATATAACATATGGAGTGATTCCAATACTATTGTCAACATCCTTTCGTTAAGACACAACTAAATATATTTTATTTGTAAATTTTGATAAATAAAATTTATAGTTATTAACGTCATAAGGCCGATATGGGGCAAATATCAGACAAGATTGAAGTTTGTAAAATCGAGGCGAAGCCGAGATTTTACTATCAATCGCGTCTGTTATTTGCGTATCGGCCGTGTGTCGTTCAGTATTTTTCATTATACCATAAATACTTTAATATTTAATGATGATTTGTAAGCCTTGCATTTTTCTTCGATTCATTTATCGGCCTAGGCCGATATTGATGTCCATATCAATGAAGAAGTATCTAAAATATAAAAATTTACTTTTATTTTCAAAATGCTAATGCCGACAATATACCTAAATACACTTCACTAGGCCATATGAGCAATTAAATTTTAAACATTCTTACGATGCTAGGACATAGTATTGACATTATGTAGAACATATAGTGAGCGGCAGATGTGTGAATCGGTTCTTGTGAAATCCAAAATAAGTAGATAAAAAAACTTTGAAAAGTATGAATTGAGTATATTCACGCATGTTATGACTTCGTCTTGATATTTTTTTCACTATTATCTCAAAGAACATGGAGTCAATATCATTTTTTAAATGGCGGTAAGGGTAGTTTTTAAAACTTTCCGAAAAAGAGAATTCTGATATAATAAATGTATCATAAGGCTGTGGTTGCCTGAAAATTTTTGAGATAATTATTGCATGTTTGAACCATGGACAATTAATTTTGTTTTTATGAAAAAGATATTAAATATATCAAATTGTATTGCAGATATTTTTTTTAATTAATTAAAAACTGTCTATATTTTATTTAACTTCCAATCACTAAGGTAATATTTTTTGTAATAATTGTTAAGGTATTCAAGAATAATTCTCGCAAAATTTTTGTTAAGTATTTCATACATTTTTAGAAGCGAAAAATTAGTCTTCTTCAGAAAAAAAACAGTGCCGGTAACATTGCCTTTCCCAAAAGTATCCTAATATTTACAAACCTTTAAAAACTTAAAATGAATGCTAACAAAGTTGATTTTCATTGCAGTTTTTTTTCCTTTATTGTTTTCGTCACGTAACTTTAATAATAATAATTTTTACGTAGGTACTATTTTTACAAACAAATCTGTAAGTTTCCTTTAAAAAAAATTAATAGTAAAAAAACATTTTTAAAAACAGGCTTTTATTTAAATGCTCTAAAAAGAAGAAAATAAACTTTAAATTAAATCAAACCCATCAATTTATTACATTATACAATTTATATGATATAAAAGCTTGTCGCGAGATTTGCCTGTGTAAATAAACAAGAATACAATATTAATCATATAAATTGTATAATGTAATAAATTGATGGGTTTGATTTAATTTAAAGTTTATTTTCTTCTTTTTAGAGCATTTAAGCGAGAATAAAAGCTTGTTTTTAAAAATGTTTTTTTACTATTAATTTATTTTTTATTTTTTAGTTTTTAGTTTTTTTCGTATTCTTCTAATTGCAATTGCAATTTAGTAAGTAAATATGACCCCTTATGTGTATTGTTGGTTGCGGATAAATTTTTCACAAAATGGGAGGAGTTTAACGAAAAATCGATTTTTTTATTTCTTTATTAAGAGCCAGGAGATAAAACTTGCTTTTGGCTAGGTGATGAGCTAGCAGTGAAGAGTTTTAGTGTTTTAACACATTTTTCATTTAATTGGTTTTGAAAATAAACATAATTCAAAGACTACGCTTTCCTAGTTCAACTTTTGCAATTAGTTAGTTTTCTGGAAGCTAAATGTTTTTTTTATGAACGTTACCAAAGTTTTTTTGTGTAAGTATTAATTTGTTCAATTTTCACACCTAATAAATGCCATTTATTTATTTACTTTAGTTGAGATTTGATGTAGGTTATGAAAATTTGATTTCTCATAAGCATCTGCCTTTTATCATCTCAGAAAAGTTTGTTTTTTTGTAATAACCTCTCAAGAGAAGGTAAGTGTGTAATAAAGATTTTTTTGTTACTAAATTTAGGGGGTAATTTCTGTTTAATTTTAGGGTTGTAAGTTCTAAGTTCAGGGACAGTTAGTAAACTTTGGTTCAGGATCTAGATCCCAAGCATATTTTAGAGGAACTAATTTGTGCAAAATTTTGTTTTCCGCTATTATTGTTATTTTTTATAGACTATAAGTATTATCCTATACTAAGAGACCAAACATAGGACCACCTTAATATCTACACCTATGATTAATATCAATTTTGGAGAAAATCCATACAAGGCCAGACCTTTAATATTATCTATCTTGATTTATTTACATTATTTTGGCATATTTTAATATTAATTTCAAATTAACAATTTTTTTTTTGTAAGCGCACACATAGTACTATGGTGGATGCGTTTAGTGTATATTAAACATTGGTTTATTCATTAATTGATTGGTCAATTAAATAATATTACACCGCGTTATAAATATATTGTGTCAACAGATAGTAAGTCATATTATTTTCTTTTGTTTTTTTTTACTCTTTCATTCGATCAGTCATGCTCATCTAAAGATTTACTCAATAATTCACGCTCATTCCGAACCTTTCATATTATACAAGTACGTTGTTTGTAACAACTACAACTAGGAATAGTTTTGTTTCCGTGACTTTCACAAAACTATAGAAATCATTTTACTGAGCGATTTTCTCTAAGTTACGTAGCGCCCTTAATAACTACCATATTATTATAACCTTCCTTACCGATGAACAGCTGCCGCTCGCAAGTATGTACTCCTTGGTCATCAACTTATGTTTTTTAAATTGTGAATAGGTTTGATGACGGAGGAGTACCTCCTACAAACTCACTTAAATATTTTTTCCTCCAGAAACTTCTCTACACATTGGAACAAAAAATGTTTAATGGTTCTAAAGAAATATGATACATACCCAGTAGGTCGTACAATATACTAATACTGGTAAAGATGTTAAAATTAAACAGTTTAACAAATTAAAGAATATTCACCAAAATTCGACATTAAGAATTTAACAAATATTGATACTGGTTGGTATTTTAGATGAAGACAATTGCTGCATATATGTTCAAATGTTTTAATAGTTACTACTCCTTGTACACTTTGCCATTAATTATATTCAATTACTACAAAGGTTCTTCTTAACGAATCATTAAGCTCACATTTGTCTTTAAACATATGACAAACGCTTGATGAGTGTTTGTTAATTGCTTGACAGTGTTTAATTTAAGATCTATATACATTTCCTAAATGTTTAGAAAACTTAGGTCAGTTGTTACACATTTATCATGGAAGGCGTAGAACACTTATAAATAATCACGCATAAAAATGAAACAGGAAACAAACCAATTTCAATTCATCGGATTCAGGATTTTTGCAAATAATTTCTAGAATGAATATCTTACCAGTTTCATTGAATAAAAAGTTTTAAAGTTCTCGTCAGACAGAAATTTTAACTCGTTGACTTAGAAGAGAAGATTGATCCAACAAAAAGCAAATTATAACTGATTTAAACATAAACACTTCAAAGAAATTAGACAACCCCCAAATCCAAAGCCAAGGCTGTCCAGAAGGGGGTTACACATTTGAAAAACGCAGACAAACATCCATAACCACCAACATTGCCAAAGCCGGTGCCTGAGTTCGAACCCAGTCACGATAGGAAGGATTGTTTAACTAGAACTTAAAGCTCGCTAAATATTATATCATTCATTTTTAGTCCTAATGAAAATAATCAAAAACTCGTCGACGTTCTTATTACTAATGAAATAATATAACATATGTAATTTTTATATTTTTTATGTGTTTACTTTAAACAAACAGTCTCTCTTGTACTTGCACTATTGGAGATAATATTATATTAAAATTTCGAACTTCAATAAGTAATGTTCCTGACATATTCATTAATACTTTCTTTAATGCTTATATTCTAGAGTACCTGAAAAAGTTTAACGAAAAGAGCCATTAAACCAATCTTGTTTACGTTTGGAAGTATATTAAATATTCGAACTAGTCCATGAGGTTAGTGGTATAATTTATGTAAATCGATATAATGGTTATTTATGCAACAAGTTAGCAAAATGATGTTTTTGAATAAGTAGGATTGAGCGTTGCTACATAAGTTGGAAAAAAACTGTATAAAACTGAATTTTGGCAAGAAAGTTAATTAAAGACTGAAAAATCCGTGAATTCTCTACGAATTTGCTTAACACCACCTACGAAAATGGCTGGAAAATTAGCTGTATTTTATTTAAATCACATTATCTTGAGCAGACCGAGTTGGCTGGATTTAAATCAGCTGATTTTTTAAATCAAAATCACAGTTTAAATCACAGTCGATCGTATATTTTCTAAAACAATTCATATAATGAAAATAAAAGAAGTGAATATTCCAAAGAACAAGCAATAAAAACATTCTTACAGAAACTTAGCAATGCATAGGCAGGTACTATATTATGACACAAAAATATAACTTGAGTTTATGTTTCATTCATATAACTGATGGTCGAGAAGTGGCGCACCCGCCTCTCACCCAAAAGTTGAAGCAACTGAGTACAGAAATTATTCTAATACTAGAAAGTTGTTTTTCGATTTCCATCTCGTCTTCCTGTGCTAACCACTATTGAATTTAACTTACGTTTACTATTATTCCTTCTGAGAACATTATATATTATATATTTAAAGGGCTTAGTATGAATTGTATTGCTAAAGTCAGCAATCCAGTATTTCCATATATCTCATCAATGGTTTGAGCCAGGTTCTTGTCGTCATCCGTTAACTTATATTTTTGCTTGGTTGAATTGACATATAGGCTATAAAATGAAATGGTTTTAATTTCTGTGGTTAATCGAACTGGATTTCGGAAGCCAACCCTCCTTTCAAAATTAAAAAAAAAATGAATGCCTGTTTATATCGACGTTGATATATTTGAGTATTTTGTAATGGTAGCTCTAGATCATCAAGTATTGATTCTCTGCAAATTATCGAGAGCTACCCTACCGATAGATATATATTTTATATAATATTTCCATATATTATCTTCTTTTCATCCATCCATCTTTTGAACGTCACAAATAAACTAAATACACATTTTTATTCCAAGAACTAATTATTAGCAAAATGCAGCTGAAATGTCACGTACGACTTTTTATACTTAGTTACAAAAAGAAACAAGTTGCTAACAGGAATTAACTTGTTTTAAGGCGCGTTCCAACAGAAATTACTTATTACTGTCATAGAGTGGAACAAAAAAAAACGAATCAAATATGTAAGGAAGCTACTCATAAATTCCAAATAAATAGGTACTATAAATTAAAAATTAAACAGAAAAATTATGATAAATTAAGACTTCAAAATTTTAAAATAATAAGTGCGTCACTAAGTCACTAAGAAAAAGCAATAAAATAGCCGTGTGAAAATGTAAAAAAATTAAATACTCTCATTTTATTTAAATCAATAATATTTTATTTTTTTAATAAAAATCAGACTTTGCCTAACCTTATTGATATAAAAATGGTACAGGAGTAAAAATAAATAATAAATATTTATGAACAATGGACAAAACATTTTCGAATTTTAAAATAGCAAGAAAATCTGCAATAATTAAATAAAAAACCCAATATATTTGCTGCCTGTGAAGAAGGTTTATAAAATATTTACTAATTAAATGCAAATCCATAGCGGGCATGTCCACCTGAATCGACAACTCGACTGTCAATAAATGAAAACTTCTAAGCATCGTTTCTTTATTCACAGATTGAGACATAGACTGTGTATTTTTCAGAAAATGGTAAAAGCAGAGATAGAGACTGAGGAGATCTAAATAAGAAATTTTCCTCTTAGATTTACCCATTTAAATTATTTTTTTATAAACTAAAGATAACCGAGCCGTTTCTTAAATTATTGACGTATAGCTCAAAATGATTTATTTTGTTAATTTGCCCCTAACATCAGTCGTTCTTATGTTAATTTTATAATATATTTTTACGTATTTTGCCCATATACCATCTAAGCCGACAACTACAAAAGAAATATTGTGTTGAAGTCTAGATATCTGATCTATTGAACTAACTCGCCAAATGAGCACAAAAGAGCATTGACTTCCATATTTCTACCTTCAAGCTATTTACAGGAATGAAGAAGAAAGGAACGTTATTTTTAACATACTAATAAGTGAATATTTAATGAAATAAATATTTATTCAATAATTATGGTCGTACTTGTATTACATATGTATATGTTTAGAAAAAATTAGTCGGAAATTCAAGTTTCAACATTTATACATTGTTTCATGCGGTCTCACATGAACCTCATGATAAATTTACTGGAATAATAATAGTATAAATGTCACAGCAATTTCATAGCATTTGACCACATAAAACTATATATTGGTATATATCCTTCATATACATGACTTGAAATCATAGAGTGTTCAGTGCAATTATATAGAAATTGTTGTAATTGTAATAATAACACACCGGTATTCTATACAACAATGGATGCATCCAATTGTTAAACAGAAATGTATGGTTGGGAACTTTTGCAGCAAAAACAATTATGAGTAGGGAAAAGAGAAATATGGCGGTTTACTATCAAATTGAATAATTTTATGACAATGGATACAAATAAAATAACCCATTGTTCTCAACACGTCAATGTAATTTTACTGTTTTTGTATTCAATATCCATTTGTAGTTTTTTGTTAAGTGTTATTAAATAGTACATCACACGAATTTAATAATACAGCTGTAATGCAACAATACTATTCTATTCGATCATATCAAATAAAACACAGACATTATATAATACCGTATATCTCTTAGCTATTCGTAAAATGAATTATTTTTTACAACTTTTATATTTTTACAGAAAATGGACTTCCAAGAAGACTTAGAACTGCCTACACCAATACGCAATTATTAGAACTTGAAAAAGAATTTCACTTTAACAAATATCTTTGCCGGCCGAGACGAATCGAAATAGCGGCTTCATTAGAGTTAACAGAAAGACAGGTAAGGTTTTAGTTTTAACCTGTTATTTTACACATAATTAATGGGAACATCATTTTTTTGCTACGCATTTTTAAATAATTCATTAATCAAACTCCATCAAAATGTCTATAATATAACAGTAAATAATTAACTAATTTGTTAAAAATATTTAATGCAGTTATAATTCTAAATAATTTACAATCATTATTTATATTTGCTCCATTTTTACTTTCGTTAAAGGACGTACGGAGATCGTTAAAAAAATTGGCAATTTGACTTAAATATGTCCTTGACCTTTCTTGATTTCAGAAACTGTTTTTTAAATATAAGTCACTCTGTCAGTATATTATAGAATAACTTGCATAGATTTTGAAATAATTGGTGAAAGCTCACAGTTACTAAGAGACACGTAAAGAAAATTGATTCTCAAATTTCAAACGAATCATACAGTTTATAACTTACTAATCCAAAAACCTCGTTTTTAACAAATATATGTGCATCAATACGCCTGTTTGTCATGAATATCTTGCTAATATTTAATTTATTTTATAAAAGGGTAATCTATTTGCAGTGCGAATATCAAAATATTTCCTAAAAGGAAAAACTATGTTGTCTTACATCAAATAATTTGATCTAACGTCGATACTTCCAGATTGTGAGACTAGAAGTAATGATCTGTCTAGTGCCATATGCATATTTTTTCTTAATTCTTCAACAATTTTCATTTGTTTTATTTTATTTATTGTTGCAAATGATAATTCTATTAACCTTTTCAATAAGTGCACCTTTTTCGAAAACAGCTGGTGCAGCGTAAGTGATTCTAAATCGCATAGAAATTATCGGAAAAATTCATAATTCTTTTCAAAATCTTCTAAAACACCCTGTATTGAGTACCGCTTTTTCGTTTTTAATTATTGGACAGTAATGTCTACGAAAATTGCAGTAGGTCTGCCACAAATCTACCACTCGGAAAAAATTATGCGCCACATAGCAGCAGTTGAAGTTATTAATGATTGTTAGTTGGTAATGGTGGAATCTAATAATTTTAGTTTCAAATTCGATTTGGCGTACCAAGACAGAGAAAACGTCCAATATTACCCCATAGCAAACCGCCAGATGAGTGGCTTTAATACATTATGGGCGAGGTAAATGATGTTCTTATACAGAGGAAGTGTGTGAACAACGTACAAAAAAGCAATTCCTTGGTACAAGCATGTGGGAAGCATCTATCACAAAGGTGGATTCTGTTTATCCGAAAAAAACCTCTCGCGTTCATGGTCGCTTCAATAGGTTAAACATTTCACGAAATTTATCAAATACAGCTTTAAGAGTGAGATCCTAAATCTGGAATGTTGCAGTCAGTAAAGAAACTATCTGCAGACGACTTTACAGAATAGGAGATCTATAAAAGTTTCTAAATTATATGTTGCCATCGAAATTTTGTACATACAAAACTATAGCGGTGCAAATAATAAAGATTGGGCAACACCTTATTCACGAATAAAAGAAGGTTATGCTTTAACATGATAGATGCGCAGATGGACTACTCAGGGAACTGGAAGAAAAGTAATTTGATGCTCAAAGCTACGCGGATAACCTTGCCATTTTTGTAAATCGAAAATATAGTGGCGTGATATTCAACTAAGTATATACAATACGCCCTTAAACTCCTAGGAGATTGGTGTGTGAAAGAGGATCTATTGATAAATCTGGCAAATATCTCGACACTAATCTTCACATGCAAAAGAAATCTTCAAAACCTCGGGAGACTAAAAATGTGTGGAGATGAACTACCAGAGAGTAACGGTAACAGAAGTCAAATATCTACTTAACTCTCGACACCAAATTGACTTTCGGTTCACACATGGAAAAATCACGATCAAAGCAACACGAGCCTTATGGACCTGTAGGAGCATGGTCGACAAAACGTGGAGGCTGAAACCTAAGATATATATATAAGGTATATTGGTTGTATCACAGAGTTGATAGGTACTCTGTGGTTGTATATCAAGAGTGATATCCCTAGTAACATATGCGTCATAAAATTTGGTGGCACAAAGCCAGAAGCGGAGCTTTAATAAATAAACTAACGAAATTACAAAAGTTGGCATCTCTAGGAATAGCAGGGGCGATGTACTGTTGGTCCTTCCCAACTATACTTAGTGGTGGAGTAGGAGGCCAAAATGGTAGCTTATAGACACTCAGTGAGAACAATGTATCATATATCGAGATACTCAACAAACGTAATGAGAACTGCGTGTTGAATGTGCAGTCTGATAAACTAAGGAGTACCTTCGGCTTGCAGAAACCTCAGGATAATAATATCTGGGAGTGGGGAGAAGAAAAGAAAGAAGCTTTACTAAACCAAGAGGAGTTCATTTGGTATACAGATGGATCCAAAACGGCTGAAGGCGAGCATTTATGAAGAAAGCATTGGAGATGGAAAAGCATTTATCTGAGCCGCTTCACAACCGCATTACAGGCAGAAGTGATAGCAGACATGTTGTGGAGGCAATATGAAAATAAACGGAAATAAACGAATCTAAATCAGTCAGGCAGGTAAAAAGCCTTGGAAAATGTAGAAATACACCCCAAAGTAGTTCAATAATTCCTTAAAATATTAGTGGTCTTGGCAGAAATGAACATAGTTATTCTGGAATGGGTACCAGGACATCACGGATTTGAAGGCAATGAGGCAACTGACGCTCTAGCAAGTAAAAGAACTTAAAAAAAGTCCTAGTTGGTCTGGAACCCACGTGTGGGATAATGCAAAGATATAAAGAAACTGAATAAGGCTTTCAGGAAGGCGGCAATCGCGGATTTTGCTTGAGGCACCATTCAGAACAAGAGGCAAAGAATACCCGCAATTAGGACATTTTTATTATTATGAATGGCGATACTTAGACAGCCCTAGTTGTAGTGTATATGAAGAGGAGGACGAAACTCCTTACCATATTCTATACCAATGTTCTGCAAAAAAGCACCGATACTTTGAGTAGCTATTTCCGGAACCTGAAAAAAATTGCAAGTGTACCCTTTGGCAGTATATTGAATTTCGTAAAGGATACTCGTTTTATGAAACACAATGGGGCACAATAAGAAAATTGAGCTTCAGTGCAGTGAGACCGCAGCCCTAGTGAGATAGATAGATAGCTAGATAGATTGGTAGAAAACAGTATGAACGATTATTGACGGCAATTTTAATGGTATGGTGGGTCAGATATGGTGGGGGGTGGAATTTCGATGGATAGACTTACAGTTTTATATGTTCTAATTCATATAAAATATATATTGCAGTAGTACGTGTTGCCTTTATCTGCGTTAATTGGTGATAATTTTATCCTAATTCGAGATAATGTTCGACCACCTACGGCAGCAGTAGTAATACGAAATTTGTTAGAACGGCCAGCTATAAGCAGAATAACATAGCACAGCGTAGATTTAGAAATTTAGTTTATAATATGTCACGCATTCAAAGAGCTGGAGAAAAAAATGTTGTTGCACGTATTAGTCATCGGTTTTGAAAAAAATTGGCTATAGATTTTCCTAATTATTTTCATCATTCCATCCCATTTTGTTCAAAGGGAATGAATGTAGCTACAATCTGAAAAAGAAATCGTTTTAAAAATCATCCGAGGAATCAGATGCATCACTTTTTTTAAATATAATCTGATAATATATTTTTTAAAAGTACTATCAGTGAATTAACATCTTAAACTAGTTTTCCAATTGCATTAAAAGTATTTGTAAATAGTAATGTAAGTTAGTATGAATTCGTTACAAACTCGATGACGAATTTATGCGAATGTAGCACATCATGTCATACTCCATCCATGGAGGTATCCTATATTTGGTCTGATATCATTTTTAACTGAATAGAGTTAACTTTTTATAGTTCATTTTTCATTTCAATGAAAAAATACGAAATCGCATTGCATTGAATAGATTGTATATGTTTCAAAACCAAAAGCGGAATTAACATGTCTGTTAAACTAACTCGTTTGTTTTTTTTTTTTGTTTATTGTTGTATGTTATGTGATCCTGGACAGAACTATTTATAATTCTAAAAGTATTTTTTTATTGTATCAGATATAAGCTGATTCTAAATATTGAATATGTACAGTTCTATTGAAAATAATTTATCGCTTATTCAGTGCAGTGCAAAATACTGAGAAGGTGGGCTAGACGGCTAAATCCAAAGTTTATTTCTGAGTTGCGGCAGATAGCAATGTCACAGGGATTTATTTTGTGTGTTAAGAGGTAGAACAACAACTCTTTTAGCAGGCAACCTATTTCATCAAGAGTATGTTCCAGTTACCATAATAACTAAGCAACCGGTAAATTAAGTTATTCTTCTTTCCAATTGATTTGTAGAAATAACTAGGTTTTCCAAGATATAAGATGAAAAGAAAACAGCTTTTAATGTGGTGAACAAAGAAGATGCTTTTGAACTAACCTCATCAATCAATTTCAGTTACGGTATATGAGCTTTAACGTTGGGGTTATTACAACACATATTGTAAGGCTGTTCAAAGAACATAATTCATATTTTTATTATAATTTATATTTTTGGCTAATTTATATCACGGGCATCGGTCTGTGTATATCCAGTAATGATAAGTATATTACTTTATTTCAATATCATAGTAGCCCAACATTTCAACCAAAGTCCAAATATGACAAAAACTATAACCACCTATTATACAGGAAAATGAGAAGATTATATTAAATCTGTTTATTTGAAAAAATGCGTACCTTGTAGAATTGCATGGTAGAAGGATTGATGCTTTTCTCATATTTTATTGCCAGTTACCGAGAAAACAGTATGGTTTGAAACGTTGTGGATCTGTTAGTAACACATCATAATATATTACTAAATTTGATTCCGTCTTCAAGCCCACAAAACAGGACTCGAGAATTAGAGTTTAATTTTGGCAGGTAATTATTCATTCTGATAAAAAGTCTATCACGTTAAAGATAGAGTGCAGATAAACAACCAAATCATGTGATGCAACTGTTTATGATCTAATTCGTTGAACTACTGCTAAAAATGTCGGACAACCAATTAGCGTAAAAAACATGGCTATCACATGACTCTTTGCTTATCTACACTCTACAAGTGAACAAACTTCAAGCCAATTAAGGCGCACAAAGTAAAAGAGGACAACTATAAATAAGAAGTTAAGCCCACCTACACGAGCCCCATTGGTCGAGTGATATTTATTATATCTGCGATTAAAAATAATCTTATAAATTATTAAATTATTGATTTAAATTACCTCTTAATTTGTTTCACCAAATTCTATAAATAAATACAATTAAATTCATCCGCAATTCAGCGAAGACCAAAATGGAATCGTATTCAACTCACATTTAGCAAAAAGAATTTTAGAGATCACACCTAACTAATAGATTTTTTAGATCTTTTTTAGCTCATAATATTTATGGATTTCCAGTGAAATCCGAAGCGACTAAGCTGATAATTCAGTGCAATAAAAATTTTCCATGTAGATTTGAAAAAATGTTACTTTGTTATGTTTTTCCTCTAGTTCTCCTTTTGATTTTCCTACAGGCAAAATATAAATAATTATCTCCTTTTTAGGTCAAAGTTTGGTTTCAAAATAGGCGGATGAAACATAAAAGGCAAACATTAGGGAAGCAAGGAGAAGATGGCGACGACAAGGATTCAGTTACAAGTGAAGGTAGTAAAAGCGCGAAATTGTCAGATAAATTCCTCGACGACGAAATGTCCAAAAAGAGCTGTCAAGGATGTGAGATGCCATCAGCAGGCCTATGTGGATCACACGAGGAAATACCTGACATAACCTCTACAAGAGGAAATAACAATAACACGCCTAGTGCAACAAACAATAATACTAATTTTAATAATAATAGCAATGGCGCTAGTAGTGTTGGAAGTTCTAGTTCCTTCGATAAATTAATGAATGAAGAAGATTCCAGATCAAATGAAGACAGTGGGTCACATACGTCACCAAGGATACCGAAAAAACCATCCTCGACACCCACTACTGCTACAGTTAAAGTAGAGAGTCGGAGAAACTCGCCCAATTCGTGTGATAGAAAGATAGGTATGAGTAAAGTGTCTCCGAGTCCGAGTCATAGTAAAGAAAACGCTATAAACTTAAATCAACACGAAAATATGCCAGTAAAAATGTCGCCTAAGGGTTCAATTCCTGGAACACCCACAATACATCCTAGTCCACTAGGTAGGTATCACCATGTTATTTCTTCATTTGTTCCTACGTATATATTTTCCTACTTAGAGTTAACAACATTCAGGTAATGAAAGTTGTCGAAGCTCATAAATAAATTGATTCCAATTTGAAACATTCCTACTACCAAATGTCTCAATCGAATACAATATTTTTCTCAGATGTTAAAAACTCATTAAATTGGGTGCTTAGTGAGCATTTTTTTTTTCTAAAATCCCTAAAATAAAATACGATAAAAATGAAATGAAATTATATTGATTTGACTGATTTAAAATATGTAATAATATCTGGTACAAATTTAATTATTTTCATTATATAATCGACATTTATATAAATTAAGTCAGGTTGTATAGTAAAGATCACGAAGGTTCGAACATAGTTATTAAAAATTTATACAAACGATGTGGGTGCAGCCAGTGTCACAAAAGAGATCGAATAATGCGCCTTCAATAACAACGAGCAATTCCTTTCCATTAATAGACAACAGGCAAACGGAAAACGTAGGTGTCTGCCACTAATTTATATGTTCACACCTCCGTGAACTTTACTGTAAATAACTTCTTTTATCATAGCACCTATTTTGGTAATAATGCACCATTTTTTCTATGAATGACAAATTAAAATTATGTTGTATTTCAGGCATGCCAGCAGCTATGATGTATCCGCATCTGCAGCGTTCATCTCCAACTACAGCAACAGCCATTGCTTCTGCAACAGTAACCATTCAGAACGTTCCAAATACTGTTCCCGCGTTTGCATCAAGAGGTTCATCATCGTCTCATTTTCCAAACCAGTACCACATGAATAATCAAATTGATTATAGACCTGATGGTAGATCAAAGCATTACCAAATGACTCATATGTATTCAGGCGAGATGTACAACCCGGAACATCCAACAGTCAATGACGGTCAACCATACCATCGAGGACAGGCCCATCCAAATAATCTTCCACATGCTACCAGCCGAGAAGTTTCCAGAATGACAGGAAGGGGAAGACAGAGTTACCATCCCAGCTATACAAACCAGCAGCAGTATTACTATACTAAGGGTCAAGCTGGTGCTGAAAGTTATGCAATTGGAAACCAAAACAGTTATTCCCAAGGGTACCATAGTGAACATCCAGGATATAATCATTACGCTTATACGGGGAGTAATGTTTATCCTAATGATGGCACTGAGTCTATGGGGGCTCATATGCCAAATTCGGTACAAGTGAACCACGACCCCTCCTCAAATTATTATCCTAATGAGAATATGCACTCAATGTCGAAAGTACAAAATCAAGCGGATTATCCCAGTAAGGTGGGTTATTATGAGAATAGTGCATATAGTTCAAGTCAACTTCCACCAAGTAGTGATTCAACATATAATATACCAACGGAAATATTTCCGGGGGCGAATAATAATACTGCGGGTATTATGACTCCTCCCACTAGCGTACAAACCGAAAATAGTGATAATTATAATAACTTTCATCAGTTTTATTCTGGTGATACGGCGCAATCGCAAGTTGCTCCCCCGGGAGAAAGTAGTAATAGCTCTTCAGACTTTAACTTTTTAAGTAATTTAGCGAACGATTATACTCCTGAATATTATCAAATTTGATTTAGTGCAATGGGAAACACAGTTAACTCGTAATAGTTATATTTTAAATATTGTTGAAATATTATGTCAATATGTGATTTATTTTATGGGTTGTTTATTGTTTGAATATTTGTTTTAAAATGATTTTTTTTTCATGTTTACATTTATATTTTAAATTGTTCAAGTTTAGATTTTAAACACTGACAAATATGCTTCATGTAGCCATATATGATAAATATATAGACAATCTAAAATAATAATTTATTTATGCAAAATATATATTGGGTACAAAAAGTAAAGTAATTGCTTTCTTTTTCTACTCGATTATTATTATTGGTTCGTACTTCTACCAAAATATAAAAATCAATCAATCCAACAATCATAGAATCATTTCTTTTCCTGTACAATATAAATAATGTAAAAATACGTTGCACAATCCAGACGAAATAATCAATATGAATGTAAATGTATGTAAAATTAGAAAATCTTTAGATAGGTTGTTGTTAAATGTAAATATTTGCAATTATTATAAATGTATTAATTCATAATGTACAGTTATTAGTAACACATTGGTACTCTCTAGCATTTTGATTCGATAAATATACGACTTTAGCTTTATGTAGTTTGAATTCCTCCTTACATTTAAATACCCTCAGGTAAAAACTCAAAGATGTGGCAATCTTGTGCCATTTGACGGAAAAGGACCTATTTTGGAAATTAAAAAAATTATAATATTCCTTTGGTAGAACTTGTTTACATTTGATACTGTTCTTAAGTCATTAACAAAAAATAATACCCTTACCTATATCAGTTTTCGTTTTACCACATTTCAAATTAATTTTATTTAAAATTCAAATTTGAAAACTAGTTCACTATATTATTTGTGCATAAAAACAAAAACAAATTTATTTAATAGAGAAATCTTACAAAAAAAATTCAGAATATGATGCCCGTTTCTTGTTTCCACGTAAAATAGTTTGAGATCATAGAAAAAGAATTACTCGAATGTTCCCTTTAGACATAATTGTTTTAGACACTCCCGGTATAATAAAAGATACAAATTTGTCCAACGTTTGATTTTTAATATCAACTCCTAAATGTGTCAAAGAATTTCTATTACAACTACATACTATCAATATTGATATTTATATACTTTTTTTAACAAAATATTTATGAGAAACATTATATTTTTTAACATTCTTCTTTCCTTATTTGAATCTTTCGAGATATGATGATTTGTAATAGTGTTTAAGATTCCCTTAGGCAATAATTTTTTTAATTCTTGATATTTTGAATACTTTTTGTGTTATTTTTCGCATCAAAAGAATTCCAGGACAAGATGGTTGAAACGTTAAAAGCGACAGTTGCGGAGAGAGCCGCGAATCTCTACTAAAAATAATTTTTTGCTACTTATAAGAGATATGTTTCCAGATATCAAACAAATTCGTCTATACTTTTATCTTTAACATAAAATCAAACATTACGTCTTTATACAGGGTGGAACAAAAGTAACAAATAATGGTTTTAACTTTGTAATTTGCAGAGTTACAAAAAAATGTTCAATGTAAAAGTTGTTTGGTTCTTTACCGTGCATGTTTTGAGTTTTTTAGTTTGTTGATATCTTACGACTTCTGGTTTGTTCCTATGGCAACCAACTTTTTCTTTTTAAACTGCACCCTTAATTTTTTTTTGTCAATTTCAAACATGCATATATTTTTCTCTATTCAGTCATAAAATTTTGCAATTTTTGGAAAAAAAATAAGCGTAAAAAAAAATATTTATTACGATTCAATCGGAACTAAATTAATTAATTTCACAACATCATAACACTAAAATTTAGTTGTTTGTTTGTAAAAATTTAATTGTCAAACTTCCATGGCATTCTTTACCAAAAGTAACATTTGTGTTTTATAACTGCATGACTTTTTCCATGGCATCCTTTATTAAGAGGCGACGAGTGAGTCGTAATAAATGTTT
The DNA here is from genome assembly GCA_963680705.1 of Rhagium mordax. Taxonomy (NCBI): domain Eukaryota; kingdom Metazoa; phylum Arthropoda; class Insecta; order Coleoptera; family Cerambycidae; genus Rhagium; species Rhagium mordax. Next base: position 16,643,950 of record OY796659.1, on the reverse strand, counting down.
TTTTTTCTCGCTTATTTTTTTTTTTCGAAAAATTGCAAAATTTTGTGACTGAATAGAGAAAAATATGCTTGTTTCAAATTAACAAAAAAAAAATTTTAGGTGCCATTTAAAAAGAAAAGTTGGTTGCCATAGGAACAAACCAGAAGAAGATATCAAAAAACTAAGAAACTCAAAACATGCATGGTAAAGAACCAAACAACTTTCATATTGAAAATTTTTTGTAACTTTGCAAATAACAAAGTTAAAGCCATTATTTGAAACTTTTGTTCCACCCTGTATACAAGATGATTCATGAAAATCTGCCGATTAGACGTTTCTTAGAGTCTGTAAATAATTTAAAGCTAAGTATTTCCACATACCCCTCTATGAAAATATTTCAGAGATGCTCTATCTAATAAAAATAATGCCAGCTATGGAATATTCTATATGCCATAATCAAAGTCGATTCACTATTTGAGGATAATTTGCAATAGCATTCCCAACCTCTAAAACTGTTAATTTTTTTAGATATCTCGATTTTCTTGTTAGTCATGTACTTCTTTATAAAAATGGGTAAATTGGTATTAATAACGGGTATAGTGTGATATGGACGACGTATTAGTTTTCTTTTTTTTTTTAATATATCTATTTTGCAATAGTTACATATTACATAAAATTAATGTTTGTAAAGTTTAATTTCCGCAAAAGTAAAAACAAATTAATAACGCAGTGTCAAGTTTCCTGAGCACCCAGTAGTAAGTGGAAGTGGGTATATTTTAATTTACTTATAGGCTGCCAAGAAGTAAGCGCAAACATTCAAAAATACACAGTAAAAAATTCTGCTAATTAAATTTAAATTCACTTACACAATTTTATGTAAATCCCAATAATTCTGAAAAACTATTAGTTTTAAAGGTATGACAAATATCTTTTTAAGTAAATTTTATAATCTATATATTAATCGATAGTCGAACTATGCGATAGTAGCTCTCACATCTTTCTCTTCCACTTAGCTTGTAGGACTTACGTTGATAGTTTATACTTATTGTATACCGGATGTCAACGATATCACTAGGCCCCTTGTTTTTGAAGATGTTAAAATGAAACTTGGCATAGTTAATGTAGACCTAAAATGCTACATTTCCGTTTAATCGGAAGCGACGCCAATTCTGGATTTTTAAATGGAACACCCTGTTTATTTTTGCATTTTCAGAATCCTGGTAATATTCTGAATAGGTTTGAACATTTTGGTAAGTTTTTACGTCGACTTAATTTTTTTAGAGCCAAATTTTCTTTCGAATCTGCGATTAAATTTAAATCATCATAAGTGATATAAGAAATAATGGAATAATGCAAATTTGACTTTTAACCAACAAATTTAATAACTGGTGCATTCTAATTTATCGAAATTAGTTTCTTGCAAAGTCTTTTTTTTCAAATGCCACCACCCTGCAGTACCCTCTCAGTTAAATACCGACGGTACCGTCAAATCCAAAATCCATTGAATATTAAACTCAAAAAACTTATTACTAGTTTTTCATTAGGATAGAAAAATAGTTTATATTATTTTTAAAATAAGTCGTGATAAACAAAAATTATTTGACAGTTTTTTGAGTTTAATACTCAATGGATTTTGGATTTGACGGTACCGTTGGATTGGTATTGAAAAGTTATATTAACTAAGGGGTGCTGCAGAGTGGTGCCATTTGAAAAAAATATTTTTTGCAAGAAACTAATTTCGAAAAACTAAAATGCACCTAATTGTTAAATTTGTCGATTAAACGTCAAATTTGTATTTTTCCATTATTTCTTATGTCACTTATGATGATTTAAAGTTACTCACAGCACTCTAGATTCAAAGTAAAACTTAGCTCTAAAAAATTTGAAGCCGGTGTAAAAACTCACCAAAATAGTTCAAACCTATTCAGAATATTCCCAGGATTCTGAAAATAAAATGGTATACAGGGTGTTTAAAAATCAAGTATTGGTGTCACTTCCGGCTAAACCGGAAGTCCGAAAACATCTTCAAATACGTCAAAATGTGACGTTTTAGGTCTATATTAACTATGCCAAGTTTCATTTTGATAACTTGAAATCAAAGATCAAAACAGGGGTGCTAGTGATATCGTTGACACCTGGTATTAGTGATGCCCAAAACAAGACCAAGACCAAGACTATCATAGTCTTGGTCTTGTTCTTGGTCTTGTACACTTAGTCTTGGTCTTGGTCTTGCATCGCCACCTTTTGTCTTGGTCTCGGTCTTGGTCTTGCATAGTAAAGTCTTGGTCTTGCACTTAGTTTTGCAGCAAGAGTCTTGCTAGTCTTGCACTACCCATCTTATAACATTAGGTCCCCGGATATAACATGTATTTGCTTGCTCGTTTTAGTTTTTTTATTTATTTTTTTACAACTTTTTGATATTGCCGAACTCTCCCCACTTTCACTACTAGTTTGGCTGGACGGTATGAAACAACCACTTCCACTTGGTGAAAAATCCATTTCTTCGTCCATTTTGGAAACACGTCTTCACTTTAGAGTCTCAAAGTTTGATATAAAAAGTACCTCTCTCTTGCTATATGTATTTAATACAACTGAATTATTGTCGTCGAAGGCACACATTGATTTATTTCACACGTTGTTGCCAAAGCTGATAGATTTAAACAAAACAGTTCGTTTACTGTTTAAAATTGCATATGTTACTGCAAACAGCTTAAATAAAATAGTAAATTATGTTACAATAAGTAATAAAATATTATAAACAATATAACAATAATTTTAAAATTATTTTATAATAGACAACACTGTCCTCTGACCCGGACGGCTCGTGGCGTCCACAAAAACTGCGATGCAAGCGGCGGATGGTTGCGACAAAAGATATGCGGCTCGTAAATCAGATTAGCGGTGCCTTTGACTACAAGGTATTACTTAAATTGCAAAAACGCAAGACTGCAAGAGTCTTGCAGCTCAGTCTTGTTCTTGCATGAGTCTTGCAGGCTTAGTCTTGTTTGTGGTCTTGGTCTTGCACTCACTAGTCTTGGTCTTGGTCTTGTATCGCCACCCTTTGTCTTGGTCTTGGTCTTGTAAATAATGCAAGACCAAGACCAAGACCGCAAGACCAAGACTTATTTGGGCATCACTACCCGGTATACTGATACCGCTTAGAGCCTTAGAGTATAAGACGAAATCAGTTTATTGATATGAAGCTACAGTTCTATACGTTACCCATAATAACTGTAGAAATTTTTATTGTCATATAGGTACCTACTTAATAGCCATTATTATCTGTCGCGTAATTATTTTACTTGAAAGCAGTAAAATATTAGATTTAATATTTTAATCATTGAGTAAATAAATAATATAAAGAGGCGCAACCGTCAAGGGGCCGAGATTTTAGTGTTGTATTTTTTTGCCAATAACTACAGAATTATCTACAATATTTAGGACTATGCAACCGAGTTACAAATACCTTCCCGTAGCGCTAAAATTGATAACAATCCTGAAGCTATTGACAAAAAAATACAATACTAAAATCTCGGCCCTTTGACGGTTACGCCTCTTTATATTTTTTATTTACTCAATGATTTTATAGCTATTAACATATCTAGGAATATTATGAGTATCATAACTGCCGCAGATGTCGGTTTGAAATCTGAGCTCGTAGAGCGAGGATTTTAAGACATCTATTCTGGCTGTTGTGATTCATAACATCCGTGATTTGTTCAATAGTTTATCGGTTTCAGGAAATAAAGACATTATTAATAGATAATATAAGAAGCAGGAGCAGTAGTGATTCATTTCAATATTTAATTATTTGTTTGGAGTTTTCTGTCTGTTTGTATTAATAAATAGCCCTATAGTTTCATTATTTATTATTTCATCTGTTGACAGTTGTTGACAGATCTGTATTGTAATATTACGGTACAAGCTGTTGGCATGGCAATAAACATTACGGTACAACTTTAGTTATGACCGAGGTTATGACTTACTTACCAGCCTACTTTTGTACCTATATGTAAACAAAGTTAATATCCTGAAACCGATAAATATTATAATGTTTGTTTGATAATTCTTGAATTAGGTATAGCCGGTCGCATATCCCATGACCGCTACCGTGAAGCAGTAGTTTCATGGCTAATTCCATAAAAGTCCTATTTTTGAAGGTGATTGGAAATATGTTTTCATGTTTCTAATAAGCAGCTTGTATGGTTTTTAAGAATGCTTGAGTTACTCCACCATATCACTTGTCAGGTTTGAACTTTGAAGTTTTTTTTGTCATTCTTATAAAATATGCATTTGATATTTCCTTTGCACTTTCTCCTCCTAGACGCAAAATGAATTATTAATTATAGTCCAATTTCATTGAGATTTACATTATTTTTTTTCTTCTTTCTCATTTTCTGCTTCAAGGAGAAGTTACCTAAATGTCCATGATTTGAGATAAAATAGTTTGTTATTCGTTTTCAACCAGTAAAGACCAACGTATTCAATTAAAAGGTGATCTTCTCAGTTACGTCAGATACATATTACACACAATGTCTATTTTCTTTAAACCTGCCCAAAGTAATTTCTAAGTATTGTAATTTTTATAGCTTGGCCTATAAACAAATGATTATAAACTACAAATTGACGAGAATTCTTCTGTTTTTATTATTGTCTCTCTATCAAGACGGTTTATTACGTTTATAAGCATTTTTATATTTCAGTGCTATATTTAATTTAATAAGTATGATAATTTAATATTTCTGGAGTTATTGCTACCTTGCTCTAGCAATATTGCTTTTGGTTTTTTAACTCCAAAAAATAAATATTACTGCATAGTGATTAAATTCGTTCATTTATTCATTCGATATAAAATTTTGAAATATAAGGTCTGAAATAATTTTTTGTTTTTTCCAACCAAATTCGCTGTTTTTATAGTAAGTTGCCAATCACGTTCCTTTTCCGATGCAGTAATTCGCTCTCTTTCCCTTATTACTGATTTCAAAGAAAATTCTAAAAATCTTAGTTTTGCTCTGTCTCTAACAAACCTACTACCACATTTACCAAAAGACATTTGTAATCCATGGTAGTGGCAGATGTAAAAATAAAAATAAAGAGGGTGGCGACATACATACTTAAATATTAGTATTAAATTTGAAACAACAAATATTTTTTGAGGATGGAACAAAGTAATACTTTAGTTGATGAGGTAGAGAATTGCGTAGTTTAGCCATATTATATGAAAAATATCTTTCAAATCGGCTGCTTGTATAAATCGTAAATAAAGTTGTTTATAAACAATACGTATCAAGCAAAGAAAGTATAGAGTAATTTATGATAAATTACAATTATGACGTTTTTAAAGATTTTTCAAAATTATAAATTATAAACAAATCTCCACTCAATTTACTTTATCCAATTTTCAAACATTCCAAAATGAATCTAAGAACATAATATTAGGTACTTTATTTCTAGCATTTGGACATTCTGCTAGCGGTGACTTTCTTTAATATAAAGTAAAAACTGAACATTTGTATGTAACAGTAGTTTGAATCCAGGACATTTTGCCTCAAAATAAATACATTACCATACAGCGACAAATATTAATATATTTATGTAATATATTTGATGGAGACTTTTGCAAAATAAATTTCTCGTCAAACCATTAGTAAATTAAAAGAGTTTTCGTTTTTTATCACAGCATATCAGAATTGGGGCTGATTGAATTGATGAGAAATATACATAGTGCAAATCATAGAACGGTATATTGGAAATAAGGTGTCTGACATTGATGGATTACCCTGGGAGCTGAGTGAGTCATCCAACCCTGAGAGCGTCTCTCTTTATCCCTCAACGGCGCCGCATCAGCTGATCGTTGATAAGCTTCTAAAATATCAAATTTAACTATTTGCATTTATAATACATCTAAAAGCTCAAATAGAAGCTATAAATACCTAATATTTATTTATATAACTTTAATTAACAAACTGAGGGGAAAGTGTATTTGTTAATTTGTGAATTCGTACTGAATTTTATATCTTAATTTGCCTTTTTATATTGTTTATTAGTCAATATAATACTGAAATATAATATTACGAATAAAAATTACGTATAGTACGAATGCTACTATTATTGATAATATGATAATATTATAGCAGAAGTTTTGTTTTTTTTCTAGTATGTCTCTGCCTCTTGATTCAATACTTCATACAGGGTTCATGGAAATCCGGCATTAGACGTTTCTCGGGATCTGTCGAGTTTAGAAATTTTTAAAATTCGTATACAGAGGTTTTTGGGTATGGTGTGGCGGACATAATTAAAATATTTTCAACTTTGTCGCTTCCGCTTATACCGGAAGTATCACCAAACTTTGTTATTTGAAATGGAACACCAAATATGCATATTATTGCATAAGTATTTGGAATCCTTATAAAATTTTAGCTTGGGTTTGTGTATCATAATGTACACTTAAATCTACTATTTTCCCAGATAATTAATATTTTTGGAAAATTTTGACGGCTTCTACCCTTAGATATTTTCTATCATGTTGCAGATTAAGAAATTTTCTTTCCAAACTCATACAAGTACCCTACGGTCTAACTAAAAGTGTCACAATTTTATACTTATACTAAATGAAATTTTAAACAAATCACAATATGGTTTTCGGGAAAATCACTCGACTACTCAAGCTGCATTTAAAGTAGTGAGCGACATAGTCGAGGGCCTTGAACAGGGCAAGCACACAGCCTTAACTTTGTGCGACTTGTCCAAGGCTTTCGACTGTGTCTCTCATGAAATTCTTCTAGATAAATTAAGTCATTATGGTATAAGGGGAGTTGCGCTCTCTATTTTCAGTTCATATCTTTCTAATAGGAAGCAATGTGTTAACATTAACAATGTCTCCTCAAAATTTGAAGTAGTCAAAAGTGGTGTGCCCCAGGGCTCTGATACTGGGGCCTATACTTTTTATCATCTATATTAATGATATTTCTACCTTTCTAAATCCTACTAATTGTGTTTTATTCGCGGACGACACGTCATTAATTTGCAGTGAAAGCAACTTCGACAATTTAAAAGAATCCTCGAAAAATATGGAAAAAAGGCCCAAGACTGGTTCACCAGTAATAGGCTTAGTTAAACGAAGATAAATCACAACAGCTATTTCTTTCCTCTAATAACAGGCTCGTCTGTGGCGACAGTGTCAATTTACTTGGAATAGTCATCGACGACAAATTAAATTGGAATTGTCATGTAAACAAATTAAGACAAAAATTATGTAACGTTACATTTTTATTGCGTCAACTAAAAGACACTCTACACGTCAGTACTTTGAAGTCAACTTACTTCTCGCTATTCCATTCACAATTAAATTATGGTATCTTGTTATGGGGCAATTCTAGCTTTTCTAATAAAATTTTTTGCCAACAAAAGAAAACCATCAGATTATTGGCCAGAGCAGGTTACAGAGATCATTGCCGACCATTGTTTATTATGCTTGGAATTATGTCTTTACCCTCTCTTTATATATACTCTGTTGTACTAGAAATACACAAAAATATTAATAATTATTCTACACAGTCGGATCTTCATAATTACAACACAAGAAACGCCAACCTCTTGAGAACTCCCTGCTGTAGGTTAACCAAGACTCAAAAGAACTCGTTAAATCTAAATCTTTATAATATTTTACCCACACATATAAAAGCTTTGAATTACTATCATTTTAAAAACCATATAAAACATTACCTATTGGAACAGTGTTTTTACTCAGTGAGCGAATTTTTAAATTGTCCACATTATTTTTAATTAGGCTAGTGCTAGTACTTCGAACACGTGTCTCCACCTTACATGATAAATATCAACGTGCATAAAATATGCATAAACATGTTCGTCTTCCTATGTCGGTTGTTCTTTTATAATCATTGTTTGTTGTTTTATTTATTGTATAGACTAATGCTAATTATTAATTATTAAGTAGCCTTTTACACTACCCTTTACACTTTTACTTTTATTTATTTCTATTATATTTAAGTAAAATTATCTGTCACTGACCTGCTACAAATGTACAAAAAGTATGTAAAGTAGTCAAATAAATAATCTAAAAATCTAAATATACAGGGTGTTTTATTTTCACAGTCAAACATTATTTTAGTTCAAACATCAAAATGTAATTTTTCTAAATGAAACCCCCTGAATATTTTTACAGAATTTAATAGATTATATTGAATTATAGATTATCGAACCCAGGACTTTTGGGTGAGAGACAGGTACGCTACCATCTCGATCATCAGTCAATACATTTTGATATTTTCAATCTACTGGATGACATTATGAAATTGCTGATTTTGTATGTACTTTTTATAAAATTGGTATAGGGAATGGTAATACCAATAATTGATGCAGAATTCAATAATCTATCAGATTCTGCAAAAATATATAGGGGTTCTATTTAAAAAAAAATACTTTTTGACGTTTGAACAAAAACAATGTTTAACTGTGAAAAGATCACCCTGTATAAAATTGTGAAAACATAAGGACACTTTTAGTTAAACCGTAGGGTACTTGTATGAGTTTGAAAAGAAAATTTCTAAATCTGCAACATGATAGAAGATATCGATTTTTTTCCGAAGGGTAGGTAGATATCGGAAAATAGTAGATTTCAGGGTATATTATGGCACGAACCCAAACTAAAATTTTATAAGAAATTCAAATATGCAATAATAAACAGGGTGTTATTTAAAATAACAAAGTTTGGTGAGACTTCCGGTATAAGCCGAAGTGACACAAAGTTGAAAATATTTTTAGTTAGATCCGCCATACCCAAAATCCTCTGAATACGAATTTTCAAATTTCTAAACTCGACAGATCCCGAGAAAAGTGTATATCCGCTTTCCGTGAATAACCCTGTATACCGTGAAATATAAATCGTATACATGACAACTGAAATATAATTAAAACATTTTATTTTTTAGTTTTTATTTTGAACAGAGCAGTATAAGAAACTTTAAAATATATTTATTTATTTGGACGATTATAAGCGGTATTAATAAATGAAAGTTATAGAAAAATATTTAGTGTTTAGTTTATATAGGGGTGTCTGTTCAATGAAAATATGTTAAAATAATTCTCCAGGCAAATTATTACGATAAATCAAAAACATTATCCAAAAATGTATTTACATTTATTCAAAATCTTCAGTACATCTCTGTTAAGGTTGTTATGTACATGTACATGTACAGGGTGATCCACTTAACTTTCCCTCCCCACGTTTCTGTTATTTCTGTACTTACAAAAAAATTATTCTAACAAAAGTTGTAGGGCTTTTTCTAAAGTAAACAAAACAATTGAAAAATAAATGCCGAAATGATATTGTATGTTTTTAAATAGGACACCCTGTATTCTATTATCTTTTTCGACGTAGAATTTCAGACTGATTTCAACAATATAGAATATATAATACTTACCTTTAATAGTTTTCGAAACATTTGCCTTTAATTATATAAATAAATGTTTTTAAAATTAGAGCATACTGGATCGAATAAGCGAGTGTGTAATTTATTTGGAAAAATATTAAAGGTAAGTATTATATACCTATTCTATATTGTTGAAATCAGACTGAAATTCTACGTCGAAAAAGGCAAAAAAATACAGGATGTTCCATTTAAAAAAATACAATTTATACACTTATACATATAACTTCGGTATTTATTTTTCAATTATTTTTTTGAAGTCATATTTAAAAATTTTAGAAAAAGCCCTACAACTTTTGTTAGAATAATTTTTTTGCAACTACAGAAATAACAGAGAAACGTGGGGAGGGAAAGTTAAGTGGATCACCCTGTACATGTTTGTCTGAAATAATTTATGTACCTGATACCTAGTAAAAATAAAATAAAAGCAAGCAAAATATGCTTTATTAAATCAGAGTTCTACCTAATATATTGTCAATTTAATGCAATGCAACCAAATAATTAAAACGGGAATAATTAAAGCTCATCAAGTTTTGCTTATTAAAGACGTACCAATCAAAATCTTCTGATACATTCTGGAAATTGTAGAAAATAACTAAATATTTCCCCTTATTGTATGACGACATTACATTACATATTATAATATTAAATTGTAAGATCTGAAATGTAACAAATTATCATTAAAATTAATGGCTACACCAAAAAACTAATAAATATGAATATGATCAACGTTCAATGTTTCTACTAGTCTCCAGTAATTTATTTTAATTTTGGATACTAAAAATATTAGTGTAACTTAAGACATCTCATTGTACACATCAGTTGGTTGAATTTCATCTAATGAAGTACATTTTTTTATATCAGAGAGAAACGAGAAAAATATTATGAAATAGCTTAATTGTTTCGACAGATATTTCGATAATAAAGCTGCCAAAAGTACATCAACTTAGCACATTCGTCGAATACATAAAAATACTCCCGTCTGTTCTTAAACCCACTTACATATTACAACTTCGTCACTTTTCATATACCTACATAAGATAAAATAAAATTCCTTAAGTTAAGAAAGGGCGATAAGTTACGGAAAACATACAAAGCTTCATAGTCCCAGACGCATATGCGGAGCTATGAGTAGTACGTTTACGACGACTTAAGGATTTCAGTTCTTCTCGAATATTTGTTATAAGAAAATTTAGCCCACATCTTTACCTCTTATTCAGTAGGTCATAGATATCCTCCAAATCTACGAAAGGTTGTAAAGCAACTTGTAGGTTTAGGAATAACTACTATTTGCTTCGATTGTTGAGGGTCAATCTAACGTCCATGAGGATAAAAGATTAACTTGGATTAGGATATTCACACGAAGAAATATAAATTATAAATTAACAAAATTGCAGAAAATTATGGTCTACAGGTTACGAAGCAAAGTCTGCTGAAATTACGTGAAGTGAATGAAAAATAAATTAATGCGTGACCAAAACATGTAACTAAAATAAGTCAATGATAAGTTACTTATCGTTCGCCTTATTTGATAGAACCAAAATTAGTTTAATCTATAGTCTGAATATTATACTAATATTAGTTTTTATGTATCTGCTTTATCATTAATTTAATTAATTTCAGTAACTACAAGATAAATCAATAATATTTCTAGTAGACATGTGATAATAGACTAAACTGTGATATCTCTGTATTGTGTGCTGTACCATTAAACTTTTAACAAAGGATGATTTTTAAATTCAACATCCTACAAATTTCAAATATTATATACCTACCTACATGTAGTATTTATGTTTATACTTTGGTTTACCATTAGTGACGAATCAATGTAACATTTGTGTATTTACATTGAATAAAACCATATTATTATTATTATTAAATTCAAGTATTTATCGAAAGTAACAGTTCTTGTAACCAAATATATAAAAATAGAAGGAATATTTTTGTTATACTTGAAATTTTATTTTTCTAAATCAAGAAGCCTTCGCCCTCTACCGTTGAATAGATTTATTAAACATGGTGATCTATATGCATACTCTCTAGTGCGGAGAGTTTTCTTGTTAATGGCAGATAATATGAGGATTTCTACATCAAATATAGTCACAGTTTGAATAGCTGTCGTACGATGTCACGGCAGTATCTCCTAGAGATAGTAAAGAAATCTGTAGGTATAACAAGTAGCGACGTCGGCAAGAACTAATAACCTACCTATTCATATATTAAATTAAATATTTTATAATTAGATCGAATTAAAAATAAAAACTAATTTCTTTGTTTACTATAAAGGAGACAATAAATTAATTTATATTATTTTACCACGCTATTAGTTCTATCAAAACAATAGAAATTGTTATTTGAAATTAATCATAAACTATCGGTATACTTATGATGATTTCACAGGAAAATATTCCATTATTAAAATTCAACGACCACATTCAAAAATATTTATTTTTACTTATATAGTACATTACTTACACTTATAGATAATATAAGAAATTTTTACAATACAAAGTAATTCTTATCTAATTTGGTTCAAATTGAAACATTTGTAGTAAAATATAAATATACCTACATTAAATAACTTATTTCTAAGTACATAAATAAAATAATATTACCTACGAAAACATTACATACTGATTATACAATTTTAATTACACTTATAATAAACATGACATGTATTAAAATATAATAAACTCTTTCTTAGTTTTCTTTGGTACTTTGATAATAAGTACTCTGGTCATTTTAAGTTTATTGTTTATTCAGTTTTAATTTCAAAGTTTGATTTTCTGGTACTTTCCGGTCATCTATTATAACACATTGTGTGTTTGGAGAAGAACTTCTATCTCTAATATCATGATCTTCCAAAAATCGGTCCATAAAATCAGTAACTCCTGGATGTAATGTATATTTCTTTTTTTCCAGTCGAACTTTATTTGCAAATACATCATGTCTTTCTGATTTCTTCCACAAATAATAAAACTGAACCAACTCGCCTACTGACCTGGTCCGTACTTTGTTTTGTTGCGTTAAGTAAAAATTTTTACCAAAAGCACGGACTCCTGCTTCAAAATTTCGGCATTCTTCCTCAGACCAAGGCGACATATTATCATTATAGAGAGCGACGTTCATTCTTAGTCGCCTTAATGCTTCATCAATATTATGACCACATTGCTGCAATAGATATAGTGCTTGCTCGTTATCACGGAGATGAATGCCCATGGGTATTAAAGGCCTGTTAACAGCTGCAGCTTTCTTTAGATAATCTTCAACTGCAACACTGCTAATCGCATTTGGATCCCATATGAGTTTATCCTCATTTTCGTATGGTAAAGCATCGTCGTAATGACACAAACCATCTGGTACTTGTGCTTGATAATCACTTCCAACCATTATTGTTTTAATTATCATACGATTTTCATCGTCATCTGGATTATAACTGTAATTATCTTCCTCTTCTTCATTCACTTTTGAACGTAATAATCTTGACGCATCCTGGTATTTTTCGGATGCCGATTCGTATAGTGCCCTTAATTTAGAATGCTTAGTAGATTGACTGGTTCCGTGTCTTTTATCTCTAGACATTTCTGATTGATGAGGATTTTCCGTCGGATTTTCATTTTCCTGATTTTCTTCTAGGTAACTGTATATGTCATTTTTCTTTTTCATTCGTGACATTTGACTAGCTGACATATCAAAATCACCCGATGTAGAATCTTCTTCTTCCAATCTTATTTCTTCATCAAAATCATTTGCCAATGTGTCCACTGATGAATCAGATAACTTATCTTCATTTGCGGAATCGCCGTTTTTGTCAGATATGGGAGATATAACAAATTCTTCCATTCTGTTCTACTGCTTCTTCATTTTAAATAGGTATACCGTTTATCATTTTTCGAGAACTATTTATTATTAGAAGTATTTAAATTGCTTTAACAACATAAACAGTGATTGTGTGTGTGCACAACTGTTTTGTAGTACATAATCAATATTGAAAATTGCAAGGTAGATTCACAACACAACGTGTATTAATTAGTGTTCAATAAAATATTAATATAAATAGTTCTATCTGTTAGAGGTTTGATTCTAGTATTAAAAATATTCATTTTCTGGAAAATATTATTATACTATATCGATATTATTTATTAAATTTTATTACGAACGCTCATCACAAGGAAGGTTCACAACGTGTTGCATATAATTCTAAGAAAGAGATAACAACACATTTAAATGTTATCTAATAAATACCAAACGTACATTTCAAAGATTACAGAACTATGTTATAAGAGTTATTTAGGGATTAAGTTGAATGATGTAGATTATTCTTAATATCACCAATCACATAATAAAATGCACATTTATATATATTTTCTTTACGTCGCGTTAAAAATGGGCATTAGGAGAAACGAATCGATAACTTTGGTAGGGTAGTTGACAGAGAAGCGTAAGGGAGAAATATAGACCATAGGTGACTTTTCAGATTAAAACCAGTTTTCTATTCATTTGGTAGTCTACAAAAATGTAACTTGTCCTCCCGAAACTAGAGGGAAGCATGATTCTAATAATACAATAAAAATGTTTATTTTAAGGGATATAAAATTATTTAGTAAGACTAGTATTGCTATTAATTATGTTTGTATTTAGCTTTTTAGAATACCGTAAGTAACAATATTATTATTCCAATATTTTAATGCGAACTGTATGGTAATGACATCCATCATCTTTGGTGTCGCTACTTGATCTTACAGACATTGCCCATCGTTAAAATTTATCTTACCACTATGATATCTCCTACAAAATTTGTTTGGGACAATTATTTTAACTAAAAATATTGATCAGGACTGCATAAAATCAAGTGATCTGGAAAATTAGCACCTGTTCAGTTTTATTTGCAGTACTGCATCGAACGGTCCAATTAAGCTTTATTTGTTTAATCAAAATTTGTATAATATAGAGCAAAATGGAATTTAAAAATCAAAAACTCTTATATCATAATTATTGTTCAATCGTTCATGCAAGATTTTGATGTAGTCTAAAATGAACTCTACTTCTGGAAAAAACAAAACACTAAATAAATAAACGCATAAAAATAAAAGACATATATCACGATTTCCCATGTCAAATAGAAGTTGTCCAATTCATAATACCGCCATAAAATATCTAAAGTAAAATAGGTAATAAAGTTTTTAAGTAAAGGGAAGGTGTAAAATAAAAGTCTTAAATCTCACAACTTCTTTTTAACAAGCTACCGGTTTCGGAACCTTTATTTAAGTTCCATCTTCTTAAAAAAAGGTTCCGAAACCGATAGTTTGTTAAAAAGGAGTTGTGAGATTTAAGACTTTTATTTTACACCTTCCCTTTACTTATTATATTACTCACATATGGATTCCCTTCGCAATATAAATAAAGTTTTTCTAGGTGAACTGTAGGAGAGTTTCCGAGTTCTCTTCCTAATATATTATAAGTATTCCTAATATTTCGACCATCTTGTCAGCGGTGTTCTTATGGAGCGAAAATACCACAAGTCTGTTGAAACATAATAATTTAAAATATTCAACGTAGAAGAGAATTTGGAAAATCATTAGCTACGTGAAAGACCAAAATTTTGGATGACTGCTACCACTTCCATATTACAGTTTATTAAGAATAAACATGAAGATTGTTGGGATTTTTGACATAACACTGACATTGTCGTAGTATCCATTTTACAACAAGTTAAAGACGACGAGAGTTTTGTCAATATATTTGACATCATCTGGAGACGTTTTAAATTGTTTTAACTGGGCTTGTGGACGTTTTGGTAAATATTCGATTTGTTGTTGATGCCAATGTGCTTAATGTTGAAATATTAGATTAATTACGATCAACTTAACTAATAGCTGTTAGAAAATTTTATCTAAGATACATTTTTCATCTTTTTTAAGTTTTGTCTAGGAATATTCAATTAATATCCCACTAACATTTGATTTTTAAATTTTAGGTCAATTAACTACTACTACTACCTAACTATTGAAATATATATCATCTTCCATAAATAGATATTACAAATATCTATGTTTCATTTTTATCTTTTAAGACTAGACTAGATTTATAAATTTCAAGTACCCCATTTACATTGATTTATAACTGTAACTTTTCTAATCTGTATATTTTTCTCACAATTAAACACATTTTACATTTATAAGTAAAGAGTTAAGTTCTGCAGGTACTCGTAAAAATTACAAAAAAGAAAACAACTGTAAACCATCAAGATTAATGATATAGAAGAAAGTAACCATTTTTGAGCAGAATGAAGTAAGTAAAAGTAAAATTATTTATTAATCAACATTCTCTTTGATTACTGTGACCAACGGAATAAATTCAATTACAATATTCTCTTATGCTTAATTGAATAGGTACCTATTGTAAAAGACTGTTTTGTACCAACACATCTAAGGAGATGATCCTACTATAACGTTATCACCCCAATTTTTTGGTTTGCCGTTAGAAATGAAATAAAAAATGTTTAACGTAGTACCTTATAGTATTTTTTCAAGAATTCCAAAAATTTCAACAATAAAACAAATTGAAAATCAAATAAAACTGGGAAGAGATAAGGCAAAGTTTTTTTTATATTTTTACAATTTTGAAAAAAAATTTAAGTTCTCTTTCCAAAAATATAACATAACGTGCACTTCCTTCATATTTACTAAAATACTGATAATTATTGAAATATTTTAACACCAAGTTGGCTTAGAATGTTTTTTGAACTCAGTATTTTACTAAATGTGAAGGTAAATATTATGTTATATTTTTTGAAAGAGGATTTAAATCCTTTTTCAAAATTTTAAAAATGTATAAGGCGCTCCATTTAAAAAACATTGCATACCATAAGTTACGATAAACATAATTATTTTATTTCCAAAAACAAACAAAAAAATTGTGGTGTGAACGTTATAGGAATCACCCTGTACATGGCTTTTCCTTATAATTGGCCACCCCCTACAAAGTTTATACGAAGAAATACAGAAAAATTTATATACAAAAAGTTGCAGTATTTTTCTTGAATTTTAATAATCTGCCAATAAAACAAACAAACGACAATCGCAAAGTGGTGAAATTCTAACAACTTTGATTTTTTTTTTATTTAACACTATACAGGGTGGTCCAAATTGTACCTTCGATAATTTGAGAATCAATAGAAAATGTGAAATTAATGTGAATTTTCTTAATAAACTTATATCGAAAACTTAACCGTTTCAGAAATACAGGACGTTGAGGTTACATTTTTTTTTTGCATTTTTTTTATATCTCCTGAAGTAAATGGAATGTTTTATTGAATATTCACTATATTTACGTGTGCTCTCTGATTAAATTTGTAGTCGGCTTTGATTCCATAATTCGAAGATGTCGGAAATGTATGAGTGGTGGTGAGCATTTGATCAGCTCCTCTAACGATTTGAGTTTATTTTGAGAAATATTTATATTCAATTACATTTTTTTTAAATAATCCTTATTAATATTTGAAATACTTGTTCTTATGATTATGCAATGAATTCTAATTAAAATTTAACTGTAAAACGATATGTTTTTTTCGAAAAAACTAAAAGAGGACTTTTTATTCGTAAACTAACTGTAGATTTCAAAAATGCAAAAAATTTTAATTTCGATCATTGGTGTACCCTTTTTCTTTAAATAAAGGGATTCACACACATCCATGGTCACACCTCTGGTTGAAGTAGGAAAATGAAAATAATGATTTAACGTGGTACTTATTCAGGAACATGTACACACAAAATTTCAATAAAATATTCTATTTACTTCAAGACAAATAAAAAAAAAATACAAAAAAAATGTAACTTCAACGTCTTGTATTTCTGAAACGGTTAAGTTTATTAAGAAAACTCACATTAATTTCACATTTTCTATTGATTCTCAAATTATCGTGATGTTTTTTGCATTCTGAAGCTTTCAGGACTCTGATGATCGATTGAGAGCAAAGAAAAAAATTTCCAAAAGAGCTACGGTAAATAAAAATGTATGGTCATAAAAATAACACACTTAAGTAATTCAGATCAGTCACTTTCTTTAGTAGGTACCAAATATTACCTTCTTGCTCTCTTTTAGATACTTACACTTAATGATAAGAATGATATTTGTCATTTTTATGGTTGTTAAATGCTATTTGACGAAAAATTTCATGTAAATTCTGATTTGAATGACTTTTATTTTATTTATATGAGGTTTAATAGTCTTGGGCGAACTCAGAATATTATTCTCAAGAAGTGGTTTTGGTTCCACTATAGTTTTTAATAATAATAATCTTTATTTTATGACGCCAATAAATTTACAAAAGAAAAGTAATAAATTGAATGAAGGCGACGTTCAATTGCTCGCTCGTCCAAGCAACCAACACAAAAAACACAAAACACAAAAGGAGAGTATTATATAAAAAGCAAATAATATAAACAAAATATCGCAAAGAAACGTATTGCAGATACATAGGTACTCTTAAGATTATTTATCAAAATACTATACATTAACTTACTAGCCTAGATGCAACGAAATTACAATTAAAAAAAAGAAAAATAACAATATACAAAAAACTGAGGTATTTTGTTAAATATTTTGTCAATGGTATACGAGAATGCTCCTTCAAATTGAGAAGAGTGGTGTTTTGGACCGGAATACAGATTTCGATGACGTGGAGGATGATCGTGAATCTTGAATATTTCAGTTTTTTAAGCCAAACAAACATATATTCATAACGCTCATTTAAATTAAACCGTTTGGACTCTAACAATTTCTTGGATATGTTATTAAATTTTCTTAAACCAAAGCCAATATCTGAAGTAACTATTCTGTATCTCTTAAGATGTATACTTATCTGACTGCAGCATAGTTGAATAAAGAAAGGATCAGCGTGGCAGGATCTTATAGTTTAACTACCGTACTAAGTATGTGAATATATAGAAATTTTAATTTGCCATAAGATTTTTGCCCTAAGTGATTAATATGTTGTCTGAAATTTCATCAATATCCAAGTAAGCGCCGAGATTTTTGCACACCTCCTTAGACTTAATTATTTCATTGTTTATTGATATAAGGAAGTTTTGATGAGCAGTTATTGATAGTCTCTGTTTTCCAAAAACAAGAACCTCAGTTTTTACCTCATTTAAAATAAGTTTATGAGCACTGAACACCTTTGATAGAGAATGTAATGTTATCCACAGCTGTACTGATTCCACTGTAAGGAAATAAATAAAAAGCCTGCGTGTCGTCCGCATACTCGTGAATTTGGCAAATTGATAGGTTCATAGAACAATCCGCAGTGTATATGTATAAGTAGATAATAACAAAGGCTCCAACACGCTTCCCTGATAGACGCCTCTATTAACGTTCTTAAAATCTGACCATCCACCAGAGCCTATCTGAATCCTATTACTAAAATAATTTTTTTAAATAATTGAAGAATATCACCAAGACCGAAGTACTTAAGTTTTTTAAGTAGAATTTGGTGATGTAATGCATCAAATGCCTTGTTCAAATCTAGTAAACAAATATTCTGATTTCTGTAATCAGTAACATCTATAACAGTAAGATAGCAAGATTTCATTTTTTTGGGGGTTGGGCAAATATTGGCATATTTCCAGGCATCCAGTAATTCTCCTGAGGCCTAACGATGAAAGTGAACTGCTCGTATATCTGAAGGAAAATTAAATCTAACATTTTTATGTTCAAACCATCCGCTACTGTAACCGTAGATTTTAATGTTCTCAATATTGAATTGATGTTACCGTCATTTACTTCTGTGAACTGAAATACATCATTATCATTGTATGGTCCCATAATGTTCTATTTTACAAATGGACCCCACATTAGATTTTATAAACATACTTCGGTAACTTGGAAGGCAATAAATTAACATTTTTAATATTTTAATTATTTTTAACATTTATATAATTTTGTACCAGAGCAAAGTACCTATATTGCATTAGTGCACACATTTTTAAAGACAACAGACAAACACCCATATCTTGTATAACGGAAATAATCTCTCTCACTGTTAACTCCACTGTCATCTTACCTTTTGGTAAGACCCAAGTACGCTTACCTCTCGATTATCAGTCGTACAAAGTGCTGGTTTTAATTAAAATCATGACCGATATGCACTTTTTGTGTGGTTATCTCAAACAGTATCCTTGCAAAAGTGGCACATCAATAAGTTAAGGTTAAAACAACAAAAAATTGCACCGCTGCTAAGCAATTATAATGGACCAGCAGTTTTATTCCTACCATATTCGACTTGTACGGTACAGGTTCTTTTATCTAAAGATTTGCCTCAGCAGGTAGTCTTTTGTTTTTAGTTATCGGAAATAGTATTCAGCTTCTCTTTCGAAGTGTATATTTTGATATCTTGACGTTTGGACCATGGTGGTTTCTTCTACGGCGATTTCGCATCAAAGAACCCTAAAATTATTCTACAAATCAACAACTCCGTGAGAGCCTTAAATCAAAATTCAAAATAATAGTGGCAATTCCAAGCTTTTTGTCTCAAGTGTTGTCCACAAACAACGCAAACTTGTCCAAAAATGTTATGAAGAATTTTCATAATACTTTAATAATAATTTTAAGAGCAATTCGTTGTCAATATATATTTGTATTTATTTTAGCAGACCCCCATTTTCTACCTCCAATACAAAGTGCTAAAGACTCAAGAAATGGAATTCGAGAATCACGTAACACCATTAGATCTATTACCGGACGAGTAAGTTGCCTTCTAGTTTATTTATTTCGTCATTTATTGATTTAGAATATTTTAAATAAAGCTATTTTCTAACGTTATATTTTTTAACTTTAATATTTTTCAAATAATGAGTTATTAATGAGTAATTCATTAATATCCAAGACCTACTTTGTTATTTTTACGGAAATTATTTTACTATAGCATTTTCAGGCATCGTATTTGTTTTAAACGTTATTATTCCCCAAAAATTCCTCTTAAAGCTTTTACCTTCTAATGGTGTCTCTATCAACAACTTTTTGGAAAATATTGAAATATGCCTTCTTACATGTATTTATAATATTATTGCTGGTATTGTAATATTCTTGTCTATGTTTTTGTACGTATTCACCACAAGATATTTAATTTGTTTCATTATTCATTAGTAACTTAAACTTGTCTTTACATAAACATGCCTATACCTGTAATATTGTTAGCTATATAATTACTACCAGTTCTTAAAATATAATATACTATACTTTACAAAAAAATGTCTCAAAACATTTCACTTCTTTGTAATCCTCATTTTTTCTAACTAGCTGTCCATTTGTTACTGATTTTATTAAATTATTTCATTTTAGTTATCTATGGTTACAGTTAGTCTATTCTAAAATATTTCTAGTTCCACATATAAATTAAAATTTTTAGATTTACGTCTGAATATCATTTTTTCTATATTTTATGAATATTTTATACTTACAATAAATTCATCACATCAACACCAATAAATAACATTTATAAAATATTACATTAATATTTACTTCAACCAAAAAATTCAGATATACAAAATAAGACATCCTCCGCACAGTAGCTTTCAAACAGGACACATGTCAAATAAGGAAATAAAGCTGTAGTCGACATTTCCATTTTCACTGATTGTGCTCATTGAACATTCGACAGGCCAATGACGGAGTGGCTACCTTTTCAAAACTATTCCAAAGAACTGTGTATACACGGCATGTCACGATGCAAGTTTTAAATCAGAATGGACTGTAAACGAATAGCAGTCTGGAAAACTTTTTAAGTAGGTATTTTAGTATTTGATTGTTGTACTTAGAAAACAAGGATATTTATAATGTGTAATATGCAGCAAGAACAGAAATTAGTAGCAATAATTTTTCTACAAAATTTTCTAAAAAACAGTTAATTTTTTATTAAGTTAGATGCATTTAATTTTCCATTTTATCGTACAAACTATGTAAATAAAGTATTTTTATTATTTTACAGAATTTCATTAAAATTGGCGTTTAAAATAAGTGGTTATTATGGTGAGTAATTAATGCTAAACAAATTTCATATGTAGTGTGGTCTAGAAATATACTTGTGTGTATTTAAAAAAGTCAACTTGTCTAATAATGTAAAAAACTTAATTGTATTCTAAAATACAGATGAATAATAAATGATTGATATATAAAGATGTAGCTGATAAATTTATAACATAAAGTCAATTAAATTCACTGGCTTCAAGGTGCCGCCTTTAATTGACGCGTGATGTGATATCTCAATAAAATGTTGTGCAAAAAAGTATAAAAAACCGGCTAAAGTAGAACCAAGTCATTTTAGTGCTGCTAGTTTCTAATTATTACTGGAATTATATAAGATCATTTATCATATCGTTTATGATAATACCACTTCCATGTTAAAATAAAACCTAATAAAAAATTAGGTAATTAGGTACTTTTTCTAGTATATTTAAAATTATTTAAATATACTGCATATTCCAATGCAGTTTGATATACAAGAAAAGTTTAAATTGACGTAACAACCAAATAGAGAGTTCGCTTACGTTCGTACTTCATAATTCTTGTGATTTCTGAAATAATAATAATAATAATAATAATAAACATTCTTTATTTGACATACTCATATAAACATTTATACAAATAAAATCAAATAGGAGGGAGTATCGGCAGGGCCGTTTTCACAACTTCTCCCGAAAGATATACATATACATACATCTACATATACAAGTACATAGGTATATACAGGGTTAGTTTTATAAATGTAAACCCCCCATTTTTATTTTTGACCGATTAGAAAAATTAAAAAACTGATCTTACACGGTTTTTTACGTAGATTCCACTTCTGCTAACGGATTGGCAATAGCGTTAGGTTTTTTTAAATGGAACACCCTGTATATTTTGATAAATTTGAATTCCTCCAATCATTCTGATTATAAATATATACACTTATTGTATATTCGCTTTACTGGTTTTTGAGTTATTTTCACTTTATTATGGATACGTTGAAACAAAAGCGTTATTTTATAAACTCACACAATAAATCAATAAATGGAATAAATCAAAAACAAAACAAAGTATATGAATTATTAAAACAAATTACATAACATTTTCAACATTAACTTCGATACATTTCAAACAACGTTTAAAAAAATTCGAACGTAGTCCAAACCTTAATCCATTAGATTATTTTCTTTGGGGAACGTTCAAAGAAAAAATTTACAGTGAACCAGTGGAAAATTTTAAACAATAAAAAAATTAAATTGTAAAAAATATAACTTTGCTAAATTTGGAAGCACCACTTTTTCTTCGAAAAATTCGTTTGAATTTTATTAAACGTGGTTTGAAATATATCAAAGTTAATAGTGGTTGGTTATATTGGAAATGTTATATAATTTGTTTTAATAATTCATATATTTTGTTTTGTTTTTGATTTATTCCATTTATTAATATATTATATGAGTTTATAAAATAACGCTTTTGTTTCAACGTATCCATAATAAAGTGAAAATAACTCAAAAACCAATAAAGCGATTATACAGTATATGTATATATTTGTAATCAGAATGATTGGAGGAATTCAAATTTGTCAAAATATTCAGGGTGTTCCATTTAAAAAAACTTAACTTTCTTGCGCACCCTGTATATTTAAAACGCTATGCCAATCCGTTAGCAGAAGTGGAATCTACGTAAAAATACGTGTAAGGCCAGTTTTTTTATTTTTCGAATCAATCAAAAATAAAAATAAAAATGGGGGTTTACATTTATAAAACTAACCCTGTACATAGAGACAAATAGACATATATCCAAATGCAGCACATAATATATTATGCTATTAAGTATCCCAAGAGGGAAACTATACAATATTTTCTCAGTTCATACAAATAATGTAGTATACATGAATTTCACATACAAAGAAATAAAAAAATCAATCTTTAATTATAAACATTTTTTTGTGTGTCCAAGAGTTCTTTTTTAAATTTGGATTTAAACGGGAAAACAGATGTTGAAGAATTAAATACATTAGAGTGCATGTTAAGCAACTTGGGTGCAGTATAAGAAAAGCAACTCTCGAATTTATTGGTATCATGCTTTGGTATGGAGTAACTGTCAACATGTCTCAAGTTGGCATTATGTATATTCGATCTGCGTTCAAGAAGATCAAATAAATATTTTGGAATGTTATTTGCAAAGATATTATAATAATAGTGTAGCATACAAGAATATAAATCTTTGGTCAATTTTTAAGATGTCCCTTTCAATATAAAATGGTGTAATGTGGTTTCTTCTGTCTATTAACCGTTCCATAGAGTGCATGAATATCAAATAAGGTAATAATGGCTTTATTGAGAAAATAGCAACCAGCTCTATTTGATTTTAACGAGTCGCTTTGGTTTGTAATATTCCTGAAATATTATTCTTCAAATAAGTTGTTAAAATACATGGCACTGTGCTATTGGTAACATATCAAAATTACCAAACCCAAAAACCCCGAAACAAGAAAAAAATAAAGATAAGTTTAAACTGTTTTTCCAATTTAACGGCCAAAAATATTAAATTTTGATGTGTGTCATCAATTTTCAGACATACAATCTTTTTGAATATTTAGAATATTGAACCCGATATACAGGGAGAAAATGTAATTGAAGTAAAGCAAAAATTATAAAGAATTCTCAATTTTTACGCATTAGGTAATCCTGTAAAAGTGAATAAAACTGGTATGAAATATTATTTCAACACTTTTTTCTTTGCACGTTGGGGCACTTTAGCCACGTGGGTAAAAGCGTTGAAACGTACTTACTCGGTTGCAAAGATCGATGGTTCGAATCCAACCGGGGGCACATTAAAGATTTATTTCTGATTTGCTTTGGAGTTAGATGGATAGAGAATTATCGAAACACTAGATGTGGTTCGGACTCCACAATAAACTGTAGGGCATTGTCTCTATTACCTAACACAAAATCTTAGGATTTTTATTGCATATTACTGACATTACAGATTTATTTTTATGAATTTTATAACGAATGCTTTAATATGATCGTAGAAAAAATATAAATACGTGTTGTGAGACAATTTGACATCGTGTGCAATAAACATTCACTGTTTGCACCTATTGCCTAAATAGCTATTAAATTGATTCCTTACTATTTTAGTGAAGAAAACATAATATTCGTGAAGAAATAAACATTGTTTATCTCATTTTCTCACAAATCTGAACGTATTGTGGCAACAAATACATGATTTAAGCAAAAGAAAGTCAATATGTCTGTCTATATCACAATTGCACCCACAATTTTCTAAATAAAGCTTTGAAATTTACTGTGCACATTTTAGAACCGAAGAGACTGCGTTTGTTGATGGGCAAAATAGGACTGAGGTACTACGAGGTATTAATTTGTGTTTTCACGGCTCAGAAAAATATATTCTTTATCAAAACTTTTTCATCAGATCTGCTATATAGAATAAAAACAATAATTTGTGCAGATACATATCCACAGCAATATATTTTACCAATTTTTTGTCCAATTTTCGTGTACTAATTGTTATTAAATAACTCTTAGTCAAAGCAAAAAAAGGAAGTAAAAGTGAGAGATGGCAGCCGGCGACTGCATTTATATTTTCTGACATTTTGTTTCCGAGGGTTTCACGGAGTTGGTGAATGTAGAGGAGCTTTTGGGTTACTAACATATTTTGAGTTACTAATTAAACGAATGAATGAAATAAAAATATTCAATGTCGAAGACAAAAAAACCAAAAACTATTCTAAATGTTTACAACAAATATGGAAGTCAAGTGGGAAAAGATGCCATAAAATAGTTAAAACAAATTTTATATGTCGTAATGAGAAACAAATATTTAAATGAATAGAAATAATAAATGAAGAAGTTTTCTGCATACAAACCATCGAATCTACGAATGGCTTTGATGAGTAAAAATATTTGGTATTATTGGTACTTTTTTCCTGTGCTGTCAAAAAATTTATTCGTGGACTCCATATACAGGGTGCCTGGTAAGTCGATGTTATCGAATTATTTTAAGAGGTAATAGAAGGGGTCATTCGTAACCTATTTAGCCACACTTATCTCAGTGCCATGTCTGACGGTTACCAAGATAGGTAATCGAGATTTTTAACTTTTTAACTTTTTAACTTTTTAACTTTTTAACTTTTTAACTTTTTAACTTTTTAACTTTTTAACTCTTTAACTCTTTAACTCTTTAACTCTTTAACTCTTTAACTCTTTAACTCTTTAACTCTTTAACTCTTTAACTCTTTAACTCTTTAACTCTTTAACTCTTTAACTCTTTAACTCTTTAACTCTTTAACTCTTTAACTCTTTAACTGTTTAATTTTTTTTAACTCTTTAACTCTTTAACTCTTTACTCTTTAACTCTTTATCTCTTTTAACTTTTTTTTACTTTTTAACTTTTTAACTTTTTATCTTTTTAACTGTTTAACTGTTTAACTGTTTAACTGTTTAACTGTTTAACTGTTTAACTGTTTAACTCTTTAACTCTTTAACTCTTTAACTCTCTAACTCTCTAACTCTCTAACTCTCTAACTCTCTAACTCTCTAACTCTCTAACTCTCTAACTCTCTAACTCTCTAACTCTCTAACTCTCTAACTCTCTAACTCTCTAACTCTCTAACTCTCTAACTCTCTAACTCTCTAACTCTCTAACTCTCTAACTCTTTAACTCTTTAACTCTAACTTTTTAACTTTTTAACTTTTTAACTTTTTAACTTTTTAACTTTTTAATCACAATACAAACTGTTTCCGACAATAATACTAATACCATTCGAAAGGGTACATATTAGAGAAGTTATTAAACATTTGAACATCTTAAGGTGTTGTATATTTTTATAAAAGTCTCTGCGAGAAGAATCCTTTTTCTTTCATTTTAACGTGACTCTATCGTGGCTTATGGCACTTTTAGATATGTTTTAACCTATTGCACGGAATAAGTACACATCAGAGTATCAGAAAACATTTAGTCAAGGGTATAGATAGCACCATTTCATTCACAGCAACTTTCGTTAAAAATCTCGATTATTTTGGTAACCGTCAGACATGGCACTGAGGTAAGTGTGGCTAAATAGGTTCCAAATGACCCCTTATATTACTCCCTAAAAGGATTTCATCGACTTACCAGGCAATACCACTTAATATAAAGATGTAAATTTAATATTATATAATATATAATCCGATAATATGAGAATAAATAATATGAATAAACAGACACATTTTCGTAATTTTGTAGTAACTAAATGTAGGTAAGTTATAAATAATAAATTTGAATTTGAATTAAAGACCTAAGAAAACAAAAGAATAAGTTTTATTTCCATGGCTTACTTAAGTCTTTATTGAATATAATTTGTTAGAAAAATGGTAAGTATGTACCTTACAATTAGAATTTTTGCCCCATTAAATAAATAATTATTTTTTGTAAAATCAATTCAAACTATAGTACAATACGTTATTCTGAACAAAAAATGAAGAATGCATTTTTTCATTTGAAAATCGGATTTACAGATAAAACTTATTTTTAGTAAAGAAAAATTATATTTTTGACTGCCCCTATTTTAAACACCTATGAACCCGACATAATCTTGTACAAAAAGGTTTCTAAAGGCATTAATTGAGAATATCTAGCTAGTTTTTATCTAAAAAAAATCGCCAATATTTTTTTCTTCAAAATCGACCCACTTTTTCCATCCTAGAATCGGACACCTCTGACTAAAATCAAATGTGGTTATGTCTAAAAGATTCACCTTGTATATATTCACCACCAAAATTTAAAAATATTCCGATATGAAGGTGGTTCTATGAAAAGTGGGACACACTGTATCTTTCCATTGTTTGCAATTTCCAAATTCTACTAAATACAAGCAATTGAGGTTTAGACGAAATTCATTGGATTTATTGTATGATCCATCTGACGCTAAGTTCCTACATAAGCAATTCCGCCAATGAATTTAGTGGCAGTAATGAAAAAAAAAAATTTTAATACAAATTTTATCGGCAACACCTTGCTTTGGATTCAATAAAATATAAAGGCTACCATAGTGGTGGAGGAATTCCGCACAGCAACTTTAAAATGTTATGTGAAACTTTGACACTTTGTAGTTCAAATCCTCCTAATAAAAAATTACTAAAATGTATGGATTTTTTCGTATGATAAGCATGAATTAAACTAGAAAATGGCAGCTTCAGTTATATCGACCAAGATATTTTGCACAAAGTACAGTAGATTCTTTCTTTAACTAAAAATATAGCCAAAATCTTAAAATATAGTGACTTGTGACATAATAAAACCAGTAATGTAAATATTTCTAAATAATAAATAAGTACATTGTTGTTTCGCACCAAAATTTGTATGTATTTTACTACATTGCACTATGTTTAAATTTATAATTTGAATTATTAATAGAATGACACAGTGTCTCAAAAAACAACTAGCTTTAGTTTACAGCTTACATGGTGGTTCAAACTAAATCTAGTGACAATTTAAATCCCTAGTTTCTGATAAGAAATTGTGAAATTTAAAATAGATCATCAACCATTCAAATTCATGTCAGCAGCATACCTATAATAGTTTGTAATTCAATCGTCAATACAGAATATTGTCATGCCTATTGTCATGTCTATTGTCATTTATGTTACTTACTTAATTCTGATACTAATACTAATACATTCAGCTTTCAATTTTGCACTATCTGAAATTAGGTGTAGAATACATCTGGACTCTCGTAGATCCTTTAATCCGGAAAGTTGTATGTTCTTGGATTCTGTTATATAGGACGCTGTCACAGTCTAAGTAGAAAGGTTTTAGCAAGCGGTGGCCCCAATCCGATCCATCATGGCTTGTCAGAGCTGGCTACTCTCGCCACCCCGTGCCCTGTACCCCGTACCCTGTCACAGCCTTTTACTGAATCAACCCCCGTCTCTACAATACCAATTATTACCAATATTTAGTCTTTTCATTCAAATATTTTTTCACCCGGGCGAAAGCTGTCCACCCTAATAGAAATGTTATATTCTTATGTAGTGGGAAAACTTGCTTTGGTCCGTACGAGAAACTGACAAACTCTGGAATAAAGTTGTAAGAATATGACGCAAAGGTATTATAAGCAACATTGTGTAAAAACATCGTATATTTCCACACAAACAAGTACGAAGCAAGGAAAAAGTTATATTCAGTGGTATTTTGCATACATCTGCGAGTTCCTGAACTAGAATACTTTGGATTGACCTTCATTGATGCCAAAGTTAATACTACAAAGACAGGATAGTTTTTTAAGAAATCAGTATTAATTTCTAACGTAACCCCTGCTGATTCAATATTAAATTAGATCAAACCTTGATAAAATTGGTTGATAAAGATATGTAGTTTAGTTTATCTGTCCCGCATCAATTTGAAAAGCCAGTGTTATTAACAGCGCTATTAATCAAATATAAAGACAACCGACAAGTTAGACGTGACCGGGAACGCATGTCGGCTAAGTAGAACAGAAGGGTAAAGACAGCTTGACACCTCCTCTGTTATATTAACGTGTATTTTCACAAATACCTTCAATTGTCGATTCCCAGGGGTCTTTCTAAGCAACTCACTGAAATATGCTACTACGGAATATGAAGCAAACAAAATAAACCGTAATGTAATGTGAAATGTAAGTATTTATGGCAAGTATTTGTGGCAGGTTATTATAAGTTATGAAAGGCATTTTAAATTGTATTTTATTTCAATTTGTAACAATAATTTTTATATCCTATTGCACTTATGTTTTAGTTGAAGAAAAAACTATAATCGAAGATTCACATGTTTGAATGGAAATTACATAAACTACGCTCCCTTAAGTTTGTAACACCCTGTAGAGTAATTTTGCAATCTAAACTCCACTGAAAATTCTCTTCAGTAGAGTCTGATTCATTCTTAATATTTTGCTTTCTTACTCTTCTCGATATCTTGCTCGGTTCAAAAGATATGAATTTAAAAAAAAAACTGAATTTTTTGCAACAATAATTGAAAATATTTTAGATTTTTTTGGAATGTATGGGCCCCTTTAGTATAGAAACTTATTCCACATTTGTTAAACAGTGTTATCTGACATTTCGAACATTTAAAACGTTTGTTGGGTGAATTACGAATTTATTTTTATTTCACAATGCCTTTGTCTTCCGAGGATTCAGCAGGAGCCATTGCTCTTTGCTCATTACGTTGGTTATTCCTACAGAGAAGAGGCGGATATACAACACAATATGCGTTATAACAATAAATGAAGTTTTGATATATTAGGGCAACTTGTTATAAGGTACCTAAAGCTTGAAGCTTCATATAGCCAAAGGGATCTTTAAATAGTAACTTCCTTATATGTTTTATTAAGAGTAAATGGAAATGAAGGAGTAAGTGAAGACGACAAGATTGTAGGAAAAGCCTCCATCCCCCACCAATTCAATCCACGTGTAAGGGCAAAGGAAAAAATTTGCATGCAGACAGCATGGATTAGATCGATTTATGTTTTTCTATGCTAACGAGCCCTCTTATCTTCGAACTATCTGTCAGAGGATTTCTCTTACATTTCTTCCCTTTCGTCGAGTTTCCTCTTTTGAGTAACCAATAGTAATCAGCCATCATATATTCATCTCACTTTCCTTAATATCAACACTCCATTTTCTTGATGTCTTGATAGAAACTCTCTCATTGCTCTTCACTTTAATCCTGTACGGTTAGTATGATGGTAACACCGACGTCGTTTCCACTAGCATCAAAACACTAACATTGTACTCGACGCACGTTTCAGCAACTAAATTGGCACCATCTTCTATTGCCGTAGTTTTCTTTTTTCATTTAATATACCTAGTTGAGAGCAACAGGTCCATACTCGTTAATAGTATCAAATAAAACTGTCTGGAGCATCAGTTTGAACGAGTCTATGAATAATAACATAAAGTTCTTCATCATAAACGATGGGTTTTAAGACATTCATTGTACCATTTATATCGTAGTATACATAGGTCTGGTTTCACAACAATCTGTGTGATTGTGTAATTATTAAATTACTGCCAAATAAAGGATATTTGCTATTACTTTAATTTAGTACTTTTAATATGAAAGATATTAACCCTAGCATAAAAAGACATTGAAATACATACCATTAGGTAAACATTGCTTAACCCACGCGGACTCTACGGGCCTGCAGACGCTTTGTGGGCAATAACTGGGGACTACAATCAAGAATGGATATACCAAAGGGTTGTAGTACCAACAATAACCTACGCGTCCTTGATGTGATGGCACCAAGCTAGAAAAGGAGAGTCCTTAAGGGAACTAAGCTAGCTACAAAGACTTGCATACCTTGAGAGAACGGGGACAGCTATGGAAGCAATGCTTTACCTACCTTCACCACATTTAGTAGGTAGCAGAGAATGAAGCATTGCTAACGACATACAGGCTAACCACTAATGGGTATGAGACCTGTCCAAGGAAAGGAGATCATAGAGAAGGATTGCACATTTTGGAACCATTAGTGATACCGGAAGAGATAGCAGAGCTCCCATCGCCTTCTTGGGAGGAACGGGTCTCAAGGAATAGTGAAGCTATGGTGGAACAATAAGCTCAAGGTTCAGTACAGTGAGTCAAGACCGCAACCCGTAAGAAAAAAACATTGAGGATCAATGAATGCAGTGAATTGTGTTATTTGTGGTTTTTATGTTAGTGAAACCTCGGAAACCCGTCACTTCATGACTATCCTAATCAAATCATGAAACGTCGGCGTATTGTATAAATGTCGTGTTTTGATGTATAAACATTTACAATTTCGTCTTTTGACTTGGCACTTTATGAGCAGTAAAAGTTATGGAGCAAGTTTAATATTTTAATACAAATGCATATGATATAACTTATATTGTAGAAAATTTCTTGTTGCTTCCAATTTTCAATCTAAATACATTGTAAAAAGTCAAGTTGGTGCTTGTCATAAAAGTACCAGTCTTGTCAATATTTCACGTTGTCGTTGTACATTGTTCTCACTGAAACTAGCTGACTTTAGCGAAAATTTAATATTGATCGCCAATTTCTAATAATTATCGAATGTCAGTAGAAGGTTGTTTCAAAGGGCTTTTTTGGTATCATAGGAAACAGGGTGTTCAATTTGAAAAATATAATTACTTTTGGCGTTTTCTGACTTCCTCAATATAGAATAGTCGAGTTGGTTAAAAGTTATAAGAACAATGCAAACTAGAGGTGTTTCGACAATTTTTGACACAAACGAGGTCTCAAAGTAATGTTCCTTTACTGACGTAAAGTTGGCATGTTTTTGGTAAATACTCATCCATAGCGCGGTACCGACCCATCGCAGACCTGTTAAGTGGCATATTGTTTAAATTTTCTTTAAAAGGAAAATTCTAATATATAATAGTATACCAGGGGTTCTTTTTAATTCACATCTTTGTGCCCTTTACTACTCCATTTTTAAAAGTTCTCTATATCCTTTATAATAAAGCCAGGATATTTGAATGATTCGAGGCTGATACACCCTATATTGTGCCATCAGCTTTTTTCCTGGAATTAAGAGATTTGAAAATTGTAACCCCAGACTGAATAAATCTAATTTGCCTTATGGGCTTCTGGGTTTCAAAGTTTATTTTACCTGTCGGCTGCTCAGATTTTTCCGGTGGGTCGTGAGTCAGAATATGGTGTTTAATAAATTAACAAACTTATTATTAAATTTGGTTAAAACCCTGATTTGTTAACAAAAGAACTTGAAGAGTGTACTTTAAGTTTCTAGCTTAGTAAGATTTAAAACTGCAAGTTATAAGAGATTAAAAGTTAAGGAATTATTTATCAAGTAAAATTAAGATAAATTAAGATAATTTTTGGGCGCCAGCTACTAAAAAATTAGTAACAATTTGTATGATATCAGATTTTCACAACAAGAGAAATAAAACGATTCAGCTCAAATAAATAGTATATTAACAAATAGAATAAATATTAACAAAACAAATTACTCTTAACAATGACAAAAAATATATAAGTGCCTGAAGGGCTATCACAAAAAAAAAATGAATGAAAGAAAATATTTTATCAACTGCAAGGCTTACATTTACAAGAACAATTACTGGCAATTATTTGTTACGCTGGAACCGAAGACCTGATGATGGAAATATGTTCTACCACAGACTTACAGACCTTAATTTCCAAGGATTTCCACGATGATCTAGTCCCTTGCCAAGATGGCCTATGCTGGTGTATACTGATCTTCTGGGTCTAGCTAGACTTCACCTGCACCTGGGAAAGATGTAACCAATCCTGGATAAGATAATAGGATAATCTGGATTTCAGTCTGATGTGGTCTGGTAAAGTTGAATCTGTCGAATCCTCTTCTTGGTCTCGTTCAATAAAACATAAATATACCAGTGTCAAAAATGTACAAAGTAAAGTTGGAAATATGCAAGTTAGCTTACGGCTGATAAAATTAGGAAAAACTTACTGAAGGCAAGTTTCTCTAGAAAAGTTGACTAAACAATTTAGCAAAGATATGAATTATAATAAATCAATTATTATAATTACAAAGATATGAATTTATTATTTTATTTTAAAAATAACTCAAGATATAAATTATAATAAACTAATTATTATAATTTCGAAACTATGAAATTTTAGAAATTACTCTAGATATAACTAGACAAGATTAAAGCAATAAAAATAATTCCTCTGAATAAGAAATTATGTTAAAAAGAAATTTGTTATATTATTTAAATTTAATAACAGTAATTAAATAGACAAATCACAATAAGACACTCAGAAAATTAAGTTTTAATATTGCTAAAACGCAATCTTTTCACAAATAGAAAATGTGTGAATCACAAAATAATACAATAAGTAAGAAAGTAAAAAGTTAGGTATTCTGATTTTTATAACTGATTTAATTAGATTACTAATTAAAGTTAATTTCTACTATTTAATGTAGAACGATAAGAAACAATAAGTTTATTTAATTCTCCCAATCGGAGTAAGAAATGGTAAGAAATGCTTTAATTATTCAATTAATTTACGATAATTAGATAATAACTATGAATTTTAATTAATTCAAATCGTATTAAGATATAGCAGGGAATAATTTAAATATTAAATTAAATTACGAAAAATTACAATAATCAAATTGTGAGATAAGATAAAAACCAATATTTTCCGTTAAGCGAAAACTATTAATTTCGAAGAGTTTTTTACCACCTTCCGCAAACGAAAGAGATCTGTGTAAGTGCATATATTTTATGAATAACTCGATAAAGATAATAACGATAATTGCAAATTTTAATTGCAAAAGATAATAAGGAACGGTAATAACATAAGTTAACTTGCAAGACGACACCACGTGTAGATATTTGCATGAAATCAATCACGCGTGGAGAGCACTAAATTTGGCTAAAATGCCGGCGTCAAACACACCCAATTGATAAATTCGATTTAAATCGATATTTATCACATTTGACTGTAATAAATAACCAACATGCTAAATATTTACTAGGCTACGTATTGCAAATAATACTTTATAACGATAAGGTACAGAAAAATTCTACATCCGAGAAAAATAATTAGATATTCATAAAATTACGACTTACCAGTACGGAAGATAGGAAAAAGCTGGTGGAGGAGGAATGCTGTAGGATCGAGAACGTTTCAGTGCCGTCGACGCGCGCATAACATAGCTACATTTAATTGTCTCCGGTAGAAACCAGTTGTAACCGTAATTTACCAAATTATCGTTACAAAATATATTGTATAAATAAACATAAATTAGAGGTTGTGTTTCTAGCCTGCGCAAAATCTGGTTGCTATTTTAAGAGTGCAGTTTTACATAAGTAACCATAAAAGGTATTTGAAAAAATAATTTCCACAATCTGTCTATAATTTGGGGTATCTGAGATTGAATCAGATTTGTGAACTAAACAGACACGACTCAGATTCTATAGGTTTGGAACAGTATACGTTGATATATTACTTTTCAATTCCTTAATAGCAAATATAATATGAAAAATTTTGTTAAAGATTTATTTATTGCCTAATTACCTAATTCTCATAAATTAAAATTAGTTGCACATAATTTGACTATGTGCCCAATAAGTCAGTTAATAAACGAAGAATTAATTTATCTTTGGCATGAAATTATGACGTAATTTGAAATTTGAATTTTTTTTTATTTAAAACACTTATTGTAAATACACTGAAACAAAATGTAAAAAGATGATGAATAAAGTTGGCGATGTAATCACGGAAACTGCGATATAATTTTGAAGACATCTAAATATATGAAATAAAATGCAGTTTAAACAAGCAATCGTTTTATCCGTCATATTAACAAATATATTGAGTTGAATATCATTCTTTACATGCAAGTAATTAAGTAAAAGAAGGAATCAATGAATATAAGAATTTGTAGTTAAAAACACTGATGAGAGATTTGAACAAAATATTCTACGCAAGGAAGATGTCGATTGTGACTTTAAGTCTGTAAATTTAGATTATTAATTGCTTTAATAAATATATATTTTAAATCACGTTATCTAGCTTATTTGGCAGGCTGCTTGAATATTACCAAACAAAAAATAACAGATTTAAATTATAATAAACTAATTATTATAATTTCGAAACTATGAAATTTTAGAAATTACTCTAGATATAACTAGACAAGATTAAAGCAATAAAAATAATTCCTCTGAATAAGAAATTATGTTAAAAAGAAATTTGTTATATTATTTAAATTTAATAACAGTAATTAAATAGACAAATCACAATAAGACACTCAGAAAATTAAGTTTTAATATTGCTAAAACGCAATCTTTTCACAAATAGAAAATGTGTGAATCACAAAATAATACAATAAGTAAGAAAGTAAAAAGTTAGGTATTCTGATTTTTATAACTGATTTAATTAGATTACTAATTAAAGTTAATTTCTACTATTTAATGTAGAACGATAAGAAACAATAAGTTTATTTAATTCTCCCAATCGGAGTAAGAAATGGTAAGAAATGCTTTAATTATTCAATTAATTTACGATAATTAGATAATAACTATGAATTTTAATTAATTCAAATCGTATTAAGATATAGCAGGGAATAATTTAAATATTAAATTAAATTACGAAAAATTACAATAATCAAATTGTGAGATAAGATAAAAACCAATATTTTCCGTTAAGCGAAAACTATTAATTTCGAAGAGTTTTTTACCACCTTCCGCAAACGAAAGAGATCTGTGTAAGTGCATATATTTTATGAATAACTCGATAAAGATAATAACGATAATTGCAAATTTTAATTGCAAAAGATAATAAGGAACGGTAATAACATAAGTTAACTTGCAAGACGACACCACGTGTAGATATTTGCATGAAATCAATCACGCGTGGAGAGCACTAAATTTGGCTAAAATGCCGGCGTCAAACACACCCAATTGATAAATTCGATTTAAATCGATATTTATCACATTTGACTGTAATAAATAACCAACATGCTAAATATTTACTAGGCTACGTATTGCAAATAATACTTTATAACGATAAGGTACAGAAAAATTCTACATCCGAGAAAAATAATTAGATATTCATAAAATTACGACTTACCAGTACGGAAGATAGGAAAAAGCTGGTGGAGGAGGAATGCTGTAGGATCGAGAACGTTTCAGTGCCGTCGACGCGCGCATAACATAGCTACATTTAATTGTCTCCGGTAGAAACCAGTTGTAACCGTAATTTACCAAATTATCGTTACAAAATATATTGTATAAATAAACATAAATTAGAGGTTGTGTTTCTAGCCTGCGCAAAATCTGGTTGCTATTTTAAGAGTGCAGTTTTACATAAGTAACCATAAAAGGTATTTGAAAAAATAATTTCCACAATCTGTCTATAATTTGGGGTATCTGAGATTGAATCAGATTTGTGAACTAAACAGACACGACTCAGATTCTATAGGTTTGGAACAGTATACGTTGATATATTACTTTTCAATTCCTTAATAGCAAATATAATATGAAAAATTTTGTTAAAGATTTATTTATTGCCTAATTACCTAATTCTCATAAATTAAAATTAGTTGCACATAATTTGACTATGTGCCCAATAAGTCAGTTAATAAACGAAGAATTAATTTATCTTTGGCATGAAATTATGACGTAATTTGAAATTTGAATTTTTTTTTATTTAAAACACTTATTGTAAATACACTGAAACAAAATGTAAAAAGATGATGAATAAAGTTGGCGATGTAATCACGGAAACTGCGATATAATTTTGAAGACATCTAAATATATGAAATAAAATGCAGTTTAAACAAGCAATCGTTTTATCCGTCATATTAACAAATATATTGAGTTGAATATCATTCTTTACATGCAAGTAATTAAGTAAAAGAAGGAATCAATGAATATAAGAATTTGTAGTTAAAAACACTGATGAGAGATTTGAACAAAATATTCTACGCAAGGAAGATGTCGATTGTGACTTTAAGTCTGTAAATTTAGATTATTAATTGCTTTAATAAATATATATTTTAAATCACGTTATCTAGCTTATTTGGCAGGCTGCTTGAATATTACCAAACAAAAAATAACAGATTTTTTTAAATTTTATAAGTCATCACCTTGCAAAAAAATTGCAACTCAATTTAAATACTGTATAAAAGATTATATGGATTTCCTGATTAGATAGCGCCAATTAGTCTAGAGATTTTTCAAACCTCACGATTATGAAGTCAAAGATATATATAATCGCTACATTGATTGACATCAATTTAACGACTTGTTAGTAGGTAGATGTTGAAATTTTTATTGTGGTATGTAATAATGATGTACTTTAAATCTGGTTGCTCCAAATCTTTTAAATACTACTGAAAAGTGTTTTATATTAAAAGGAATTTTAAAGTCATCTTTCCCAAAAATTATTTTTTTGTTCACCTTTAATTGGAATTACTTTAAAGTTCCTGTTTTATCTTCATATTTTATTTCTGGGCAAATAATGTAAATATGCAGCGATCTTCACCTCCCTTTGGTAACCTATCTCGGAATGTGAGACTTATGTAGTTGGCGATGTAAATACAGAGCTAAAGGTCACGCAGCACCTTCAAAGAAGATATGATATGAAATATATTTTTTTGCAAAGAGTCCGAGTGTGACCTGTTGAAATTTCAAAGTAACAGAACTCGATTTCAATACTGCTTCGAACCAATTTTGTACCTATATAGCTGTGAACTGCGAAGATACACATACAATCCATACGCACTTTTCGGAATAGAAACACTTCGTTGGATTGTGTTTTTCTGCGTACTGTTAGTTACCATTGCAATAAATAATTTGTTTAAATAAACAAATACGGACATGGTAGTCAAGCGGATAAATACGTTGATATCAATTTACTTAGTGCGAATTTATTTTACTTTCTTTACCTAAAATGTTTCGAATATTACTTCGGTTAAGGAAGCATGTTGAAACTGTTTATTTATTTTTCTTTCACAAAATTTATCAATTATTTCTTTATGGTTTTATTTCTTTAAAATAAACTACTGATCTGCAGTCCTGCAAATTTAACATCCACCTAATCCACCAGCTTTGAAGAGAAACTACATTCTTATTCTGTCGAGCAGAAAAGACTGGTCACCTATTGGCGCTAGATAGATAGTCGGGGATAGGGAAGCAAAGATGTAAAAAAAGAATTATCGAATAATAAACTACAGTGGTCCAGACTGAGGGAAACGCCATTTTGAAGATAGATATGGAAGAAATAAAGAACAGTACGAAGCAAAAAATAAACGTCTACATCTACAATAATTCTACAATCAGACCACTGTAAACATGTTATACGCTCAAGCATAAAGTGAGCCTTTGTCCAATAGTGCGAACACGGCATAGTAGAGGTTAGCCAAAGAAGTAAGCCTCACTTTGTATTCAAATTCGCACTATTATTGTAGACGACACAAAAATACATATTAGTCCACGCTAATCATCGCACGGAAGCATACCTGACATTTCTCAATCGGAGAGCTTTGAGCTGAACAAATCAAGACAGTTCTAGAACAGGTGCGGGAAAAATTAAGAAACTTCCTTCTATTTCTTGGGACACTGCGATGCATTTGGGCAGTTGAGTGCAGGTGCCTAAAGTGAAAGAAATGAGTTCGACCGATAATAAGGATGAGAATATTCTAATCTTCAGAAGATTATGAAGGTTCAAAATGGGAGTAGAGTATATTTATGATCTGAAGGCAAAAAGGACCTACTTGCTGGATCTCCCCTCAAACGATATCAGTGAGCACCAAAGCAAGGGGCAATTTGTTAAATCGTAATTATATAATTGATGTAATTAATACCAAGTAATTAATTTATCGTCTTGGACAAAATGGAGGAGGTTTTTGTACATACTGAGTATATCTGGAACTATCAATTCACCAAATGTTATCTAAATATTTCAATGCATCTCAGAGTATTACGAAGCTGTGCAATTTATTATTATTTTTGTATTTCATAGTCAGTGTTTCCTCATGACAGTGGAGTCTTTACTGTATAATTTCATCCATATAAAGATGTAATGTATAAGAAAAAAGTTGCACATATTTTATCAATTGACAATTCTCACATTGTATATCATAAATAAACACTTTTCAAAATATCTTACTTATAAAATTCACATTTAATTGAAATATACTTAGACACCAATATTAGTTTAATATAATAGATATCCACTTATTAAATTCTTTGGAAGGACGACCCTTTGTTTGTTTTAAGAACTCCACATAACAAAAATATTTACATAGTCATTGCGTTATTATATTCTAGTCATATAGCATTAATAGCTCGTATTATATAATACTTCAATCAATTAAATTAACACGTCATTAATGTCTAAGTACACTGATTCCGTCAGTGCGGCTTGTTGCCTGTGACTAAACGTTATTAATTCAGGCTTTATATTATGACTGATTAACCTATCAAAGAGCTGAAAGTAGCTGGTACAGCAGTTTACACTTCAGTTTACACAGATTATTCTCACCCTTTTACATCAAATTTTGTGGTAGTACTTAATCGCAGAAATCTGTGATTTTGCACTTTCTATCAAATAATACGAAAATAATAAGTTAATTACAATTAATGACATTAATAATGATATTTTTAAATAATTATTTATAAATATTTATACCTACATATACTACAAAACAAAAATGACTATATATTTTTATCAAAATTTGCAACCTAATTTGCATTAAAGAAATAAATGTATTTCTGGAAATGCCATAAATTTTTCAATAAAAAGAAAGAGAGATACTTAGTAAATACAAAATATGAATTCTGTAATATAATACAATATTTTATGACATGACATACCTATAGTTTTAAATGGTAGTTGTTTTTACCTTATTCGACAATAATTACTGCAAATGGTTTCAATAATTATTTTTGCCTCAAACAGATTTTATATTTTTGTATATTCAGAAGTGGAGCATCAATAATCCAGTCAAATTGTGTTTCTTACTAGGAAAGTTGTGGGGCAGTTTTGACTCCTTCCATTCTACATGTTTTTTGGGATGCTGAATCCGAATCTAAGGTTTGCTAACAAAATTTCGTGACGCAACAAAGGAAAAACAATATGCAAAAAAAGGTGAAAATCTCATTTTTTGGGCGGTTCCTTTGCATGTAAATCGCAAACTATCAACTTTTCGTAAATAACCTCCCTATTCAATATGAAAGTACATAAAATTTCCTATAAATTTCACTATCTAGGTTTTTTCTCTGACGAACGGTTCGGGCTCAAGCGCTAGTTGAAAATTGGCATATTTCGGCTGTCTCCGCAAAAACCCACTTTTTCCACTCCAAAACTCTAATTTATTATTAAAGGCTGTCAATCAGTGAATTCCTCCCAGTTCTCTTGCACATACCTCATTTAGATCTAATATTTAAAGGTACAGGTTATTTTTTCAAAAATTACATAATGTGCAAGTTATTTAATGAAGTCCGAATTGTACAAATTCAGTTACAAAAAAGTTGAAATTTCAACGAAATATCTTGGAAAATTAGACTAGTCTCATGTCCTTTTCCATACAGAGCCATAAGACGCATGTTTCCTGCTTCGGCAATCTCGTCTTGGTGTGCATGAGGGTCTTTGAAAGCATCAATGACTGGTTGCAAGTCATTGTTCTTCCGCAGGACCTTGAGAAATTTCAGTTTCCCCTGATTAAACAAATCAGAAGTGGTGTCGCAACCACTCATCTTGTGCAGGAACAATATATGGTCTGATAGGGTTTTGTCAGCGGAAAGATAAGGGTTGTACAGGTTTGAGACACCTTTCCTTTTCCTGGTTTCAAAAAGAAGACATTTTTTATATCAGGGCTACGCAGGCCAGTCAAAATCACCAAAAGGTCGATATCTTCTACCACCACTGTCGCATATTAATTTGACGGGGCCAACATAAGAGCTATTGTGATAATTAGGATATCGGCGTCCTCCACAATTTGCTGTGAATTAATTTTTGCATCATCAAATTTTTCCATTAGCATAGATATCAACCGGCTCTTGTTTTTGGAGTTCGCAAGGAAACTCTTCTCCGAGACAGTGGGCACCATTGATTCTGTAAATGATATTGCCGCAGACGGGGCAATTATAAAATAATTTCGGGAGGCCGAGATAGATCTACCTAAATAAGATGGACGGAATTATATTTGCACAGAATTTAAATACACTTCTCCAAGAAATTAACGCACCACCATAAAATAACCAAAAGTTTGAAGTTAATTTTTGTCTAGACCTCTTGTCCGATTTCGATGATTTTTTTTTTGTATGATAGGCTCTTTATTCAAGAATGTGAATGTAATTTTATTTTTTCAGAGAATTTTTTTTTATTGATTAACTACAGGGTGTAACAATTGAGACGTGTTTTTTCCATGAAATTTGTAAACCCCTGTGAAGTTCAACAGTTACACCAGCAACTTAGAATTCATATCGCATTCTAGACTTATCTTTTCTTAACATTTTCTTTTTTGATTTACTTTATTATCTTTATTATTACCAGAGAAACACAATTTTATAGGGTAACATGTTTGTATTGATTTAATTTTGGAAAATCCAAAGTAGCTTGCTTTGGAAAACACAAGAAACGTGTACGCTAATGTCAAAAAGCATTTGAAAGGAGTGTGTTTATTGTGGTGATAGATGTGTTTATTTTCAATAATTTTGTCAATGTCGAACGTGAAACACGAAATCTTACTGGTAAAGAATATGCTCAAGCATTAATATTGGTTGAAATAGGTTGGAGTTATCGAAGAATTGGGCAACAATTTAATGTGGCTCATACAACTAGTCGTCATTAATGGAAGCCTTACAGCTGAGCGGTACATATTAGACATTTTAGACAACCACGTGGTTCCATATGCGCCATATATAGGGCAAGGATTTATGTTAATGCAGGATAATGCCAGACCTCATGTTGCTCGAGTTGTGCAACATTATCTGGAAGAAATCGGAATTGGCACCATGGAATGGCCAGCCAAAAGCCTGGACTTAAATCCACTGGAAAACCTCTGGGATAAACTTGGTAGAGAATTGAACATAATCTACACCATGACAGACGTTGGGCGAAAATTGGTTCAAATTTGAGGAGAATTGAACCAAAATGAAATACGGTCGCTTATTTTAAGTATGAATCGCCGTTGCGAAGAAGTTATTCGAGGCAGAGGCGGAAATACTCGCTATTGACTTTTGGCTTTTTGCATTTTATTCATTTTCATTTAATTTCTTTTTTTTTTCGATATTATCTTTAAGTAAAAACATGTTACGATATAAAATTGTGTTTCTCTGGTACTAATAAAGATAATAAAGTGAATCAAAAAAGAAAATGTTAGGAAAAGATAAGGCTATAGTACGATATGAATTCTAAGTGGCTGGTGTAACTGCTGAACTTCACAAGGCGTTACAAATTTCATGTAAAAAACACGTCTCAATTGTTACACCCTGTAATTAATAAAAAAAAAATTCTCTGAAAAAAATAAAATCACATTCATATTCTTGAATAAAGAGCCTATCATACAAAAAAAAAATATATAGAAATCGGACAAGAGGTCTAGACAAAAATTAAGTTCAAACTATTGGTTATTTTATGGTGGTGCGTTAATTTCTTGGAGAAGTGTACAATGTGATTTTGAAAATGCCTTTTTTAGTACTGGAGATAGCATAACAGTTGAAACCAGTCTACATTGTATTGTAGAGGAGGAATTCACTAAATGACAGCCTCTAATAATAAATCAGAATTTTGGAGTGGAAAAGTGGGTTTTTGCGGAGACAGCCGAAATACGCCAATTTTCAACTAGCGCTTGAGCCCCAATGGTTCATCGTAGCAAAAAATCTAAATGGTGAAATTTGTAAGAAATTTTATGTACTTTCTTGAATAGAAAGGTTATTTACTAAAAGTTAATAGTTTCCGAGTTATAAGCAAAAAACCGCCAAAAAATTAGATTTTTTTACCTTTTTTATTATGCTTGTATAAAACCTAAACAAGGTTATTTATAAACAATACGTATCAAGCAAAGAAAGTAGAGTAATTTGTAGAAAAATAAAAAATGGTCTAATATAATCCAATACATCAATAATTTATATTCAGATACACTTTTTTATAATAAATCAAAGGATATATGTGTATTAGTTGGTACATGGATTCTAAGAAAATTATTTATAGAGAGGATTAATAAACTCAATAAAACATTGGGATTTACTTTACTTGAGACGGCAAAATATAAGACGATTTAAAAAGATTCAAGGAGTTTAAAAAATAACGCAATAAATTAAATACATTAATTAAGGAGTACAAGGATAACGAGAAGATTAATGAACTCGATGAGACAGAGAGATTTGCTTTATAAGAAGCGACAAAATAAAAAATATGATTTTAAAATACTTCAGGAGTTTAGAAATTATCGCAATAAATTACTTACTCTAAAATTCCCTACTATAAGAACATAATAAACAAAAAACCAGTATAATTAAAAAATGCTATGGAATACCGTAAAAGAGTTAAGCTCGGGAAAATCTAACGAGAAAGATTAAACCAATACAATTACTACAAAAGAAAACGATTTTGCTATATTTGTGAATTTCTTTACTGCCTGGCAAAACCGTGAAACAAAATGAGAAAGTAATGAATCATTTCCAGCGAATACAAAATTTCTTTTACATATCAGAAACGACAGAAAAAGAGGTACGAGAAACTATATTAAATTTAAACAAAAGACTGACGTTTAATAGGGTTAAATAATAGAAGAGATAAGAAT
The DNA here is from genome assembly GCA_963680705.1 of Rhagium mordax. NCBI lineage: Eukaryota > Metazoa > Arthropoda > Insecta > Coleoptera > Cerambycidae > Rhagium > Rhagium mordax. The sequence continues at coordinate 16,600,219 of OY796659.1, read as the reverse complement.
AATGCACGAAAGCACGAATTTGAGTACTGTGTACTGTGCTTTCTAACCTTTAGTTATTGTTCTGATCTTATTACACAGATCCATTGTTTAAGCTACGCTACGCTGATGAGGAGCAATAACTCCGAAACACGTGTCCGTAGCTGCATCATGTTTCTTTTTTGAGGTCTGAGGCATTATTCTTATCTCTTGTATTAAATTTAAAGTCACACTTAAGCATTCAGTATCAGCCGCGCAAGAAAATCCAGTACATGAGAAGAAACATTAGACCATATTAAATCCGTCATGTTTTAAAATTAATGAAATAATGAAAACTAGAGGTTTTCGTCAAGTCCCTTAAAGTTGCATTACACGACGTGAGGAGTGACGCGCCTAGAGTGACGCGATTACAGGTAAATTGCACACTTCAAACGAAAACACATCAGGCGGCGTGAAACTTGGCAATTACCAAGCTGTGAGATCGCGATCGACGGTCGCGCGCTTCGGTGCGTCACTGCACACTCCACACTTCCACACGCCAGGCTCGTTGCTCTACACGCCATGTAAAACAGTACTATTACATGGCGTGTGGAGCAAAGCGCCTGACGTGCGGAGTGTGGAGTGACGCACATAGGCTCGCGATCGTCCATCGCGATCTCACGGACTTGTAACTGCCAAGTTCGCGCCGATGCGTTTTCTTTTGAAGTGTGCGAATTTACCGCTAATCAACCGGAACCGGCACGCCTCGTGAGGTTCATCGATCCGACCCATTCTCACGGTGTGTGGCGCGTCAAGTCACACGCCAGGCGCGTCACTCCACACACCGTGTAAAGGAACTTTAATGGAACCTTTAGAATGATTTACTTAAATCCTTGTTTAAGAGTGAAAATAGACTAGATTGTACACTGTACAGTGTGCAATTATTAATAAATTCCCGTTACCTTCGAATGTAAAAATAATTGAAAAAATTATTACGAAAAAAGTTGCTAGCTATTTATAAATTATGAATTAATGCTCAGTATGGTATCAGATAGGTCAGTTCTATAAAAGATACAATTGCATTTTTGACAACAAAAATATACATAACATTAGAAGAAAATAAATCAACGAATATTATCTGTTATACAGAATACAGACCTGGAAAAAAACAAAAAGTGGTTAAAAAAAATTATAATTAAAAATTGGTTTTATTCAAGGAATTTGACAATAAATTTAACTAAAACCAAGTACAAGGTGAATATTCTAATTTGATACCCCCTTATTTCTTCGTAAACTTTATTGTAAGATATTTTTAAAATTTGAAATATCTAGGTACTATCTTCTCTGCAGATTTCTGATCTACTACCAGAATTTTCATAGGCCTTTTACTATATAAGGGGCATTTAAAAGTTACATTTTTAAACGGAACACCCTGCATGTATATTTTCACATATTTGAATTTGCCTCGTATTTATGATTCCAAAAATGCATATTTAGTCTATTAATAACTTACATATACTTACCTAAAAAATTGTTCTTGTTCTTGTTCTATTTGTTAAAACTGTTGTATTTTTAATGCTTTATTTTAAATCTGTTCTCATTTGGAGCATTTTCATTCTACAATTATTATTAAACAAATAATAGTCGGTAAAATGACATCGAAGTTATATTTATAACATATTAGATCATACTACAATATTACTATTACTTTTTGTCGTTTTTGTTCCATTTCCTCGATTAAAATTGAAACTTGAACATTTCCATTTGTGGCGATAAAAATTTTCTTTCTTCAGTTCTTTTAAATATTAATTTGGTAGGTTGTCGTCTGTTGGGAAACTTTCATCCATTAATCCCTAAAACTGCTGTAGCATTTGGTGTAGCATTTATTATACAGTGTGTCTCACTTTTCACCACTACACCCCAATATCTAGGCCATTTGTTGATCGATATAGATCAAATTTGGTATACTTCTTTTCTTTCAGATTGTGTTTAAAAAGTTATTAATAAAAATTTTTTTCAAACTTAAATACGCCTACTATCATCAAAAGAAATTGGCAAAAATTAGGAATTTATATTAGCGATTGAGATAGAGTTTTAGTTTTTACAGAATTGTTCAGCATGACCTAAAACGCCTGTATACCAAATTTCGTTAAAAAATATTCATTCCTTCAAAAAAAAAGTAATAAAAATCTAAGATTTCAATAATAATCACCCTACTATTCCAGTTATTTATTGTCGGATATTTACATAACTTGGTAGTCGGGTGATATAATGACGCTAATTAAGCATTAGGACACTTTTTTTTAGAAAATATCGAATAACTCAACTTTTATTATTTTTTATTCTTGAAATCTTAGATTTTCATTACTTTTTTTATAAATATTTTTTAACGAAATTTGGTATGCAGGCGTTTTAGGTCATGCTGAACAAGAATCTGTAAAAACAATCGCTAATATAAATTCCTAATTTTTGCCAATTTCTTTTGATCATAGTAGGCGTATTTAAGTTTGAAAAATTTTTTTATTAATAACTTTTTAAACACAATCTGTAACAAAAGAAGTATACCAAATTTGATCTAAATCGATCAACAAATGGCCTAGAAATTGGGGTGTAGTGGTGAAAAGTGAGACACACTGTATATTTCGAATATATGGTATACGCTGCATGTACAATTTTTTCGCCCAAGAATACTTCATATTTATTATTATATATTCCCTTAACAATGTTATAACAAAACGTGACTAATTGTCTGAAACGATTGTTGTAACTGTTAAGTAAGTTCTTTTAAATCTTGTTTCAGTTGCTAAGCCTACTCTTTCAATCGAAAAGTCTAATGTTTTAAATATGAGGCGAATTATGTGATAATATATAGGGTGTTCTGTATAAAAAAATACACTTTTGAACGCATCTTGTATAGTAAGAACGCTTTAAAAATTCTGATAGCAGATCGGAAATTTTTAAAATATCACACAACTTACGAAGATAAAGGGGTATCAAATTATAAAAATCACCCTGTACACTGTGCATGCCCTTTACGTTCAGTAAAATAGATCCTTTCTTTGCAATTTAAAAGTATTTAAAATTAGGCCAGGTAATGAAATTTAGTATTTAGGTACAACTGCAGATGATTATATAAAATGAGATAAATAAAGGCTTGAGGGTTGTGCAAAAATGGATAAGCAAAATTACACATAAAAGAAACTCTCTCAACAAATTTTTTGTTAAACTTTCTAACATATTTGATATTAGGCGACTCAATACCGTACAAGAATAATAGAAAGAAATATAACCAAATAATTGATCATAATTACAAAACTGGAAATTGACGTTCCAAAGGTAAGCGAAACCATTTATTGTGAATTTGATTTAAATCAATGATTTTTTTTTTAAATCATTCTTTGATTTGGAAATAAATTTATTAAGCAAGTTAACGGAGTTTCAGATACAAATTGGACATTTAGTATACCAAAATGCGAATTCATTACTGTAACTGTGCTTTCCAACCGTTATACACTTTTCCTGATGTATCTCTCGCATTGATCCATTGCCATTGATATGCGTGTACGTAGCTGCATTGTGCTTCTTTTTTAAAGTATATGTATAGATTTATAATATATGGGTATATAATATAGAATATTTGACTAATATGTAGAAAAGTTTAAGTAAATCCGAAATAAGAACAGAAAGAAAAAAGTATACTTTAGTCATGTGAAGTACTGTATAAACATCAATATGTAACAGTGTCCGCCAAATATCTTTCAAATCAGTAATTTCCTTTAATGGATAAAATTATGATCTAACATTATTTTAGTACCTAATGGCTAACAGGTGTAATGTAATCACAGAGTGTAACGAAGTGATTTTTTTCGATCCAGTTATGTTCATTTTTTGCTTTAAATATTACTGTCACTTGGATACACCCTGCCGCTGTTTTAGTAGTTAAATTATGTTTTAGTTGAGTTATAAATGAGTTGTTAAAAAGGTCCGCTGGTAAACAAGCAATCAAGTAATTAATTGATTAATTTTCGACAATTCCCCGTATAATTAAAATCCGAGAATTATTATAAATAATGACCGAGTCGGAAATAAAAATCATTCGTTACTAAAATTGTTAATCCTTGTCCGTTTTAATCCGTTTCTTTTTGCAACATGGTATAGAAATTACAAGTAACTCATTTCCGGTTAAATGCATTTCGAGTTGCTGCGCGTAGTTGCATAAACCGCTGCACCTCTACAAGGTACGCCGGGTGATGCATTTGAGTCCGTCGTTTAAAGTCGGTGACCACCTCTCTTTTAACACGACAGCTACGTCATAAAGTTTACAAAAAGGGGAAAAACAGTCACTTCACTCTCATTCCGTGCTGATTTGCATTCCGTCCTCATTCTCATTCCGAGAAAACCGACAGCAGTTCAGGTTCATTCCGAAATAGTCCGCATCAGATCCAATCTACCGCCAGCAGGAAAAGATCCAGCCGACAGCCGTTATTATTTCCGTACCGCCGCTCCGAGTTTCATAGTAAATTTCTTCAAATATAATCTTGGTAAGAATTCAACGCAACCTGCTACATTTAGTAGGTACTGCCTTCAGTTAAGTATATTTATAATATGTATAATATTTAGAGTCCTGATTGTCCGTGAGTATCGCCTTATTTTGCTACCAAAGTAAACTAGAGCTAATTTATAATACCTCCGTTGGTTTATTCTTTTTATTATTGCATAAATTGTACACCAGCTAGTCAGATTTTCTCGTCGGGTGATCTGACAGGTTGTCATGTACAAGGGTTTTCAGAAAACCCAGTGTAATTAAAAAGTCATTCCTAAAAGTGCATTCACTGATTAGATTTTCTCGTCGGGTGATCTGTGACGTAACAATGCACCAGGGTGACTATTAAATTAGTTGTAAATGAAATAATCAGTTAAGCCATAGCTCTACGTTTGTGGCGGTAGTTCGCCGTATTTTTAAATATTAATAAAAGACGTAAATATCTATAGCTAACGGATTGCCCGCTATTGCTAAGCCATCTTAGTGGAAAGGTCCGTTTGCTTGTCGTACACCGCAATTTATCAATGTCACGTATCCGAAAATTCCGCCGTAAAATCGCGTATATACTTGATTACCAGCTTGCCTGATTTGTAATTATTTTAAAAATAATTTTATACATACTCGACATCATAGTCGAGGAGGTTTGAGAATAAATTAATTTGTTAATCATTATTTCTGAATAAACACGTTATTTTAAAAAGGTAAAAATTCACGAGTTATTATTTCTGTAATTTTATTTTCTGATTAATCCGTTTGAGCAGTATGACCGAAATCCATTAGATAGGTCTCCAGCTCAGACCTCAGGCTATTCCGTATCATCCACTGTCTTGCTACTCAGGGTTGTTCTCCCAATTAGGAGAGCCAAAAATACAGTGTAGTTCTTCGCACTTAAAAATTGAAGGACTGGCGCCCGAGATTTCCGTAGAAATAAAGAGATTACTTAAGTATCTGACCGAAAGTACCGCGCTAGGAAAAAGACCTTTACAAGAGTTGGAAATGATTTTGGTTAAAAATATTTCATATTATTTTTTTCCTGTTTCCGATAAATTAAAAAATCCTTATCGAAATAATTGATATATTAAATAAAAAAATTTACATATAATTTGCTATGAAAACTCATCTCCAAAAATAATTTTCAATACATATTCATCACTTCTCTGTTTATTTTACTTTATGTAAAATGAATATAAAGCACGCCTGTCACTATACATATACAATTTGCCTTTTTTATTAAATTAGCTTTCAGGGTTGGTGGTGTGATGTGAGGTCGCATTAATGGGGATGCAAGGAACTTTGTGAGAGTGCGGTGGCTTCCGGTGTTAATCTGCATGGAGTGGCTGGAGTTCAGATCACGCTGGGTCCGCTCTGCTCCCGATGGCGTCTATACAGGCTGTTTGCACGGGGGTTCTCACCAATCCATCACTCAGCCCGTCAGTACCCATTAGCACGCTCGCATAGTCTCTAAGATCCATTCCATACCACCACACCACGCGTTACTGTTACTCACACACGACATTGTATCGAATAACGTAGTTACTGAATTTCAACTCAATACAATAACAACCAACCCGCATTTTAAATTATAAGTTCGGAATATAATAGAAGATGGAGGTTCATGCATATGTATCGGATTTATACAATTCTTCGTCATATTTTCAGCCAGATCAGCTAGATTATGGGAAGGATGTTGTTTGATACAAATTTACTATGATCTAGATTTAAAAAAAAGATATTTGGTACAATTAAAATAGGTTGAGAAAATTGTAAGAACAAATTATTCCTTTAAGTATCCTTAAATTATTAATCATTTATATCATGTTAGGAATAAAGTTTTATAGAACGTTGTAATGGATAACTGTATTGCTATTGTCTGTGATTTAGTGCGGGATAATTGGATTTGACCCTCAAAACCCGAGTAGATTAGAACTTGAAGAAACTTGACAGAATCATGAATTCCATAACTACCATATCCATATGACAAATTAAAAAAATATGTAAACTCTTAGTAACTTACTTTTCCTAATTTTATTCCTCCAATTCAGTGTTTTGGTGTTTATAGAAACTACGCCAGTGCTACAAATTTACATTTAAAAGATCAATTTAGTAAATTGGCACTGATACTAGTCACCCGTTCTGATATCAGTTCCACAAATTTTGTCAAGGAAACTGTATCAAAACAGCAATGGAAAATGGTCGTATTGGACGATTAACATGACAAACATGACAAATAATAATGTACTTATACATACCTACATATGGAATTTATCAGTCAAAAAAGAATTTCGTCCTTATTCTCATGGTAAATTCGTGACCGTTAAAAAATATTATACGACTCTAAAATTCTTTGACTCGTACCTTTAATGCCTTTTCAAAAATTTAGCCAAAAAAAATTCACAAAACTTGATATTATATTTTATTATGTATAATAGATATTTTTCTTATCGAAATACTATACCAATATGTAGGTATACTTTACTTATACCTACACCATTTTTACGATTACACTTACTCGACTGTATATGAACTTTTATATTATATTTAAATATACCTAATTTACGTGAAATAGTTACACGATAAATTTAATATTCGATACACGATTTTAATAGTTGAGTCAAAAACTAAACAAAAAATGTTTATTCTTAACCTTGTTTTCGTACTAATTACAATTAGAATTACTCTCCTTTCTGCTGTCGCCAAGTAGATTGAATCGCATACCTTTAGTGGATAAAGAAATGTAAAATGTTAGACTCAACTCCGGAGATGCCAATTCCGTAGTGAAAACCGAGAGTAAAAGGGGATGACAAGTGACAGCAAACTGTTGTTGGTAGTTTTAGTTAGAAAGATGTTCATGTCAACTAGGTGAATCTCAAGGGATATCAAACTTTACCGAGGGACCTAAAATCACTTACCCTCACCGTCTACAACTTGAATATTGTTGGTTGATTATTTTACTTGTTTTGTTAGTTTTGTACAACTTTCGTTATAGGTACCTACAAATATTTAGAAATATTTATTAACCCCTAAGTCTGTAATGAAACCCAAATGGTGATTTGAAAGTAAAGAAGATCTGAAGTAATTAGTTTTTGTTAAATATTGTACAGTTTATATTCAAGTTCGGTTTTCTTATAATATGGAAATAACCTCTTGGATATTTACGATGAATTTTGTAATGTTATCCTCATTCACTTTCAGCAGAGAGTAGGTATATTTAACAACATTCATGTCCTTTTATAATATATAACCGATAAAACATCGTTTAAAAATAATTTCTTGAAAAAACTAAATATTACAGTTTATCGAAAATCATGTTTCAGTTACTACTAAATCAAAAGAAATTATTATTATTATTGCACGCCTGTGTTGCTGGTCGATATGTAAGAGGTCGATAAATATTAATTTTATTTTTTATTGGTTCTGGATAGAATCATATTACAATAACAGCCAGTAAATTACTAGAAAAATAATTAAGATTTAATACTTTCAGAGCTTTAAAAGATTATGAGTGTACATTTGTAATCATCGGATACATACGTGTCCCAAATCTAAACGGATATAGTAAAATGGGAAATAGAGCACATTTTCCCGTGCTCAAAACACCCCAAAACTTATCATTGAAATTGAATGGCTTTTGAGATTTGGGGTGTTTTCGGGGTGATTCTTGACCAATTTTACACCGCCATATTTTCGGAAGGTCTCCACATATTGGGATAAAATTTGGTACAAATGTTACACTTTTTTGGTCCAACCTTAATTTATTTGAGAAACAGTACCTAACTTGTTTCTTTTAATGTTGCTCTCAGTGCCCCGAGCAACACAATGCATATCATTTATTGGGAGATGTTGGTAAACATTTAAAAAAAAATGATTTAATGTGTAAAATAATATATGTAATAGTCCAGAGGTGTAATATCAGGAGAACTGTAACTTCTCGACCACATCCATCTGTTATAGATGGAGAGCCAGCGATAAAAATAGTAACGTCATTTCAAAAAAATATGTTTGATCTCATTGTATTCTCTTAACATAGGTAAAATTTAATTGGAAGGTTTTCCACAGTCTCATTGGTGGAGTAAAGTGATTTATGATTTTGCAAGAAATTGAAAAAATTGCAAAAACACGAAAACTTCAAACACTATTTCCAAATGAAAAAATGCCGCCGGGGGGGGGGGCTTCCGATAAGAAATCCAAGGTAAAGGGTCTAACTTGGAACTACATCGTGAATTGCACGGTCCCGTTCCTGTTTTCAGCTCAGGAAGAGGGAACGAAAAAGTACAAATTTGACGTCTATCGCTCTGAAACCGGCGTACATTTTTTTCAGTATTGTCAAGCGTGCAATTATGTTGGCTGGCTAATAGTACAAACGTATAATAACTTTGCTTCTCGAATTTCATTTTATAATTTTGTTTTTGAAGACCTCGCCATGTCAATGAAGAACTACCCGGTTCTAAAGCCAGCACTTTAGCTCATAGAATATAGTCGTAATTCTGATTGCTAATAAATAATAATAATTAAAAAAAATAGGTAGATTTATAGAATTATGGAAACAATGAATTTGTCGCGCGTATTTTGTAAAACGTAAAATAGAATATGAAAAAAATTTAAAAATGTACTTAAAAAATAAACATTACTTTCATTAATTCGTTTTTTTTTTAACAGACAAGCTTTCAGCAAATCGACTAAAGTTTTCTTATAGACGGAGAGCCAGCGACAGAAATAGTTACGTCATCGTCATTTCAAAAACAAAATGTTTGATCTCATTCTTCTAACATAACAGTGTGACCGTATGGAAACGTCCCTGTAAAAAATGTATCTATTATCCAATAACGGGACTTTTTTTTAAAGATACTAGATCATCGAAAACCTACTACAATATTTTTTTCGACACTACTGGATTCAGAAACATATCGTATGGGTGAATACAAAATTTCGTCAAAAAAAAAAAATATGTGTTGTTATTTTGTTTATTAAACCTAATTTGGTACTATAATTTTTAATTGTTAATACCTACTATGTTTTTCAGTTCTATATGATTAAGTTTATTTAAAAGATAATATTTATTAAAATTATCCACTTTCTTTTATTTATTTTTCATGGGCTAATTCGATTTTTAGAAAAAATCATATAAAAATTACCTATAAAACACTAGGTACCTGCAATAATTTCGCCATACCTAATTGTTCAATATTTTTTCACGAAATTTTGGATTTACCCATTTGAGATATTTCTGAATCCGGTGGTATATATTCATTGAACTTAATTCTGGGAATCACGCCAAATTCTAAAAAATAAATAGAAATAAGAAAATTGCCAAAATATGTCAAGATAAAAGTGTAGTATCAAAGGCAAACTTCAACAGTTTGCCCCAGAAAACCACTGTATATAATTCTAAATGAATATAAATACAATATTGTTGTCTAAAATTCGTATCAGTGGTTTTCTAGTATTTTACACTAGAAAATATAACAAAAATGTATATTATATAATATATAGATATATATATTTATATGATATGTGAAAAACAATTATAAAACAATAACTTATCTTAACAGAACGTTTCTAACCAAAGTCTAGGTCCTTTTTCAACTGTGATTACAAAAAATGATTTGTCAAAAAAGATCACTTTGACACTTGACACTGATTAGTAATTAATGCATAGATCACTAGATAAAGAATTCTAATTTATTTTGATATTTCCGTCACGTACTTCTTTTTGGAGAATCGGTAGCCAGACTTCGTCTAGCAACACTGAACTAGTAGAGACACAGTCGGTACTATTTAGTTGAATACAGGCACTCTCCTTAAGTTTTCGTTTATTACAATGTGTCTCCGTTTGAATTATTTTTGCTTGTGTCCAACTAAATCTGTGGTCATTACTCCAAGCATGTTGTGCCAGTGTAGATTTATCAACTTGGTAATTTTTAACGTTATTTTTGTGTTCAGATATTCTAACTTCTAATGGTCTAGACGTCTCACCTATACATAGCTTTCCACACTCGCATGGAATGCTATAAATACAATTTTTAGATTTTTAAACACTGTTAAAATGTTTGGTTTTTGTTAAGAATGATCTGATGGTATTGCAAGTTTTAAAGGTGGTTCTTATATTGAACTTATTACCAAGTCGTCTAAGTCTATCAGAAAAGCCAAAAATATATGGAATGGTCATTGTGGTTACCGGTTGTTCTCTCAAAATTCTCTGTTGTTGCTGATTTTGTCTATTTTCAATTTCAAGAAATGATTTCTCAACAAAATCCTGTGGATAATTGTTTTCTTTTAAGACAGTTTTTATAAAAAGTTTTTCGTTATCAAAAACACGGCTGGCTCATTTTTCCAGTACTTGGCTCTTCACCGAAAACCACTTAGATTAATTTAAAAATTTGCTATCGTGCTCTTCTTGTTTTAGTCGATATACTACAAAAAACATTGTATAAATTTTCCACAAGCTTGGCTCAAGTAACATATCCAAGGTGGGTAACCTCGATCATTAAATAATTCGTAGTTAATTAAAGGAGTTCTTCTTTTGCAATTTCTTGGTCAATGCTCCATTTTCCTTTCGCTAACATTTTTAACAGTAATATTCAAACGAAAGCTACAATAAAACAGAAATGTCAACTTAATCCGACGGAGACATATTTTATGTTTATTTTTGTCACACAAAACATGGTAGAAAAGTTTAAAATAATAATTTTGCATCTTGAATTCTCTATTATAATACATTCGACGTATATATTACTACTGTTTTATTGGAAAATTTAAAGAATTAGACCTATATAAATCAACTGAAAGAAAGTAATAAAGCTGTAAGGCTTTCATGTATTTGAAACAATAATTTATTATATTAGATATAAAGCAGTTATATATCAGAAAATTTAATGGATAAACTAAATACCACAAGTATTACATCGAATCGACAAAATCTATATGCAAGCACAACCACGACTTATTTAAATTCGTAGTTAGATTTGTCGAGGCATCATAAATAACTGTATTTACGAACAACCTTCTTTATCGCATATCTGTGACACTGACAAGTTAATCCTATATTAAATAAATTGATCTTTTCAAGCTACCTCGAACTCTTCTCGAACTTAGTAGCTGATAACCAACTTGTATTTCCGTTAGAACAAAATTTACACTTAAAAATAAAAATGAAAAATAGCTGTTAAAATATGCAGTCGTCGGCAGTTGGGTAGCGTGCTTACCAATATAATGAATATATTTATTAACGATAATACAGTAACAACGATGGTTATATTATGGAAAATTTAAATTTTGCTTTACATGACATTGTGCTTTTATATTTTTAACACGCTGTCATCAAAAGGAAGGCAGTGACGTAGGCAGAGGCATGGTATAAATGAAAAATAATTATCTTCATTACCTCTTACTTAGTTGGTTTATTTATCTAATACTGATTCTTAAGGGGATACAATATATTTGAAAATTCATATTTTCGTTACTATTCATCGGAATCGTTTCAAATTTTTATGAATGATATAGAATTATATAATCTAGGGCTGTGTGCATGCATATTTGAATAGGCCGGAAAATTTAAAAAAAAAAAGCGAAAAAATGTGAAACCCATGCACATGCATCTAGAAAATGTAATTCTAAATACGGTGCTAAAATTCAAATCATTTACCTGCTGTCGTTTGCGTATACATTTTCAAAACTTATGGCATTTTGTACCTGGAAAACAAAATACCATGAATTTTGAAAATCTTCATTTCCGTAGGGGTCCTATAGAAACTTTTTAAACGGGACCATACTATTTTTTTTTATTAATCGGACATAATGATTCATAAGATTTAATTTTTTCGCCAATAATCATTTCTTCACGAGATCCTTTGTAATAATAAAAGTGTTTTTAAAAGATAAGCACCAACAAATAGTTTTAATAAAGTACCTATCTACATTTAAGTAAAAAATTGGAGATACAAAGGATCTCGTTAAGAAATGATTATTTGCGAAAAAATTAAAGCTTATGAATTATGTTCGATTAATAAAAAAAATATATATTAAAACGGTCCCATTTAAAAATTTTCCATAGGACCTCTACGGAAATGCAAATGAAAATTAAATTCCCCTTTTTGAGAAAAACCTAAAAATAGTCTTATCTACCAGTAATTTATATAACTATTTTATTCTTTACAGACAAGCTTCTACCTTGCTAATAATTTCCATAGCCTACTTGGTAATGTTCTTATATCGCATTCATCTGACGCGGCCATTTTGTAAAAATAAAAAATCGTTCGTATCTCACTTATTTTTTGGAATTTTTGAAATTGGAAAGAACTGTTGTAGTTAGAATTTTATGCTTTATCAAACACCATGAAAAAAACACGGTCATTCTATTTAGAAAAAAAAAGTTCATGTCATTTCCGGTTGAACCAGAAGTGAATTTTCGTTCCTGTTAGTTTAAAAACAGCCCACTTTTGATTTACTTACGTACATCAAAAACGAAATTTTTAAATTCAAAAACAACCAAAAAATTGGGGGCGTACTTTGACTCGTGGCCATCCGGTATATTAGAGATACCAAGAGCGTAAAATTCCTTTAGTACAAATATTTTTAGAGACCAGAAGTGTCTTGAGCATTCAAAAGATATTTAGGAACCTGTTTTTGACTGAAGAGAATACGATAAAGTAGTAACATATTTTGAAGCATATCCAGAAAATTCAAAACTAATTCATAAGTGATGCGGTTCGTAAAACAGGATTTTCACGTGGAACTATTTATAAAGTTTTAAAAAATTATAAGTATAAGGCCTCAAATTTTTAATTACTCAAAAGATAATTGGTATACAGTGTGAAAGAAGAATGAAGTTTTGTATGGATTTTTTAGAAAGATCCCAGCAAACGCCGCTTCGAAACTATTAAGGAACATTAACGCTACTTATATTTCGTGTTACACTTTTGTTTCAGTCACAAAAATGCGTGTTTTTTGTGACAAATTGCTTATTTGTCCGCAACATTGCATCGTTAATAAACTGCAACTATTACTTTACACAATTGCGAAACAAAATATTCGTAACAAATGCCAATTTACATTTGTAATAAATTCGTTTTTACCAAAATCTAACTCCGAAAATATCTTGAAACATTTAGGCTTTTACAGTTTCATTCACCAAGTTATTTGTAAATACAAAACTTATATAAATACTTCGCAACCGTTATGCAAATTTAGTTTAAGTACATATACACAACAGTTGCACGTTATTAGAAACCTTAAGGTTGCTCATTAATTTCAGAAAAGTTGCTTATCATAAGCAATATAAATATTACGATTTACTTTCAAATCAGTTTCTTTTTTGTTTTATACTTATTATGCAAATAGTCCAAATAAAGTCAGGTTTGATATATGTGCACAAATCCACCTCCCACCCTGATCCCTCACCTACCCATTCCCGATCATTGGAGTCTTTTTGTTTTTTAAATGCATATAGCAGCATTTTACAGACGCTAAAAAATATGACAGACCCTATCAATACATGCTGTCCATCTTTGCCGAACCACTTATTACCTATTCACTCGAAAAACAAAAATTGTTTTTTTGGTTCTCGCGAGTTGATTAACAGTGAATAAATAATTTGTTCGGCAAAGATGGACATGTACTGATAGTATAGAGCCAGTTATATTTTTAAAGCGACTGTAAAATGCTATACTAAATACATTTAAAAACAAAAAAGACTCAATGATCGAGTGCGCAGGTGAGCGATCGGGGGCTGGGGGTGGATATATGCACGTATAGCAAACCTGGCTTCGTTTGTTATTGGACGAGTAATTTTCTTTTCCGAAGACAGCAGTCACATTTTGCCAGTAGTGGGGCTCGTTACTTTTTCAGGACCCATCTTTAAAATCACTTTTTGCAATATTTAACAAAATTCACTTTCTCAATCTCTCATCTTTACAGACCATAAATCCATTTAAGACAAACTCTTTTCTATATCTAGGTGAAATTAATCCTTGATCCTTAATATTCACTGTTAGTGTATTTGGAGGAATCCTTTAAAATATAGGAAAAAGATAAAATATTGACAAATAGATGTTCAAAACAATTTATTGTCCATTGTACAATAAAATAATTAATTCATTTTCTCTGTTTTCTTCAATCTCTGGCTGGCCGCTCTAAACCAGTCCTTACACGCACCTTCAAAATTGGCATCAACTGTCATAAATGGAAAGCATTTCCTGCATGAATCTACAAATAAAAATCAGTTCTTAATCAAACTAGCAATGTACAGAGTGAACCCCAATTTATTTATTTCCTTAAGGTGAGTACGCTAACCCCACCCTATATCTAGTTTAAAATAAAAATAAGAAGAGGAGGCGGGGGATTGTCAAGAATTTGACACGGGTTTATTTTTGTCATGAAATGAGAAAAACATTTCAATTATGAAACCTGTGTATATGTAACTCTAGGCCACTCAATAAAATAAATGAAGTTAAACAATTACATATATTATTATTCCTGAGAGAAAGAAGCTTGTTGCAAAGGGATGGTAAATCCATATAAAAAAAATGAAAGAAATACACGCGGTAGTTTTTGAGAAAAAGAAATAAAATACGTCAACATTTTGAATTTAACTGACCTATCTCATTTCAAGGGAAAATAGGATAATCGGTCAGGTTGATTTTGTTTTTTACATTCGTTCATTAGCTTTTACCGGACCACTATAAATGCTGTGAAGTCATATTTTTTATACCAGTGTTTACACATTTTAAACGCGTCAACTTTATTAGCGGCCTTTTTGTGAAGTTTTTTGGATAATTTATCCTTCGAAGTACATAAGAAACAGACAGACAATATACTTTGTCGATAATTTAACTATCTGGTGTTTTTTTATATCTTTGGCACAGAGGAAGAATATAGTGGACGGCCGACGGAATGTCTTTGATCTATTAGCGCTCACAGCTGTGACCTATACGTTTATATCGGAAGTGTTGAATGTTGCGAAACTTAAAAAAGTTCCCCAGGAGCAATGTTGCCTTTTACCTCCTTTTAGATATTTTTATAAAATGAAAATATTGGACGTTTCTTTAAATTCTCTTTTTCAGATTTTTAAAATTTATTACATAGCAACACTAGCAAATAAAGTACGAATAACAATGACTTTTAAATAAATAAACCTAAAATTTAATTATACTTTAAAAGTGGTTAAATTGCTTACTTTAAAATCAATTACCCTGAAAACGGTTACTCGTAGCGACATTTAGAAGGTATATCTTTTTGACATAAAAATAACGGGAAAGCAGGAATTTTTATTAAAAAAAAATAATAAAAAATCCCCCAAAAACATAACGTATGAACGATACGCAGAGGTGCCCCCTACAAATAACAGCAAAACTATAATTACTGAGATTTGAATCCCTCGATTTGAATCACCAAATTTTGTTAAAATATTTAAATTTTTAAAGATAGGTATTATTTAATAAAAAACGAAAACATTTTGTCCAATTACAAACCGAAGTGAAATATTGAAAAAGACAATCGGTAAGATAAATGGCTACTTGAAGAGCAAGACGATCCATAAAATTCAGTTTCATATGTTACAAATTGTGGGAAATCAGATAAAATCAGAAGTGAAATAAAATATTCAACGCCCGCTATCTCAGAAACAAAAATCTTTAGAACATATGTTCATATAAACTTTTCTTCACTTCAAATCACCTGAAGAATTACTTCTTTAAATATTTTGTTATTTAGGAAGCATCCTGTATATCAAAACTATTTTATTCATTACGGCAAACCAGTAGTTTATAAAGAAATTAAGAATCATGTTTTTAGTCACTTTAACGTTAAAATTGCTATGTTAATCCCTGAACTTCATTCCCTTTTGATTGAAACAATTTAAAAGAAAAACATGCGTTTCTTGCTCATCGGAGAATCACTTCAAAAAGAAATACAAAATAATATATTCCTAAGCAAAAAAAAAGAACACTCAACGATTCAATTTTGCAAATAAATACGTAGGTACTGTGCAAGTAAAGTAGATATAATAATCTAAGTGTAGAATATTATAGTTAGTAGCAAAATTTTGTACATATTCTTTATTATTATTTATAGTTATCCATTTAAATAAGCACGAAATTTTAAGAAAAGCGTTTGTTTTATTCGATTTATAGGTAATAGTAAAAAGATCCGCTACCCACGCTGTTAATGTGCCCACGCCATGTTAGGTATTGTCCAGGAAATTAACGCTTTTTACAATACATACAATTAAAACTTATCTAATTTTAAATCTATTAGTACTTATTACTTACCTAATACTCTAAACGTGTATATATTGTGCAATTGTTTTTCACAATAGTATTTTTTGCACAAATACCAGACACTTGTTTTACACCACACGTGTAAGTACACATTACTACACATTCAGACTAACTTGTGTTGAGGCCGGAAACAGTTCTTCGCGCTGGCGCGGCGCAGCTTCCCAAGATTCTATTGGTCGTTTGAATTTTATCTCTCTCTCAGAAATAATTCTAGCCTATAGAAACGACGCATTTGTTTGAACATGTATAGCGAAAATGTAACGTATTACTAATTATGTAAATTTTTCAACGCTTCACAACTGAAAATGAATTGTTTCAATAATTCCGTAATTGTTTCTGTTTATAGCTACTGAAGGAATACCGCATCAACAATTGCGTAATATTCTCAAATTTTAACAATTGAAAGTATGGCGTTTTGTAAGTTACGAAATATTTACGTTTGTGGAATTAAGAATAACATTTGTTAGGTAACAGTTTCGAATTTTTCCAAACCCACCAAAGATGTTTTGTATTATATTAAACAATTTCAAAACAAATCTTTCAGGTACAGATATATTGCCATAATTACGAATCTGTTTCACACTTTGAAATATGCTTCTAGAGTTACTTATTTGTGACTTAACGTTACGAAACAGTCACACTCTGCGTTTGCTGGGATATAATAAAAATAACGATATTCTCAGGAAAGTGCTATGCACAGATGAAAGTTCATTAACGACCAAAAGGTGAGCCAACAGACAAAATTGTCGATATTGCTCAATTAACGATCCCCACAACATACGTGAACGTTTCAAGAAGTTACAAATTACTCAAACACAGAACAGCTGAATAGAACGTCGTGGACCAATACTTTGAGCAGGGAACAGTCCAGATTTAACAGTAATGGATTATTTTTTCTGGGGTATATGAAAAATAATGTATATATAAGACACCTTCTAATGATACACAAGAAATAAGAAGAAGGATAGAAGACACTATTCAAAATTTAAGAGAACGGCCCGAAATTCTTATTATTTCAAGAAATCATATTTTGAAAATATATAATAAATGTATAGATAAAAATGGAGGACATGTAGAACAATACTTATACCTGAAGAGGGGTTGAAACCTCTGGTGTAGAACTTGCACTTGGAGTAGTTTTCCACACACTCCAAAACACTTTTGCACACACTCGACGCGCGTGTCGTCAGCCAAGTTGGCATCATCGGGAGGTGATTAAAACTGTTATAATCATCTCCCGATCATGCCAACTTGATTGGCAAAACTAATATCAGATAAACCGCTTGAGAAAAATACAACGTGAATTATATCAATGAACTCAGAAAAACAATAGCTCTCAAAAAATGCAAAAATATACAGGGCGTTTCATTTAAAAAAGGCAAGTTTATTCGTAGCTTCAAAAATTGATAGTCTTTTGTTTTCGTAAATATGTGTTAAAAAAATGTATGAACAAACCCCATAAAACGTTTCTCGTCCCACCTTTCTATCTTAAAAGGTGTTAGAGTTATCTTAAGTTAAAATGCTATCAAGATGAATTGAACAATTGAACATTCAAACGATACTTTGTAGTACTTCAGTTTAAGGAATCAGTAACTGATAATTGATTACTTCAAAAACCTTAGGGTCACTCAGTAATAACACTATTCTTTGTCATTTATCGATATTTTCTTAGGCACTGTTACTATGATCGTATGATATCCTTGAAACCCAGATTAATTATGTGGTAAAATATTTTTATTAGTTACATGGCGAATAAGTCTACAAGATATGATCTTTTTTCTGCTACTACCATCCAAAACACGCTTTTGCGCACGGTTTATTCTACGCAAACTAGATAATTTCTCACAGCACTTAAAAAATGACATAAGCGTGCCGCAAACTGACATAACTGTGCCGCAAATTTTATCTGCACAGTTTCAAGAAAAACTTAAATATTAGTGGAAAAAAAATTATTCATTTTTTATTTTTGAAGAAAAAGTGTGGTTGTAGAAAAAGTATAGTGTGCTACACGTGCACAAATGCAATTTCTCACTCGTTTGAATTGTGGCACTCGCTTTCGCTCGTGCCACAACTTGTGACAAATTTGCACTTTTCTGCACTTGTCGCACAATATACTATTACCAAACTTTAGATAATGGTATTAAAGCATTTTCGTTTGTTAATTTGCGGTATTTTAATTCACAGGCAATAGATTCTTTAGGTAGTGAAATTACAAAAGACTATTACCAAGTGGTAATGATGATGGATGACTGAAGAGGCATGATTACAATATGGAAATACATACTGTAACATTTTTATATTGACTCTCTCGTATCTAAAGTCAAAATTTTTTTTGAGGTAAATATTTTCAGACGAACTAACCGTAAAACATATTTCTGGTGCGTAAAAATTGCCATTATTAATAAATTCAGTACGTATATTGGCAAAGTACGTTTTTATGATATAAAAGTGTTTATTATTGGCTAATATTTCATGGCCAAGTTATTATGAACGCTCCAACGGGCAAAGTCGTTCTACAGTTTTTTAGGATTGTTCCTAACATAAAAATGCAATGTACGCTTTTTTCTCATTTTAAATAGGTAAGTGATAGATAATTTATAGAAAATAGATCATTATAAACCAGTAAATGAGTTGCAGCCTTAGTTTTTCTATATATTCATTGTAGGCCTGATCTTTAATATTTATCATCTCTTTAATAATGTCTGATAAAGAAAAAGGAAAATAATTTAAAATGGCAGTAATTAAGAAGAGAGTGAAGTCGAATTGGAATACGGTTATTTCATGTTAAAGAAAAACTTAAAAATACCTATCAATTTGGATAGTAGAATATGCAAGAATAATGTATTGGTAAATACCATGTCTTTATTATTTGTTAATTATTCATAAATCAATAAAAAGTATCGTCAATAATTTCAAATTTTATTAACTTCTGACGTCACGGTTTAGAACTAAATCTAGGAAGATTTGTTTTTGTTAAGATTCCTCACTAGCAATTAGCAATAGAAAAGTGGTGGTAGATTCATTTGACACTTTTGACAGTTTGCTTTAGTTTGTGTTAGTTCATCATTTTTTACTATTATGGAGCCTAATTTCGTTAAAGCTAGCAGTGAAAATTTACCTAAAGTGAACTATGTTATGCTTCAGGAATTCTTTGCGAAAAATATGGACTATTTCAGTGTCGAGTTTAAGAGCGTGAAAAATGTGAGGTTAGCTTTCTTGAGATATTTCATCTACGCTATACTGCGCATGCGAAAACATGTACGTCACGACTGGTGGCGGGAACTTAATATTTTCAAATTACAAACCGAGTTTAAAAATACGTATACGCAAAAAAAATACTTTTTTTCCAAATATACAGTGTTTTTAAGTGTTCCTGATTGTACATTTAATATAAATATAAATTGTGAAATAACCCCATTCGTTGTTGATGTATAAGAAAAAAATAATTTACAGGTGATTGTATACCAGGATTGTAAAATTCAACCAGTGCAGAAGAAATTTGTCATTGTATTATATTTTCCTGTATTGAATCAAATTATTTCATGAAAAATGTTTAGGTAATAAAAGTTGTCAAACCTGCTCCCCACAAGTTTTTAAAAAGAGAGTGAGGTCGAATATAGTCTAGATGGACATACAATTACAATTTATGGAATCTTCTTTGCTATGTGTTTCACATCTCAAAGTAATGCCAAGCCACACTAGCCACACCATCCCCAGATGATGCCTACTTGGTTGCAGGAATGCGTTTTAGTCTAGCATTGAAATTTCTACAAATACTGCACAGTATACCTACATTAGTCTTCTATATGCAGAAACTTCAATGCTAGACTTGCCTCAAAAATTACCAGTTTCTCCAAGCAGACCATTTTTTTTTAAGCAGTTCAGTAGTCTAAAATTCGATAAGATTAAACTTTTTTTTGTTCAATTACCGTATTTACAAGAAATGTGACAATGGAAATGACAGATAAATTTACGAAGGGACATTTCTAATGTTATTCAAAATTCGATAACTAACACAATGGCCGAAAAATAATGTATTATGTGTTTACAATTTTATAAATATGCCGGTGTTGGATATTACATAGTAGGTTTAATTTATAATAATTAACAAAATGTTAGATGTAACCTAGAGATAGAAAGAAGTTGTTGATTTTGAATGTACAATTTGACTTGAATAAAATTGCTACTTAATTCATTGATTCATATATTCATTTCTAAAGATATTGAATATAAAACATGGCGCAGTCGGTATATTCAAGGTGTAGTTATTCACATGCGATCAATTCATGTCCAGCATATGGTAAAAAATGTCTTAAGTGTAATAAATTTAATCATTTCAGTAAAAGATGTAATGTAAAAATGTTAAAAAACGTTAATCAAATTACTGAGTCTGACGAGGAATTTGAAATAGATACTATTAAGAAAGTCGAGAATATAGATAATTATAATGATTCTGAATCTTGTTGGTATGAAAATATTTTAATTGAAGATGAAATGATTAATTTTAAAATAGATACAGGGGCTGAGGTTAATTTAATTCCATTAGATAAATTTCAGAAAATAAATAAAAATAAAAATATATTGGTAAATGAAAATAAAAGCAAATTAGAAGCATACGGTGGTTTTAAAATTGAAACTGTAGGCAAAGTAAATTTAATTTGTGAAGCTAATGATGAATGTTTTTTACAAGAATTTATATTGGTTGATAAAAATGTAAAACCTATTTTAGGATTGAAATCATGTGAATTATTAAAATTTATTAAACGTATTAATACTATAGAGTTAGAAAAAGAAAAATTTATAAAAAATAATGAGGATATATTTAATGGTATAGGAAAATTTAAAGGAAAAAGTAAATTATTTCTGAAAGAAGGAGCCAAACCGGTAATAAAAGGTGCAAGAAAATTTCCAAATAAAGTTAGGGATAAATTAAAGTCAACAATTAATGAATTAATTAAAAATAATATTATAGTTAAGGAGGATGGTCCTGTCGAGTGGATACATAATCTAGTTGTTGTTGAGAAACCAAATAATAAATTAAGAATTTGTCTAGATCCGAAGGAACTAAATTTAAATTTATTAGATGAAAATCATCCCCTACCAACTTTAGAGTCTATTTCACAAGGTTTAAAGAATAAAAAATTTTATTCTGTGTTTGATTTAAAAGAATCTTTTTGGCATGTTCAACTTGATGATAGTTCAAGTAAATTATGTTGTTTTAATTCACCACTAGGAGTTTATAGATTTAAAAGATTGCCATACGGTTTAAAGGTTGCTGCACAATTATTTCAAAAGGAAAATGAAAAAAATTTTGCAGATATACCTGGCATTAGTATTTATATTGATGATTTTTTACTTGCAACGGATACTGAAGAAGAACATGATAAATTAATAAAAATTTTGGTAGAAAGAGCTCGTAAAGTTAATGTAAAATTTAATAAAGAAAAACTGCAATATAAAGTAAATAAGGTAAAATATATGGGTCACAATTTTTCTGAAAAAGGTATAGAACCAGATCCAGAAAGAATTGAGGCAATAAATAATTTAAAAGAACCATCTAATAAAAAAGAACTTCAAAGCGTATTAGGAATGATAAATTATCTTCGTAATTTTTTTCCTAATATGGCAGAAGCTACAACTTCATTGAGAAAGTTACTGAAAAAAGACAAACATTGGTTGTGGACTGCAAGTCACACAAAAGAATTAGACAAAATCAAAAGTAACCTATGTAAGGCTCCAACATTGGGTATTTTTGATGAAAATAAATATATAACTTTACAAGCAGACAGCTCACAGAATGGTATAGGTGGCTGTATTATGCAGGAAGGGAAACCAATAGGGTATGTCTCTAGATGTTTGACTGAATGTGAAAAAAGATACGCACAGTGTGAAAAGGAATTGTTAAGTATAACTTATACTTGCCGTAAGTTTCATAATTATATATACGGTAGAAAATTTACTATGGAAACAGACCATCAACCATTAGTATCGTTATTTAAAAAAAATTTGTCTAAAGTTACTGCTTGTAGATTGTTAAGAATGCGCTTGAAATTAACAGTTTATGATATGAATTTAGTATATAAACCAGGTAAATTTATGCACATAGCTGATCTGTTATCGAGATCTCAAAAAATCAAAAAATTCGATTATGATGATGAAAAATTTCTCAAACAGGTGGTACATTCAATTAATGTTAGTGATGAAAAATTAATTGAGTTTAAAAATGAAACCAAGTTAGATAAATCTTTAGCTAAATTAAGGTTACTTTGTCTAAATGGGTGGCCAAATTCAGTCACTAAAATTGAAAATGATATAAAAGAATATTATAAATACAAAAATGATATTTATCTAGAAAATGATATCTTATTCTTAGACGATAGAATAATTATTCCTACAAAAATGAGGAGATACATTTTAAATTTATTACACGAGGGACATTTCGGTATTCAAAAAACTAAAGATAGAGCACGTAGTTTAGTGTATTGGCCGCTATTAAATTCAGATATAGAAGATATTATAAAAAATTGCCAAATTTGTGAAAAATTTAGCAACAAAAATAAGACAGAAATATTGTTTCAACATAATATTCCAGATAGAGCATTTGAAAGAATTTCGGCAGATATAGCTGAACATAGTGGAAAAGTATATTTAATAATTAGCGATTATTTCTCAAAATGGATTGAAATTTGTCCCATAGTTAATAAAACTGCTTCAAAAATAATATTAGCATTTAAGAAAGTATTTTGTACACATGGGATACCTGACATATTAATTGCAGACAATATGCCATTTTCATCATTCGAGATGAAACAATTTGCAAATGAGTATAATTTCAAAATTATTACAACATCTCCGAATTATCCTAAATCAAATGGGAGAGCTGAAAAAGGTGTTCATATCGCAAAACAAATTTTAAAAAAGAGTAAAGAAGAAAATGTAGACTATTACATTCCTTTACTAGAATACAGAAATACTCCAATTGCAGGTATAGGTTTAGCACCAGCACAAATGCTAATGAATAGGAGATTAAAAACTAAATTACCGATTAAAAATACACTGTTAACACCATTTGTAAACCAAAATATAAAAAATAAATTAATTGAAAGGAACAAAATAATTAAACAAAAATATGATCGCAATGCATACAAATCTGTAGATTTTAAAACGGGAGATAACGTAGTATATAGAAAAAATGATGTTTGGCATAAAGGAAAGGTTGTGAAGGAAGCAGGTACTCCTAGATCGTATATTGTTAGTGATAATAATACTAAAAAAAATTTCAGACGAAATTCTAACCATTTAAAAAAATCTGCAAATGTTTAAATAGCTTATAAAGATATGTTACTGGAATAATATGTTACTGAAGTAATTTTTATTTGTCTAATAAATTTAATGTAAATTTAAGGGGAAGATGTTGGATATTACATAGTAGGTTTAATTTATAATAATTAACAAAATGTTAGATGTAACCTAGAGATAGAAAGAAGTTGTTGATTTTGAATGTACAATTTGACTTGAATAAAATTGCTACTTAATTCATTGATTCATATATTCATTTCTAAAGATATTGAATATAAAACACCGGTATAAAAATATACAGGGCGCTTTGTTAAAAAATATAAACAATAAGTTTAATGGTTAGGCGATAATCTCTATTCATTGAACTTAATTCTGGGAATCACGCCAAATTCCAAGAAATAAATAGAAATAAGAAAATTGACAAAATATGTCAAGATAAAAGTGTAGTATCAAAGGCAAACCTCAAGAGTTTGCCCCAGAAAACCACTGTATATAGTTCTAAATGAATATAGATACAATATTGTTATCTAAAATTCGTATCAGTGGTTTTCTAGTATTTTACACTAGAAAATATAACAAAATGTATATTATATAATATATAGATATATATATTTATATGATATGTAAAAAACAATTATAAAACAATAATAATCTCTATCTTACACGTTCAATTGTGTTTTGACTTCATATTTGAAATTTACTTAGGAAGAGAACGTTTCGCAAGAATGGTTTCTTGTAAAATTAAAAATGAAGGAGTGATTCAAAATAGATGTCAATGCTCTGTATATAAACTTCAATCAATGCAACAAACTTTTCATTTATTCTGGTGGCAAAAAACGAAAATATAAAGTGCATGGGTTCTGTAACTACAGATCTAGGTTATGGGCCCAGGTCTTTTTCCAGGTTTGATAATTGATTCCTGTAGACTTTTTGATGGAGAACACAAATTCGCTTACCAAATTTCTCTATCAATTCTGTTTTCTGAAATATCCAAATATACCCAAAAATGGCAACTTTGTAACTTTTAGGTTAGGTTATCCCAAAATCCTGACATGATAGCCAACTTCGATGGGTAGATTTGGATTCAGTGCATTGAATTATGTAGGAAATGATCCTAGATCTCAAAAAAGGGTACCCTTGTATAAGCCTGTGATAACCCAACATCAGTCCAATTTTTCTCTTTGACGCAGCGAAATTTTATCAAAATGGACCAGTTCGTCTTTAAAGATTAGACCAGGTGCATCCTTCACTGGATGCAAGTTTTGTATAGGTATGCAATGTTCACAAAAAATTTAGAATGGGTATGATTGGACATCATTTTATCGGACCATGTTTTATAGAAAGTAATTTAACATCTGAAATTTTCTTGGACTTGTTACAAACCCACATAATTTTTTCTGGATGATCATAATTAACCAGCAGTTAATAAAGTATCGAAATAAAACGGTTTTAGACAGAATCAACTGTTGATCTGGCACCACCCGACTTTTTTATGAGGTTATTTAAATGTTGTGCAAATATACGGCACGTAATTTGGAGGATCTAAAGGATAGAATATACAGGGTGGAACAAAAGTATCAAATAATGGCTTTAACTTTGTTATTTGCAAAGTTACAAAAAAATATTGTTTGTAGTTTATTTGTGGCGGATAGTTAATATTCATTGAACTTAATTCTGGAAATCACTGATACGAATTTTAGATAACAATATTGTATTTATATTCATTTAGAACTATATACAGTGGTTTTCTGGGGCAAACTGTTGAGGTTTGCCTTTGACACTACACTTTTATCTTGACATATTTTGGCAATTTTCTTATTTCTATTTATTTTTTAGAATTTGGCGTGATTCCCAGAATTAAGTCAATGAATATTACAAAAAAATGTTCAATATAAAAGTTGTTTGGTTACCGTGCATGTTTTGAATTTTTTAGTTTGTTAATATCTTCATCTGGTTTGTTCCTATGGCAACCAACTTTTTCTTTTTAAATGGCACCCATAAATTTTTTGTCAATTTGAAACAACAATTGAAACATAAAATTTTGCAATTTTTGAGAAAAAAATAAGCGTGAAAAAAAATATTTAATACGACTCGATCGGAACTAAATTAATTAATTTCACAACATCACAACATCACAACATAACAACACTAAAATTTAGTTGTTTATTTGTACAAATTTAATTGTCAAACTTCCATTCCTTACAAAAAGTATTGTTTGTGTTTTATAACTGCATGACTCTTTCCATGGCATCCTTTATTAAGAGGCGACGAGTTAGTCGTAATAAATGTTTTTTTCTCGCTTATTTTCTTTCGAAAAATTACAAAATTTTGTGACTGAATAGTAAAAAATATGCTTGTTTCATATTAACAAAAAAAAATTATGGGTGCCATTTAAAAAGAAAAAGTTGGTTGCCATAGGAACAAACCAGAAAAAGATATCAAACTAAAAAACACAAAACATGCATGGTAAAGAACCAAACAACTTTCATATTGAACATTATTTTGTAACTTTGCAAATAACAAAGTTAAAGCCATTATTTGATACTTTTGTTCCACCCTGTATAAAAAAATTGGTCAAATACAATAAACGGCATTCGATAATTTCAAAAGAGGTTTTCAACAGCGATAACTAATCTTCTTCAATAATAGTTTTTATTAGTCTTGTGCTTTCCCTGCAAATAGTAATTTCATCCCATACATTTTAGGAGAGAATTGCATTTATTTTCTCATCCTTTCAACAAATATCAATTTTCTTTCTAATATTGAATAACTTAAAAATAATTTTAAAATATTATTAATAGTAGGATGTCATTTGATAAAAATGATGGAGTGGCTGACTGTGGAAGTGTATAAAAATTATAAATATCACCAAAAGTTCCATTTTAATTTTAAAAATCGCCAGGGGAGTTATTTATACAAATAATATTTTAAAGTTATTACTTTTTACAATGGATAGGTATATCCTTTAGTTTAAACACTTCATGGATAAATGTCTGTCTCCTGAAAAAAAGTCATATTCTATGTTCCATTATCTGGACAATTTAGTAAACTTAAATATCACATTTAAGTGTCTCAATTAAATTAGTAAATTAACGCCATTACTATCAATCTTTTTGTTTGTTTAAAAAAGTAGCTAAGTGTAATCGCGTGAAACGTGTTGGTTGGTAGAAGCTGTACATCATTACAACTATAAACTGGTTTTAAAATTCTTATTTGTAATGCAGTAATATCATTAGCTGTTTCGTTTGGTAATTTTATTCGAATTCACTTAAACAGACAGGACCATTATTGTAAGCTTGTTTTCAAAGAGTCAGTGACTTCTGTCACTCATCGTCTAAAATGTATGCCTAATAATACGCTTTACCTGCATATACCTTTCAAATACTGACACCTCTTCTTTATGTTTATACCAAAATTCCATAAACAGATTATTGTATAGCCGTCTCAAGTATTTGTTTAGATATCTAGTATTCTTATAAAAATATTAACAAACCTCCTGTGGCGACTTTGTGTATTGGTATTTAAGTTTAACATGAAAATATTTAGTAAATAATGAAAATGTTTATGAATGGTGATAGGATATATTACACGGTATAGTAATTTATTCACATAATCTCGTCTACTATTTTTCAAGTTAGTACTTTGACAGTAAAAAATAACCGTGGGAAAGTATTTCGTTAAATAATATAAATAATTTGTAATAAGGATTTTATTAGCTTGCAAAATAAGCATTGTATATGTTTTTTTAACGTTTTGCCAAAATGCATAAAGTTACTACCTTTACCAATTTATTTTTAATTTATGAAGCAGAAAACAGTATTCAAAATTCACAGAGTTGTGAAAACAGTGGAAAAAATAAATATGACTTATGTTCCATTTAAAATAAGAAACTTATTGATGTTTTTAAATTTATACACATATTCAAATTTAAATTATGAACACCCTATAGACGAAAGTTCAAATAATAATAAATTGTTTGAAAGTTCGTATCTAGTTTAATCGCCTGAAGCAATAAAAAGCTTACAATTATTTTTAATTTGAAAAATATGGCATATCTCTTTGGATCCTACGTACATCAAAACTTCGACAAAATCTAAAATATTTCAAATACCGCTCAAAGGAGTACATGTTATAATAGTTCACTGGAAAGCTCTTGACATTCTCTAATCAAATTTGGAATAATATACATAGAAGTTGTTCCATTTAACTTAACAAAGTTGGTTACTATCTGGCTTAAAGGGAGCACCCTAACTAGAAATATTTTTGAAATATGCAATGCTTATTGCTGAACAACTTTTGTGTTAAAGATTTTTGTCTATTTACAACAGCTAGAAAGTTATGGGAGAAATACGCACTACGTGGGTATATAGTTTCTTATTTTTCGGAATATTAAGAAAAAATACGATCCTTGAGACTGTTTTTCTTTCTATCGCAAACGTAGAGCCGATACGTCAGCGATTCCACTGTGATGGATTACCCTGTACATACGATGAGCATTCCTTCTTTTTTCCAGTTATTATAAGTTAAATAACTATCATTTTGTAGTATATTCATTGAACTTAATTCTGGGAATCACGTCAAATTCTAAAAAATAAATAGAAATAAGAAAATTGCCAAAATATGTCAAGATAAAAGTGTGCCAAAATATGTCAAGATAAAAGTGTAGTATCAATGACAAACCTCTTGACATATTTTGGCAATTTTCTTATTTCTATTAATTTTTTTAGAATTTGGCGTGATTCCCAGAATTAAGTTCAATGAATATTAACTATCCGCCACAAGCAAACTACAAACAATATTTTGTAGTATATTAAATACTTAATGATTTCTAGTTATCTTACTAGTTAATTTTTTTTTAATTTTCATTTTCGGATGGTTTTAAGTTGCTTTAACTCTTACCTAATTTAATAAATTCATTTACCTTTTGTGAAGTTTGTTCCGGCAATTTAATTGCTTATTTTGATAATTTAATAATTTTTCTAATGATCTCTCTTATTTTTTATTTTTCTTAAATTCTGTAAATATCCTTGGTCCAATTCTCACATTGAAGTACTGAGGCATGCGAATTCTGGATATACCTAGTGGTCTCCGACAGCTGCTGCTGGATATTGGGAACATTTTTAACTACCTCTGGCATTTGGATATGGTAACCATTCCAGCCACTCTTTATCACATCCACAAGTACTCATCGGATCGCTATCGACAACGTTCGGCTTTTTTTTTCTTCCTCCTTTTGGGGATGGGAGAAATACTTGTGGACATCCTGCAAGAAGATGTCAATTTCATGAGGTAGTGTCCATTGATATAGAGAATGGACTGAGCATTCCCTATTCAGCTGTGAAGTAAATACGAGCGGAAAAGTGTGAGAGAGGAAAGAGAGTAAAGCGATCGTGCGGCCAGTAGTTGTCTCTTTCTAGAGCACCTTTGGAAGATATTCTGTGCCTTCAGACCTACAGAAAAGAGACAAGTATTGGCCGCACAGTCGCTTTGTATCTTTCTAGAGAGTGGTTAATTTTGTGAGGCTATTGCTTAGTCCATTCTCTATGTCTAAGGTAGTGCCTAAATCTTGCCAGCTAAATTCCCCCTCAAATATCAAGTAGTGTTTTCATGTATTTTGTATAACTGAAAATATTTACCATGACAAACTTTTTAAAATGAACTAATTATTCTATTCAGTGAATCTAACAAAAATATGCGAATAGTTATCCAATTTGATATAATGTCAAATTTTTTAATTCTGAGCAAGTTTTCTTACAAAATTTTTCAATATCTTGCCCAGAAAAAACTGTTTACCTGAAGCGATTTTTAATTTGGAACTATTCCAATTTCTTGATATTATTTTGTTAAAATGTTTTCTTAACTTCCTCTCAAGTCACCGAAGTAACCCCCAGAAAATCCTAGGATTTAATTTAATATATTAGGCCAAGGTGCTGAATTTAACGCATTTTTGACGTCTAGCGTGACGATAAGCACAGTTTCCTAGTGTTGAGGCGTTTTCTGATTTTTCCTTCCACAAAGCTCAGAATCTAACTTGTGCCCTGCTTTATGGAACGCCCAGGACTAAACCTGTCTAATGTTCCCTTTCTTTCTTTCAAATCCTCTATTAGCCCTTGGGCTATGCTATGAGGCTTTAAAGTAACTTACCAAAAACGTCAAGCAGACATAGAGGTCTATAATAGGAGGATACCTCTCCGATTTTTTTGTTAGGTTTTTTAATCAGAACCACTCTCGCCCTTTTCCAAAATCCGGGAAGCCTTCCTCTCGGCCTTCCTTGCAGAAGGACAATTTTCATATAGAAAAGACGCACCTGTGGGATCGCATTCAATAGACAAAACTTCCCAAGTACCAAAAGCTTGTTTTGTTAACCAGTGACAACTTTTTTTATATCATTTTAAATTCACTATTTTTATAACCTCTTAACTTTGCAAAAAATATGTCAATTTTTTTTATATATTTCATATTTGAATATTTGTATTAAATATACTTTGTTGAATTGAATTTTGTTGCGTTTGATTGTCATGTTTTTCTTGTACCTGTTCAAAAATATATTACTTTTGTTGAAATTATTGTGCAGGATTTTTTCGACATTTAATAATTTTTTTTTCAGTATTGGTACACATTTTAAGGAGAGTAATATTTTTGTGCCACTGAACATACTGTTTTGAAAACTAAATTTAAATAAAATATTTCTTATTTTTGCAATCTGGCCATTGTGTGCAGCCAACATAAATTTTTCAGAAATGATGGGTGTAATTTTGATACAATCATAAAGTAAAAACAACGATATTAAAATTTACCCACACCTTTTTTCCTTAAACGATATTGATGCTGAGAAATAATTTTGGAAAGCTGGAGTTGTAATAGGTTGATTTAGAAAATGTTTGCTAAAATAAATTGCGTAAATTGCAAATAAGTTTTGTAATAAGATACTGTTTTATTTAACATTGGGTAGGTACCAGCCCCAAAATGTACAAAATTGAAGTTAAAATATATATAAAGTAGGCTGACTTACAATCAGCTTTTTTTAATTTTATACATTAGCATTTATAATTCATGGGTGGAAAACAGGTAAGAACTAAATATTAGATAATGTGTTCCATGTTTATTTTATAGTAGTGTATTAGATTACTATGTGTATTAATTATAATAAATTGATGTTATGTTCTGATAAGACATTAAAATAATAATCTTTTAATATGCACATTTATAATGTAGCAGTTTTACATAATATTGGTAAAGGTTAATTTATATTATTTTTGAATTTTCAATACATCACTGTCACACCTGCGACATATAACACATTTAATTTTCATATTAATAATAAAATTTCTAGCTAATATACATGTCATGAGTTTGATACAAAGGAGTGCCTTAAGTGACACATCCTAGAACGGTTATTAGATTACATTATTATTAAGCTTATTAAAGCCGTTCTTTACTATCAGCGTATGAAAATTTAAGAGCAAATTATGAATATTTGTTATAGTTCTTTTATTATCTCAAATGGAACTAGATAATGGCAGAAATATACTCATGTTTACATTTAAGACAGCTTTCCTTTGTAGTTTTATTTTATTAGGTTTATAAGGCTCTGAAGTAGCTTCATTTAACACCAAAACACCTAATATAGTCAGGAATCCAGAGACCGTTTACTTTCAGTCCTATGCAACTTTTGGACATACTTTTAAAATTAGGTCTATGTTATGTAAAATTTTCTGCCGAATCCATTTCCGTAGGGCGATTTGCGATATGAGCTTGCGTTCATCCCCTATATTAATTTTTCACCCCTTTTCGGCGATACACGATATTTAAAATTTTTCAGATATAACTCGTGCTATCTCCAAAACTATCAAACCCACACGGATCAAATTTTAGACGGAGGTTATATGATGTATGGTGACTACGATGGCAGTGTTAAAATAGTATTTTGATTATTGATCTTCCAAGAAAAAAATAAAGTACGCGGGGGTGCAGAAATATTGTAGAGAAAAATGTAGCATTGAGGTACTTTTTCTATTTCTAGAGATACTATATCGATTATATGAGCGGCATTGTAGTAGAAAGTTCAAATTTAATTTTGGTAAAAGAATTTTTACAATCGGAGTATTCTAGCGAAAGATATAAATTATTTAGTATCGGGAACGATACCGCGCGTTTCGATTGCTTAGGCATGAAGTGTTGTTTTGTGAACTTTGGCAGAAACGCGCTCACCATTCGACCGACTGACGTCGCAAAACATACGAATACAACACGTGAAATAACAAATAGAAACGTGTATGTACAAATATTGCAGAGAAAAATGTTCGTTTTCAAATTTAATGTAAGGAAAGAATTGTAACTGATAAATCTGTCAGTGTACACAGATACAATTCTTAGTTTTGAATCAAGAACATTTTGTCTCATATAAGCGCTAATAAACAAACTCTTCATATAAACATATATTTTATTGGCAAGTTCTAAGAATGTCTTTCTTGACAAAATTATTTAAAAAGGAACAATATGCAAACAGTTAATATTATAATGAATAAAGAATAGTAAATAATTTGATTTGCCTAATAACTAAACAATTTTTTTTTTCATAACTAACGAACATAAATAATCATAATTTTAAATAAAATTATTTATTCTATATGGAGAATATATTTATATGCGTGTATATGAACCGCAGTTAATTTTTTATTTCAATCATTATTTGATGTACAGAAATAAGCTATGTAGATATAAATATTTTATTTCATGAATATTCTAATCAAATTTACAATTTCCCATGCAAACACAGCTTATTATGCAATCATTTCCTAACTTCTTACAACAAAACCTACTGCACTTAATACTTTTACACTTACCCGTTGTCACATGTATTTGTTCCGGTTTCGGGTGTTTCGTAATCATGATGGGAATTAAAATGTTGTGTTAATTTTTCCAACCATATTCATGCCTGTTCAGTAATTTAGGGGATGGTTTGTGCAAGAATGCTAGTGATCCATTCCCTAAATTATTGAACAGTCATGAATATGGTTGGAAACGGAACACAACATTTTCATTCCCATCATGATCACGAAACACCCAAAACCGGAACAAATGTGACAACGTGTAAGTGTAAAAATAATAACTGGAGTATAAGGTGTTGTTGTAAGAAGCTAGGAAATGATTGCATAAAAAGCAGCGTTTGCATGGGAAATTGTAAATTTGATTAGAATACTCATGAAATAAAATATTTTTTTCTAATTTTGACATATAAAATTACACTTTTCAAAACTGACTAAGTGTCGAAACGTTCTACTTTTCATCACCAGTTAGGAAAAGTTAAACTTTTCCTAACTGATGAGGAAAAGTTCATTAAATCACCAGTTAAGAAAAATAAAGAACTCTTAAGAAGAAAGAGAAACAACGTATAATCAAACATAATACAAGTTTATAGGAATTATTATTTTTTAACTATTAAAAAAATTATTAACTATACTATTTGTGAAATTTGTCAAATTAACTCCTGAAGAAGTTTTATTTGATGAATTTGCCATTATATTATGTGCTGCATTATGCGCTAAATTAACATTTGTCATTTGTCACTTTTGACATTAAAATTAAATGAGTAATAACAGAAACAAAGGTAACTCTGATTACATGAATACTTAATTTTTTATGATTTTTAAACATTTTGTTTAAAGAATTTTATTTTTAGGCGTTTAAAACACGTTACGAAAGACCATTTTGTGTAACTCGTGTCATTTTGCGCTTCGCTCATCCCGCAAACATCCACTCGTTACACAAAATAAAGTCTTTCGTAACTGGTTACATAAATAGCTGTTATTTAAAATTATGATTATTTAAGTTTGTTAGTTATGAAAAAAAAATTGTTTAGGTATTAGGCAAATCAAATTATTAACTATTCTTTATTCATTATAATATTAACTACTGTTTGCATATTGTTTCTTTTTAAATAATTTTGTCAAGAAAGACATTTAGAACTTGCCAATAAAATATTTTTATATGAAGAGTTTGTTTATTAGCGCTTATATGAGACAAAATGTTTTTGATTCAAAACTAATAATTGTATCTGTGTACACTGACAGATTTATCAGTTACAATTCTTTCCTTACATTAAATTTGAAAACGAACATTTTTCTCTGCAATATTTGTACATACACGTTTCTATTTGTTATTTCACGTGTTGTATTCGTATGTTTTGCGACGTCAGTCGGTCGAATGGTGAGCGCGTTTCTGCCATAGTTCACAAAACAACACTTCATGCCTAAGCAATCGAAACGCGCGGTATCGTTCCCGATACTAAATAATTTATATCTTTCGCTAGAATACTCCGATTGTAAAAATTCTTTTACCAAAATTAAATTTGAACTTTCTACTACAATACCGCTCATATAATCGATATAGTATCTCTAGAAATAGAAAAAGTACCTCAACGCTACATTTTTCTCTACAATATTTCTGCACCTCCGCGTACTTTATTTTTTTCTTGGAAGATCAATAATCAAAATACTATTTTAACACTGCCATCGTAGTCACCATACATCATACAACCTCCGTCTAAAATTTGATCCGTGTAGGTTTGATAGTTTTGGAGATAGCACGAGTTATATCTGAAAAATTTTAAATATCGTGTATCGCCGAAAAGGGGTGAAAAATTAATATAGGGGTTGAACGCAAGCTCATATCACAAATCGCCCTCCGGAAATGGATTCGGAAGAAATTTTATATAACATGGACCTAATTTTAAAAGTATGTCCAAAAGTTGCATAGCACCAGAGAAATAAGCGGAATTCAGTTCACTGGATCCCTGACTAAATACTTAACTCGATGCACGCCTCCTTAAGTAAGTTAGCATCATCAGAAGATAATTAAAACCCAATAATATTTCAAATATATTGCCTACCAAAGAATCACATATATGACTGATGATCGAGATGGTAGAGTACCTGCCTCTCACCCAAAAGTCCCGGGTTCGATTCCCGGCCGTGGCAATGGAAAATACTGTGAGAGGGATTTTTCCATTATACACGGATATTGAATGTGTGTCCCTTGTCTTTAAATGTGTAGCCCCCTCCCGCACAAGGCTCTTCTAGAGCCTTCTGGGATAAAGGGGTTCGTAATTACATGTTACATTTATTTTATTGAAAATCATCTTGTATCCACAAATAGATCACAGAGTTACTACCACAAACGAAAATTTACTTACACTACTAGGTTTTTTTGTTATTAAATCTAATGAATATATCAGAAATGTCAATAGTATACGGTTGCAAGAGGATTATGATTTGATCTCTTTTGATATTTGTTCATGTCCATGTGTATTGTGTACCCCCATAATATAAACCTTAGACTTAGAATGTACTAGAACATTTCTTGGAATCTGATAAGATATATGACAATTTTACACTAAACTTCTTTAAAATTCACTCACAATCACCATTTTTAGATAAATTAAAAATCATAAATGCTAAAAATAAGTTAGAATTTGATATATGGAGCGTTAAAATGTAGATTAGGTATACTATAAAATAAAGAATAAAAGTAATGAAAGTAACACTGTTACTGTCCACAGTTACCTCCCCTATCCTGATCTGAGTCTTGATGTATCCTACACGTACCAGACTGCTTCAAGCATCGTTATTTTCCCACCTTTTCCATTCTCTCAATATATTTGAATACCAGATCATGCAATAGGTACCAATGTAAAATGTAGAAAATATTTTTCTATATATCCCTAATAATTGTCATTATTGTGTCCAACATAGCATGATAACTCCCAGTTTTAACTTTATCATCTGTTAAATATTTCTTTCGAAAAGAATTGGTTCGTCTAACAATATAACGATATAACTAGAAGCAACGGTTACCCTGTAACTTCAGTTGATAAAATAATTAAGAAATGTTCATTACATCACCTCTGTTCGATATTAACTACATTACACTTAGTCTTAGTAAAATTAGATAGATTATCACTTATTAAATTATAACAAACTTCTATGTTTGCATGTTTAACAGAAGTGATAATTTGCTGGAGGAAGCCATGTACCAATGTAAAAGAGCTACTGATGTTGAAGGTCTTCCTTGATCAACAATCATCTAACTAATTTGTCAATACCCATGGAATGCTATTTCCTGATGAGACGCAAATAAAAAAGAAGAATAGTTTGAAATAACAATGATTGATAATAGCTATTTGCACAACGAGGAAGAAAAATGCAGAACTTTCTCCCGCAGAATGAATTGGGTAGGACAAATAGCAGTTATCACGCGTAAAGTAGGAAATGATACTTTACACCAGATCAGTGATTATTTTATATGATCATTTCAACAACAGCATAATTGACAATAAATTTAAAAAATCAAGCAAGATGTCATAATAAAAATATTTGACATATTACACGCCGTCGGCGTCGTCAGTAGCTACGGATCGTAATATTCATTATCTACCACTACCCTAAAATGCAGAAAGAAATTACTGCTTTCTGCGCAGGTAACAAAAAAAA
The DNA here is from genome assembly GCA_963680705.1 of Rhagium mordax. Taxonomy (NCBI): domain Eukaryota; kingdom Metazoa; phylum Arthropoda; class Insecta; order Coleoptera; family Cerambycidae; genus Rhagium; species Rhagium mordax. The sequence continues at coordinate 16,563,659 of OY796659.1, read as the reverse complement.
ATGATTGGAATGTATTAGGCATTTTCTGTAGATTTAGCATCATAATTTTCATTTCTGATATCTTATAAACATTATCTGAATTACTCATCTTGCAATCTTTTAGCACGGTAGTAATACAATTTATGACTGTTATTGTCGTTGTGAAACATAATAAAAAAAAATTGCCACCATATAACGTAAATATTCTTTAATAAATTATATAATTTATAATCCAGATATATATTACAGAAATCTCTCTTGACGAGTAATTATGATAAGAATGTGAAAAGGACGTTTGGTCTAGCCTAAACTAAATAACTTAATATTGTATATCCTTAAATCTTTTAAAATACTGACTCTTTCACGGAGATAGGTTAATTTTGCACTTAATTCGGATACAAATATAGGAGCAGATTATTTTGTTTATTATCTATCTTGCAGGTAAACGACACCGTATATAAATAATTATAATTACGAAATTAAACGACGTAAATCAGAATAATTGGTTGATTTTTTCAAAACTGTGATACGTGATTTTTTATAAATTATGTTGTCCATTAATGAGATGAGGCGGATAAAACCATATGTACCTGTACCTTTAACATTATAAACACCTAATAAAGAACAGCAGACAGGTGTTTATCGAGACACTGGAACTTAAATGAATGTAGAAGAACATTATCCTCATTTTCATTCTATACTTCTTCCATAGAAAATTAACAACCTAAGTAGGTATAACAAGTATACTTTTCCCTTAAGTACACCAAACTGATATTACCTACGAGTATATAAAAAATATACCTTTAAAATATTCGGTATTATAGCAAATAGCATATCGAGCACATAAAATGATCAAAGGAAAGTTCACCTCTAGCGCACAGTGGCCACAGTAGGAAACCCTGCCACACTACTTCTTTCTGTCTACCGAGGGCACAGCGTCCTCCTGGATTTATTGTGCTCTCCTTTTGCTAATCTACTCCACCCATTTTAGTACCTCTGTACCACTGATTAAGTGAGTAAGAAGCCCTACTATTATTTTTAACTAAAACCTGTTCTTTGTGAGCAGTTCTTTGGTTTGTTTGGGACATGGGTCTTTAATTAGTGTTTTCGCACGCCGGTTTCCTGGTATATTCCTCCAGTGATTAACATTTGTTCTTGATCCAATCTCTAAAGGGCTCCTCTAGCTGTACTTTTGAAGATTCCCAGCAGCAGGTTCAGGGCCAAGAAAGATGTTAGGATATCTTGGTCTAACAAGTTCGTCAGTTTTTTTTTTACCTAAGTTCTTCGTGGTAAAATTCAAAGTCCATCACTTTTGAAACATATGCTTACCATTAATAACAATATTAGTAGTGTAAAATTGCAAATACTATTATGCACAAGGCCTCTTATAGGTATACAAGGACCGGCCTGTAGTTCCACAATGAATCAATAGATGTACGCAATTTTCTAATAGTTTCCTATAAATTCTTGATTATATCTGTTAGACAGAAGATTGGAAAAGACCAATTCACTTTGAACTTAAAACCTTATTGAAATAACAGTCACGGAAACTATGCCTGGCTAATGAATTCCACAGATTTCAAAGCATGTCTAGTAAAGTAATATCCAACGACTATGGAATTTTAAAGCAATGATATGATTTACTATGCTCCGTCAAATATCTTGTGTATAAGTAATATTGAAATAATTTTTAACTTCCAATGAACATATGAGACCTGCTCAATTACAACACGAGGTGAATGGTTACAATGAAACTTCGATATCCACAAATAGAATTGAGAATTAAAAGATTTATGAAAACAAAATCACATATACGTGAGTTTAAATCGAATGGTCAACACATTATTCACCGGAAGCTGTTAATAAATTCTATTGATGTATCTAAACAAGAATTTCCTCTTAACAACTATCATCATTTGATTATTAGTTACGAAAAAGTCTCTGGTAAAGAAAATTTAGTCAGTTTCTTTTCAAACGTACGAATATCGTTATTGTACAATATTCGTAGTGTGAACCTTCAAATACTGTTACACAAATGAGTCAATATGTAAAATCAAGGAAGCTAAGATTGGACAATGAATTTCATGGATTTGTTATTTATAGTAGAAATCATATGTGACAAAGTGACGTCGAGCAGCTATATAGTTTTGGACCAAATCATATCGAAATCATAATCTCAAATTCTACAGAGCAGTCGTTGACGGAGCCCGGTCAATTATCTAACATGCGTAACATAATCACTTGCGTAAGAAGCTTAAATCAGAGAAAACATTACTGATATCAAATACAATTATAAAATAGTCTATAGAGTTACCGGGTATTTGACCAACAGACCAAAGAATTGGTAGTTTGCGGAAATTGCAAACACGTAGCATGTATCAACAGTACAAATACCAATAACAAATCAAGACAAACTTTCAACAAAACGTTTGGTAGCTTTTGTCTTATTGATTTCTTATTGTTTAATATAAATTTAAACCATAAATAAAACAACTATCAATATGACTACTCAGCAGGTTTTGATAGTACCTGAATTGTACTTTTTCTTTTCTACATTTCCTACAAAATAATAGTGCAGCTATATAAAATTTCGTTCAAATCATACATAATCCGTTCCTACAGATGCAATAAAAATTCGATCATCGATCAAAATTGTATATTAAATATTATTTATTTCCCAAGACACGGTTTATTCATCTTAAAGTATTTACTGATCAGAAAATTTTTCCTAATTATAAAAATCGTACATAAGTAAGCAGTAAATTAACTTCAAGATAAATTAATTAAACAGTTAATGATTGAAGCCGATGATCATTTTATGGTCAAGTACAATATCGTCATCATCTAAATGTAAAAGTATTATAAAATATTAATTGCATTCTATTAGCAATTTTGTTTGCAATATCTCATTTGGCATTTTAAAGTTTTTAGATGCTAATCAGTTGATTATATTGCTGCACAACTGAGAATTTGTCATCTTATAGATCGATCAAAATGATGAGGCGTTCTCTAAATTTTATGACAACCAAACAGAATAGACAAATAGATTTTAAGCTTAAATAGTTATTTATTTAGGTTTTATACAAGCATAATAATAACAAACATATCTAATTTGATACACTTATATTGATGTTTCATCTTTAAACACACAATTATAAAATCTATTGGCCTCTTTAATACCTGATAAAAATTGGATTAAAAATTACAGAACGTCTAAAAAATAAATTACTGAAATAATTTTTTTTAACTCGCCACAAAAAATGTATTTTATTATGGCTACCAATCAAAAAACGATGTCCCCAACAAATAGTTATAAAAAGTGTTATTCTGTTGTTCAATTTTTGATTTATTTTTTTTATTTAAAAACTAATAGCGAATACTTAAGGAGAATCACCAGTTATCATTACTGGTCCAATACGCGCCACAATTCAACGATGCTGCCTAATCTTCAATATAAAAAGAATCTGGTGATATCTGGTGTTTTGCCAATTTTTAGTTAGTAGATTGATCGCTGAAAGTCTAATAAAAACTAGTGTACGTAAACGAAGATTTGATATGATTGTTTAGTGGTTTCTTTAATGTAAGATCCTACCTTGGCACTTTCACTACATTTTGTATGCACCATGTATTAAAGTTACTATGGATCAATCCTGTTATTAGGTGGCCATTTTACCAAATTTTGCAATTTTGTTTGCAATATCTCATTTGGCATTTTAAAGTTTTTAGATGCTAATCAGTTGATTATATTGCTGCACAACTGAGAATTTGTCATCTTCATAGATCGACCAAAATGATGAGGCGTTCTCTAAATTTTATGACAACCAAACAGAATAGACAAATAGATTTTAAGCTTAAATAGTTATTTATTTAGGTTTTATACAAGCATAATAATAACAAACATATCTAATTTGATACACTTATATTGATGTTTCATCTTTAAACACACAATTATAAAATCTATTGGCCTCTTTAATACCTGATAAAAATTGGATTAAAAATTACAGAACGTCTAAAAAATAAATTACTGAAATAATTTTTTTTAACTCGCCACAAAAAATGTATTTTATTATGGCTACCAATCAAAAAACGATGTCCCCAACAAATAGTTATAAAAAGTGTTATTCTGTTGTTCAATTTTTGATTTATTTTTTTTATTTAAAAACTAATAGCGAATACTTAAGGAGAATCACCAGTTATCATTACTGGTCCAATACGCGCCACAATTCAACGATGCTGCCTAATCTTCAATATAAAAAGAATCTGGTGATATCTGGTGTTTTGCCAATTTTTAGTTAGTAGATTGATCGCTGAAAGTCTAATAAAAACTAGTGTACGTAAACGAAGATTTGATATGATTGTTTAGTGGTTTCTTTAATGTAAGATCCTACCTTGGCACTTTCACTACATTTTGTATGCACCATGTATTAAAGTTACTATGGATCAATCCTGTTATTAGGTGGCCATTTTACCAAATTTTGCAATTTTGTTTGCAATATCTCATTTGGCATTTTAAAGTTTTTAGATGCTAATCAGTTGATTATATTGCTGCACAACTGAGAATTTGTCATCTTCATAGATCGACCAAAATGATGAGGCGTTCTCTAAATTTTATGACAACCAAACAGAATAGACAAATAGATTTTAAGCTTAAATAGTTATTTATTTAGGTTTTATACAAGCATAATAATAACAAACATATCTAATTTGATACACTTATATTGATGTTTCATCTTTAAACACACAATTATAAAATCTATTGGCCTCTTTAATACCTGATAAAAATTGGATTAAAAATTACAGAACGTCTAAAAAATAAATTGACTGAAATAATTTTTTTTAACTCGCCACAAAAAATGTATTTATTATGGCTACCAATCAAAGAACGATGTCCCCAACAAATAGTTATAAAAAGTGTTATTCTGTTGTTCAATTTTTGATTTATTTTTTTTATTTAAAAACTAATGGCGAATACTTAAGGAGAATTACCAGTTATCATTACTGGTCCAATACGCGCCACAATTCAACGATGCTGCCTAATCTTCAATCTAAAAAGAATCTGGTGATATCTGATGTTTTGCCAATTTTTAGTTAGTAGATTGATCGCTGAAAGTCTTATAAAAACTAGTGTACGTAAACGAAGATTTGATATGATTGTTTAGTGGTTTCTTTAATGTAAGATCCTACCTTGGCACTTTCACTACATTTTGTATGCACCATGTATTAAAGTTACTATGGATCAATCCTGTTATTAGGTGGCCATTTTACCAAATTTTGAAGTTATTTCTTTAAATATTTTATCATACTACTTATCAATAATAGTTTTTGGGTAAAATACTTGAAATACTAAGGCGACCAACAGTTTACATATAGGTACTGATTTTTTTTTAAACGCGAGAGGAAATGGAAGCTCAGCAATGAAGCAATATCCAACAGCTTTTTAAAAATCTTTATTTTGGCCGTCCATACCGACCACAGATTTTAAGTGTCATAAAAAAAATGGTTGTTGCTATAATATCAAGGATTGCAACAATATTTTTCGATTAGGCAAGGTCACAATGTCGCAATTTAAAAATGGTGAAGAGACAGAAAAAAATGACTAAAAGGAAGAGGGAACAAATAAATTTCCTAAGCGCAAAAAGAAGAAACAAGGAAAATGGAAGTACAAGTAGGCATTAGAGCAATTGGTTTTACAAACTTTGTAAAGAAGAATTAGAAGATAAAACATAATATGATATAGTGATACAGAGAAGAAGGCAAGTAGAAATTTTGGAGACTAGTCCACGGTTTGAGGTGGAGAGTAGTACATTGAGACCCAGAACTAGAATCACTTCTTACACATCCTAGACATTCATACACTTCTTTTGGAAACGACTCCAACATGAAAGCCAAAGCGTCGCAAGTCGAGACCTAATAGTCGCAGATGCAGTTGAACCACGAGAACCTAGTAATTTTCAGCATACTGACAACTGCGGAAATCTATCCAAAGCATGTATACAACCTTCCTGTGTAGCCATAAAAGGAGAAGACATTAAGCAATGAGTGACAACAAATGTATATTTTGGTACATTTGACAGCAATATAAATATTTGATACTTATCTCCAATTTTAGGTATTTGCAATATAATTTAATAGGTATGTAAACTCAAGAATGAACCTATGTATATATTTTTAAAATCCATAGCACCAAGTATCCGCTAAAGTTCACGTATGGAAATCGAATTTTTAATCAATATTGATATAAAACCATTAATGAAATATTATGGATCCAATTTTCCGGAACATGTTATAATTTGGTCGTGGAAAAAATATAACAATGATGAAATTCAATATATCTCTACTTCCTCTTCTTCTTCTTAGTGTTTCTGCTAGCAAGGGCTGCAGAGACAATATAATTTATACTTCTTTGATTACCTTGGATTTTATACAATTCATCAATTTAATATCCAAATTTTTAGACACAAGGGACACACACCCAATATCCAAGTATACTAGGATTAATTTCTGTGTCCAAAGAAATCCTAGAGCAAGGGACTTCTAGCTGAGAGTCAAATTTACCCAACCAGCCATACTAATCACTCCCTAGAATACACGAATAAAAGATATCGAAGACGATCAAATATACTGCTCTAAAGATATGTTTTCTATGAGAGCCATATAATTCACTGCATATTTACAATATACGACTTATATTTTTTTATATTTCAAACAGTAATAAATATCAAATATCGTTTCTCTCAGCCAATTAATTTTTGTTATTAAAATGTATCCCGATTAGTGTGGGTACTGGTTCTCTATTGTAGATAACACATTATACAAATATATACGTAACTAACACTTTTCTACCAATTAATTAAGGTAGAGATTGAACTATACCTATTTGACATCGACAAACTATACCATGTATCTGTAGAAGATACAAGAAAGTCATTATAATGATATGTTAATTATATTAGTGGAATTCATTAATAAGCAACGCGTTAATACACAGGCATAAAGGAGATAAGGCATCCAAGTCAACACTTCAACGATCTGATACATTCACGTTATTAATATCCTTTGCAGTGTCACTGTCACCTGACATGTCTTCTCCAAATTTATCAGATTTTGACGTCATCTCGCAGACCCCCTAATAGCCTATAAGCCCAACGACTCATTAATTAAAAAATTAAAGCTGTTCTCCAGACAGACATTATTCTTGTCCACCTAGTGTGTAATTCTTTCATACCTCCATGGCTATTGCAGATAGAAGAAAGAATGATTACAAAATTCGTTCGGTACTCAACGTAGGATATTACGAAGAAAACTATTCATACAGGGTGTTCCGTTTTGACTGGATAGTGATTGACTTTTAATAAATTAAATGAGATATTATTTCTATATATTGGTGCATATTTGTCTAAACTACATCATGAGCTTTTCAATAAAATATTATAATGTGTACCTACTTCTTTTCAGTCGTTTATAAATTTTTTTTTCCATTTTGATCTTTAGAAGAAACGTTGTATTCTTTATTTAAAAAACTTACATTTTCTAATGCGTTAGCCAATCACCATGGTAGAGATTTTAAATCATGTATAGAGTTTTCAATTTCATCTACAAAATATTAAATATATATAACGGGTTACACAGTCTCATGATACACCACCTTTTCTCCTTTAATTTCCCAGCTATTTTTCTGAAATTTGGAACATTGATATGCTTACTAAGAGGCACTTTTTGACATACTAGAAGATTTTTTTCCACTACCGGTTTTACCGGAAATGATATCTACTTTTGATTTTTAAATGGAACACAAATGGCTATTAAGACACTCGTATTCTTTAGGATACTCGCCTACGGCTCGTATTGTAATTTCCATACTTATGTCTTAATATCCACCATGAAGTGCTCACTATTTTACTTTAATTATTATGTCTTATACAACAAAATTCATACGTCTTTAAAACAAAATTCACTAAAAAATGTACATATTGTGTAATTGAAGTTTCCTTGAGAACGATAATAATCTTGTGATAAACATAATAAATATTTTCTTTAGTTATTTATTTCGTTAATATTTTAAATATTTTTTTGTAAATTTATTATATTTTCTACGTAAGTAACTAAGGTTAAGTGCCAGAATTATTACTTTCAAGTAAAAATCTACAACAAAAACTAATTTTACTTTAAAATAATAAGATCTATAAAACGGCATAAACTGAAATCACATATTATTTAATTAATTTAAATACCTATATCTAAAATCTAGTTGTCTAATAATAAAATTGTTATGAATATAAATGAAGTGTTTTTAAATTAAATTTTTGATGCCTCATTTACCAACTGGTGTACTAAGTGAAAATAAAATCATATTCATAAGCAGTAACATTCAAGCAATTTAAAAGGGGAGAGGGCCTTCCGCTCAATTGAGTTGCGACCGTAAATTCAGGTAAGAATGTAATGGAAGTCAGGTCGCTATCAGAACCATAGTGGATCTGACAGGAGTGTCATGTCTTGGGCGAAGTATTCCGACATCCGTCTAGCCCATATTGGGTTTAAAGTAGACATCGTGCTGTGCCTGCCACTATCTTACCTCATCACACCATACTACAGTTAAATGCTATGCAAGAAATTTACTAAGTATTTATTTTATATTCATTTAAAGTAATTCTACGACTATCAAAAAGAACCGACATACTTGTGTCAAGAGTCATTGTGAAATTTTTTTTATAAGGAACGTTTTTTATATTCCAGGGTAGGATAAACATTTGAATTTTAAAATTCACGTATTAATCATTCGTTGATAAAACTCGAATAAAAGTGACGCATTCACTGAACATTGCCGTGTTTGTATGATATTTACACGTCTGTTTCCTAATAGACATCATGTCAGGAATGTTTAAATATATTTTTAAAACCTTAGTAGGTCTATATGCGGTCTGTTTGCGGACTTTAGACGTGGCCTCTTAATTTATTTACATTCATATTTAGATTATAATATTGTAAATGGAATTGTACTTTACTATTTGGTGTAAATAAATTATTATTATTATTATTATTATTATTATTATTATTATTATATAAAGGGGGCCACCATGAGTTCCTCGGATTCTCTAGAAAACTTTTAACATATTAGTATATACTTTTTAAAATGCAGTAACTGAAGTAAAGTTAACTCTACTTCAGTTACCGAAGTTCTTACGTGTATTGAATGTAAGTATCAGGTATTTATTGCTTTTTATTGTTGAGAATGATAAAAACCAAATCAGTTTTTTTGCAATTTAGTAGTGTTTCAAAAATAGTAGTTCAAGAATGAATTTTTCTTGATCATAATTAATATTTCTTTGTGGTTCTCTAATAATACCGGAAATAGAAATGTTATTAGTTTAAAAAGTTTAAATTGAAAAGTTTGCATTTAGTCAATATAATCTTTTGTAAAAGAGTCCCATATTCCCTTCCGCGTTGAATGCTTGAGAAAAACACAAGATGACCAAAACATTCAGTCAAGAATTAAAAATAATATGTAAACGCTTCTATAAATCGTTTTTGTAGAAGAGCTTTCAGGTTCTCCCTTTTTTACGTTAAATATTTTGAGTTCTTGATATTTCGTCCATCTTCTCATTCAGAAGATTCAAAGTACACAACAATTTTTTTCGTCTGTAATTTGTACGCCAATAACTTTTCTGGACACTATTTTCTTGGAAACCTGAGAACATTTTATTTCCATATTTTTCAGTTCTCCAGAAAAGTACTTGTGAGTAAGTTAGAACGATTTTTTAAAAATTTTCAAATAGCCCTCCCATCTTTCCCCGGCCTGCAAGCGTCGAGCAAATACGGAGCTGCTTGCCTAACGCCGGATCTGTAATCAGAACTCACGCGGGGTTAAATCAATCACGAAGCATCCGGTCATTTACATAGAGGATTTTTAGACATAAGATGGGTCATGCCCTGGCCCATCAGCCACAATAATTTTCAATTTTCGCGTCACGTATTCAATGGGCACACACCAGGAATTGAACCCGAAACTTCAGAATGTGAAACAAGACTGGTTTGCGATTATTGGCATTTATCAGAATGGAGTAGGTGGATGAATACTAACACCAACACATTAACTTCTCTAAGTTATTCCCTATATGGGATAATAGAAATGTTTAGGTTTTAATGTTGCAAGTCCAAGGTTTTATCCAATTTTGATAGAACACAGTTTGCAGTTGATTACGCAGTCTTAAGTTACTAACTTCCGTCTGTTTTTAGAAGTCTTGGGGAACACAAAGTGTAGGTGTAGGTATGCAATGTGCATCTACCAATAACCAGAAATCAGTCAATGGATGATATATCCTTTAGAGAGTTTCCTAAAATTAAACATAAATCCTTTTAGCGTTGCGTTGGTGAGAAAATTAGATGCCAGCTTATTATGAATTTGTTTTGTGTACTACGTTAGTGAAATTAATTGATAAATTATTGATACATTCATAACTCTTTTTGAGAAAGTAAATGTTATTTCTTTTATAAAATAGAGAAAAGGAATGGAATAGATTTCCTACTATTTTAGATATATCTCTATTGTTTGTATTTCTACAATCTAAAGTAACAACTTACAATATTTTTTGTGAATTAAATTAATTTAAAAAGTCACAAAAAAATCATTTACTCAACTAGCTTATTAGCTAGTAGGAATAACGAAACTAGGGAAACTTTAGAGTTCGAAATCGAAATACGTTATACCATTCATTATTCATTCCTTAATCAATGGTTATACCAATTGTTATTACTTTTTGGCAAACGTTTCATGTTTTATTTAAACATTCATTTTGCGATCTGAAGCCTTGTGGTGTCCAAAAATATGTTAGTTTAGGATCCACATTATTTAATAAGTCTAAAGCAAATCACAAATAAATTTGTAATTTGCTTCTGGATGGACTTGAACCTTGAACCATCGATCTTGGCAATGAATAAAGTAGGTGTCAATAATGTCAACGCATTTACTCAGCATATCAAAATTTTAAAACTCATTCTGTATTAGAAAATGTACCAACATGTGTTAACAATAATATGCAATCTAGCTTTTAACAATATACCTATAGTCTGGTCCCCAGAGGGTTCAACTAGGTATCATAAAAGTAACGCGATCAGACCAATTTTAATTGAAAGAGGGGGTCAAAAGTAGCCTATTGCCAAAAAGTCGGGATCCTAGCGACATGGCGACAGTTTTTTAATGAAGAGTGTTAAATTTCATTTATATAATATCTCGCGTTCTATTAACGCTAGAGCAATTTTCCAAAAAGCATTTTAAAACCCTTTTGAGCTCTACAAATTTGTTTATTAGCACCGGCGTCAAATCAAAATTTAAGTTATTAGGTTATTTATAAATAAAAAATTTTACTAGATTTCTTGTTGCTATTTGTGTTATTTTATGTTATAAAATGTATTGTTTAATTGAAAAACTTAAAAATATAGATGTGTTAACAACAAATATTTATTTCGCATAAATAATGCAAATTTTATTAGCACTCAATTTCAACTTCTGCAATGAGAGTGGCAAGTTTGGTGTACATGCACAACGATTTTCGCAAGTTTTTATTTCCTCGTACTTTCCATCCATTATTATAGCTATAAATAAATATATTATGGATAATTATGTCACAAACACAATGTTGAGGTTGCAAATAGAACCAAATATTTTATTACAGAAAAACAGGCATCACAATTTTTCCTGCATACATCATACGTTTGACAAATTTTTAAAGAGATATCTTTAGTCATTTGTGAATTGAAGAGCTTGGAAATGTAAATAAATACGTGCACACGATTGCATCAGTAGTTCAAATGAAAAGTAATTAGACTTCTGCTAATCGTAAACAGTATGTTATTTAGGATACACCTGTTTGTTAATCACATTTCATAAGTGTTATAAGGAACAGCTCCTTCTGGTATCTGAACCATTTTGATCGTCTCTAGGACTGACTTTTTATAAACTTTTACTCATCTAATAGAAGAAATAGTTTTCTGCTCTTCACTAGAAGATATTCTTAAAGGGCCTGAGTTATACCCAACACAGGTTGTACTTGCCTCAATTGTTCCACCAAATCATCAATAGTTTAGTCAAATGCATGTATCTCAAGATTCTCAAGCAATTGTCTTCTTAAGGAGGATCAAATAGTAACTAATTCCTTGCTGTGAGAAGCAAAAATCTGGCAGGAAACACTGTGGCGTCATTTCTAATCACAATCTTGTTTAAGATGTTACCATGTCAGTTCGATGTGTACCTATAGTATATAAGCTCAACTTCCCAAGTTATCGAATTTCGAAAAAGAAAAACTTTGGGTTATGTGAGCAATCCACACCCAAAGGCAGGAGTGAGTGTAAAATTTTCATGCAGGTTGGCTTATGAATATTCCGAGATAAGTCGATGTGAACTCCACTGAGAACAACTGAAACTGAAGAAAAACGTGCATTTCCTGCATATTTTTAGTATAAAGAACAAAGTTCGAGACAGGTACCTGAGAGGACTTGTTAAAACACTTTTCATTGTAGGTGAGTTAATCCGCATTCCTTTGATAAGATTTCGGAGTGCTGGAACAGGCCTTATGGCACCCACTTTCGACCGCTTACAAAACGCTCAAAAACAATACAAAATGCAATAATGAGCAGTACAGATTATTCGCTTTTCCGTCTACTGTTTGATAATGTTATGGAACAGGTATAGTTTCCATTTAGAAAAATTGCAAAAAAAAAGAAATTTGGAGCAGACATTTTCCTATTCTATTTGTTTAAAAATAACTTGTTAAATATTGGTTTGACGACTTCGGTGCTAATATACAAACTTCTAGAGCTTCATAGCAGCTTTAAAATGCCTTTTGGAAAATTGTTCTAGCCTTAATAGAACGCAAGATATTTAAGAAATAAAATTTAACACTCTTCATTGAAAAACTAGGTGACCCCATGTCGTTAGAATTTCAGCTTTTTGACAATACGCTACTTTTGACTCCCCCCTTTCGATTAAAATTAGTCAGATCGCGTGACCTTTCTAGTGATCCTAGTTGCCCATATATTGAATACCTAAAGAGACCGGACTTTAGGAGTGATAGTGGAACCCTCTGACATATCCTGTATATAATAAATAATACAATTTAATTATTTTCCTTGGTTACAGTTTAGAAGCGTTTACTATACAGTATGTTTCAAAAATGTATACGGTAAAAATCGAGTGGCACATTCTTTACAATAAAAAACTGTATATTTCCATAAAGAAACATTAGATTTTCTCAGTGGTCTACCAATATGGGAGGCGGACATTTTGACTATTTTGTATAAATACATTTACTAAATTAAATGCCTAATAATACTGTGATGAATTTACATCCACTTTATAGAAGTCTGTAGTATGCCCTCTCATGGCAGAGTCGTGTTCAGCAGTCGTCCTAGAGAAGGCGCCAAGGGCACGGAAACTAGAGTATTGTGGATTTATCTAGAAGACCATCAAGATTACGCTAGAAGATATATCTACAGGTATATAAGAGCCAAGCTGGAATATTAGAAAGTGAACTGAACACAACAGAAATGGAACAGTGACTAGTAGTGAATATCAGTGGTTAAAAGTAGTAATTAGTGTGATAGTTTGTGACTAATTATTGTAAGTAATTAGTGAGTTAATAAATCTGTGGTTTAGTCTTGTTGCAATTATAGAATCCACGTTTGGGGTAAATACTAAAGGGTGTAAACACGAACAATACAAAGTTTTATTAAGCATTTTGAAGAATTTATTGAAAACGCGAGTGAAATATTTCTAATATTATATTATTGTATTTTTTTATCATTATTTAATAGTTGTATTTGATTATATTCTGTTTAAATATGACTATTTACATGATATTCTGTAGAATTGCAAGGTTGTGACCTTTTCATATCATCACCAAATAAACATATACATGCCTATTACGACTGGAAAATACGACTATATAGGTATAAAAGTGAATTACTAAAATGGTTCTTCCCCTTTTTTACGTTTTTGTGTAAGTATAGGTATATATTTGTTACAAGACAATATGAAATATTATTTAGTAACATAACATTTTGAGCCAACTACAATCACAAACAATATGAAAGGAGTTTTCTGCATATTTGCTCTAATTGTAACCATATGTGTTATTACAGAGGTTACACAAGGTAATTATAACTTATTTTATTTCATATTTTAAAAATGCAAACATTCAATTTCAATTATTTTAAATATAATTTACTATTTTATTGATTTAAAAATTACCAAAAAATTATTTTAATATTACCGACAGTAGGACCTAGAGTTTAGACAGTTTTGTATTTATTTTTTATCTCATTATAGTATAGGAAATGGCGTGCAAAATCGACGATAAAAGGTTCCCGTCTGACGGCCGGTAAATCGAAGAGACCATATAAATACAAGAGTTTCTTCTGTCTGGAACTATTTGGAATGGTGGGCGGATTGGGGGGGGTATTTTTTTCAAATCGAATTATTACTGATATTTATCCACATAGGTAGTTAGTTTAATTTGAAATCCGAATTTTAAATCTGACAAATTATGGTCACTATATTAGAAAAATAACTACACACCAGTTATTTTTTCGATATATCAGTTTTGAGAATATAAAATGTTTTTTTTATTAAGCATATAACTAATTTGCACAATTAGTACACTTAATTGACTACTTATTATTTAGTTGTATAGTTAGCAATGCTTAAAATAGGAAAGTAGTAGTAGTAGTAGTAAGGACTACTACTGGTACTACTTTCTTCGATTAACTTCTCATTACCTTAATAATTTCCTGCTCACACTTACATTTACTTTACAGTTGCTGGTTTTGAAGCTCCTGCTGATGTTTCATGTGGTTTTGGACCAACCAGTTTCAGTTGCACCCGTTATTGTAGCAGACGCAGAGGAGGAGGAACAGGACAATGTATTAACTTAAGATGTTTGTGTTCCTAGGACTTTTAATATTTATGATACGATTGTACATACCGATTTTTATATTTACCATTTAAATAAATAATATTACATTAAACCTGTTTTTTTAATAGTATTTGTCGAGTGATAATTAACTGGCAGTAAAGGAAAACTAAGTCTTGAAGGAAGGAAATTTACAATGAAAACTTTCCTAAAATCGAAGCTGTTCCTCCAATTTCAGGGCTGGATAGGTAATAATGTATAGACAAGAGATTGGCAGTTTCTGCATATTTGTATTCAACCCACAACAAGTGACTTAAGCCAGGGATTATCTGGCAGCAATTCAGAAGGTACATTAAATGGCAACCACACTGATAATGACAATCTAGTGTCAAAATGTCAAAAACAATTATTTTCAATTTATTTGTTATTTATATATTTCATGTTTATCATTATTATAAATTGTGTATTTACAGAAAGGAAATTGTAAAAAAATACAGGCTATTCCAAGTTAAGTGCACATTATAACTAACTTTTTTTATTATAGGAGCTACGACGTCGGTTAAATAGGCAAAAAGAGGTAGAATTTTTTATAGCGACTGCAGTGGTGAAAACAGAAAAACAATTGAGCAACGCATTTCGGGATATTCGCTAAAAGATATTTTTAATAAAAGTCGCTGTATATTTTAGCACTGGTCGATGTAAAATCGATTTCTGAAGAAGCTGCTCATACAACTTAAAAAAAAAAATTAAAATAACCGAGTTGTTTGAAAATGAATTATTCCACACCCTTTAAAATAAAATAGATCCTTACACATGGAAAAATGACTATTTTATTCAGTTAAAGAAACGGACGATACCTAGTGGTGACAAATACCAGAATCCATGAAAGTAAGTATTTAAAAATGTTACCCTCCTGTTCAATACACTAAAACGATTTTGTGGATTACGAAAATGAACAAAAATTAAAAAAATTTTATTTCCATGACTCCAGTAATGATGCGGCTTCCTATTGATTCCACTGTTGAAGAAATGAGTCTACATCACTTTAAAAGATTTGTTTAGAGACGTTAAAATTTTCGTGACATTGATTAATGAACCAATATGAAAAGACAAGTTTTCTTTCATTATCACTACTTTATTTTTTTCTTGGAAGATCAATAACCGAAATATTATTTTAACGCTGCTATCGTAGTCGCCATACATCATATAACCTCCGTCTAAAATTTGATCCCTGTAGGTTTGATAGTTTTGGAGATAGCACGAGTTATATCTGAAAAATTTTAAATATCGCCGAAAAGGGGTGAAAAATTAATATAGGGGATGAACGCAAGCTCATATCACAAATCGCCCTCCGGAAATGGATTCGGCAGAAAATTTTACATAATATGGACCTAATTTTAAAAGTATGTCCAAAAGTTACATAGCACAGAGAAATAAGCGGAATTTAGTTCACTGGATTCCTGGCTATAAATACTCATTCTCGCTTACCTAGTACGCATAGTGACGTCAGATAGCGATTCGCGCATTTAAGCGAATATTGGTATTTCTCTTGGGATTTTTCCATAGAATGGATTTATCGATTTTTGTAAAATTTTTAAGATGTGATTATGAGACTATTTTTAATCATTTAATGAGGTTTAAACAAGATTTCATTTTTTGTGAACATCCCTATTGTTTTTCTGTTTTCACCACTGTAATCGCCATAAAAAATTCTACCTCTTTACCTATTTAACCAACATCGTAGCTCATAAGGTTAGTAGTACCTACTAGTAATATTGAAACAGGCTGTATATCTAAAAATGTTGTATTTTTGTTTTACACGGAACAAATAAAAAATAATATCCTTCTACCTTCCTCCATAGCTGAATATTATCTAGTTTATAAATGACTTTATTTAGGCTTTATACAAGCATAATAACAGAAAACATATCCAATTTGATATACTCACATTGATGTTTCATCTCTAAACATACAATTATTAGGTAAGTTTATTGGATATTCTTTAATGCATGATAAAAATTGGAATAAAAATTACAAAATTCAAAACGTCTAAAAATAAATTATTGAAAAATTTTTTTTTGAACTCGCCACAAAATTCATTCATTATGGTCACCAATCAAAAACGATGTCCCCAAGAAGATGTACATGTTCTTTCGCCTTTATTTTAGCTCTTCAGGGAGACCAGACCACGTTAAATTCAAATTCTACCTTTATCTTGAAAACTTATAATTAAAATTGTATTTATTGACATTAATAAAATATTTTGTAACCATAACAAACAAATTTTTTCATTCCTATAACTGATGTGTCTCCTATATTTTCACATCCCTTTGCAATCTATCTAGTTATGAATAAGTTTAGCTGAAGATGGAGCAAGCCTTATTTTAAAGTAGATTTTGGTTCAGAATTGAAATCTTGGAAAATTTAATTGAAGATTAGGTTTAGAAATAATTGTAATAACAATTTGTTGATTTTATTACGATCTACATTTTTATTTGAAACTTTTTCTATCTGTAACGGTTAGAATTTTTATAAAAAAAAAACAAAAATATGATGTATCATTCTATTTTGCACCAACGTATAATTGTTACATATTTTGAGGAAAATTGTGCAGAGAACAAGGAGTGTGCAAATTTAATTAAGAAATATTCACTTCCACTTTGGGCAAATATTGAATACAATCTGTTATTTGGTCCTCACTAATAAAAATTAAATTGAATACCAACGGGTTATAGGTATGCATTGGTATATTGCAGTGAAAAATCAAGGAACTCTTCTATCTTGAAGAGAACATTTACTAAATATTTAGATCACCAGCGAAGATTCACCAACAGGTTTCAGTACAATCACTGACAACCAAAGCATTCAACCACTTCTTCAACGCCACATTAATAAATGATCTTTTAGTTAATATTTCTAACATAATATGCCTCAAATTAAGCAATTGTCACTATTTCGAGATTAACAGCATAGCTCTACGTTAATAAATCTCTGCTCTGCTGCAACGTTTAGCGCAGTCTACACTTAAATGGGTGGCCATGAACTTATTCGCTGATAACCTCATAAATTATCTCTCGCAAGGCAACGGAAAACAGGAAAATATATTTTCCGAGACAGGCTCTCTGGATGTGAAAAGAAAGTTGTTTTATTATAAAAAATAAAAATCACTTTTAAAAAGTCATTTCAAAAATGGGATATTTTAAATATTCTTCACAGCCTACTTAGAAAACTGATTTTTTTCATACTTTGCACTGTATGTACACTAGTAAGTAATTTTTTCTGACATTGAATCGTTGAAAAGGGACTGAACTATAATAAAATTCAAAATGGCGCCCATAAAAAAACCAAAGTTAGTGGCATTAACAACAGATGACAATAGAGATTTTCTGGTAACACCAAAGATAGCATCTTAAAAAAAGTGTCCTAACAATGTACTTAAAAATCAGTAATCAAATTGGGCAGATAAGTTTTTTTAAATGCACCCTTTCAGTTTTTTGATATCTCGAAAACGGAGATCGGAATGGTCGTAAAATTCTCTAAAACTTTCCCCATAATTTTAATTTTAATAATAACCGAGATAGCAATGCATGCACTCCCAATTTGGAATAAACTGTATACAAACTAACACTTTGAGATAAACTATTGGAGACATTTAAAGCTTTCTGGAAGAAATTTTAATTTACAACCATTGAACCATTGAAAACAGTCAAGGTGAGGATTTTTAGTGCATTATACGTATAGTTTATTTTTGCGGAACAAAAACCTTAGTTCGTAATCTTTACTGGACTAAGGCATAAAGGGGACTATTCGAACCAGTGTTTGTAAGGTCATTTGTAAAAATGTTTTTCTTCCATACGGCTTAGCCAAATTAAATCAAATTTGAAACATCGGTAGTTGAAGGTGTACTAGAGGAGCCTTCCTATATTAATTTAATTAATTTTCATCGCAAGTATGAAAATTTACCCTGTATATATAAGGTGAAGTTGCCGCTATTATAGCTCCTTAATTATGACATAAATTGGTAAAATTTAAAGGAAGCCTTCTAGAATGAACCTTTATGATTATGCTCAACAATTTTCAAATTTTTATTCCGTACCGTTTGATCAAAATGATTTTTTTAAATATTTACCTTTGGCAATAGAAATTGGACCAGGAGGTGGTGCCTCTCGTGGTAGGAACATCAACTAAGTCGGCGATAAACCGCAAGTACACTCAAGTGCAAAATTAATCAGCTGAGCAGTACTTATAAGATAAGAATACGGCCGACGACCAACTCCTTAGAAAAACTGTTCATATAAATTGGTTAACATTTTATAATTATTATAATAATAATAGGAAATTATAAACAATTATTTCTTTGTTTTTATGTAACAAATACAAAACAATTTTTCTACAATGATAATTCCATATAGCGTAGGTATGTTTGTTACACGTATAATGGCTATACGTTACCTGAATACATATACAGGGTGAGTCATTTAAATTTGCACGACCAAATATTTCGAAAACAATGCATTTTTTTAAATATGTTTCACACAAAACTTAATTGGTTGGTTTCATGAAAACACATAATAGCAAAATGTATTATTAATTTTTGAATTTTTAGTGCCCATTTTTCTAAAAAATTAATATTTTCTCAAAAGAAAATCGTTAATGCGGATTGTATCATATAATGCTGAAATTTTTTAAAGAATTAAAATACCTATATAAAATTTCAAAGCTATCCAGGGGACGTCGAGGGTTTACCGTTTTTTTCGTAAATCAGCCAAATTTTTGTTTTGTAAATATTGTCATTCTCATCCCAGACATGAAATAAATGTTCTGTTCTGTGTATTTTTTAAGTTGAAATATAGTAGTTATACCTATTTTTACTGATTCCCGTCTGAAAGACGCAAAAAATCCATGCAGTTAGGTATTCTTTGGTTGGGGAGCCACGAGGTAAACGCACAATTGCTGTGCTTAGTGTAGAGACACACGAGCGTTGATTTAACTCACGTCTAAACGCGCGTTGCCTACGCGTGTTTCAGCATTATATTAGCTTTGTTCGTAGAACCGATTTGTGATAGTTTGATGACTGTAGAGATGTGATTTTTAATAGAGCTCTGAAATTTAAAAGTGCTTTGACTTAACACGCGCAACTCTACAACCAAATGCGCATGCGTCCGACAGTTTCTGATGGTTTCTGACTACTCTACGAACAAGGCTATTATGAATGGAAATGCAATGAGTAGTAATAAAGTCCGGGAGACTAGAGCGTTAAATTAATACACGCGTGGTGTCCCGGTTTTATAGTGCATAATATGTAGCCGTGCTTGGTTATGTTGATAAGTTAGTGGTTGATTTACATAATTGAATACGTAACTAAATACCCAGAAATTCTTAATTTGATGGACAGGTCTCATATAAGTATTTTGTGTTATAATAATGTATTGTAGTGGTTGGTTACTTTTTGTATATAGTGGGGGATTCTTCATTTAGGTTCGTATTTGTACCCCTGCAATTAAGTTATTCTACAATAATTAATTGGATTCGGAATAACGTCATTTTAGTCACGAGTTTTATTAATCACGAGCGAAGCGTAGCGGATCGAGTGTTTAATAAAATGAGTGACTAACTATAACAAGTTTATAAAATGAGTTGCATACTATACTTTTTCTACGACAGCAAATATCTAAATAAAAAATTTGGAAATTATTTTATTATTCCATATATTATCATATCAATAAACATGGTAACAGTGCAGTCGAGTTATTTTGACAGATTGATGACTTGGGACATGGGCAATTAACTTGATTTTTGCCATTGAAAAATCTAGAACTAAATTCACTCTGTGACTAAAACACACGAAGCCACAGCTTGTCAAAAAAAAAAATTGTTTTATCGGTTTCAGGATATTAATCCTTTGTTTACATATGCAAAAGTAGGCTGATAAATCAGTCATAACCAAAGTTGTACAGTTATATTTATTGCTTGTACGGTAATATTACAATACAGATCTGTCAATAACTGTCAACAGATGAAATAATAAATAATGAAACTATAGGGCTATTTATTAATACAAACAGACAGAAAACTCCAAACAATAATAATTAAATACTGAAATCCAACTGAAATGTATTGTCAGGCAATCGAAGGTCCATTTTTATGTAGCCGTTGTGACATTAAAAATGTAAACATTTATGTAATATGAAAAAAGGTAACAAATAAAAACAAACAAAATATAACTGTAACCATGGCGACAAATCAACCCATACAGACTTGACCAACTAATGAAATGAAAACGTTATTAATAAGAGAATATCAAAAGGTAATATCTATTAATAATGTCTTTATTTTCTGAAACTGATAAACTATTGAACAAATCACGAATGTTATGAATCATAACAGCCTTAGATGTCTTAAAATCCTCGCTCTACGAGCTCGGATTTCAAACCAACATCTGCGGCAGTTATGATAGTCATAACATTCCTTGATATGTTAATAGCTATTACCGTACACGACATGTGGACATCAATCTGAAAATAGTTACAAACAATTCCTGTGGTATCTTTAACCGACTCGGTGGCGTAGTGGGCTAGAGAATAAGTGACAGGCATGGCTCTGGTCACACTGCCTATCGTGTCCTGGTTCGAGGCCCGGAATCAGCAAATGGCAATGTCGGTGGGTATGGATGTTTGTCTGCGTTTTTCAAATGTGTAGCCCCTCCCTGATGCATAGCCTTTGGTTTTGGATTTGGGGGTAGTCTAATTTCTGTGGTGTGTTTATGTTTACGTAACAAAACGTGAATATCTATTAAAAATTTATATTTTTCTTTGGATTGAATCTAATAGAACTTCCCACCCTAAAGATGGGAAGAAAAAATGAAACACATGATGAGTGCTTAGCCCGTGGTCTACTAGCGACCTGGTCGAAGTGACACAAACGCCGCGAACAGCTTGTCGTAAAATCTGTTGCTGTCGCAGGTCGCAAGTATGGCCAGCTATTAGAATCCTTGTAAAGTAGACCACATCTTTATAATTTGATGCCGATGAGAATTTAAAACATCAACATTTTTTATGTGCACTATAAAGATGTGGTCTACTTTAACACATTTCTGCATTCGTGGCACGTGGCGTTCGTGTATCCGCGACCGCAAGCATGTCTACGGGCTTACTTGCCTCAAAAATTATACATTGAACACGTTGCAAAATGTCAGAAATTTTATTTTTATCCTTTCTTCATTGTCTTCAAAACTATAAATAAACTAGTCATAGAAAAGTGCATACTTCTGACTTGTGGTCTATTTAATTTTAAAAAACAAAAAAAATTGTTTTTTTTTGTGAAACTATGTAAGTACAATTACAAGTATAAAATCCAATAAACTCTACTAGTGCGTTTTTTATTTGGCTTCCCATTAAAAAAAATTCGGTCCAAATCAAACCTAAAAATTTTCTTTTTTGCTTCCAAACAAAATGAGACGCTGTGAAGATGATAACTAGCGATTATGGAAAAAAGATCGAATTATCGATTACGCTTGACGCTTGACAACTTAATACATATTTCATTCTCAGATTTTTTGTTATTATTATAATTATTATTTGATAATAATTATTAGTGATAAAAACCACATTATTATTATTATTACTATTCCACTTTGCATACAAAATCCTATAGGTAATTCTTCCAAATAAGGGCCGGTTTATTCATCTTCTGATAAAGTTACGGATAGCAAATATCTAAAAGATAAGCATAAAAAGTGTTTATTCACTCTCTGATAGATAAAATAGTACGGATAAATGACCTATCAGGCAGATTAATTTATATGCCGGTACATCGGCCAGATTCCCAGTTACCAGTCGATATATAACCTCTTTTATTCAAGTTGTCAACAAATCGCTTATTTTGAAAATGGAATTTATCGAAAATTTTGAGGATATTTTTACCACAGAAGAAGTTGAAATGTTTGAACATTTTAAACAATCGAAAATCCTATTATTCGGTGAATCGCATACAACATGTGGATTATTTTAAACGAATTAGATGATCGTGAATTTAAAAAAAGATTTCATTTAAGTAAAGAAAGTGTGCTCGAACTTTGTAATTCTATTGCAGATCATATTAAATCTCCGACTACTAGGTAAAATCATTGATTCAATGGTAAAATATTATTTACATACTTATAAGTTTTATTAATTGAAACCATTTTTATTTCTTAGGAATAATCCATTTACACCACACGAACAATTATTATTAGTTGCACTACGATTTTAGGCCACATGTTCATTTTATATTGTTATTGGAGACTTTGGCAAAATGCACAAGTCAACTTGCTGCAAAATAATTAAAAAGGTAACGAGAGCAATTTGCAGTCATTGTTTTAATATAATGCAGAACGTTATTCACAATACCTATTACAGTTTAAAATTCGACAAGCTGAATCGCGCTCTTCAAGTATGTTACTATCTTTCTTTTACTCATTAGTATTTATATAAGTGTATCCTTTACATTTATCCACGAGTATACTACTCTCGCAAAAACGTCGTTTTCAGCCAGATATGTATCAGTGGGATAAATAAACGTGAATAAACCCAAATGATTATCTGCTACCCGATAAATTTATCTGATAGATAGTTACCAGCAAGATTATCTGAATGTGAATAAACCGGCCCTTAAAGTCAAGATAAACACTTTTTGACCTGAGTGTACAATTGCTCGAGAACAATAGGTTTTATGGCTTTCCTCTATCCCGTCGTAATGTGCGGCTAATTCACGTATTCTGATACAATAATGTTTTCTACACGACTCCCATTTAATTTATATAAGTTTGTCACGCTCCGAATGGCGATTACCCGTTCTATGCCTTCGAAGTGATTTTGAAACTAGCCACCTTAATGCCTGCATGGAAATGGTAAAAAAATAATGGTCTTTTAGGAGGGCTCCGGAGGCATAACTAGTTGCAATAAAAAGAGGAAAGGAAAAGCAGGAAAAGCAAAGGGATTGCAAATCACTCTGAAATTATAAATTATTTCGAAATTTGGTTTTCACTATAGTATTTCTAAAAACTGCCAGCATCCAGGAAGATGAAAGAAAAAAACACAATAAAAAAAACATTAAAGAAATATATATTTTCGATTTTTTAAAGACAATTTTGTATCATCCCGACAAAGTACATATTACTAAAATAAGTATGTTGGTGTTTACAAAATTAAAATAGAACAAACGGTAAGTCCCCAGTTTGTAACAGTAATATTTATTTATTCATCGCATAATTTGCAGGACGTGATTTTCTGTATCCTGTTGTATATCCTTACTTTTTTGTGGTTAAGTTAAATATTTAATATTTTTCAATATTTTTTGTTCTGGATACTTTGATTTGTTATTTAATTAAATGTTTTATAACATATAGTTACGAAAAGTAGTTGTTTTAACGGATTCGACAACAATGACGATCTAAAGGCTTTCAGTGATTTTTATGTCCAATGGATTACTACATATTTGTACGTTCAGAAATACATTAATACAAATATTCTTGTTATTATTGTACGAAGTATGAAAGTTTAGCTTGTAAAGAACCTAAATAAAATTATAAACAATACGTATCAATCAAAGAAAGTAAAATAATTTGTATCATAGAAATTTTTTGTTTGTTTATTGCATGTTAATGCAGAAAATGATTATCAGTTTAATTTACTTGAGGTCACATAAATATTTTTTATTTGTAACGATGGAAACTGGGAAGTACAGCTTATGACCTAAAATGTTACCTGCAGAAGGCTGATAACAATTGTTGACAATAATTAACATTGTAATAATTATTTTACACAAACTTAAATTACGGGGATTTTCCAGAATTTATTGAAATAAATATAGATATTTAGGGCTGTTAAAGGTTTATTTTGCATATTACAAAACGCAAAATGAAAGGTGTCCACAAACTATACTGTTTCTTCTTATTAGTCTGTGTTATTAATGTTGGTAAGTGTACATTATTATATTATTATCTACAATAATATTTTTTATTTAAAACTATAGAAACGAAAATTAATTTTTTTGACTAATATTTTTTGACAGAAATTAAATGAACGAGAAATAATTTAATATTTCAGATAAAAGATTTTCCAATGATTAAGTACTTAGTCAGCAATATTAACTTATTTAACGAATTTGTATAAAACCTCGATACGAAAAATAAATCCATGGGCCTTTTTTATCGACCTGAGTAAAGCAATCGACTTGGTCTGATATCATTTGCTCAGTGCAAAGCTTGTGAACATGGAAGTTATGTTAACTTCTTATGATGCTGAATTTATTTCAACAGTAAGATATGGTATAATCTTTTGGGGTTCTTCAAATCATTTTAGCAAAATTTTTATACAACAAAAGAAAGTTAGAAATATTGTGAGAGTTTCCAGTTCATGTTCCGTATTTAAAAAATTTTAAGATTTATCACTTCTATATATGTATATGTCTCAGAACTAATACTTTATGTAAAATCTAATGAGTAGGTACAGATGTATACGAAATCTTGACTGTCATAATTATATTTATAACACTAAAAATAACAACAAAATGCTAATACCCGTACACAATAGTACCCTATTTGAAAAAGATCCCAATTATATAGGTATTTAGTGCTTTAATCATTTGCCCTTGGTAATAAAAAATAATAATACATAAAACAATTTAAAATTGAATTGAAAACATTTTTGTTAGAGATTTTTACCGACTTTTAAAAAATTTAACATGAATTTTTGTCTGTTTCAGTATATTTTCCATTTTTAATGTGTTTCTATTGTTTCCTGAATGTTGGCACAATGTACCCTACACATTAATCAAATTTAGGATTATTTACTATTAGACTATTTTTCAGTAATTTGTAATTTAACTTGACTTGTACTAACTATACCATTTCTTTGTATTTTCTTGCATTTTTTAAATATATATTAAATGATTGTTAGCCCGCTGAACGGTGAAAATTGTTATACTATTCATTTAACATTAATTAATTGTTATATTATTATTTATTATTTTCCTATGACTAACAAGTATATTTTTTTCAGTTATGCCTGCAACAAATCCATATGTTTATATTGCCCATCATATTAGTTGTATATTACTCAAGGACCCTGCGTGTACAAATTTTTGTAGCCCACGCCATTTTGGAGGTGGAGGAAACTGTATTAACGGAAAATGTATATGTTACTGAAATATGTTATGTAAATTAAAATATTCCTCTATATTTTTTATACCTATGTAATTTGTACATTTGCAAAACTAAGCGCATCGATATCTAACTGCGAAAAATATATCTACATTTTTGTAATTTTTATACTAGAATTGTTTTTTACGTTTTTGTTTTGCTTTACACTATTCTTTATTTTTCGTTTGTTAAGAAAATAGAAAATAAAGAAAATCAAGTATTCTTAAAGAGAATTATGGGTATTAATTAACAATCAGTTATGACTGATTTTAATATTTTCGGGCAATTGTAAAATAAAATGTTATAAAGGTAACTGAGATACTTTAGTTTATTAACAAAGTCCCTAAAACCAGAATTACTAAAAAGGTAAATTAAAGAGAATTAATTAAAAGAGGCTGAGACCATTGAAATATACACTCTTTCGAATGCAAGTGAAGATACCTATGTAAAAATTCAAGAATGGCATTAGAGTTATATTTCTTGTAGCAAAAACTCTGACTATTTAGTTACTTAAAGCTGTAGTGTAAGATACTAGTCCAAGAAGTAAGTATAAAAATTTTAGATATTTCGATTGAAAATTGCTGCAATTTTGCCACAATTTACAAAAAGGCACCTTCTTATAAATATTATTCTTATGATTTTTAGTTGGCTTATTGACAGAATACTTTTCAACATTGATAAATCGCAAATTATGGATGACTTGCAAGAAGAAGAAATACTAATCATTATACATACATATAAGTTTTTCAATGGCGCATGACATTTAGTGCTAATATGTACAACTAATTTACAAATGGAATGTTAATATTTTGTAAGTTGCAGACGAACTTTCCATGAAATCTCTGAAAGATTTGTTGAAAAACTATGAAGACTAAATATTCGTTCTGACGAAAGTAATCAATGCTTACGGAGACAATGTTGAGAAAACTATGAAATAATAATAGTTTTTCTCTTAAAAAAAATGTGTCAAGTTCACCTTTTATTTTTTTTATGAATGTTTGTTACTATTATAATTAGGATACAAGATTTGAGAAGTTAAGATAAGAAGCTGCTTTAATATACCTTCTAATTATTTTACAGACATAGGTAACATTTCAAGTTCAAAAATCAAAAAATTCGATTTTCAAATGTCTGTAACTCTCAAATTATCAACTTTAGACCATAAGTGTTTTACGTTCTTGAAATTAATAAGATTATAAAAAAAACATTTACAGTATCCCATTAAAAAATATATCGATGACTTTATATTCAAAACAGAAATGAAGTGCTTTCTATTTAAAATTGAGAATATTTTCATATTTTTATACGTATATTGAGATAATGACTTTATTCCGTACCACCTATGGACATACTGTATAATAGTATAATCCACTGCGTATAGGATTTTTTCTACAGACCAATTCATACAAAAGCAAATTATTTTTTTCCAGGTAGGTTCTGTTGTCCTGAATAAGGTCTCAAAAGTCCCCGAAGTGGGAGTGTAAGGATAAAATTTGGCAACGCTGTAAAGGGTTAAAATCGTGGTCTGAAACGAATTTTTCGAGATATCTACGACAAAAATACATCAGGCCAAAAATAAAGCTATGGAAATTCTCTATAAAAATGATAGAGGGACTTTTTTTCGTATACGCAATGGTTTTCTTGAAAATCTTGCTTTGAATTTGAACTTATGTGATATCAATAATTTAAGTACTCTCTTCCGAGGTTGAGTACTAGGTGCGTTTTTTTTATGTGGTTTCCCCGTCAGGCCTAATCTACGACTGTCATACTTATTTAAATATTTTCAAATTAATAAATTTGTTCTTGTCCATTTTCTCCTTCTATAAATTCATCGATTCATTCATTGTTCGAGGAAATCCGAGTCAATCTAAAAACTTTGAATTTCTGCTTCATAAGTGACGGCTTCTATTTCTGATGAGTCTTCAGTCGGTTCAGCATTCAAGGAATATTGTCCATGGCAGTTGTCGCAAACCATTAAGCTCAAAGCAATTAAGTGTCAACCTCCGACATCCACACAATGGTCCACAGCCTTTCGTACAGTTGTAGAAAATCATCTTCAAAAGGCAATCAGGTGCAGGAAGTTAGGATGTTGTTTTTGGCCACAATATGGTCTCTTTTAACATCCACCCCCACTGCTTAGGATTCAATACAGTACCCAACCATTTCTGTACTTGAAAATAAACACGAAATAGATGTTGTTGAGCTGCGTCATGAGTGGGTGGTATTGAATTCTATTTCACTGGTTTGCTTTTGCTCGCAGCTTTAATAAAGCAAGAATACCTATAGTTATCGATGGAAACTTCTTTAATTGGAGCGTTATAGATTGCGAGGAAAAATTTTATCCCATTCGAAATAACTATGTCAGGAGAAGTTACCAGTCATACTGAAAACTTCTGCTACTTTCAAGTCCTGCCGTTTTTTTCATCACTTTCAAAGCTGCAGACTTGCCTTTATCAAACAGAGCCAGAGAATGCGTGCAGAAATAATATGTGATCTCGAATATCTTTATGGGGATCAAAGCGTCGCCGTGAAGAATAAATTTTTCGTTCGATCTTCCCTCTGCCTGGTTTGAGAAGAAAAATTTCTTTATCAATAGATGTACGAGCAGTTAAAATTATAAGAAATCCACATCTTCCCCAACCGCAAACGTTGTGTTTTTACATGATTCCTCAAGCACTGTCAGCATCATCGTCAGCATGTCTAACAATATAATTATTAGCCTGAAAGTTTTCTGTCAACATCGAAATCAATCTGGTTTTACTTTTATTATTGGAAAGGAGCTTCTCTTGACTTACAGTTGCAACAATCTGCTCATCAATGTAAATATCAACAGAGGAAGCTTTTGAGGACCTGGGGACCAGCGAAGCTCCTCCATAGCCTTCACACTGTTGCTAAAATTTTCATAACCATCAAAAACAATAATAAGGTTCGAGCCAAAGTGATTTTGTACATAATTAACTTATGCTTGGCAAATAGCACCGTAGGTTTCATGTTGATGCCATATAACTCGATGCAAGAGAAATCCACCATCAACGATATAAGTCATAAGTGGATTTTGGAGATCTGGTTCAGTTCAGATTCAGATGGCCGAAAATTATCATAGAAAGCTGACTTGTTAGTCCTACGTATACCAACTTCGTCAAAAAGTGACACCGGATACGGAGCCAATTCATACTCCTAGTAGGTGCGAAGCTCTTCATTTGTTCTTTTCATGACAGTGATGCTTTGAAACAACAATAATGGATTAGTGGACTGTAAAATTGCATTGTAACTCTATCTGCACGAGACAATTTTATATCATAGAAATTGTTGCCAATTATTTTTATTTTAGTTATGACTTTTACTCGAATTTTCCAAGAAAACTATTGCGCATACGAAAAAAAAGACCCTCTATCATTTTTATAGAGAATTTCCATAGCTTCATTTTTGGCATGATGTATTTTTGTTGTAGATATCTCGATAAATTCGTTTCAGAGCACGATTTTAGCCCTTTACAGCCAATTTTATCCTTACACTCCCACTTCGGGGACTTTTGAGACCTTATTCAGGACACCAGAACCTACATGGAAAACCATCATTTACATTTGTATGAATTGGTCTGACGATTCGGCTTATTTTTCACTAAATGCGGTAAATGAGTCGTGAAATGGTATTAATATTGCGATTGTGAATATGATTTTCTTTACATTTGTAGTGAGATTCAAAGTTACTTCTATTGTATTCCATGTTTCAATAACTGCTAAGATTGCCAAAATATGCAAAATTTTCAAAGGTACATAAGCACGTATTAAATAATCTTAATATTTCCAAAATATACAAAATTTTCAAAGATACATAAGCACGTATTGAACGATCTTAATATACTGAATTATTAGAAGAAAGTTAAAGAATGATTTTATAAGGTTTGGAATTGTTTTTCCTTAAGTATCATTACGGTTTCTGTGTGTGACCTTCGCTCTTTAAAAGTCAGCAAGGCTAAAGTCGAAGACCGGGACATTTATTGTGGCCAGTCAAAATAATGAGTTCCTGAGTTCTAAATATTACCTTAAAGGAGGAGGAAAACTATAAATACCGAGATCTCTCTAGTGCTCGAAGTGCAGTACCTGTCAATGTCAATGCTACTATCGGACTGGAAGAATGCAGGCATGCTAAAAATCAACTGGTAGTCCAAATGCAGAAGACGGTCATTCTAGCGTCCCTTCGTCTACATAGGGTACACGATTCTGGAAACTAGCCACTAACCATGAGGATGTGGTATAGTAAGATGAACAGACCTGACTAAAACTAATATGTACAACGTGCGCACGTCAAATATTTCTACCACACGATATTAAGTACTAAAAATAGGAAGTCGTTAAACTTATTATCAAAAAAAACGGAGAGTTGAAAAAATAATAACTGTACAGACAAATTTTGAAACATGTATCATTGTACTGGATAAACATTTTCCTCTGAGATAATCCATATTAAAAACTAGTAAATCTCCTGTTAATTGGTTCAATGATCATTTAAAAAATATTAGAAATAGATTACATACTATAAAAACTATAAGCAATGTCACCAAAAATCCGGATGATATAAGCACCTTTAATTTATTAAAAAAAGATTATAAAAACCAGCTTATAAACACCAAAAAAGCAGCTTATAATGACTTTATTAATAAATCTGAAAATAAGTCAAAAGCCAGTTGGCAACTTGTCAATTATGAAAGGAATAAAAACACATTTAAGCCCATTATCACAAGACAGCTTTAACACTTATTTTGCGAATATTGCTAATACTATAATAAAATCACTTCCGGACATAGACTTTCAGGTCCTCAATAGTTTTAAAAAAGCTCCATCTCCTTCATGTTCATTCTTCCTCTATCATGTCACAAAAGAGGAAGTTCTTGATGCAAATAACTCCCTAAAAAATAGTCAGGCTGTTGACGTGCATGACCTTAATAGTAAAATAATTAAAGAGACATGTGATTTGATAATATATCCATCCATTAACGTCACTGATAAACTTAATTTTTGAAGAAGGGGTTTTTCCAGATTATTTTAAATATTCCAAAGTCATACCTATCTTCAAAAAGGGGGACACATCTGTGATGGACAACTACCGTCTATATTAAAGCGTAGGCTTACTAAGTACATAGAGTCAAATGAAATTTTAAACAAATCACAATATGGTTTTCGGAAAAATCACTCGACTACTCAAGCTGCATTTAAAGTAGTGAGTGACATAGTCGAGGGCATTGAACAGGGCAAGCACACAGCCTTAACTTTATGCGACCTGTCCAAGACTTTCGACTGTGTCTCTCATGAAATTCTTCTAGATAAATTAAGTCATTATGGTATAAGGGGAGTTGCGCTCTCTATTTTCAGTTCATATATTTCTAATAGGAAGCAATGTGTTAACATTAACAATGTCTCCTCAAAATTTCAAGTGGTCAAAAGTAGTGTGCCCTAGGGCTCTGTCGATACTTTTTATCATCTTTATTTTTCTACCTTTCTAAATCCTACTCATTGTGTTTTATTCGCGGACGACACAACATTAATTTGCAGAGAAAGCAACTTCGACAATTTAAAAGAATCCACGAAAAATATGGGAAAAAAAGCCCAAGACTGGTTTCCCAGTAATAGGCTTAAGCTAAACGAAGATAAAGAACTGCTATTTCTTTCCTCTAATAACAGGCTCGTCTGTGGTGACAGTGTCAATTTACTTGGCATAGTCATCGACGACAAATTAAATTGGAATTGTCATGTTAATAAATTAAGAAAAAAATTGTGTAACGTTACATTTTTATTGCGTCAACTAAAAGACACTCTACACGTCAGTACTTTGAAATTAACTTACTTCTCGCTATTCCATTCACAATTAAATTATGGTATCTTGTTATGGGGCAATTCTAGCTTTTCTAATAAAATTTTTTGCCAACAAAAGAAAACCATCAGATTATTGGCCAGAGCAGGTTACACAGACCATTGCCGACCATTGTTTATTATGCTTGGAATTATGTCTTTACCCTCTCTTTATATATACTCTGTTGTACTAGAAATACACAAAAATATTAATAATTATTCTACACAGTCGGATCTTCATAATTACAACACCAGAAACGCTAACCCCTTGAGAACTCCCTGCTGTAGGTTAACCAAGACTCAAAAGAACTCGTTAAATCTAAATCTTTATAATATTTTACCCACACATATAAAAGCTTTGAATTACTATCATTTTAAAAACCATATAAACCATTACCTATTGCAACAGTGTTTTTACTCAGTGAGCGAATTTTTAAATTGTCCACATTATTTTTAATTAGGCTAGTGCTAGTACTTCGAACACACTCTCCACCTTACTACATGATAAATATCAACGTGCATATATGCATAAACATGTTCGTCTTCCTATGTCGGTTGTTCTTTATAATCATTGTTTGTTTTTTTTTGTATAGACTAATGCTAACAATTATGACTGATGGTCGAGATGGTAGAGTACCTGCCTCTCACCCAAAAATCCCGGGTTCGAATCCCGGTCGTGGAAATGGAAAAAATACTGTGAGAGGGATTTTTCCATTATACATGGATATTGGATGTGTGTCCCTTGTCTTTAAATGTGTAGCCCCCTCCCGCACAAGGCTCTTCTAGAGCCTTCTGGGATAAAGGGGGTCGTAATTACATGTGGTGTATTTATTTATTATTTATTATTTATTAATTATTAAGTAGCCTTTTACACTACCTTTTACACTTACTTTTACTTTTATTTATTTTTATTATATTTGTAAGTAAAATTATCAATTACTGACATGCTACAAATGTACAGAAAAGTATGTAAAGTAGTCAAATAAATAATCTATCTATCTATCTAAAGAAACCACTAACGTCATGGAACCACAGCCTGAACCATCTGGATTACAGGAACAAATATCTAGTAGTTGTGATGAAGAGAATGATGCTTTAATTGCTTTAAAAAAATGCGCCACAAGCATTAAAGAAACAGTCAAAGAGATCCGTAAAGACCACCGAAAACTTCTGTGCCATTTGAATGATAGATTGGAAGACTTATCAAGGAATAGATTGAATTTCTTGTGTGGATTGCAGGAAATGAATAGGCGGAATTTGCAATGGAGCGAGTGACGACCCATGATTTGTTTGTGGTAACTGCATTCTAGAGGACTTTGACTCGGATGACACTATGAATTACAAAAACTTTGGAGTCTGAATTATAAATCAACTAATTTCATGATATTTCAGTTTATTTATAGACAGAATTCAATTTTTAGTTTGTTAGAAAACTCTTTTATTTATTTTTGTTATCAATAGAGATGTTGTTCAAATTTCTGTACGTAATTTGAGCCACTTAGAAGTAATATCGACGACCTGAAAAAAAGTTGTAAATATCTCACACTAAAGAAGGCAGCATATGGGAGCACCATTATTTCAATTCGCTGCCAAGGAAACCCCAATTTGCTGTCTTCTTTGGCAAAAATTTTTTTTCTCCCTTCCTAGGAGTATTTTGCACACAATTGAAGTAAACTACTCTCAAATGGCCATTTGGTATGATGCTGCTAAAAAATATTAGATATTACTACACGATTTTTGATAAATCGACTAAAATAGATCAAAACCTGCCAAAGTAACTTTTACGGTACTTACCAGTTTCTATCTTTGGTAAAAACAAAACATCTTTTATTTTCTGAAAATTTCATCATTTTAAATTAAACCTCAACTTGGTAGTAAAATTTGCTCTACCTATCTATTTCTAATAATGTAATACCATGATACTAAAGTAGGTTTTAGTATCATCCTGGTATATGTATTCTACAAGGGTATCATGATTTTTACCATATTTTTACTTTGGCCGGCAAAATGTATTGATTGCTTTGCTAGGGAGTTTGTTGCTTGTCAATTTTAAGACCTACATTGGCTAGTAGAAAACGTATATCAATATCACAAGCAAAACTGTCTAAAGTAATAAACATGAGTAAAACAATAATGGCTCTAGCCAGAAAAAATATATGCGAATGGTATTCATTATGACTACTGACAAAGTATGAATTATGTTTAAAACTATAAATTATTTTACTATCAAACCTCTTCATTATTGACGAAGATAATTATTTTTTACGGTAACAGATATAAAATAAACGTCCAAATTTTGTCGAATAAAAAGCACGTGTGGCAAAACTACTGAAAAAATTTTTCCTCTTATAAAATAGTCGATTAAATTAATTTAAAAAATTGAAAGGAGTTTAACTATAAATTGATGAATTCATGGAAAGGTCGAATTACCGCACATTAATTTAAATAATAGTTTCAAATTTTACTACAAATTATTTACGAAACATAAATATCCAAATGATGTTTTTAAACCTTTGTTGAACGATTTAATATATTTTGTGTTATTGATAATAATATACCTAACTTTATTTCTCATTTGCTTCCATATCCCAATCAGTTAAAAAATTACGAGCTATAGAAAAGCGATTCAGCAGGTAAAATCATAAAAATCAAATGATCGAAATAATTATAGAAGGCAATGGATTAATAGGAAAACTGTATTAAGTATGTTGTAAGTATAAATTAAGTATAAGTGTATATAGGTATAGATATTTATTTATAGATACTTACTAAATTTTATTCCCAAATGCAACCATTTTTTCTTTCGAACACAAATCTTTTATTTGTTTGTTTTAATCTTAAGCAATTCAAAACCTCTAATATTACTATAGAATAATAAAGCACTCTGTACATAAACTATATTGACAAATTATTTTAACATAGATAAAATAACATTTATAGTCTGCATTGTGAAGAATCGAATACTGCGTTTTATGATGAAGTATCTAGCTGCAAGAAATGACTGATCGATTTCGACGATATAACGGAAAATTAACTTATCCATGTGTTTTCACTATTCAATCATCAAATAACATTAAGGCCCGATCTTTTCATCTTCCCATTAACTTTATCTGGCCGTTAAAGTTGTTGATTTTCATTGTTGTAACAATTGTATCCTAGATAAATAACTGCCGAATAAAGTTAATTGGAGGTGAAAAGACCGGCCCTAAGACATTTATATTTTATGATCCAGATTATCAAAGTGAAATTTGCCATTTCATTAAATCTTATTTGTGGCACTTAGCGCAACTTTGTAATAGGTACTGCTGAAACAAAATTTCAGTGGCTAGAATTTTAACATGCAAGTAGTTTTAAATTTAATTTTTTTTATGTAAGTAGTCAATGTAGGTCTAGCAAAAACAAAAGATACCTATTTTTATTTCAGATGAATCCTTTCCAAATCTCATTCTTTGAACTTGCCCATTGATAGTAGGTATTGAATGGTACCTAATTTGTGTATTAACTTCCTACTTATTTTGGTTTCATTTGTTTTCTATAAACTGTACCTAATCGTTTTGCTTTCTTTTGTGTTTCAAGAAAAGTATCTAGTACCATTTCTATGATTTATTGCAATGTCTTTAAGAATGTCGTGCACTGATTCAGTTAGTGCTTAAATATTGCAAATGAAGATGATGATCGAATAGATCTTCATTATTGGGAAATTAGATTATAGATAGTTTATTTTAGAATTTGTTTTAAATGATCCACAAATGAATATATATTTTCTGAACATTCTCTTTTGTGGTCCATTTTCTACCATGGAATACTTTTTGATTTAATAACTTTTCTCATCCAAGTGAATCTTGGGAATTGTCCTCCTAGTATCTGCACCAGTCAATATGTTGGTGGACAAATAGGCAGAAATCCCAGAAGGTGAAATAAATAAGTTAATCAGGAGCATTCCCAGACGTTGCGAAGGGATTTTGGGGAATAGAGAAGGACCACGTTATTAGAAATTAATGTTCATAGTTCTTTGTTGTTTGTTATTTCTTGTTGTTAATAAAAAACCCTAAAATTTATTTAAAAATATTGATGAATAAATCAAAAATTGGTATACCTATTGATAACATACCCTACAATATGTCCATGATATATATAAAGAGCGTTCATGCAACGTAATACACTCATCATTTGAAAATAGCAAGATAAACGTAACTTCAGTTAACACCCTGTATAAATCCAATCTCATACTTTTTCTTTATTTCCTAACTGTATCATATAGCCATATAATAGAGCTATCAGAATATGAAAAGTTTTGACAAATCGGTTCATGGGTAAAAAAGTTGCACTTGTTGAAACTTAATAATTTTTTGGGTGGAACACTTCAAATTTTGACAAATGTAGTTGGTTCAGTGGCTTGAACAGTTAACAAACATTCCTCAAGCAAACAATCGATTATAATGTAATCTTACATAATTAACTAACAGTTTGAGATTATGTAAATACCTACTTATTTTTCTATACTTTCTCCATTCTTTATGTCTGACTTCGCCATTTTTCTAATAAGTACCTACTTTAGCCACGCTCAACCAATAATAAATGAAGAACAATAGTGACAAACTATATTAAAGGTAACATTAACAATTTTTATGTTTAGGTACATCCCTTTTGTTGCCTCACGATTGAACGTGCCCATTTAAAATGTTCATTTAAAATGTGAAATTGCATTAATTGTCGTTTCCTTAAAAAGTGCACTACCAACGAAAATA
This sequence comes from Rhagium mordax, assembly GCA_963680705.1. Taxonomy (NCBI): domain Eukaryota; kingdom Metazoa; phylum Arthropoda; class Insecta; order Coleoptera; family Cerambycidae; genus Rhagium; species Rhagium mordax. The sequence continues at coordinate 16,527,001 of OY796659.1, read as the reverse complement.
AGGTATCTATATGTAGAACACAAGACAGGAAACAGAATTTTACTTCATATACTTAGGTATTTCATTTATTTCTTACAAATGACAATGAACTATAATATGTTCTTTACGTATTAAAATTGTAATTTGATGTGTAGAGTCCTAGGTTTTCGGTCATGTGGTAAAATAAAAAACTATTTTCTAACGTTTCGGTTTTATTAAACCATCTTCAGATAACTAGATGAGAACTTATTTTAAAAATTATTTATTATTAGTTCTCTGAAGATGGTTTAATAAAACCGAAACGTTAGAAAATAGTTTTTTATTTTACCACATGACCGAAAACCTAGGACTCTGAGACACATCAAATTAATTGATATCAACGGTCAAGAAAAGAAAAGCACTAAGTATACAGGGTGTTTGGTGGATGGTTTGCCAAATTGAAATGGTGAATATGTGAGGCCATTTGGAACATATTTAGCCCCAATGACCTCTATACAAAGTGTCATGGTTTTTGAGAAATTTTTTTTTTTTTGTTAATTTTGAGAATTTCCCAAAATTTATCATTTCAGCTATTACAACTAATTTTTTATGGATCCAATAGTTAAAAATAATTTGTATCTGTATCCCTGTTCCAATGAAATTGATAAATAGGTAATGCTGATAAAGAATGGGGGGAAAAAAACTGAGCTACAAACAAAAAAAAAATAATTATCTCGAAAACCGTGAGACTTTGTATAGAGGTCATTGGAGCTAAATATGTTCTAAATGGCCTCACCTATACACCTTTTCCATTTGGCAACATCTGCCAAACACCTTGTATATTAAAATTGTATAAATATGACTGCATCAGTATTAAACATACATATTCATTGAACTTAATTCTGGGAATCACGCCAAATTCTAAAAAAATAGAAATAAGAAAATTGCCAAAATATGTCAAGATAAAAGTGTAGTATCAAAGGCAAACCTCAACAGTTTGCCCCAGAAAACCACTGTATATAGTTCTAAATGAATATAAATACAATATCGTTATCTAAAATTCGTATCAGTGGTTTTCTAGTATTTTACACTAGAAAATATAACAAAATGTATATTATATTTATAATATATAGATATATATATTTATATGATATGTAAAAAACAATTATAAAACAATAACTTATCTTAACAGAACGTTTCGAACCAAAGTCTAGGTCCTTTTTCAACTGTGATTACAAAAAATGATTTGTCAAAAAAGATCACTTTGACACTTGACACTGATTAGTAATTAATGCATAGATCACTAGATAAAGAATTCTAATTTATTTTGATATTTCCGTCACGTACTTCTTTTTGGAGAATCGGTAGCCAGACTTCGTCTAGTAACACTGAACTAGTAGAGACGCAGTCGGTACTGTTTAGTTGAATACAGGCACTCTCTTTAAGTTTTCGTTTATTACAATGTGTCTCCGTTTGAATTATTTTCGCCTGTGTCCAACTAAATCTGTGGCCATTACTCCAAGCATGTTGTGCCAGTGTAGATTTATCAACTTGGTAATTTTTAACGTTATTTTTGTGTTCAGATATTCTAACTTCTAATGGTCTAGACGTCTCACCTATATATAGCTTTTCACATTCGCATGGAATGCTATAAATACAATTTTTAGATTTTTGAACACTGTTAAAAGGTTTGGTTTTTGTTAAGAATGATCTGATGGTATTGCAAGTTTTAAAGGTGGTTCTTATATTGAACTTATTACCAAGTCGTCTAAGTCTATCAGAAAAACCAAAAATATATGGAATGGTCATTGTGGTTACCGGTTGTTCTCTCAAAATTCTCTGTTGTTGCTGATTTTGTCTATTCTCAATTTCAAGAAATGATTTCTCAACAAAATCCTGTAGATAATTATTTTCTTTCAAGACAGTTTTTATAAAAAGTTTTTCGTTATTAAAAATTTCATTTGTTGAAGAGATTATTTTAGCTCTTTCATACAAACATTTAATTACACCTTTTTTAACATTTAGGTGGTGGTTGGAGTTAAAATTCAAATATCTATTTGTATAAGTCTTTTTTCTATATACATTAGTTTCCAAAATATCTGTCTTATTAATTAATACATCTAAAAAAGGCAATTTATTATTATTCTCAATCTCTAAGGTGAATTTAATAGTTGTTTCTTTATTATTGATAAAATTTAGAAAACCGTTTAATTCCTCTTGGCCATGGGGCCATATTGAAAATATATCATCCACATATCTCCACATACATACATCATAGACTAACTAACGGATAGGTATTCAATATAGGATATTTTGTTTAAGTTAATTTATTTTCCTAATTGTGAACCCTTAATCTTTCTAACACAATCCCTGCATTGTTTAACTGACATTTGGAACATTTGAAAAACAAAAATATCAAAAGAATGACCTGCCGCCATATTTACAACCAGTCGATACCTAACTTTATCTATTAGGTAGGTAGATAAGTACCTATATACTTAACACGTCCCTTATTTGTTTTAGCTGTATTATTTATTCACAAAAAGTCATTGTAGAGCCAATTTGTTTTTTATCTAATATCTAAATGCATTTTATAAATAATATTATGCAAAAGCCGATAACAATCAGGCCACAGCCCATTAGAAACACCACATGCGAACAATACAAGGAAAGCTGTCATGTCACACACGGTAGCTGACACTTGTAACATTCACCAGAATTGAAATGTTCTCATACAAAGAGCACAATCATGGCTGGATGCTGACCAATCCCTCACACAGCATCACATCTTTTTCATATCAACGACTTTCCATTGGTTACCAAGTCCTGTGCGCAGGACACGTAAAATATTTGACTCCGCCTTTTGCTTTAGAATATACGGTGCACACCGTCCCATGTACAAACCGGGGATTGAATAGGTATGTTGGCTAGAATTTCCAGTCCCGTAACGGCTAGTCAAGCGTGTTGTTGTAAAATTATGCTGAGGTGCTGTTACAGTGATATTCATATGTGCCGTGAATAATTGCACACACACATACATAAGGACTGTATGAAAATGATGATGATGGACATAAGTATGTACGGTCACCATAACCAACACAGTGCGGCTTATAACACAACAGATTCTAATTATTATAACTATTCTAGTGAATTTAATCATAGCAGCTCCCATCACCAATTTCAGACACATTATTCTGCTAATTATCACTACGAGGAACCACCTTATTTATATAGTTCCACTGCAGCGGATTCTGTAGATACACCTCCTTCCCCTCAAGATCTCAATTATTATCATCCGCAACCAATTCAAGAAAATCCCATAATCAACACTGATTCCGGATTGAGTTACACTAATTTGGACTATGCCAATTCGAACAGTAATTCCATTTATCACCAAAGCAATTACAATGAGAACTATCCGAGGTCACATCCGGATGTGATAGTACAGCATCACGAAGAAAGTTCTGATAATCATCAGCTACATCATAATTACGTACACGATAATAAATACCACAACCATCAAGTGGAACTTACAGAGGGAAATTATCACCATTCACATCTAGTGGCACCGAACACCGCAACTAGTGCATGTATGGAGTTTCAACATCTTCACAGATACAAAGAGGAAGTGATGCAAGGTGGAGATGGACATAGTCGACTTCGGCAACACCATGTCATGCATGGTTTGAATGCAATTCCGCAACCGCAACCTGTTTTGCCAACTTACAAATGGATGCAAGTAAAAAGAAACGTTCCTAAACCATCTGGTATGTATTAACAAATATTTTCTACTTGCGAGATAGTTCATTTTATTTATTATTAATTTTGTTGGAGAAAAAACTTTACAAAATAATTGTTATTTTTCCTCTTGGTAATTAGTTTACCTATAAATGCCACAATATTTAACATTATGGTATACAATCGCTAAGAAAAACAAACCAGAAAATAGATAGATAGGTAGATACATCTTTTGCATAATATAACGGTTTAAATACAGATATATTTTTGTTTGCAAAAACGTGATTTTAAAATCATGTAAAAATTCATATAAATATTACATTTTAAACATCCCTGTTCTCTTATTTGAATAAGGAATAAAAATATCATTGATATTTATTTCTTCGATTCTTCCGATAACATTATCAATGACAATGTTTATACCAACGGAACTGTTTTATCTACTTTTACATAATTTTTGTTTGCCTACATATGTCGAACATTTATCATTAGTAAATATTTTCAAAAGCAAACTAAATATTTACAATAATAATAAGTATGCAGAGATAGTAAAGTGCCTGTCTAATTAAATCATTATTAATAACACTACTAAAATATGTAAAATAAAGTGTATTGTTATTTATATACATTTGAGAAATTATGGTTAATGTACGAAGTAAATAAAGAAATAATCATTTACTTAAGTATGTTTATAAAAATTGAATTTATCTTTACCTATATATCCCCTGCGAGTCAAAGCATAGATACTAAGATTTACGTATTTTTATACCGGCAAATACTATGTAACTCGAATAAAAGCTTCTGGACTATCGCTATCTTTATTTTATTAGAAAAAAAATCGATATGTATACTTATATACAATAAATTAGCTGGCCACCATAATTGACATGTACCTATATTCTGAACAACATTTTGAATTGCAAAAGAATAATTATTACCCAACAGAAGCTTAGGGATGGGGAACGGTAGCCAAGTGAGTAAATGCGTAGATTCTTGCAAAGACCGATGGTTCAATTCAAATTGATTTGTGATTTGCGTAGGAAAAGGAAAGTGTGGAGAACTATGCTCTAGTTGTGGTTCGGACCTCACAATAAACTGTAGGCCTCATCTTATATCTGACTCAAACCTTAGATTTTCATGGAATTACAATGATATCGGAAACGGTAACAGATAATCAGATACCTAAATTAGGCAAAGTTAAAGAATGTGTTGATCAGTAGATAATGTGCTAATGAGAATTCAAATATATATTTTGCCATTCTTGATGTTTTTTTTAAACAAATATAATTTAAATATTGTCTAATGAGACAAATAAAAACCTTAACATTGAAGAAGGAAACAGATTGAGTTTCCAAAACGTCTGTGAAATATCATTATTTTTATTTTTGTTTGATTTATATTATAAGTATGTCAAAAAAAACAAATTTTACCTGTTCCTTAAACGTAAAGTCACGGGTGTAGAGATTTTTTTATTATATCCATATATTTTTTAGATTATCTGGGACTATTCAAGAATGTGGTTAGGTTAGGTTAGGTTATCTGGGACTATTCAAGAATGTGGTTATATATCCCAAAAAAGAACAAGAATATACAATTTTAATTTTTTTTCTTGTTATTTGAAGAAATATCTAAAAACTATAATAAATACGAATCTGAATATTCTATTTAATTTTTTGTTATTATTGTTTTTATTACCGAAGTTTCGTAAATGTAAGCCCATTATAATAAATTTCCTATTTTATTTTCAATATAACGTTATTTTATTAATTTGCTTAATTATTAATTATTAACAATGGAACTAGAAAAATTTAATTACAAGCAGGAGCAGAAGTTAAGGCGCAATAAATAATAAAATGTAACAAAGAACAACAGTTTTACAAAATAGTAACTAAATAAATCTACAGGATATGTTGAAAAATATTTCCGTTTTCTTCAATTCAATATTTCGTCACCGAAGAGAATTAAATGTTATTGTAAAATAGCTCTTCAATAATAAGTTTCATAAATACAGGGTGATTTCACTTGAAATACAGAAACTACAGGAATACATTCATTATCAAAAAATAAGTCTTAGTTTGCTCTATAAACTTTTTTCCTGGGGAACGCGCTATTTGAGATACATCAGGGTGTTTCAGTTTCAGATACTGTTGGTGTTAAAGTTCACAAAAAAAAAATATTTTTTTTGTCATATCTTCATAATGCGCTGAGGAAATTGAATGAAATTTACTATAGCGCATTCACTTAATTAGACCACGAGGTTAATATTTCATCAAATGAAGGGCTTAATTTATTAGAAAAATTCAATAAATCGTAAAAATAAGCCCAAATATCTTGTAAACGGCTGCTACTATTAAAAGACATCAAGGAACATTTTTTATCCATTACCTGAATTTAACATTATTTCTACAAAAGAACGCGTCGTGTATTTTTTACTTGGGAAAATGGAGAGGCACCTTCAGTAGCACGTCACTGGTTAAAGCTACGAGGTTAATATTTCATTCAATAAAATTACGTGAATACGCTGTACTAAATTTCATTTAATTCCATCAGCGCATTTTGAAGATATTACAAAAAATATAATTTTTTTTTGTAAACTTTAACACCTTGTATCTCAAATGGCGGGTCCCCCAGGAAAAAAGTTTATAGAGCAAACTCTACTTATTTTTTGGTAATAAATCTATTCCTGCAGTTTCTGTATTTAAAGTGAAATCACACTGTATTTATGACATTATTATTGAGAGCTATTTTACAATAACATCTAATTCTCTTCGGTGACGAAATATTGAATTGATCACAAAAAAAAATCTACAAGTGGATTATTTTCCTTCAAGTGGTTTACAGCTAGCAAACGTTTAGCAACAAAAATGTTTAATACATCGATATCGATAGATCTGAGGTTCAAATGTTACAAAGAAATGCAATAAAAAGTACAGGTATGCATGGTGTGATCGCGAAAAGACGAAACGTTTTATGAAAACGACACGAGATATTTTTACAAATTACTTTACTTTCTGATCATTAAATTCTACAACCTTGCTCTACTTTAACTAAAGGGATTATGAATTACCCCGTATATTACATGTTTTAATTGATATTTTCGATTTTTTTATATTCAATTTTTGCAGTGAATTAAATATAATGTAAGGTAAAAATTTACGGTATTTCAATATTTTCTAAAACATATTACGTAATATACAGGGTTTTTCCAATAGTTTGACATTTACGATAATATTCGATCAATATAGGAAATATTCCGACTCGGTGGCGTAGTGGGCTAGAGCATGAGTGACAGTCATGGCTCTGGCCACACTGCCTATCGTGTCCGGGTTCGAGACCCGGCACCGGCAGATGGCAATGTTTGTCTGCCTTTTTTTCTAATGTGTAGCCCCCTTCCGGACTGTCTTTGGCTTTGGATTTGGGGGTTGTCTAATTTCTGTGGTTTGTTTTATGTTTTATGTTTATTTATATATAACAGCCGCAAAAATTATAAATATTAGTAAAATATTAAATTTTACATAACTAATTCAGGGTCAATTACAAGGACGAATACAGAATTTTCTTTTGGGGAGGGGGGGAGTGGAAAATTTCAATAATAAAAAATTGCTCAGGAATCGCCTATTTATGTAATCACAAAATACTTAGTCTATGTTCACATGGCTGTTGGACAAAATAAGTAACTTGCCGCGGAACCTGGGCGGAATGAAATGCCAATGAACAAAAGTGTGTGTAAGCGGGACCTGTCTCAAAATTTCTTTTTCTTCATGCCTATTACAGCGACGGGTTGGGTGTTTCTCCACCTTTTTTTATCCATTTCTTGTAGCGTTTGCGGTCCTGAGCCCTTTCTTTCGGTTCTCTTATTCCCCTCGTATCCCCCTCTTCCTGTTCCAATCTCTTCTATTCTCTCTGTCCACGTTTTCCTGAGTCTGTCTCTTTTCCTTTTTCCACTCTTTCTTGTCTTTATCACTTTATTTGCTATTGGGAGTCATTCTCTGTATGTGACCGTACCATTTAAGTCCTCTGTTCTCTAATTCTGTATTCCTCTAAGGAATTTCCATATCTATTGAATCTAGAGTCTCCCGTCTTTTTTTAATTGTCCATAGTTCACTTGTATATAATGGGAGTACTATTATTGTATTGTAACTATTTATATGATCTTTTTCTTTTCCACTTGCTTCTTTCTCAGTATTGTTTTGTCTATTGCATGATAAACGTTTGTTACTTTTTATCTTCTTTTAGCTAATTCAGTGTCTATCATTTGACATAATGCTTGCTACGAGTAGATACTCGTAAATTACGACTTTTTCTAGACTTATCTATTTGCTACACAATCTATTTGCAGGGATTAGGTTTCTGCACCCAATGATGGTCTTCACTGTTACTGCTCTTGTATTTTTATTAATCGATTCATTATTATAATAAATAGTAAATAACTTAAACTCTCTCCTTGTCTTATTCCTCATTTTGGCACAAACTTCTCTGATTTTCTTCCATTTACTTGTACTTGTGCTGTTATTTTATTGCATCTATTTGCTGTGTGTAAATCTAAAAATTTCAATTATTTGAAAACCTTTATTATGAAACTTTGTTAGGCAACCAACTAACTTTAATATAATCAGTAAACTTAGTGTTAAAAGAAAAGCTCCAATTTCGAGAACACCCTGTACATTTTCAATACCAACATATTCCAGTAGCCACAGTTTGATGCAAGATTTAATAGAACTCCTCTGTACATATTATATCTATATTACAGATAATTTGTAAAAAGGAACTAGTAAAATAGTATTTTAGATGTGCTTAGATATAAATTTCAATAACGTTTCGGTTATTTACATCATTTCAAGAAAAGTGACGTTCGGGTGCTGGTTTATATAAAAATTAAGACACCTATTATAATAATCGGGTGCTTGGCAATTTCACACATAATGCAAACAGACCATAAAGTAGATATTAAAAGCGTTCATGATATAACAACTTTGTTGAAAAAGTGTTTATAATCCGTTTTAAATCTGGTAGTTTAATTTTTCTTTTTTATCAAATTTAGATCGACTTGAAAATCAACTCTGACTTGCATGCATTGGTCATCTCCGGTTCTCTCAATTAAATTAAGATTAACTGTCGCGCTGTCTCCCTATACGACCATTATAATAAACTGACGAAAGTATATCTGTTGAGAAGGTTTCGGCTTTCGATAGGGTAACTAACTGTGTGTGTTTTGATAATGTGTCCCTTCAGTCGGTCAACAAGTCATTAGGAATGAATACTATCATTATTACACGGAATATGTATTAATTTTTTGAATTTATGTTTGGGTCTGACGAGAACTATTCTAATTTGTACCCTCATTGGGGTTTTTATCAATCAAATATTAAAAGTACGCTAGTGACTAAATATCGAGTAGAAAAAATTCTTTTAATTATGTTAATATTTCATTCAATATTATTAACTTGGTTCTGTAGTAAAAAATATTGCAGACAAAATTATATTTAAAATTTTAAGGCAAAAGGGTCTTCCCAATATGTGAGTAGATTAGATTTCACAATTCTGGGATAGACGATTCAGATTAAGTACAAAATAATCCTAAAATAGATTGAAACCATTATATTTGTGTTATGTTAACAGAACAGACTTGTACAAACACATGTAAGTACCACTGTATCTTGACAAATGTAGGTATTCACAATAAAGTTGCCTCCAGTGTGAAATGATTACAATTACAACCAAATGTAGTGATTATTGAGGAAAAGGCAATTAGGGTAGTATACGTATATAGCAAATAGAATTGGTTTTTTTAAATTTCAAATTTTATTTATATTGACATTAGTTTTAAATATTGTTTAAATTAGTTTTATCGGTAGTTAGCCTCTTTCCATTTGGTGTATAGCAATTCAGGATTTCTCTTGTATAGGTAGGCCATATGTTCGACCATTTTGCAAGTGTTCTTATTTTGGAAATGATTTTTGTAGTAGTAATTAAGCAGATATTGGAAATATAGTTACCAAAGTGAGCTAATCATTTTATATAAAAATCAAAGCCACAATGTAATTACTACGAACCAAGGTTGAAAATATTTGCTTCTTTGTACAATTTATTGTCGCGATATGTGAGATTTTTGTACAATATAACTTATAATAGCAGCTTTCGAATAGGTAATTTCAAGATTTAGAAAAAAATGGCATACAACGATTCCATTGCATTAAAGCAAAATAATCTGCTGGACAATTGAAGCGGACCAAGCGAATTTTTAGGTCCACTTTGAAGTCAAATATGTTACGAACCAATAAAGATATTGATGCGCGGTTTACAGAATTTGAAAGAGAATCTAATTCTGAATAAACCAAATTATTCAGATTTTTATGGTTTTAAACATCTCACTCTGGGGGTAAAAGAAAAGTATATTTTTTTAACCAAAGTTTCTAAGTACCGAATTTCCACAATTTTTTTTTTTTTTTTTGGTTGACATTTTTCTGGTATCTTGTTTATAGAGAAAAAACTAATTTCTAAAATTTTTGATATCCCTCTTCGTTCATGATTTTTCAATTTTTTTTCTAAAACCCTGTAAATTTTAGGTAAATTTTGGATGCCATCCACAAAACTTATCTTTAAACGATCATTTATTGCCAGGGTAACATTGCATTAGATTACCATATGATAACACTGTTATCAATTATAGAGATGTCATCAAATTGTTGAGTTTTTGGAGGAAATAATATTAACCAATAATTAATTTTTCCTTTAAAATCTTCTGACTTAAACATCATTGAGCATATGTGGTCTTCTTTAAGTTATGTGTACGATCAAGAGAAAATGAGCCTCAAAAATTGGAGGAACTTGCAGTAGCAATACGGAAGGAATGGGAACACATACCACAAGAAATTATTAATAACCTGGCTCAGAAGTATGGCTCGGCGGCTCGGCGATGTCAGGAGGTTTCCAACCTCCAAGTTAAGGCACACTAAGCATGTAAACATATCAGTAAAGAACATTATTTAAAAATTTCTCTTTGCTAATAATTGTTTCGTTAATAATAAAAAGATTAGTGTTCTCCTCGGTGTTTTCATTATATAGCTTTTTTAAGAATAAAAATGGACCGATTAAAACTTACATTTAGCATTTTTGCATTTATCCTAATTATTTTTTTGCCAGAGAAATATATATTTTTTGCTATCATTGTTTTTGTAATGATGTTTATAAAATGGTTCAATAAAACAAGAACCAAAACAGTTACATATACTTATTTGTATATCCTGTATACGAGTGCGTTTCAAATGAAAAGTCAAGCGTAAGTGACTCGTGAATGTATACTACCGATTACTACGAAGTGAATGTACTCATTTCAAGAAAGATAGTCCTAGGGAGTTACAATCATACAAAATACAATAAGGTCTACTAGCACAAATATATATCAAAATTTTGAAAAATTAGTTTTTTCCTTATAAACAAGAGACCAAAAAATGCCAATCAAAAAATTTATAAACATTTTTTATGGAAACCTGTTACTTCGAAACTTTGGTTAAAAACACATACTATTTTTTAGCCCCTGTAGATAGTAAGATGTAGATAGTAAGATGTTTGAAACCAAAAAGATCGAAATAAACAGGCTTGTTCAGAGATAAATTCTCTTTTAAATTCTATAAAAAATTTAGTTTGAATTTGTTTCATTGGGTATCAGTATAATGTAAAGCATTCAGATATAATGGTAAACAAAACTGGTTTCAATAATAATATAATACCCTGTGGAACGCTGTAAAACATACCAGTTCAAGCTCGCTTGTTTCATTCGCCCAATACTGGCATACTATTATCGTTTTGACAGTAGTAGTAGACGTAGTAGTAGATTCCAATTGGATGTACTTTGTTGAAGAATGTATAGAATCTGTGTTGCATAAATGCGTAACCTCCCCTCCTGGACAACCTTGACTTGGATATGGGGGTTGTCTAATATAATATGTGGTGTGTTATTAATTTATTTTCATTATTAGTAACGCCTATATCAGTTACAAATCGTGGTTCCATTATTAGGTACCACTTTAAAAGTTTTTGTAATACACTGGTAGGATATAACCTAGAATATAATTTATAAGCTGACGAAAAGTTGCCCATTTCATATTTTTGGAATCAGTACAATTGCAAATTTTAAGTATGTGAAATGGGGCAGCGAGCGGAGGACTGACTTCACTCACTTCATAGCGATATGAAAGTAAAGCAACATTACTGCATTTAGTACTTGGATGGGCTCCACGGAAAGACGTGGTCTCGCTTCCCTACTTCTAACGGCTTGTATATCAGCTATATCGCAGAAGCAATACAACTGTAGGCGAGATGTGTATTGAGGATATACCATCCTTCGGAGGGGATGTAAAGCAGTCGGTCCCTTGTCTATTAAATGTTAGGCAAGTAAAAAATCCCCACTCTTAGTAAGATAAGAGATTCGGCAAAATTTCCAGATTGGGGGTTGCTCGTCTCCTGGCGTCGGTGATTGGCCTGGGTAGCGGAAATAGGCCGACGTTAAATAAGTGATTAAAAAAAAAAAAGTATGTGAATAAATTCATTACCAAATCAAGTTGACGGAATTTCAACTGCTTTTAATAAAACAGATTTATCACATCTTTTCCAAAAATGCTAATAACAACAAGTAGAGTTTATTACACTGAAATATAACTTCTTATAAGATAACTGTTCAAACAATTATTACAAGAGGGCAAATAAACATGTTTTGTTTAAAGTTCTAAATAAACACAAGTTGTTTTAATTATTAGTTCAGGTCTGATGTTTGTTACTGTAATCATTGCAGAAATCAAATTTTTTTATGGCAGGAAGTATACTGACTGAAAAATATGGTTTTGTCTGTAAATACCTACTAGTGTGCGATTTCGATCGTATCTAACTTTGTTAGACTTAAAACATTATTTTCTGGCAGAAATATGTCGTGATACAGAATTGGTAAAATTTTATATACTTACTAATTGTTAATTTACTAATTTACTTACTACATTTCACTCAACCTATGTATGTACGTACTTTTTATCAGCAAGAGATGATAGCAGATTGCTGTAGAGAGTTTACTAGAGAGGTTCATGCGTAATATCAATCCAAAATTCAAAATTGGTTGCCATTATAAAGTAAAGGGCACACTTCCCTTTTCTTCACAGTATATGAGATAGTAAACTGAAACTTAAGATAATGTGCCTAGGAGAACGAATAAAGATTCATTAACAAGTTTTCTTCCAAAGTAGCAGAGTAGATACTTCTTCAGTCTATATTCTTAAATTTTATAAGCATTTTTTGTTGAAAACCCAGAAGACCTAACAAGCTGCCATATTAAAGCAAGATAGCCACGAACCTAAAATGTGATTAAATATTCATTAATGCCAGTATTATGATAATAATTAAAATTCTTGTGCAAGTTTTTGGTTTTTTATTTTCATGAGGAATTTTTGGAAAAAAATGAGTGACTTAGCCTTGTATATCTTGAACACTTTATCTTACGTTCAAATGGAAATAAGAAAATAGTTTCAATAAGTATATCAATTCAATAATAACAACATAATACCTAAAATACTGTCTGGTTTTCATACAAATCGTGGAACATCCACCACCTTAATAACTATTCTTGATGATGTAATCACTTCAATCAATTTTGATAAATTAACTTCTCTGACTTTATTAGAATTGATATGTGAAAGGCCTTCGACTCCTTGAACACAGAACTGTTAACAAAAATACGAAAATATTATTAATTAAATGATAATATGTATATTAATGTGGACCACGTTACTTACTAAATCGCATCCAATTTACATATGTTGGTCATTTAAATGGTAGAAAAATTTCTAATGAACGCCAAGTTCCTCCTGGAGTGTCACAGGGCTCGATTTTGGGACCCTTATTATTTAATCCACACTGCGGGCCTACCCGACATATTGAAGTATTGTTTTATATTCATGTGTATGGCGATGATGTACAACTCTATTTTGCTTTTGACCCCCCCGATTTCTGAGGAGGTCCAAAATAAAATTACTATGACTTGAATGAGGAATATTTTCTTTCTTTCTTATACCCTAAGGGTTTTTTGCTAATTTCCAACTGATAATTGACTATGTAAAGACGCAAGTTGCATAATCTGCAGTTTAAGTCGCCATCATATTTCCCCATTGTGTGTAAGTGCTTCTTAACAGAGAAGTGCCCTGTCAAAAGCCCTACCATTGGTCTCAACTGAAACCTGTTCTTTGTGAGCAGTTCTTCGGTTTGTCTATGACATGGACCTTTAATTAATGTGTTCCCATTTCTGTTTCCTGGGATATTCCTCCAGTGTTTAACATGTCTGTCTTTGACCTAATCGCTGATAGCTCTTCTAACTGTATTTTTGGATATTCCCAGCATAGGTATTGGACCAAAAAAGGTGTTAGCTGATCCTTGCCTGGCAAGTTCGTCAACTTTTTCATTACCTGAAATCTCAGAATGTCCTGGCCCCCAGAGTAATTTTACTGTTCCGCTCTCCCATGGCATTCCCATACTAGTTTGGACGACACCTTAGAGGCTATTGCCTTTAATGCCGCCTGACTGTCCGACACGATGGTGATCTGTAATCCAGCATACCCTCTTTTTATATTTGCGCATAATATACATTCGAGTATAGCAAAAATTTCTGTTTGGAATACAGTAAAGTAGCATCCCAGAGAGTGACTTATACCCTCTCTTGGTCCTTCTCCATGTATCCCTGCCCCAGCTCCTGTTTCCGTCCTAGAACCGTCTGTATACCAGCAGAGGGAACTTGGGTAATTTGAATTCCGCAGCCTGAATACCCCCATCCTGGCTTCCCTCTGAATCATTATGCAGAGTGGGGGAAGGTTTAATAGGGTCTCCATGGCTGCCGTGGGGGTGCTTTTCATGGCACCCGTAATCCCCAGACAAGCCAGTCTCTGTATCAGGCTTAGTTTACTATTCGCAGTTGTTTGTGTTGTTTTAGTCCACCAAACCAAGGCTGCATATGTGATGGTGGGTCTTACTACCCTGGTATAGTATAGTTTGTGGAAATTACATCAGCCCAACCTAATATATAGCCATTCGTTTTATTACAGCTGGAGAAGAGATATCTTCACGACGTCAGTATAAAACACCTCTAGCATTAGCTCAATAATTCAAATACAGATTGATTCTGGATAGAAAATTGACATGATAGCGCACATTCTCAGCACTACTAAAAAATCAGTGGCAAGTTTTTGGCATTTTTATCATGTAGTAGTTAAGGGCTTCGGTCCACGTATTTTGTTTTCGTTATATTCGATGGTAATCTAACCAAGGTCAAATATACAGTGATCGTCTAATAACTGTAGGCTATCATAAACTGCCTAGAGGTAATTAGGACATCTTCAGCAGCCCTAGGCTTGTCCTAGTATTTTCAACGCTTTCCACACTGATAAAAGAAGATATGGTTACGCCGACTTATCTTCGAAAACCAGACTGAGGAAATTAAAGATAGAAAGACCATCACCGGTCAGATGGAAGTGAGAATTCTCATTCTTTCCAAGCAATAAAAAGTGGAAATAGAGAAAAATAAACTTCTTTCCTGGCTTTCTAGAATGTTACACAAATGACTAAAGGGTAGTGAAATGAAAGAGTGCATTATTCTAAGACCATACTCCAGCTTATAGATACAGATCCTTGCCATTGCGAAGCGAAGAACATCATTTTTCTCCAACAATCAGAAGCCATGATCCCGGATAGAGCTCGGCTCTCATGTGCAGATGCAGAGTTGAGGAAATAAACTTGACCTATTTTCCTGATGGGTTTGGAGCCTCATTAACTTTATTACAAGATATACTCAATACTAGCACAATGCGCGCCCAATATACGTCATAAGACCAAGAAAACCATGGGTAGACGAAATCGATAAAGCAGTAGAGAACATAAGAAAAAATTACAAGAGATATTGTTGTAAACAAAAAACCGGAAGAAATGGAGAGAATAATGGACGAGAAAAACTCAACTCCCACAAAGGATAAAATACGCCAGAATTAAGAAGAGCAAGAAAATATATTATACAAATTCTTTAATTGATCCTTCCTTAAATATTTATGTAATTAATTACCCCGTGTTGAATAATTCTAACGTCGCAAAACTTCCAGTATCTCATAGTTTTATTTACTACTCGACTTTATTTATAGTCTTAATTATTCTGCTCGTGCTCCTATTGAAATGTAAATTTAATATCACTTTTACAACATCTATAAAAATAGAGAGGTAAAAGGGAGTGATATTTATTTCGTGTTGGAGAATAAAAATATTTGTAATTCCAACTCCAATAATTATAGTGGTTTTAGCTTATACCTGCCCATAAATTTCAAACAATGAACTGTCCCTCATTTCTTTATCTTTGCTTAATGTATTGGATCAATACAGATGAAATTAGAATTGTTTTAGAAGAGAAATTACATGTTTCTTACGTTTCTTGTTAAGCACGCAAAAATGCTTTTTAAGGTTAACCTAGCAAATAATATATACAAGAAGTTTAAGTTTTCTTTATCATCATGCATATAAATTTCCAAAATCACTCGAAATACCTAGTTTCAGCTAGATGTACCAACAAAAACAATGTAACAGACAACATCCCAGTTTTTAGAATTTTGTTTGTTTAAATAACATATGCTATTTACATACACATGAAAAATATGGAAATAGCTTGTGAAAAATCATTAAATCTGATCAATTACATCAAATAGAGTGGGACTATAAAAAAAAACATTTTTTGTCAAAATAAAAATATGTACATTCTCCGACAAGCAAGCAATCTGTATTTTAGAGACGAAACATTAACGAACCCTCTAATAAAAATGTTTTCTTATTTTGACAAAGAATATACTGCACCCTATTTGTATTCTATTCTATTCTTTACATTTACTTTATGATGTAAAATAATTTTGCATTGTTTATGTTCTATAATCAAATCATAATCTTAATCATGAGAGAAAAATTAGATAATGAGAAATGGACAAGCAACGTTTAAATCCAGATTGACGTCGTTAAATTTTTTTGATACCAACTGTATCTATCAAAACTGAAGCATTACGTTTCACACCATCTGCAATTAAGCCAATATTTCGGTCCCGTTCAAATTAATTCTTTTTTTCCCACAGTCAATCATTTACGATAACATTGTATATAAACTTGTTACATTTGTTCGCTTCTTTTATAAGAATAATAAAAAGGGTGAGGAGGCTGGCGAGGTGCTGGATGCAGACTCAGTAACTGAGCTTCCACCAAATCACCTGACAACAAACTTTACTACTACTATCTATGGAACTGGTATGAGGTAGACCACCACCAGTGCACCCTTACACCCTCGGAGATATCGACTACGTTGTCGAGAACGAGAAGTGTCGATATCATTGGAATTATTTGTTTCTGACCGTCAGGCAATCCGAGCAAATAAGGCTGACATAGTTCTCTTCGACCATCAAACCAAGGAATGTATGTGATCAAATTCTCAGAACTTGCTAACACAAACATCGCCTTGATAGAAGAGGTGAAGCGAAAATATCGAAATCTTCGGTACGAACTCCAAGTGCTACTCTGCCAAGAGGTCGTCCTAATATTGGTGTACTAGGAGGTAAAAAGCCTACGCCTGATCTCGGTACTGCGGATCATTTCTGCATGTCTGCACCTTTCAGGGGGTGGGGAGTGGCTGTAGATATTCGCTGACGCTTCTTCAATGAGGTTAGAAGGACACGGACGGGACTGTCCAGCATTAGTTTATTACAAGATAAAATAAAATAATGGCTCACGTATAATGAAAATCTCTCTCGCAGTTACTAGAGACTAAAATAACAGATTTTCTTAAACATTCTCGAAGGTCTAAACTTAGGTATATTATATGTTGATAAGGTTTGCAGAATATAAAACAGATATAACGGTTCTTTATTATTAGTAAATATAAGGACAGGAGTGGATATTTTAATGAATTCCTTTCATCCCATGCTACACGCTGCATTATTTACATCAGATTTCTGTTCATCTGATAATTCAAAGAAAGCAAGAAACTAGAGGCAATTATTCTAATTACTTCAACGTTCTGAGCAATTAAACGATGAGAGTGCAACACCACAAATTGATCGGGTGTAAGGTATATTATACTGTAGTTTTATGTACGCAAAGCAGGACCAGTAGGGGGTCAAGTGTACTTTTATCAACGGCCGAGATCTGACATGGCACGTTTAATCGATTTCACCAAATGAATTTTACTACGAGAACACTAACATCTAACTACCTATGTGTGCCGTACTTTCGTATAAATTGCATCATATTTCACGAAACCATAATTAGTCGGGACATGGCACAAATTTTCTACCTGACATACCAACTTTGTAACATTTTTTATTCTTTATTTATTTCTAACATGCTGTGTTTTGAAGGAAACAGAACGTAGTCAACTGTTTAGAATTAATTAGGTGTCTTATAAGTAAACAAATTTAATACCTCTAATGCCTATGTAAAATATATTATATTTTAAATTACCGTTAACATATCAAAAAGCTACAAAATTAATACAAGCAGGAAATTGTCAGAAGATAGTCATGTGGGTTATTATCATTACTACTGTTTTAAATCCAATCTACTTATAATAAATATTAAATTTACCGTACGGAGGATAATTTACAGTGTCACTGTTAATTAAGTTTTGAGTATATTAAATAATTGTCGTCACAAATATGACTTGAGCTTAATTATAATAATAATAATTATGTGTTGGAGTTGACGATAGAGTTAAGGTTCCGTATCTGATTAGAATTTGATTGTTAACAAGATGTGTGTTGAAACTTTATAAATATCATTGCAGAAGTAAATTCATATTTGGACATATTACGTATGCCTTCTTTTGTTTTTTCGGTATTATCTCTAAAGGACATTTTCTTAAATGGCAATGAGGGTAGTTTTTGGAATTTTCTGAAATAGGGAAATCTTCTTACCTCAAAAACCTATCCTAAGTGTCATTATTAAGAGTTTTAACTTTGAACCAAGAAATTTAATATATTTTTTTTATTATTAAAAACATTATCAAATAAAAATTGATAGTTTTTAAATTAATGAAATTTCGAATGGCTAAGATAAGTTCGTTTGTAATAATTACGATTTCCAATAATCAAAATTTTTCTGGTATAAACCCCACACTTATGATACATTTTTATAATCTGAAATACCATTGCCAAAAACAATCCTTATCGTAATTTTGCAAAAAATACCTAGACCCCAAATCATTTGGAAACATTTTTAAAATGACGACATAATATGCGTAAATCTACCCAATTTACATGCTCCAAATTAGTCACTTTTTGGCGTTTAATTTGAATTTCATAAGAGCCAGTACTGCTTACTAAAGGTATAAAAATAAATCCAAATGCTAGTTTATTTCCTTTTTGTCAACAATAACTTTTCGTCAAGGTAGTTACTTAGAATCTATGAAAAATTAAGTGATACCTTCCAATACACAATCTGGCCTGTTATCTATTTTACAGGTACCCAATTTGCTATGATGACGAGATATTATTTCTCGTGTGACTAGTTTCTTGTGAACAGCAATAATTTATCATTGCCACCTTATAACTTATAATGGGTCATTTTGATATATTCTTAATTGTAAAAGAATATTTACCATTTAGTTTTGTCTTAAATGCATATTGTATTCAATAATGATCCGAAACGAGTTGGAATCTTCGATATATTTCCAAATGATACCGGAATACTAAATACTTATCAGTCGTTGCACATTGCATCAACTAAATTGGTATAATCTGGAGATAATTAGAACTAAACCTAATCTATCAATGCCACCTATTTATCCGTAATATTCTAATCAAGAGAGCAGACTCTCTGTTTTGTAATATTTAATTTTTAGCAAAAACAACTATTATATTAATGTTTATTCTCGAGCAAATAAGGTCCTCTAATTATTAGGTACCTGCTATTCTCATTACTTCATATTTAAAGTTCAGGTGAAACTGTTTTATGTGTGTCTTGTGTATAATTTTTAACAGTTAATTTTTACCACTATGCTGCCCCGGGTCTAGTTGGCATAAACAACTGGCAGAAGTTTTCTTCCACTCACCACCGTCTAGCCAGAGTTTTCAACTTAAGGTTGAACAAGGGGCAGCAAATTCCAGACTGATTTGTCGAGAGGCGTGTCATTATTAAGAGTTTTAACTTTGAACCAAGAAATTTAATATATTTTTTTTATTATTAAAAACATTATCAAATAAAAATTGATAGTTTTTAAATTAATGAAATTTCGAATGGCTAAGATAAGTTCGTTTGTAATAATTACGATTTCCAATAATCAAAATTTTTCTGGTATAAACCCCACACTTATGATACATTTTTATAATCTGAAATACCATTGCCAAAAACAATCCTTATCGTAATTTTGCAAAAAATACCTAGACCCCAAATCATTTGGAAACATTTTTAAAATGACGACATAATATGCGTAAATCTACCCAATTTACATGCTCCAAATTAGTCACTTTTTGGCGTTTAATTTGAATTTCATAAGAGCCAGTACTGCTTACTAAAGGTATAAAAATAAATCCAAATGCTAGTTTATTTCCTTTTTGTCAACAATAACTTTTCGTCAAGGTAGTTACTTAGAATCTATGAAAAATTAAGTGATACCTTCCAATACACAATCTGGCCTGTTATCTATTTTACAGGTACCCAATTTGCTATGATGACGAGATATTATTTCTCGTGTGACTAGTTTCTTGTGAACAGCAATAATTTATCATTGCCACCTTATAACTTATAATGGGTCATTTTGATATATTCTTAATTGTAAAAGAATATTTACCATTTAGTTTTGTCTTAAATGCATATTGTATTCAATAATGATCCGAAACGAGTTGGAATCTTCGATATATTTCCAAATGATACCGGAATACTAAATACTTATCAGTCGTTGCACATTGCATCAACTAAATTGGTATAATCTGGAGATAATTAGAACTAAACCTAATCTATCAATGCCACCTATTTATCCGTAATATTCTAATCAAGAGAGCAGACTCTCTGTTTTGTAATATTTAATTTTTAGCAAAAACAACTATTATATTAATGTTTATTCTCGAGCAAATAAGGTCCTCTAATTATTAGGTACCTGCTATTCTCATTACTTCATATTTAAAGTTCAGGTGAAACTGTTTTATGTGTGTCTTGTGTATAATTTTTAACAGTTAATTTTTACCACTATGCTGCCCCGGGTCTAGTTGGCATAAACAACTGGCAGAAGTTTTCTTCCACTCACCACCGTCTAGCCAGAGTTTTCAACTTAAGGTTGAACAAGGGGCAGCAAATTCCAGACTGATTTGTCGAGAGGCGACTGTGCTTATGCCTAAAGAGGTAGATCTGTCCGACTCGAGAAATTGCATCTGCAATCATCATCTGCGTCAACTACTTCTATAATTTATGCTATTTACATGTATCTTGTATATCAATAAGTTGAGGTCTGATTTAATTATTGTAGGCATTTGATAAACATATCATATAAGCTTTTTTCTTATACTAACTCAAGTACCAGTATCACTAGTGAGATGGATTGAACAACCGTTACCACTCGAGGAAGTTCATGATAGGTGAAGAACAAGGTGTCTGTCACCACCAATATGCTTGTCATTCCGATTCTGCTCTGTTCGTTTAGGAAGTCGAATGTACTCCCAACATTCGTTGTGCCCAATGGACAGGAATCTCCTCAAAATGATGATTTAAGGAGTACTCATCCTAGATCATCCGTTCCTCGAGCGTACCTCTCACATCAATAGGAGGACTGAGGACTCTTTAATCTGGAATGTATGCATGAGGGTTTCGAATCCACATTTAGTAGCAGATCGTGAAACTATAGGAGTTGGCGCATTAATATTTTACGTCACAGCGGGCCAAGATCGTGTTATACCATCTTGGTCTACCATAATCCCATAATGGATGTAGTTTCTGGCACCAATTGCAGGCCCTGTCGTCAGGCACCGGAGTCGTTAATGCATTAATTATCTGCATGTCCAATTTATACCGTGCGGCGATACAAGTGCTTTACTCTGCGGCACTCCTACAAGGTAGACCAAACTCTAGTGCTGCTTCAGTGCTGCTCCAGTGCCAAAACAACAGAGTGGTTGGTGGGCCAAATGCGTTTTCTTAGGTTCTCTCCGTTTACTTAGGACACACTACAGCACAATCAGCATTTTATCGACTTTCAAAGAAACTACTCTATTTGTCTTGCTTCTGTTCTGGATCCGCTTATGAGATATTGAATAAGCGGTGATAAAGAGTTACTCATTGTGAAGAAATTATTATTCAGATGGTACAATATTGCTTAACAAAGCTTTTTACGACAAAAGTAAAGCAATATTTTAACCAAAACATATTTTACTAACTAAAACAGAAAACAGATGAGGAAAATCATCTAAAAGTATTAATTAAATTAACGTTAGTTTGAGATTTGACCACACTTATTGATTTTGTCTATCAAGGCGTGTTTATTAGGAAACATTTGTGTGCGGATGCGCCGTTCAATTTCCTCTCACGAGTTTTCTAGGGAGTAAGATCTGGAGATTACGCTGGCCACTGCAAACCCCAAATCGAAGCCATTCCTGAACTAGTCGCGCAGAGTTTGGAATCATTGTCGTATTGGAATACGTAGAGCAATGGCATCTCCTACTGTGCAAAAGGCAACATTGTATTCTGAAGAATGTCCCTGTAGTAAAATCGGCCCATGATGACATCAATAAAATGCATAGGACCCACCTCAATCCATGGGAAACAACCCCATAGAAAAGCGCTCCCTTCTCCGTGTTTTATTGTAGGGCTAACGTACTTGGGATTGAATCTTTTGTTGACTGGTCGTCTAACACGCCTCATTCCATCAGAATTAAATATTTTGTTTGTTGTTTCGTCGCTAAATAATACTAAATAATACCTTTTTCCAATCCTGAAACGCTGCAGTTCAAATGTAAGCCGAGCTAGTCTATTTCCTCTTGAAATCTGCAGTTTTTTAGCAAGGCGTCTATTAAATAACTTTTCTGTAAGGAGCCTCCTCTGAACTGTTCTTGCACTGACTTCTACTTCAGGAATTTCTGCAATAATTCAAGGTGCAGATGTCCAAGTATCATATTGTGAAATTCTTTTGATATGTTTGTCCATCCAAAATGTGGTTTTTCCGGATCTCCAAGTTTTGGGTAAGTTGCCCAGGTATCCTCGTTCAATGTAACGCGAAATTATTTTAGAGACACTGCATTTGGGTACAACAATGGAAATGTCCGTTTGCATTTAACCTTCCAAATAAGCATTAATAACCATCTGCTTCAATTCCTTACATATTGGAATACCTCGTCGCAGTCTTCTATTAAATTGATTAACAAAGGAAATCACAAAAATATTTTAACTTTTCAAGAGAATGATAATCTTACATAAAATGTTGTTCCACTTTTGTCGTAATTACTGAGACTTGCCAATATACAATCATTTTTCTGCGAGTTGTGACTTTTTATTGTTATTGTTTTTAGTGTTAAGATATCAAAATGTTGAGAATACCACTAATTTAAAATATTTTTTTATCAACAAATTGAGAAATACTCCCACGTATTCGAGAAAAAACGGAATATATCCTGGACACTGTCATTAAAAAACAAATTAAAAATACCTATTCTATTTTTTTTAAGCCAAGAAAGCGAATTGCTTACTTGTAATTAAAAATAAATATATATTCAACCAAGCCGATATTAAATGACCTAATAAAACTTTGAACCTGTATGTTTACTCTGAAAGGTTCGTAAGAATCGAGCCCGAGCTTATTATTTCGAAATTGACCGTATCGCATATAAAAACTCGTGTGACAGTAGTCTTGAACGCGTGGGTTGTTGGTCAGTTAACTCGACCGAAGTTGCGTGCCTGTCCAGAACTCAGACCTTCGTATCTGACATGCGAAGGGTT
Source organism: Rhagium mordax (assembly GCA_963680705.1). Lineage (NCBI taxonomy): Eukaryota > Metazoa > Arthropoda > Insecta > Coleoptera > Cerambycidae > Rhagium > Rhagium mordax. The sequence goes on along the minus strand of OY796659.1, from coordinate 16,503,340 downwards.
GAAAATAGAGTAACAAACTTGCACCGCTTCGAGTTTTATTTCTCGTTGACAAATAAATTCCTCGCCACAAATTTTAATTTTATATATCATAGTAGCTTATTGGATTAAGGTGTTAGATGGATGGAAATAGGAAAAAAAAATGTAATCATATTTGTTGTTATACTGCACTCATAATTCAACGATTGTCAGAGTACATTCTTTTAATGTTTATCAGTTTAGTCAGGGATCTAAAATTATTGAAGCACTCTAGACACATTTCATAATATCCATATTATATCAGTGAGCAAAATAGGAAATAGTTACATGAATTAAACGTTAATTTATTTGCATAAAGAGAATGATTACTAATCATAACTACCGGTGCAAGTGATATGAAAGGTTTCTGTTTGTTATTCTATATTATATTAAACAAATTGAAAATGAAACAATTTTAAAAATATAACATTTATTCACCGAGGCTACTCTTCGAAATTCTTAAATCTAAATTTGTATTAGTAAATGAGACAGTTTATTGTAGGGTTTAAATTACTTCACGAGGATCATTCATTATTTCAACATACAGCAAATTTTTGTCATAAATTATTTAAAAGATACCATAACTGCACTAGGTAACTAATGTTGTCTTCCAAATCAAACAATCTGTCCAAATAAATATTTCGCTACAAATTTTAGTTTTATATATCATAGTAGCTTATTGGATTAAGGTGGTAAATAAATGGAAATAATAAAAAAAAGTAATCGTATTTATTGCTATACTGCAGTCATAATTCAACAATTGTCAGCATACATATTTTTTTATGTCATATCAGTTTAATCGGATCTATGATAATTTTGAACCATATCCACATTCCGTAATAATATTATATGTAATACCAAATGGTAAATTAGGATAATTGCCCATATTAGACTCTAATAACGAGGATAATGTTAAAATCATAAGTACAGTGTGATCAATAAAATGTGCCCATATTTTAAATCGATGTAGAAAAGTTTTTTTTTTTTTTTTTTTTAATCACTTATTTAACGTCGGCCTATTTCCGCTACGGAGGCCAATCACCGACGCCAGGAGACGAGCAACCCCCAACCTGGAAATTTTGCCGAACCTCTTATCTTACTAAGAGTAGGGATTTTTTACTTGCCTAACATTTAATAGACAAGGGACCGACTGCTTTACATCCCCTCCGAAGGATGGTATATCCTCAATACACCTCTCGCCTACAGTTGTATTGCTTCTGCGATATAGCTGATATACAAGCCGCTAGAAGTAGGGAAGCGAGACCGCGTCTTTCCATGGATAGTCCCCATCCATGTACTATACGCGGTAAATGTTGCTTTACTCCTAATATCGCTATGAAGTGAGTGAAGTCAGTCCTCCGCTCGCTGCCTGTAGAAAAGTTATTTGAAATGATAGAAACAAATTATTGGAAAAAGATGTAGGGATTTCCTCAAAGTTTCTTGCTGAGACTGAAAAATTAAAGTTCACTGTTTAATTAGCAAGGAGCGAACATAACCTCATTTTTTTCAAACGAAACAAGAATATACAATAACACGTACCTTATATTTTTCATTAATTTTTTTGACAAAATAAATATAAACATAGGAATTACAAATACTTACAATCGAAAATATTGTTGGTTGTAACTTCATTGTTAAGATATTAAATTACTTAATAAATGTCAAAATAAAATCAGTTTCGCTCATTAACTTTATTTTAATGTAATACAACTACTAATTTTAAAATCAATGTTACGCATAACATAATAATATGGTACAATGTACAACTATTTAACTCCTACATATGTAGGTATAATATTTATATTTATTTTGACAAAAAAATTATATGAAAATATTAATTGTTATATATTCTTGAAATCAGGAAGAAAATCTCTGTCGAATTGTATAATAATATACTGGGTGTCTTAAAAAAATTAGGTTATTTTCGCTCCTTGCTAATTAAGTAATGAACTTTAATTTTTTAATATCAGCAAAAAAACCTTTTAGGAAAACTTTTAGAAAAACTTTTTTTTCTATCTTTTCCACTAACTTTTCAACATCGATTTAAAATAATGAATGAATTTTGTGGTGAGTTAAAAAAAAAAAATTTTTAATAAGTTGTTTTTAGACGTTTTGGATTTTGTAATTTTTAATCCAATATTCATCATGTATTAAAGAAAGTCCAATAAATTTAATAATAGCATGTTTAGAGATGAAACATCAATATAAGTATATCAATTTGGATATGTTTGTTATTATTATGCTTGTATAAAGCCTAAACAAAGTCATTTATAAACAATGCATATCAAGTAAAGAAAGAGAATTGTAAATTAAATGTTTCCTTATAGAAGACGATAATCTTCTAGAGCATTTTGAACATTTTTGCCAAACGTAACTTTACAAATGGAAGCCTAACACCGAATTTTTAGTATTCAAGCGAACAGAACGAAATTTACTCTCTTTGTTTTATTGTCAAAATATAGAGGTCCGCAAATACATGAATTATTTAGTTAGTACATACTTACCAGTTATGTAGTAATTTTCTTTAACCCCCTAAAGGACCTAACCTAACATATCCTTTCAAAAGCAATCACCTACATATCAGAGATATCAATTACTGTCGCAAACACAGTACTCAAAATTTAATCATTGATTGCAACAAGCCAGCAGTGAAGGATTTATATTCAACTGTGGGAACTACCCATCTAGACTCATATAATGTCGAAATACTAACCACGACCGATTTCTGGCTATTTGGCCTTCATCGATCAATGAATTTATTTTACGTATTGCGTTTATGATACCAATATTACCAATTTGATAATCACGGCTATGCACTTGGCTACTTTTGAAATCAGAAATGTTATGCTTTTTATAACAAGTATTTATTGCTAAATATTTCAAGGATTATTTTCACTAAAACACTATTTCGCATCAGCATTTTGTGAACTCTAAAAATGTTCACCGTCGCTTACTAAACAAATCGATTTTATTGTAATATTTTATTAGTCTTATATATTCTTAAAAGTGTGAATTGGCGCATTTAATCTCTAGTAATTACAATATTCCGTACGATGCGCGATGTATAAAACTACTAATAGACATATTTTATTATTACTTCTCATCATATAATAGGCATATAAATCATTGTCTCTAATAATCACAAATAGTAAGACTAACCGTTTACTATGCAGTTCACCTTCACCTAATTGAGAGTATCCAGATATCTCTTATTTTAATTGATTATGTTTACGCTTATTAACGTCTAACACCTAATTAATTATAATGCTGTAATTTAGACTAATAAATATTTAATATATATGTGCGCACCTTTTTTGACACTTATTTGTACAATAAGGAGGTGTAAATATATGCGAATTAATTTAAATGAATTATTTGTTATAAAATGTATGCAATTATTCCACATTTCAGCATGATAACCCCCTAAGTTTTAACGTAAAATGTAGAAAAATATTATCAACTACATTGAAAGTGTCGATGTTATTTTGTAGCCATGAATAATTTTGTTTAAATGTTAATTGTGGCATTTCATCTCTTCCTTTTCTTTTTTGGGATTTATTACCACATAGTGAATAATTTTATTAGACCGCAAAACAATTACTGTCTTAAATTTTACAAGTTATATAAAATCAGAATCATTACTCTCGTATTAAGTAGATTAACTTTCATATTTTGGTAAGGCGTAGTCTAACCATCCCTGATATGACGGACTTATGGAAAGAAGACTGGGAAAGGAAGATTGTATTTTTTCAATATGCATATTTTGATGCTGAATCCATCACATGGTGGTGGTTGTTTTTTTTCTGAAAAAATGCGGAATCGATCAAAACACGTAGAAACTTTATGATGAGAGCTCAACGTTATTTTTAGGGGTATATTTCTGGCATCTAATCCTGTTCCTTGAAATCTGTATTCAAGGCTGCCAATCTTAAAACTTAATATTTTATTGACAGTGGACTGTGTATTGTGCAATCCGTTCAATGCAATACTTTGTGCTAAATAATTTGCTCACTTTTTGCCCATTTTTTATTCGATTTCTGTCTTCAATACAACCATATCTTTCGCAAATTATTGATTAGCTGTTATGGAAAAATAACAATCCTTCAGGCCCTCTTAACCAAGAAAATTTTGTATCGAAGAGAACGAAAGACAACACACACATGGTATGAGATATAATAGCATATGAAACAGGTCCCCTTAGTCTCTGTAGAAAGAGTTGTTGATACATAAGAGTACATCCTTGGCTTCTTGAACCCGTTCCATTATCATATCTACAGTTAGGAAAGCCTATTTTCAGGACAGCTTAAAAGAATGCCTTAAATGACAACGACTACCTAATTGAAGCATAATAAATAGAAAATAGCGTGAAACATAAATTTCGTCAAATTATAATAAAATTTTAATCATTTGATGTTTCTTCTAGGGTCAATTGTTTAGTAAAAATTCATCGTCAGAGCAGACAGTAATTTGCTCCCGTCTCCCAATCTAACTATATTATAATAACGAGAGCAAACACCCGTCATCTTTGCACAAGTTTTCGGACGGACCTATGTCTGTCTTTGTCTGGTGCACCGAAAGTTGCTGTGTCCGTCCTTTTCATTATTGCTTTTGTAGTATAAATCGCGTCCAGTCGACGCTTTAAGAGCTGTCAATTTCACACTAGTAAAAATTTTTTGTATAGAGAGGCGGATCCACTGTTTTTGTTGTTTTATGGGCGAATTTTATCTACCTAAATTTTAATACAAGGTAAAAAAAGTTCCCCAGAATATAGCGAAGGTAAATTTTAAGATTAATATCTCAGTCGCCATCGGTATTAAATAACGATGACCATAAATTATTGAGTAATAAAAATATCAATAAGGGACTATTTTTAATGTATCTCTCCATACAGATATATTATGACTTATGAGTAATAGACATTTGTTCCATTTCTAAGATAAACTCTCATTGGAATAATTTCCCTTATTTAATTTTTTTTATTCAGAAAATCTTTTTGTACTGTATTGTCTAAAATGTAACAGATAAGCAGATTCATTGACTTTGCCATTTCCCTAAATGTTCACAAAAGTATTTAGATGTCTTATAATTTTCCAATAAGCTGTAATATACAATATATAGATTTACTGTAAACAGAAATCATTTCTTACGTATTTCTAATATAGGACAATAACAATAGGACACTTGAATAATGGGATCAAAAATATCTTTTTTTGTTATGTAAATATATTGGTAACAGCGATTACTGATAATTTTTGCAACTTCAGAAATTATTTCATAAGCATCCAAATTCTTAATATCTGGATTACAGTGCCGTCGAATTTTATCAGATAAGTGCGTACTCTTAAAGTTTATTACGTTGTGTTTTTCACAACACTTTTTTGCCTAACACAACCAAATTTTTGTTGCACGTAATCAACTTGAAAAAGTTAATGTTGTTAATATGTTAGAATTTCAATAACTTATTGTCATTATAGATGGATTATTATAACCAATAAATCTTGGTTATGAAAGCGCCAGTTTCTGATGAGTTTGTATTACTTCTACAACTAAAAGAAAAATAGCCATTTGTCATGTTCAAAATATTTAATTAAAGATGTCACTAATTACTTGGTTCAGTCGTTCCATTATTTTTTAAACATTTTTCACACAAAGAATATTCCAAGCCCGATCACAATAAGTGAAAATATCAAATTTGATAATCCGCTGACGGTTTCAAATATGTATTAAAATATTGGGATTTAGTAGAATTAAAATCTGGCATTAGCGATTTAAACACTAAAGTGAAAGATTTGATAACCATTATTTCTCAACTATCTTATCCAGATAACTATTAGTTCTACGGCTTATAATATGGTCAGAGGCTTTATTTTTATCTGTCGGATAAAATTTCAAGCATATTAGCAGCAGACACCTTCTTTTTCCCCAAAATTTCAGAAAGAATAAAAGACCCATTGTTTTATCTATTTATTTTTTCCCGTGAGTTTCGACACCTCACAAGGAGAACTCCAGCGAACTGTCTACAGCCACATGTCCCTAGTAGACACATGCTTCTTTCTTTCTACTGTTGGGCAGCCAATTTTTTGCCGAATGCAACTAGAGTTCATACTTCCCAGTACTACCTACTATCATCTTTACAGAGTGTCCTAAGTATAGCATCCCCCCCCCCTCCTCCTTCAACACGATGTTTGACTCAGCAGGTGTTCATAATTATGACGTACATACATCTGATAGTCGCGGAGGATTATATCTGAAGTATTGGCCTGAGTTAGCCTGGTGGTTGGGAACGCGTAATTACAGTAAATTCATTATTTCTCATTCTCGACCAACCAACTCAACATGCCCGAAAACATAAGGTAGCATTTGTGATTCACATGAGTAACGCTTACGTCTGATGACAAGTCCTGCAATTGATCAGGAACACCCATCACGCGTCTACGCTAGACAATTTAACAACACCATCTTGACAAACCACAATAAATCCCCCAATTCACTTTGAAAAGGTAATATGCATGTGTTTATAAATGAGCTGCCTGAGTAGATACCTCTGTTCGCCAGCTTTAAGTTAGGCTGTAAAATAATTCAGTGGAAGCCTAGTTACTTATTTTGCATCAAATCCTCGACGTCCCCCTCGTCTGAAGGCGAATACGAGATCTAGTTTTTCTGCGAACAATAATGTGCCAACTTCTGTGGTTTCGTGATCTGATCCTTAAAATATATTTTTTAACGGTTTCTCAAATCATTGAAGTTGCTGAGTGCCCCAGACTAGTACTCGCGAGTTGAATAGATAGAGGCAGCAACGGGATGCAGAAGAGAATATGGCCCAGGAAACCTCATCTTAGTCCTATTTTAAATGTTACCTGTCGAAACCTCGGATACCAATACCGGATGTTATGGTGAAATGAGTCTATCAGAGTGACAACAGTTGTTCAATGCACCACACTAGTAGCCATGGTATTGAAGTGCATCTGAACAAGTGTAATGAAAGCTCATGATATATTGTATCAAATACCCTGCGATAATCAATCCAGGCCATTAATAGATTTTGCTTGTACTGCAAAATCCTGTGTAATAAATACAGCAAATATCAGCAAATTTTCTTTACGGCTTACTTTGCCCTTCCGTTTGTGTATCTATTGTTTATTGTGTGACTACTTTATCGGTTCATCAGTTGCTCGCCTCAACTTACACAATTGAATGTTAAACTTACAATAGTACTTTGAATAGAACAAATTATCACAGCAATTTATTAAGAATTCTTTAAACAACAATATCTATAAGAAGGTAATATTGAATTTAATATTAAATAACAAAAATGGCTTTAGTATATTTGCCTAATTTAAACAATGGTTCTATATTCTGTAAGCAAAACGTAAAAAATAATACCAATTCAATTTTCCTTTCAAATATCAGTGAGAAGGAAATAATGGAAACCATGTATCAATTAAAATCGAATAAGGCACCTGGAATTTTCGTATCGGAAATATTGAAATTGAAGGATATTACTCCAAAAATATCAGTCTTAAATTCGGCACCATGTGCATCTGTATTCAAAAGAGCAGTTATAACAACACTCTTCAAGAATGGGGTTTAAGGAAATATGATTAAACGTCGGTCTATTTCCCTGATATCCAACATTGCTAAAATTTTCAAGTAAATAAAAATTCTAGTAATAAATAAAAGTAATAAATCCGCAGGGAACAGCCAGAAAATGATCTATCAGTCGAACCTAGAACATTGTCGATACCATCGCCTTAGCAAAACCGCCAACACCTACAAATTAACTGCCGCTCCGATTATTAATTTTTCAGAAAATTATCTAAGAATACAACGTAGTCCGCTACTAGTTAACCACGCTGCCCTTAATTAAGTATAGATATTCGAAATTCATGTCATTTGTAAGTACCGAAGTTATGTACCACTAAATCAAACCAGAACTCGTAATATCACTTCGCTGTTTACATTTTGTTCTATAAAACATTCACCGGCTGAATCGACATTTCCCGCTTGGGTGGTCAGTACAGCCTCAGTGAATGCCTCTGACTCATAATGTGGACTTATCATACGCCGGCGAAATTTTGCATTTCCTGCTTGGGTGGCAGCCTTCCGCCCCAGCGTATGCTCTAAGTCAATTATTTTGGTTAAGCAGGAAAATACCTTCCTTGGTAGAATAGCTCTACATTTGCGACAGTAGTTCTCCGCGTTTCTTAATTAGAAAAACTGGCGCCCAAGATTCCGCCTTAAAAATTATTACAAAGCTGTAAAGTCCTGTTTATATATAGTAAGTTACATACAGTTCAGCTAGGTTATGAAGCGCGTCACAACACACAAATTATGAAATTAATAAATTAAGACTGTATTATTATATAATTTTAATTATTAATATTAATTTTGGATATTGAGCATAGTACAATTAAGAACTTTATACTTTGCTCTAATAGATACTCTAATATATGGTTTAATACCATGAGGAGGGGCTACTACAGCAACTATAAAAGATACAAAAATATATTTGAAATATACTTTTTTTTAAAATGCACTCTTTTGTTTATTAAATCGTGAATATTTTGCACTCGACAGTTATTTTGATTAACGATATTGATAGCATAAATAAACTAGTAGTAGTAGTAACAAAACTCAAGTACCAAAAGCATAAAAAACGACCCAGAAATGTTATCCATGCCTTAGCCCTAAAATATATAATGGTGGTCCACATGACAAAGAAAATGAATTCAGCATGTGCATGTAAAAATAAGATTAAATAATGGATACAAACAATATCTGCGATAGATATTTACATTTACATTTAGTAATAGATCTCAAAACATCTATAATCTCAACACTTACTATATAAGTTATAATATGTTCATATGTATGTACTATAATAAGTTGCTTTCTTTCATAATAGAATTTATGTTTTTTTATATACATATTATATACTTGTATGTAAATTATTAGTTAATTAATATCTGCAATTCTACAAAATTTGTAGATTTTCTGTATTTATTTAGTGATGTAACTTGGCTAAATTGTATATTTAAAAGTGTGTAATTATGCAAATGAATTATATTTTGCTATCCCCTAGAAAATGAATCTTTATTAATTCAAAATATAATAATAATCAAATAATGTAACTATTACAACTTAATGTTGATATAAATTTATGAAACAAATGTAGAGTAATAAAAAATAGATAAAAACTCTCCAAGTGTATAGATAAACCACATATTTTAAACTGTAAATCCGAATATCTCAAGTTGAACAAGATTTGACATTGTAAAATATGTAGATATCATCTTAAATCGTCGTCTTAATACTTTTGATAGGATAAGCCTAGTTGTTGACAATTGATAGAATGTCTTAAGAAAATAAGTACGTATCTTAGATTGCTTATCGCCTATGTGAGTAAATAATTTCACGTTTTTATTTACTTTAATTATTGCTTATTGACTTGCAACTCTTACCAACGAAGAAGATACGATGAATATTAAATGAAATTTTGACTTCATTATAATAAGTTAAATTAATGTTGAAGATAATTTATTTGAAAAACCAATTTAAACCATTTGTTTGTATAATAATATGCATATTATATATTCATATTTATGTAAATATAAAAAGATATAAGGTATATTAAAAAAAACAGTTTTTATGGCAGATAATAGATATCAATCAGAAATAGAAAACCCTTCGGATATTTCTCATATATACCTAATATAGTTATTTTCAGTTATATTGGCGCCTGTATGCATAATATGTCGTTCTCACTCCTATCTTACCGGTTTCATCAATGACCGTAAATTGATGCAATACTTATTATAGATTGTAATGTCAATTAATTTTTTAGAAACAGTGGGAATAAAAATATTTTTAATTTATTGCTTTCAGTGCCAAATGTAAATTGAAATTGACAATTCTTGTATCGACAGTACTTTATCAGAAACAAGGCCAACAAATTGTAGTAAACTTCTTGATACTTTAAGAGATGAAAGAAGAATATTGGATAATGGGTCCTTACAATTATCTTCAGCACATCAAAGATGCTGACACTTGAGAAGCATAGACTGCATTAATGTAGGGTACATATATAGTGAATCAAAATTATTATTCCGCAAAAGCACATAACAGACATAAATTTAAAATAATGATGTAATAAAGTCAGAATATTGTGTATACCTGATACCACGAATGTTGGTGTTCGCATCGACGGTTTGTGAATGTATCAAAAACATGCAGATTTCCTATGGGCTTAGGGCATGTGCACATGACGTAACAACAAACCTAAGAAACACGTTTGATTTCTAATCACTATGTTGCCTTTATTAAAATTTCTGCTTGGATTTCGTTCTGTCAACACAGACACTTAAAACAAGAAAAAGTGTGATGTTGACAAACTAGACTACCAGACTCTAATGTAATTTGATATGCTGAATCCGAATCACACATCAAAATATGGCTCCATAAGGTCACAATTTTTTCTAACCTCAAAAATAGTTAAAATCCCTTAAAATTTTACTTTTTCATGTATTATTTGCCTTCTTACAGAAATGGAATGAGAGCATGTCATTTTTATTCATTTTGAGTCGCTGAAACCGAATCTGATGTTCAAATCTTTCTATCGTGCCATAGTTCTTTTAACCTCACAAAGAATCTCTAATTTCACAAATTGTGCAAAATTAAATCATTTATGCAAATAGAACCACCTATCTATTTTGAGCTACAAATCTGTATCAATTATTCTAATAATAAAAATTAACTAATTTTTGCTTATACAATTTCGATTTCGCCCCTTGAGGAGGTCTTTGAAAAAGAACGTGAAAGTAATAATGCTGAAAGCGGTAGTGAAATCGGTGATAATAGGAATTGAATAATCTTATTCGAAGTTTAGTTTACCCAAAGATGGCGCCAAATTATTAACTTCAACTTTCAAGAAGAAAAACTTATTGTTGAATGGAGCGAAAGTTTACTTATCAAGAAAAAGAATTTCGGAAATATTTCTATCGAACTGAAGAACATTCGCTAGTACCATAGCCTTCTACAGTTCCAAGCCATGAAGTTTGAGATCTGGCAACGCGACAGGTAGACCACTCTGGTCGTGTTGTTTACCAGCGGTGTTTGTTTAGTAATTACTTTTTAGACTTTGTACTGTTTGTACTTTAGTACTGTGTTATTAAGAATTATTATTAATAATTCATTAACTTCGCTTATTTGAAGTTTTTAAACTGGACAAAGGTAAGAAAGCATTATATACGGTCATTTAGTGAAAACGTCATCTGACAGATAATGGATGCAAACAATGTTTAAAGTTAGGAAAAGTGATAATTTAATTAAACAAAAATATTTAAGCACTAAAAAGGTATGTATATATGATTGACTTACCAGTATTTTATAACCTGGTATAAATATAACATAATATAATAATGATATAGACTTATAAAACAAAAATAAAATAGTATTGTACACCTTGCAAATTGTTATTTATAAATGAATACAGTTTATTTGACAAATGTTACAAAATTACAGTTTCTATCAGTGGATGTTATAAATTGTTTGCATCCAATTCATTCACATTACATTATGATCATGACGCGCACTAAATATGCGTTTATTTTTTATATTGTAGATGCCTCGACATTGCTGTATACTATGCAAGTAGGTACTTTAAAAACTGAATCCTCAAATAGTACTTATCCTTTCCCAAAGGATCCAGTGCTGCAATAAATTGGCTTAGAGCTATACACACGGAGGACTACTGCATTAGTAAAAATTCAGCTATTTGCAGTTTGCACTTTGAAGGCAGAGAAGTTACAACCATGGAGCTTTATAAAGATAGGTAATACGCACGAGGCTAACTAACATATCTCAAGCGAATGTGGTAATAAATCCCAAAAAAGAAAAGGAAGAGAAATAACATATCCTCGTTTAAATGAGGATGCAGTTCTTCACATATTTTCCAATCAACCGAAGTATCTTTCTACAACTAAGCCAGTGTCTCGACGTAATCCTGAAGAAAGAAGACAAGATGCTAAAGGCAAAATAATGATATTGACCAGTTTCTTGCCGATGACATCATATCAAGCTTTGAATATTTTGTGCAGGCTGTGCCAAAAAAATGATGCTTCATTAAGTGGAATTACAAGTGTGTGTGAACAATGTCTTGTATTTTTACATTTTAAATATTGACTACGACAATGAAGAATCTGATACTGATAGTAGCGAAGTAAAAGTAGTTTCAAGTATTAGCGTAAATCAAAGTTTTAATGTTACCGTTTTTGTAAATAGTCATGAATTGCCATCAAGCAATTTAAAGTGGATTTTACCCTATTAAGTGTATATTCTAGAATTATATATTTGTAAATTATTCATTCTGGCGAAATAAATTTATAGCACAAGTTTTGGGATTTTTATACTTTATTTCCTAAACAAAATCCTTAAATCAGTGCATGAAAGTAAGGGATGGCTGAATTACAAACAGGACTACCATTGACAGGAAATGTGATGTTGCCTTTGTTACTTCATGGCTTGGAACTGTAGATGGCTATGCTAGTACCTATACTGCTACGACGTTAACAAATTGATGAAATAATTAAAACCGAATTATTACAAAGATGAAGAGTGAAGATTGTTTATCGACTCGTTCAAACACAATATGAATGGCGTTTTGCTAAACTATGCAAATATGCACCTACTTATTCAGCTACTGCACTCAATTCTGATAAAAGAAGCCCATGTGATACCAAAATAATTCTAGAGGAAATAAAATAAGCAAATCTGACAAATCTGTGGAGATCTAAAAACGTTGTATATGATTCTGGGAAAACAATCCTGCTTTACTAAGTACCTACCTCTGATTTTTGTCTCTGGGACAATAAAGTAAGGCTAAAAGGAACAACATTGAAACCCGGGTCTATGAACCTTCAATTGATCAATGAAAAGTCCTTTCTCCTCTTCGTATTAAACATGGTCTATTGAAGGAGTTCAACAACTCTTTGAACAAAGAAAGTGAATACTTAAGAGAAGTGTTTTCAAGTGTCTCTGATGCACAACTGAAGGAAAAAATATTCAACGGACCTCAAATTCGTATGATATTGATGAAGAAAATTTTATTTACCAAAGCGAATTCAGTTTTTAAAATGAGCATGGCTTAGTTTTTAAAATGAAAAATTCTTGATGAATTGAAAATTGCTTTTCCCAGGTTCTCCTGATTACTTCTCAGAATATCTTGAGGACTAAATGAGGAGCAAAAAGAACGATTTCATAAAAAAATCAGTGAAATGGAATGCCGACATCAAAGAAGGTGGGATGGCTTTTGGTGGAAACCGAAAAGAGAAAGACTAGAAAAAGGAAAACCAAAGATCGTAAATCTTTCGAAGTGGAAGAGTGCATTAACACAGACAAAAATGAATTAATTTTTGCAGACCCATAAATGTTAAAAATAGATGCACGAATTACTCATGGTTTGCATTTACTTGGTTTTGAGAATTTTTTTGTGGTTAGAAAGAACTCTCACGTGAGAGTAACTGAGATCGGATTTGGTTTTAGTGATTTAAAATACTTAGGAATATCATCATTTCAATAGTGCAGAAAAGCCTAATTATTCTTATCCATGACCTAGTCAAAGTTGGCAGACTACCTCAGTGCTCCACATTTCCTGCAACAAATGAATCTTGGACTAACTAATACCAAATCTTGCTAAACTCCATAATGGTGATGAATAATGCTTCTTGAAATAAGACAAAACTAAGACAATGACTTTGTGGGAAGATGGAGTATTTCTAGAACATACCCTAAAAATTGAACTCCTAAGTTTATGTAGGCAGAACAGAGAAAAAGGTAGATATGCCTTACCTTAGATGAACTGCTCTAAGAACATGGTCATCAAAAATATGAGTCCTAAGATTGTAACTAACCACTGCCAACATAATAGATAATGGTATAATGGTAGTATAATTATTGCAAAAATATTATGATTTTCACATTGCCAAAGTTTGCTTCGGAAACCAATAACTTTCAATTCAAAAACCTCAAAAAGTCTGGTTTCCTAACAAAAATGTTAGTTCTTAGTCATCAATGTTCTAATGATACTTTGTCGCAAGAAAACAGGAGAGACTAGACTTTTTTAGGTTCTGAAGTAGGAAATGTTTGAATATTACATAAATATGAGGTGTAGATGAATGGTACCAGTTAAAATTTTATAAAATTTAAGAAAGTTATTGTCAACTCTCGTGTATGCTCGCGCAAAGAAACTATGTGCGTAAAGAGACAACTGTAGGTATAATATGAGTAACAAGTGAATATAAAAAATATGAAAAATGTATAAAAGTGGTTATTTATTTCCTTTGTTGAAATGGGAATTTAAATGTACCAAAATTTATTTACAAATCCTATTTTTTGACTTAAGATGATTTTTCCGGTAGTTTTTGGAAAACACAAAATTTAAGCTGTTTTCATGGAACACTTAATATATTATCTTGTATATTATTTTATATTCTCAATTGAATTTGATCTAAGTGGGTACTTACACACTGCATTGTTATATTTTTAACTACTTTAACTATTATTTATTTAGGTATTTAAAATTTTTATTTAAAGTACAAGGAGTATAACTTCTGTTTTGCGTGTATTCTAGACGATGCAACATCTGTCTAAGCTTTGGGAATTTCAAATTATTGGCTTAAATTTTTGTTTACTATTTACATGCAAATACAAAATAAATTCCTTTTAATGTAGTTAAATTTGCTTTTTAGAATATAATAAGAATGAACTCACATGTTTAGTCAGGAATATCCTTCCTGACTAAATATGAAAATGACTTATGCTCTTTAATCAATATTAATTGTGACCTAATGTAAACATAAGAACACAAATTGTGTAGCCTATTTTCGGGGGAGTACCATTTCAGAAAGTTATAGACCCCAATTAAAAACTCGTTTGCTTTTTAATTATTTAAACGCCGTTACACATACAGGGTGTATTTTAAAATCACGGACAAACGAAAGCTGGAGATTCTTTGATCCAATATGGGACAAAAATTGATATAAATGTTTTTCCGAAAATGCTTTCTAACCGAACTACAGGGTTTTGTAAAAAAAAATTTTTTTAATTTTTTCAAAAACTAGATGAAATATTACGTTGAAATTTCGTACACTCAAACGTCTTACTGAACACAATTAAAGAGGTGTGTTTGAGTCGACTGGCTCAATCCGGTAGTTTAAACTCGCATAAATCATAAGAAATCGTACGTACCTTCATTTTTTTTATATTTTTTTTTAGATGCGCTTTTCAATTCTGCAAATGTAATCATACCTTGTGTTTGTAAGACAATTTCTATTAACGTATGACCACAAAATTTAATAAAAAATTAAATTGGTTTTTTTTTAAATAAATTTATTTAAATAACTCAGTTAAAATGTATTAAAATGTGTCTATTGGACGTACGTTTTTTTTTTATTTAAGTGAATAAATTAAACGATTTTTTACCACTGGAGCCAGTCGGCTTAAATTCATCTGATTCGTGGTATTCAGTAAGACATTCAAGTGTACCAAATCTCAACATAAAATCTTATCTAGTTTTTGAGAAATCTTAAAAAAACTACAAAAATTTTTTTTGCAAAACCCTGTAGCTCGGTTAGGAAGCATTTTCGGAAAACCATTTATATTAATTTTTGTCTTATTTTGGTTCAAGGAATCTCCAGTTTCCGTTTGTCGGTGATTTTAAAATACACCCTGTATATTTCCAGATAAACAAAAAGTTTTGGTATTTCTCTAATGATACTAGTTCCATTGTAAATACTGAAATTAGTCCACAAAATTAATATAATCAGTTTCATTTGTTATCCTTGGAATCGTAAGCAAATTAAAACTGTTTTTTCCACTGAAACATGTAAAGCTGCTTCTTTTGTAAAGCAAAAAAAATTTTTTTATTTTCTTTGATAAAAGCGAAATCAGTTAAAAATTGATGGAGACGATTCAAGAGACAAATTATTTCTAAACAACTGTAAGAAATTTAAATTGAAAGGAAGGAAACTGAAGACAATCCTCAAACGGTCTCTCAACAATTGAAAGAGATAAAGGAAGAAAAATATTGTATTTTGGGAAATTTTAGTACATAATATTTTTTCTGAAAACCAGAAACTTTCTGAGAATCTAGAATTAATTTGGAATTTGGAAAAGGTCAATAAGGAATTGAAAAGTGTTGTGGAAAAAAATAATATGAAGGAAGCGAATGAAAAAAACATTTTTTTTAATCATGGTCGAGCGATCTTTTCGCAATTTAATTACATCTTAATTGGTATAAAATTGTGAAGTGTAAAAAGTATTGTCCATTTCACCCTGGTAGGTTCGTTAATGATAAATCCATTAAAGAAAATGAAAGATATACACGCGGCAGTTTTCGAGAAAAAAATACATTACATTACAATACACAAAATACATACATTCCAATTGAAAACAAAATAAGATAGGTCAGGTTGATCTTGTTTTTTACATGTTCCCCAATTTAGCAAGCTTGTATAATTTAATTTGAGGGCAGATTTTGGATGATGATGAATTATGTCTTATTGTGCATTATTTTTATATACAAAAAATAAATAAGTACAAGATGTCAATATATCATCATTAATTTTAGTAAAAGCTTTTATTGACAATAATTTAATTATAAGGATTTTATTTTATTACACTTTAATCTAGTCATACTGAGCGAGGCAATCGTAAAATCATCATATGGGGGTTATACTTATAAGCTTAGTATTCACATTGTTATTGAATTAATAACATAATTTAGAAAAAGAGGATTCGAGATTTCTATAAAGCCGAATTTGTGTAAAATACACAGAGAAAATGGTTTATTTGGATTAATCAAATGAATTTGTTTGGATGCTGTTTATTTGTATGAATCACTTTTTAAATCATATTTTACAATATTTTAATTTGTTCCTAGACAATTGGAAATATTTTTTTAGATATAGGATGTAATCTATTTTATCTAAATACATTTTTACTTAAACTTATGTAATAATAGGTATATCAATGATGATGAGAAAATGCCAATTATAAAAAAGTATTATAATAAATATTTAGTGAAAAAGAATTTATTTTTAGCAAATAATTCGGGAAGTAATATTCAAATATTCAATATTCTGATTTAGTGTTCGGGTTTTAAAACAACTCTAATTTAAGGATGTTGACTTTGCGCTAACTATCTAAAAAACATCTACTATTCTAGAGAAATCTCTGCGTTTGTGATTTATGTCAAAGCATTGATTAACGAATGAATAAGATACGCGACTTCAATGGTAAAGTGCGAGGCCTTTTTTGGCAGCGAGAATCCGGTAAGTTGCGAGCATTCCTGTGATTCACGTAGTATGCTTTTGATAAAACTGTGTCGTGTCTGGTTTTATATAATTTATAATCTAGTGAAAACAAAAATTGAATGTTCAGATTGATTTTAGTTTAAAATTATGTGACTGTTAAAAGTCAAACAATCGTTGAGAAATAGCTCGCAGAGAGAACATACTACGTTAATAACTTTAAACTAAAATTAATCTGAACATTAAAGTTTTATTACCACTAGATTATTAATGATATAAAACCAGACACGACACTGGTTTGTCAAAAGCATACTACGTAAATCACAGGAATGCCCGCAACTTGCCGAGATCTCGCTGCCAAAAAAGGCCTCGCACTTTACCATTGAAGTCGCGTATCTTGTTCATTCCTTAATCAATGGTCAAAGATAACATCAAAAGGTGTTTTAAATATATAAAAGTAAATGGGAATGAAATAATAGTGAAGGAATTGGTCCAGACTACCATTATTTTTATATTTAATACTGAAATAGACCTTACAATTTCACTAACATAACTTAAAGCTATAATGTAGGTATATTCTTAAAAAAAAATCGGTATAATTAAACTTGCTTGTAATATGAAATAGATGCAGAAATTTTAATAAAATGCATATTATTTTCAGACAAACGTCCATACCCACCGACATTGCCATCTGCCGGTGCCGGGACTCGAACCCGGACACGCCAGAGCCCTGACTGTCACTCATGCTCTAGCCCACTACGCCACTGAGTCAGTTAAGAGCAGACATTGTGTGTACTTGACATACATACTTGTATTTGCTATTTTGCTAATGGAATTGTCTTTTTGTTCATATCTGTCATCATTAATATAGACTGTTAATACCTACAACCACCAAGTGGGAACTTTTAAGTCGTTGATGAAGAAGTGTCCCGAATTCAAATGGTCTCTTTCCACCGATATATTACACCCACCTACTATTTAAAAATAAGATGTTGACATCTCTGACTGTCTCACATGGCCATTACAAGCAATGAATAGACAAGAAACGTAGCTCGTAAAATTAAGAATTAGAATATTTAGAGTTTTATTACAGAAACTCAAAAATCGCGTTTTATTTCATCATAAGTTTCCACCACACTGTATAGATCGAATCATATTATACATACTATTTCCAAACCAATATTAACGACATTCTAATATACTAAGTGTTAAAGCATCTACCCTAAGTGTATTATATTTAAATTACCTAAGCCACAGCTACTATTGAAGGGTGCATAATAATCGGCTGTTTTATCAGTGAATTTAATAAATTTAGGTGACGGTAATAGTTTGACTAATGTGATGGATCAATTACACACTATAACAATTATCTAAGGCACCTGGATTTATATTGAACGCATTATTTATATTAACTTTGTGGCGGCGCCGTAGAGATTAGCATAGCTATTCTACCACAGAACTAAAACATACACCCGACACAACCAATTCCCGTGACATTGCAATCTGCCACAACTAACAAATTAATTTATGAGAGATGAAAGGTAAGCAGAGACTACTAACTGTGTTTTCTTGCAATCTTAATCAAATTTGACTGGGCAATTTCACGACACACTTTTGGCCGGGTACCATAAGTACAGGACGATTGGAGAAGTTATCTATTCACTTTGAACTTAAAGAGATTAAGGAAAACGGCACTGGACAACAAATTTTCGTAGCTTTTGTTTATGGTAGGAAAGTTTGATGGTAAAATGATGTCTGACAGTTACGTAGTAAAGCAAAGGAATGGTTTGCTACGTTCCGTTTAGTAGACGGATATATTCGCTCATGATCTACATTAACAATAATTATTCAATATACCTGCTGGATGAAACAGCGGCATATGGATGGAGCTCTCCATTAGTTTGGAAAGTATATAGAGAGCGCGGAATAGATTGGTAATTATTTAGGTCAGTTGTCTTTCTCTTTTTGGAGATTGATTACACACGAACAATCACAATCTTCCAACTGGACGAAAAGACAACAAGTTGTCTAATAGAAACTTATTGAAACTTCTGCAGGAGACAATAGTTTACATATTTTAAGTGCGGTGGCTATAAATATCATCGGAATCTGTCTCGGTATCCAACTTTTTAGAAATAGATCTTTTAACAGTGTCAAAATACTATTTCTGGCATCAAAATATCAAATAGTACCCTACTGTTGTCCTAGGGAACTTCCCTTAAAAATTTAAAGTCGCATTACATGAAAATATTTCAGAGAAAAAATTGCTTTATCTCCAGGACGTAGATGATAAACCATTTCCCTTTGTAAGAGAGAAAGTGCTACTTATAAAATTTCTTCCTGCGGTATTGTGTCATGGACCAGAAGTTTAAGCTTCCATTTGAGGACGAGATTAATTTGTATCTAATCTGTTGTAAAAATTATTTTTGGTTTCATTAATTCTATATTTGCTGATATTTTTCAATTGATAAACACATGCTTATTCTGATCCGATTGGTTTTTCCGCCACTTATGATAATCTTCAGATACGTATATTTAGCATATTTGAGATTGAACTATAGCCCATCTCCCTGTCTCCTTTTTAGTTATTTGCGATTGGTTGCTGCAATATTGTAAATATCTAAAAAAAGACGTAATCATCAATTTTTAATAATGAGTTGAATAAACAGATTATGATTAAATAAACGTAGAATTGCTGGTAGCAGTAATAGTAGTAAAATAGGTAATTATTATCAAAAAATGAAGAAATACTAATATTTTAATAAAAATTGTCATTTATGAAATTAGCACTTTTGACAGTTCTGTGACCTTATGAGACACCCCCCCTCCCAATAGTAGAGCGAAGGAAAGCCTAAATTGCCTGTAAATTTAATCGTAAAAGCAATCCCTGACTTAACAGGATTCCACCCATTTACTATTTGGTGAGGCTCATGGAGCAATAACAACAGAAAACACTTCAGAATGAGGTACAAGAGGATAAATTATTCTCAACTGTAGATATTCGTAATGGACGGATCCGGTGATAAAGTAGAAGGAGAGAAAGACCTGGAGGGAGGTTAAATAATCTATAAGCATTAATTAATCTGTCAAGACACGTGATCCCCGAACCTAATTTAAACGAAACATCTGGCCTAGATTGGACATTCAGACACCATTATAACGATCATGTGGAGAATACTAAGACAACCGAAACAGTGCCCGACCTGACATCAACAGAAGTACAAGTCGGCTCAGAAAATAATATGGACCAGTTAGGAAAGAAAATGGTAGAGTCCTTTTACAATTTCTTTGTCAATAAATTCTTGAAGAAATTGATGAATTAATTCTCCAATTTCTTGTAGAACTGTTTTTGTTTTACACTTGTGAAGAAATTCATGAATTTATTTTACAATACTGTCACTGAAGCAATTGTACCAATTACCAATTTGAAATTTGACGGATCCCAAAATATTTGAGGTTTTCAAAACACTTTTCGCCGACCTTTACACACTCGTTTTAATTTCAGTTCTCCTAGCTCATTGAAATAAAACGTCAACAACAAAATAAATGAATCAAACCTAACTTTTTTAAGTGTTTATGTTTATCTGCTAAAAATTTGATGTTGGTAGTCCTGTTATTCAAGGTAACTTCACGAGAAAATAGAACAAATTCTAATTCGTGAAGAAATTCATGAATAAATTGGTGAATTTATTGAACGTCCAAGTTGGTGTTTTACATTAGTAAAAGTTCTTCATGAAGCGACTTCATGAATTTATTCATGAATAAATTGTTAATGTAAAACAGTCATTACTCAAGTTTTAGCTGCAGTAGTACGACAACAAAATCGACCAATGCAATGACATACAAATCCATGCCCAAATTCCACGGATACAAACATGAAGATCCGAGCTTATTTATATACTGATTAACGGAATATTTTAAAGGGAATGACATCCATGAAGATTGCGACAAAGTAACTAGAGCAACTAACCAGCTCAAGGACGAGGCGTTAAAATGCCATGAACCATACCAAATATTACCACTGACATTCAAAAATTTTCGCGACCGGCTGATGAGCAAATACAACTCCACATGAACCTTGGCAACGGCACGATCAAGACAAGCAACGAGAAACGGAAGAGGTAGTTTTGTTTATTACCATCAACAGCAGACGACCGACTCTCTAAAACAAGGCTATTAACGGCACGGACAGTTAAGAATTCTGACCATAAAATGCAGATGTCCTATTCAGAAGACCGTGCGTAGATAATTTCAAGCACTGTCATCATGTTGAGGAAGAGCAGGCCATAGTAACGGTGAACATAGTTAAGCTCCCGGATGGTTGGATAAAGGAAATTTTGAGAAAAGAACAATTGAATGACAATGAGATTGGGTCCTTATTTGCTTTAGAGCGAAAACAAAGGAACCAGGCCAAAGTGGAAGGACGTTACGATGCGTTGAATGATTTCCAGGTGCCGGGTACCAAAAGCACTTCAGGAGGTTCACGGTGGGATGTCCGGAGGACATTTTAGAGTAAATAAGACCCTGACTAAAACACAGGAACGATTCTATTGCATAACAGCCGTCAGGATGTGGAGGCTTGGTGTCGTAAATGCAAGGTCTGCGCGGCCACCAAACGGCCACAGGCGAAGAATAAGAAGCCATTTTCCGTGAATAATCATGGGGACGGAATTAGTGAACGGCGGAGGAATGTCCCTGAGTTGGTTTGTAACCAACCACAGAAGGCTTGTTATGACAGTAAGGATAGCTCAGGAGGATTCAAGGTGGAAGATCTGGTTTGGCTGTACAATCAGCAGTGGAAGAATGGAAGATCCCCGAAACTTCAATAAAGTAAAAAGACAAATATGAACACAAGATGTTCAGGCTTAGGAAAGGGGCAGTGTGACGAATTTACAGAAGTCTGTATGCTCTCTTAAGTAGGTCCATACAGCGGGGGGTACAGTAGTGGTCCAATAGATGGCGCCAGAGGTGTGAGAACGAATAGAGTTATAAAATGAACTAAAAATAACATAGAAGGAACCTGGAACATTCTGGAGGGTATCTTTTGAAGTATATGAGAGCCAGGTTGGAGAGTGAACTGGATAGAATAGTAACTAGTAACAAGTTGTGAATAATAGTGAAAGTATTATTAGTGTTCTAATTTAAGTGATTATTATTTTAATTAACTCGGGGTTAATAAAGTAGGTAGTGGTTTAGTGTAAAATTTGTTGCAATTATTGAATCCACGCTTGGAGTTATTTACTAAGAGGTGTAAACAGTGTAAACACTTAACAATATAAAATAATAATTAACGAGAGTATGCCTGTCAACTCCGAACTTACCTATATCGTTGGTAATATATGGTCATTTTACACAGTTTCATTTTTGGTATGAATAATATTCATTATCCGGTTTATATTAAAATCATTCAGTAGGTGTATATGGTTGATTAAAATTTGTTGGCTGATAAATATACAATAAGCAAATATAAGATATTAAAATGTAGGTATTAAAATAAACAAATCATTATCTGAAATCTAATAATACCCGTGCCTAATATTGAAAAGAAGATTTGACGTATATCACAATAATTTAAGCCTGAGTTCATATAATTTTGCCACTGGTAATCCTATTTATCTAATCATATAATCCTTAAATAGTTATCAATGTATTTTGAAATATTTGTACACAACAAAATCTGTTTTTATTGCTATGGTCCAAATATTATTTTGCTCATTACTATTTTATTCGCCTCTGATATTATTTTTTGTATATTTATGCTTGATAGGTGAAGGATCTATCCAGAACTTGCTGAATATAGACGCAAAAAGGATAATTTTTTATTTAGAAAAAAACGAGTTTCAAAATGTAATTTTTATCTTAATTTGAAATTTAGCAATTGTGATTTTAAACGAGTTTGAAAATTATGTTACAGGAACACTGTTAGTAGATATACTAGGTGCGTACGACGCCACTTTCAAGGCCACGCATTCTCGATGGACATGGGCCATCAGGAGAGCCCTTGGTTCTTGTAGCTACACTCTGGGGGGTCGTGCAGAGGTCATCCTTCGTCTTCAGATGACGTCTGCTGCTGCTGCTTTAGCGGGGGTGCTAGGGGGTGGTGGTGGTGGTGGGGTTAACGCTTAAGAGCTCTTCGGAATGCAGCACCCCAGGTCTGATGCATTAGCTGGAGGATGGCGTTTCTTCAGACCTAACGCAAGAGGTGCAATGCACTAACGCATCCCGCATCCTGCACCCTGGTCCCTGGCCCTGGAACCTCTTGCGTTAGGTCTGAAGAAGAACGCCGTCTCCAGAAGCTTTTTTTAGTTTCTAAGTTGGTACTCCTGAGCAAAGAGTATTGTATACGAAGAGAGCATAGGCGTACCTGCTTTAAAAGGGGATATAATTATATTAATTTTACTAGGGTACGCCTATGGTAGAAAAATTTATATATACCTACGTGCCTATAAGGTAAACAAACCCGACTTCTGGGAATTTTATTTATAAACATTTGCACGTGTTCACATGTAGGCTTCACAGCTTGTAAGGCAAATTGAACAGTTATTTAATTATTTTTTATTCAATCTCAATGAGTAAGACAGAGATGGATAGATATGTTTCAAGGTTAAGTATTTTAGATGCTTGGTTATAAAACAAAGTTCTTTATGACATTTTTTAAATAAAAAAAACAGATATTGTTACAAGATATTTATTCACATATAAAATACATTTTTATTAAATATATTAAATTGCTCCTTCGTAATCGGGAAGTAGATTGAGAAGTTCATCACTTACAAGTCCAGACAGGTGTTCTTTTAATAAATCATGCAGCTCCAATTGGTTCATTGTAGCACAAAATTTATCCAATGTAATATAGCCCCAGATATAAAAATCACAATATTTTATGCCCATTTTATTGCGCCAGGTAGTGCGATCTTCTTTTTCAAGGTGGTGGTTAGAATATAGTTTCAGATTACACATCAAAATAAAACGGAGTGAACCAATTGCTTCTGCAATAGGATCTGGAGAGCTTTCTTTTTCTATTAAGTCAACCTCATCGTCACCAATATATTTATTATAGAGCACCTCATCAGTTATAAACTTGGAAACAGATTGTTTTAATTGTTCATGAAGACCGCATTTTACCATCGATTCACAAAAGTTATTCAGCGTAATATTATCGCCGATATAAAGTTCACAATAATATATGCCCAGACTATATTTTTCTTTATGACATCCTTCACTTAGACTACATCTTAATGAAGTAAGCAGCAAATCGACAGCTTCTTTTAGCGATGCAGGTGCTGATGAGTCACACATGATGTTTTTTACGTATTTCTTAATTTAGCATAAATAGACACTTTCTGCGCTGAACAATTCTAATTATGCACTTGAGCAGTAAAATTGACGAGCAAACTGCTAGGTAGTAAAGCAAGACTTCAACTGAGACGTCTGAAGGCGACGGTGGAGGGCTTGAATATACCGAAGGTTCAGGTGGGGGTGAAGGGGGGAAAAGTGAGATCCAGTTAAATTCTTCTTCTTCGATGATGTCATCTTTAAATTTTATTTTTATCTTAAAACCAGCCGTATTATTAGATATAAACGAGGAATAAGTAGCCAATTTATTACCGTTAATACGACTAGGAGTCATTTTTATCCACTGTGAAGGACATGAATCATTTTGTGGATTATCGAAGCACACAAAAGCGTCCGTAGAATTATATGGTCTATGTACGTAGAGTATATTTTGGAATATCGCATGTAGCAGAATAAATTGCGAACTATACATCATGACGTTCACATAAACACTAATGATTTAACCTCAAATAATGTTTATTTATAATGGTAATAGTTAATGAAATTTAAGGATTATTTTATACGAACTGTAGCATGCAAACGTATTCCACAGGTTACACATGTTTTCTGAGAAAAACTACAGTCTGCACATATTGCAATATGTCCACACGGCATGAATATCATATCGCGATCATTTTTATAGCAAACTTTACACTTTTTACGAATCTCACAAACTTTACAAAGACTGTTTATAGAATTGGCGATATGGCCGCAAGATAAAAATACTGGAGACTGCATTTTTTAGAGAGCAATTCTTCGTGCTGCAGTAGCATGTAATTGTTTACCGCATCGTCTTCTATCGCCGAATACACCACTGTTAGTGATAACACTTAATTTTTGAAACTGCGAAAACATACGCTGTTTCTCCTGATAAAACTCAATCATTTCTTTTAACTTTTGTAATTTATGTAAATGATTTTCTAACAAGCAGTTAAAGGATGACATCTTGCTCATATTACGTTCAACTAGATACTAAAAGTACATAATGCTTGCATATAGGATAATATCAAAGAGGTGGAGAGGGAGTGGGGAGGGTAAAGAAATTAAAAATCATTAATAAAATACACATTTATTTAGGTAAACTAGAATATAACCAATAATAAAGAGTGAAGACATTTCTTAAGCTACATACAATTTTTTTATTATTAATAGTAAAATGATTTAAACAATACGGTAAATCTTTATCGAACTTTGGAACCTCGACATCAACACTAAGCTGTTCGACATTAATGATAGATGGCACCGCTGCCGAAGTTTGCGTCAAAGCATGTAATCTTTTTTCCAGAAATTCCTTTTTCTGATGACCTTTTACGTACACAAGGTTAGTAGCGCCATTAAGTAGATGATTACGTAATATTTCATTTAGGTCATTATCGTCGACGTAACCACTGCTGTACCTCAACCCATGATGATGTAATTCCAAGTAATTTATTTGTTTCTTCAAATCATAACTTAACGAATCGTACGGTAAGAGAGGTTTAAGTAAATAATGAGCATGTTGATCTCCACTAATAAACGAGATTTCCTTAGGATAGAAATCGGGTAGGTTAAAACCTTGAATATCTACGACCATCAATTTCATGTTTACTCTTCGACAGTTCTTCACATACTAAGTTATCCCTTCTGTCTCTCTCTCTTTTACATAATGGTTCTTATGACTCCACTGAGAGGCAAATACTCCAAAATGCGGTCGTGTACGAGAATGCAGTAGGCCTTGGTATTTGGGGGGAAGGGGGTCAAACTTTCAATTTCAATTTTTATGTCTACAATCGATGGTTTAATAGGAGCTCTTCTCTTCGAGCAGTCTATAACGAATAGCGTGTGATTCTTAAAAGCGTCAAAATCTAGCATAGGTTTATTATTTAAAGCAAACGACTTGCTAAAGTCGGTATACATATGATAGGCCTCAGAGTATTTTTTAGCCTTAAAGTTTAACCTCATATCTTCATAAGGATAACGATCATTGTTTAACAATAATTTTACATTAAATATATCAATATTATCGAATTGCGTGCAGTCTTTCGTCTTGGAATCTTTCTTATTGCTTTGAAGAGCAAGGATGGCAGCTTGAGGACTTTGAGTGCCATTTTTAAGAACTGAAATTTCTTTTGTAGCACCTGCCACCAGGGTGGGTATCTCATGAATTTCAAACTGTCTAAATGCTAGTAGGATTGGCGTATCAGCATTAACTTGAGCTAGAAAATTCATTTTTGGGATATCATTCAAATGGACATGTTTCACTTTTAATTCAATATTAGTGATGGTTAGTTCGCCATCTGTATCCTCTTTTGACGCTTTAAAACAATTATTATCGCTACGAGCTCGTATCAAACGTAGAACCTGTTTACCGAAAACGTATTTCTTATAATCGTAAAAGAATCCCAGTAAATGTTTCAAGGGTATTCTTAAGAAAAAGGTGGAATTTGTAGCGTCATATGTAATTAGGCTGCCAGCAGGATAATTCCAACCTGCGATGCTATGAGAAATATCATCTTTTTCATAACATATATAACTTTTTATTGTGCTCACAATTCCAGGGTCGCGTACTTTATCTATTTCCGAGCCATTTAATTCATAACTTACGGAATCAAATAAAAAGGCGCCAGCGTTATTGGTGAATTCAATGGTGCCCGTACCAGCGGCATTTTTCTTTAAAGTTCCCTCGATTGATAGCGCCCCCTCACTTATATCAATCAAAGCATCATGCTGATAAATAGCAATTTCGATTTCATCATTATTCTCATAGGCTTTAACGAATGGATGGTACGTTCGAACTTCAACTCGTTCAATTGAATCATCGAAGTGAGGGTCTTGAAATAGCTGTAGCTCTTCTAACATGATAGCCCAAAGACGATAAATATAAATAATTTGAATACGTTAACTTGGCAGGTCCTGATGATGATCGTGGTGGTGGTGGTGGTGATGACCTTGCACTTGTACGATTAGATGCAGAATGAGGATGATGTAAGCTTCCTCCGTATATATTAGGTTTACTATGGTTAAATATTAATCGCATGTTTTTTAAGTTCTAACCTCACACTCAGCTCCTCACCTCGAAGATTAACAAGCTCAGAATCTTGATCTAGCAGTCTCAAAGTGATATTCCGTATCTCTCGAATGCTAGGGTTTACAGGTAGATAAGTTAAATTTCCAGGTACAATGTTTATAGCGTATCCAGGATCAACATTCAAACCGCATTCAAAAATCGTATGCGTAGGAGTATTATTGGAATATGCTCCTACAGTAATGTTACAATCCACTTGAATCGTTATAACTCTGACTATTTTAACAGGTAAATCAGACTCATATAATATATCTGGCTTTAATGTTCTGCTAGCACTGTAACCCAATAGGGTGGCCAAGCTATCCTTGTGATTAAAGTTAATTTCGTGTTTACTTTTAATTTCACACTTGAGCGTATTATTGTTAGGTTTCAGAGATAAGTATTCGTCAGCCTGCTGCTGTGATGTTACGCCGCTGCCGGCTAGTAATCTCTTTTGCAGATAGGATTCAATGTCAGTTATTTCATAAGATCCTGTAGGTATAGTTATGACGTTTTCTTTGAAGCTTCTATCACCCAGCTCCCAATAATAAAACTTGTTATTCACACCGTCCTCGATGTTAGGTATGGTATTATAGGTGTCCAGACCAATTAACGCTATTGAATAATTGTATCGCGGATCTAGTTCTATAGGATTAGTAAAAGTCACGGAGAGAACAGATTCGCAATCACTTAACTTGAAGGTGTTCGATGACATACTGATTACATATCACGTGTGTTTATTATTTTTATAGAGAAATTGTAAACATAAATGACCACAATTTACAGAGTTATATGTTTGATATGCGGTAGGATTATATTTAATTTTAAATTTCGCGCCAAAGTATCGAACTAATTCTATTGGCGGTTTCAGAGATCCAAAGCTATCAAAATATACTACGGAATTGCCTGTTTTCTTATATGCTACCCAATGAGTTCCAGGTCCCTTTATACTGTCCAAGTTAATGATGGCGCTCTCGTTTCCTTTAGGTGATGGCGGACGTGAAGGTAAAGAGTCTCGCATATAGACACCTCTGAAATGGGGGATTTTTAACTTTTTAGCATACTTTAAGATGTCTAGGTCAGAGAGTGCTCTATTGGGTAGCTTCAATGGTAGTTTTTTTTCAAGTATAATCCGTATCCTTTCTTATATGGTTTCATGTATAGCCCGGAACCTTTTTTACCCAAAGCTACATCCTCCACGGCTCTATTGTGGCGGTGAGCTTCTTCCAAAGTTTTCCTCGCATTCTTAGCGTCTATAACAGTTTTAGCGATGGCCGCAGCGCCACCCGACAGAGCTCCAAGAGCTGAGAGACCTGCAAAGATCGGTATCAGAGGTAAAAAGCCTCCGGTCTTTGGCAGCGGTAGAATCCGGGGGACATTGATTTTCTTCCTTCCACCTGCTTTCTTGATGGCAATTCGCGCCGTTTTAACACTCATAGCCATATCCTTTTTCACATCATGACTTGCATGCTTTTTCAGCGCTTTAGCAATGTTCGATATGATGGCCTTGCGGAAGGGAATTTTCTTTTTTCTCTTATTATTACAGCCTCCTGCAGCACCCATACCTAACTTACGTTTAACCTTCATAGCGTTAGTGACAGCCCAAGCTGCTGCTTTTTCGCCTAATTTGGCGTCTTTAGATTTAACGCGTTCCCAAGCCCTCTGTTCTAGTAAGTAATCAGCTTTATGTCTGTCTTCCAAGTTTGCGTTTTCACTATAAGCAATATCGTGTTCGCGGCACGCTTGATCTAAAATGTTAACACCTGGATCCCCTCGAGCTAAACGTTTACGTAACTTTGTACCTGGGCCGCAGTACTGATAACCAGGTAAATGCAGTTCGAAAGGTAGCTTATTGATAAGAGTGTTAACTACACCTCTGCCTGTTACACGACGATGTTTCCTCGACGTCATCTAAACTAGAACTGATGATGTACGAGATCGAAACTTCTATATATAGGAATGTACAGAGTGAAAAGTATAGAGTTCATGATGCGCATTCAAAGACAAAAGACGTCTCTCCCTGTAGAGAATTTAGATTTATTAACTTCTGATGGTTCTGTAGAAGAATGTAATAAACATGGAGAGTTATTTCCTAACGCTTTAAGAACGATTGTATGCGGACCTAGCGGAGCGGGGAAGACAAATATTCTACTAAGTCTATTATTCGACTCTAACGGTCTGTGGTTCGAGAATGTATACGTGTACTCCAAGTCTCTGTATCAACCTAAATATAAATTATTGGAAGATGTGCTGAAGAAGGTAAAAGGCGTAGGCTACTTTCCATACACCTCTAACGAAAATATCATCGATCCATCCGAAGCTAAAACGAATTCCATATTTATATTTGATGACGTAGCATGCGACAAGCAGGATAAGATACGTGCTTTTTTCTCAATGGGGAGACATAAGCTTGTAGATTGTTTCTATCTCTGTCAGACATATACCCATATACCGAAACATCTCATTCGAGATAACTGTAACTGTCTAATATTATTTAAACAGGATAAAATGAATTTACGTCACGCGTTTGATGATCACGTAACACCTGATATGAGCTTTGAACAATTTGAACATTTATGCAGAGAATGTTGGAACGATAAATTCGGAGTGCTGGTTATCGTAAAAGATTTCGAATTACATAAAGGACGTTATAGAAAAGGCTTTGATCAGTATATAAGTATATGAGATTTCAATAACATCAAGTATTATAAGATAGACGCTCAGACTGTACAGACCTGTTTTGAAAAACAGGTTATCTGTTGTGAAAAACCCTGTATCTGTTTATTACCTGTTTTAAAATACCTGTTACCTGTTTAACATACCAGTTTACCTGTTTAACAATGAAGGGTAATAAAAAATTTACTCTCGCGGAATATAAACCACCTAGGGAGAAGGTGTATAGCTTTGACCGAGATTTCGCACTTAAAAGGAGGATAAAAAAAGCTTCAGATTCCATTCGAAGAAAGTACTTGGCTTTAAAATTAGGTCGAGCTGAACAAGACGAAACAATTAGACGTTTATTGAAACCGGTCATTGATCCAATACGAGAACTCGGTGCGGTTAAGAATTTCCCCTGGCAGCAGCAGCAGCAGCATACTCTAAAAGTAGAGAATGTCATTAAATCTGATATAAAGAAAAAAATAAAAGTGAAAGAAGAAGTGGAAGAAGAAGAAGAAGAAGAAGAAGATGATGATGATGAAATGTTTGAAGATTCAAGTAGTACGATTGACCCTGATGCTGCCGCCACCGTCACCGCTGAACAGTATCCTACGTTAGCTAAGCAATATTTAACAGGTCTCTATGATAAAAGTAGTAAGGATTACGATGAAACCTATGGCGTGAGATTTAATACCGAAATGAATAAATTATACATCGGATCTATGGAACTAAATATCGGTTCTAATGCCGGCTTGAGTATTGGCAATAAAATGTTTACCGGAAGACAAGGCTTATATGAACTGCTATTTATGAAGAAGCCTCAAGGTTACAGCGAACAGGACTTGGCTGATTACAAGGAAATTCTAGAAACCTCTAACGCACATAAACGAAATTATGATCCTGCAAGTCAATTAAATGGCACTCGATCTCATAAATATACTAAAGTGATAAAACCATTATTTAAAAACAATAGTGGTGCTGGTGATGGCACTCCTAAAATAAAACATACTCAACCTCATAGCAGCGGACAGGGTATGAATATGGTTTACAATGAAAAACCGATAGAATACCTCTTCTGGGATGATATCAATGAATTAGTTGACAGGTTAAGACTTTTAAATGCCTCCAAAGCTGCAGGAAATACGGATTCACATGATAACGAAATCTTAGCCATTTTGAGTGAACTGAAAGAAGCGGGAATAATATATTAGTGTGTTACAGCTCCCTACACCCATCATATTCGCAATGAGTCTCGATAAGTTCGGTCGTTCAGCCCGAGGTGGCAGCGTTAGCAAGAACATCAGTCTATTACCGCAAGGTCGAGGTTTTAATTTCACCAAAGATGGAAACATTGATGTGGAAAAATTGAAATTGTGTAATGTTCAACCGCCCACTGAAGATGGCGATGCTGTCAATAAAAAGTACGTGGACGATAATATGACCGCTATTGCTACGACTCTAGCGACGAACTTTAACAATTACCAAAAGGACGCGTCTACTCGTTTAGATAAACAGAGAGGCTCCATACAAGACCTCCGAAAATCTATAAAA
Organism: Rhagium mordax; assembly: GCA_963680705.1. Classification (NCBI taxonomy): domain Eukaryota; kingdom Metazoa; phylum Arthropoda; class Insecta; order Coleoptera; family Cerambycidae; genus Rhagium; species Rhagium mordax. The sequence goes on along the minus strand of OY796659.1, from coordinate 16,471,432 downwards.
AAATTAAATGACGAAGTAATTGTTCTATTGCAAGCGAATCTCACCTCTCTGTCTAACACAGTGAAAAATATCGAGATGAAAGTTAATAAAATTAAAGCAGGCAAAAGAGTATAAATTATAAAATTTCGACTTATATGTTCATTTAATTTGATACCGTGCTATTTCCATCATCATCTTAGCTGTACGATGTCGCATTCTAAAGAAAAAATTCAATTGGTTAATGAGCTGCATAAACCTGCTCGTAGAAATATTAAGCGGCGCAGGCGCATAGTAATAAAAGGAATAGATGACTTATGGCAGGCAGATTTAGCTGAGATGGGAAACTACTCCAAGGATAACAATAATTTTAGATACATTCTAGTGGTGATAGATTGTTTTTCTAAATTCGTATGGGCTAAAGCGATAAAAAATAAGAGCGGACCTGAAGTCACCCAGGCTATGGAGAACGTCTTCAAGGGGAGCAAGAGATCTTGTAATAATTTAAATACAGATCAGGGTACGGAATTTTATAATGTTCACTTTCAACGCTTGATGAAGCAATTTAAGGTTAACCACTACAGTACATTTACTGTTAAGAAAGCCGCCATAGTTGAACGTGTTATTAGAACGTTAAAGGAGCGTTTATACAAGTATTTCAGTTTAAACGGTTCATACCGATGGCTGGAGGTGCTTCCGGACATTGTTAAAGAGTATAATAACCGAAAACATAGGACCACCCAGGTAAAACCGGTAGATGTTAACGCTAAGAATGAAAAACAAATTTTACTCTCGACTTACAATCACATAAAGATAGCAGCATCACGACGCTACAAGGCGGGCGATATAGTGCGAGTTAGTAAGAGTAAGCATGTGTTTAGCAAAGGATACACGCCAAACTGGAGTACAGAGTTATTTAAAATATCCGAGGTTCGAATCACCAATCCTACCACCTATTTACTTGAAGATATGCAGGGTAGACCAATTAGAGGAGGATTCTACGAAGAGGAGCTACAAAAAACGAAAATACCCGATGTGTACCTCGTGGAAAAGGTGTTACGTAAGCGCGGTAATAAGTCTTACGTGAAATGGCTAGGCTTTGATTCTGCGCACAACAGTTGGATTGATTCAGATAACATTCTTTAACCTGCACGTGTGTTCATCGATTTGCATGCGCTCTTATGAGAAAATGTGTTATACCCGGCATGAAATACGTAAAATTACATTATATCTTATGAGAGAATAGCACACATTTATGAAACTTGGAGGCCTTTTTAAAAATAAAATTAGTACCCTCCCTCCCTCCCTCCCTCCCTCTATCTAATTACATAAACAAGATAGATTATACCTTATACAGCTTAGTTGTCTGTTAGTCTTTGAGTGTGATAGAATCAATAATAATAATGAAATCACCTGGTGCTAGTGCATCATTTTCCTCTGATGAAGATTCCGGTTATTGGAGTGAAATTGATCGCGTTAATGACATTTATCATGAGGCTATACTCGCTGAAGAACGATATATTTGTGAAAATGTATTTTACATTAAAGATTCTAATTATAAAATAATTACTGGACTTTCTCCTGCAAGAGGTTATGTTCCTGCTGTAAGAATATTGCTGAACGTGTCACATCCTGTATTCACGAAACCAGATAATATTTCATTCATAAGAGAAGATTGGGATGATTTTATTACTTACCTTCAGCAATTTACCTCAGATTATTTTAATAGTGAGATTACAGAAGCTGAAGAAGAAGAAGAAGAACTGGAGGAAGAAATTCATTTCTCTGAATATGCACTAATAAAGGCTCCTTTTATCGGAAACAAGATGCTAAAATTGTCTGCCGCTGGAGTTTCAAGTTTATTTTATTTTTCAAGAAACACTGTATACGAGATTATAAATATTAGCAAACTTGTATCATCACACATGGATTTACTGCATAGTTTAAGTTTTACTGAATTCTATGATAACTTTTTAAATGTCACAAATAACATATTAAGCGAATCGCAATACGAGTTATCTCCTAATAATGTACTATTTAAATTAAGTGAAATATATCCTTGTAACATTCACACATACTGTATACGTGAATGCTTAACTTATAATTTAGATAAAATACTGAATGATTTAGATAGAAAAATGTTTTTATTAAAAGCTTGAATAAAGAAAATATTAATTAAACCTTTATGTGTGTGTGTTTTTTATTTCTAGGTTAGGTATATGGAATAAAAATATGATGTTTTAAATAATATATATTGAACTAAAAACAGAGTATATATGATAAATACAATATAAAATAATAATATATGGGTAAATACAATATACAATAATAATAAGATGCGATTAAATATAATAATAATTATAAAATTAATTCAATTTTTACAATAAAATATAATAGACAGAGAGATTTTTTTTTTAGTGGGCATCATCATCATCCATGATTGAATAGTGACCCCAAGGCAAAGTGTCATATGAGTTAGGTAGAGTGTAACGTTTATCATCGAATGGATTAAGAGCTATTTTAGTCTGCTCAACGCTGTACACATTATGTAATTTTGATTGTATACAGCGTTGTGTATTGTGGAGTAAACATTCATCTTCCCGGTGCTGTTTATTTGAGGCTTTCTCAAGGCAATTAAAATAATCCTCGTAAGTGATTTTATTTCTCACCACATTAGTTTTTACGCCTTTAGCCTTCTTCACAACTTTACCTTGCGCAAGCTTATACGTGTACTGCTTCGATCGCAAACCAACAAAGTGAGTCATCAGTACTCCGTTATTTTCATCTTTCATTAGGCCGGGAATTTTTTTATTCATTTGAGGTATATTCCAGCGATTATCTGAAGGATAGTCACTGGTGTCAAATCTATGAATGTCTTTCTTGATGACCTCTTCATACGCGTCATTACACTGTACTTCATATGTTAGACTGTCAGTATCGGTATATAAAAGTTTACAATTGTCTACGGGGAATTTTTCCAGCATGTAATCATAATGAAATTCGTAAACACATGTTTTAGAAATATCTAATATAGCCATTCCTATATACAAGGGTTTATCGAATATAATGCGAGATTTTTTCATTTCTATAGCCATAAGTGTTTCGCTGAAAATGGATCTATTTTGAAAATTTGGACTTGCTATTAAATTTTTAGCCCCGTAACGCCCCTCCCATTTTTTTATTAATTTAACGATTCTATGCTTACGAACATTCTGCATCGTCTTGCCGAATGTACTGTTATTCATTAATTTATAATTATTTTTTTCAAAATTAGACTCTGCTAGAGTCCTCAATCTAGTGTTTAATTCTATGTAAGGTTTAAGCCAGGCAGACTGTTTAAATTTCAGCACTTTATGGATACGAACTAAGCGTAATCCGTGCTGCAAGACCTGTTTTAAACTTCTATAATGTAAAACATAATTTTGCTTAGGGTACAGAGTGGTCATTAATTTTTCAAATTTAGAATTTGGAGGAGCTCGATGCTCAGCGCAAAAAGGTAAATCTTTATGAAGATCGTGAAGATTTTCGGGGTACTCAAGATCAACGTCAAGAATGTACCCAATTTCGGCATCATCAGGTACTGAGGTGACGTCAATATTGGTATCATCTACCCATTGAAACCCTTCATATGGAAGAGGTTGATTCATGGCCCATCCGTAAAGGTTATTTACATCAAAATAAAGCAAGTATGTCGAGGGTTTGGTGCTATCATAGCTGTCTAAATGTTTATTATTAGCCTCGGCATGTCTATTGCTACATTGACTGATGCCCCCTCGGATGCCGCGTTCAATGAACATTAACATATCCACGTCTTGGATGGTTTCTAGTTTACACCCTGTATATTTAAGCATACAATCCCAAGTGTAACCTGGAATGGTGTAATAGTGAGCGGGGTCTAGGCCGTACGTCTTGTGACAAGTACAGCGAAAAGTCTCAAACACACAAGTTAATAGCATGATGTCTGTTTTCATGTACAGATCGCTGTAATCACCTAAATTTTGACAGTTAAATTTATCCCAAACTGTTTGCGCGTGTTGATAATCATTTTCGTTAATGTCTGAGTCATTTAATTTATTGTAAAAATTTGTCTTGTCTGGTAATTGTGGTTCGTCAAGTCGTTCTAAACTGTTTATGTAATCGTAGGGAAATATTCCCTTCTTTTTTAATAATTTTAATTTTTCGTCATTTAAATTCGGAAATTCTCGTTTTAAATTACTGAAATTAGCTTCCTTTAACGTGGAAGCAAGCTCCTCTAATGAACAGCCCATGAATCTGAATGAGTCTATAAATCGGAATTTTAAATTAGTTTCTTCATCGTAAACGGTGAAACTAATGTATTTTTCCTTATTTTCAGGTAATAATGTAATTTGATATCTCTCGGCAAGCTCTCTAATTGCAAAATGAGCGTCATACCCTCCCAAATTATGGAATACCACAGGAATTACGAAGGCATTTTTATAATTTAAATTACATCTATTGTGCGCAAACCCCCTGAAATTTCCAGTAAGATGGCAATGATCGCGAACAATTTTATCTTTTTCGTTGAAGTCATCCTCACATATATGACACGTTTTACTGGCATCCCGTAAACTAACTATAGTATTCAGGGGTTCCACATGTTTCAATTTTGAAAAGACAAATTTTGCAATATTACTTAATTGATCCGCGAACCAAGACATGCAGTCCAAACTCCGTTCACTTTTATAATATGACCACTCATCATTATAATTACATTTAAAATAATATCCTGCACTGTATGCAGTATGCTTCTGATATCGGTTTGTTTTACAATGACTACTATCTTCATTGAGGGGCTCTAGCAGAGATTCAAAGTCCGCGTACATTATAAAAGGTACATCTTCCTTGTAAACGAAATTTTTAAACTTAACAAAAGGCTCACGCGAAAACTCTACTTTACAATCGTTAAATTTTTCGCACACGATGGAATGTTCTTTTAATTTATCATCCGAACTAAAATAATTCAAGCATCTATCGCAGAAAAATTTTTTTTGATGTTTTGTAGACAGTTGACCACTTAACAGTCTAGATAAATCTTTAATTAAAACATAATGATATTTGATTTCCTCTGGTTCATCATCTTCTGGAATAGTCTCGAATTCTTTTAGTTTAGGATGATATTTATCTTGCACAATTAATAAATTTGCATGTTGAACTTGTTTATTTTTCGTTAAACGTATGGGAACTACTGAAAAATTCGCCCTATAATCCATTTCCAGCGCAAACACATTAACCGAAATGTTATTTTGTTTTTCAAATTTAGCTATTTGAGGTATAGTCATGGGGAACTGAATGTCTTTTAAATTTAACACTTCGGCGTATTGAGGGTATGAAGTGATTCTATCAGGATGGTTTTTCATATCTACAGGATATAAAGCGCTGACGATGCTCCAAGCGAAGCACGCTTCATCATACATATTTTTTACGTTAATACACGCCTGCTTTTTTAAAATTTGTCCCGGTAATCTAATGTAAGATGAAACGCCATTCCCCATCTCATATTTATTTAAATTAACTTCTAAACATAATATACGCGATAAGGCCCACCCCGATCCTGATTCTGAGAATTCTGAAATAGCGTGAGAAATATCGGCTTTTATGTTGCGGTCAAACCATTCAGATAAATTTGTGGAAATATCCACCTGTTTGTTTTTCGTACTGAAATATTTCCTCGCTGTTATTACGATTTCTCCTGACTTTCTGATAAATTCGGCACAAAAGCAAGCGTTAATTTTCAGCATTGGTAATTTCTTTAAAGCATTTTTAACTCTAGCGCTGAACATATGTGAAGCATCATTAAAAAATTCCTCGATATGTTTATGAGTTAAATTAATTATCACCCCGGTACGAACGCGACTTTTAAAAGCCGTAGTTAAATCCTCCCACTTTACGCGGTTCCCTCGTATATGAGTTTTCACGACATTTCCAGCACCCACACTATAATTTCGAATGATATGTTTAAATCTTTTTAAATGGCCTAAATTGGTTTGCAATTTTCGCAGTACACCTACAGGTAAAGCCGCACTGTTAATAGCCTTATTGAACAGTCTAATGTGACAATTTATCTGTCTTACCCAAGTGAGACGTTGCGTTGGAGTGCATCCTTCTTCTAAGAGAGCCTCCACTTCTTGAAATTTAGACGTAATTTGGGTGCTAAGGACTGCTATTTCACTTGAGTTGATCGCCATGCTGGTGTACGTTTTGTCTGCACGAAAGACGTCTGTTAAATGAAGTAGGATTTGCTGCTCCGTCTATTATATTTTATAAAAAAAATTTCACCACTAAAAAGATAAAAAACTTATTAATTTTAAAATATTAAATTAAAAAATGATTTTTACTTACATTTTATACAGATTCTAAGAATCTAAATCTGGATCCTAATGCGGGGTTTCCTTCCTCAATTAGGCCTTCGAATATTAGACTGTATTTCCCATCAATAAATTCTTCCAGATTGTCTTTCATTACGGCTACCATACGTTTGGGTAAAAATAAATTTTTATCATGTAATTCCAATAATACACTATCACCGTATTTGGTTTTGATAATTTGTGCTCGATATATCGGGTGAGCCACATTAATTGGTAATTCGTAAATTTTAACGAATTCTTTGATCTCTAAAAGGGATATTTGATTCAATTGAGCAAAGTCCATTTTTCTAAAAAATATCACAAATTACTAAGTCATACTTTAAAGAAATAATAAAAAAATAACTTACATATTTTATCTGCTGGAGCACAGCACGTTTGAATATTATTTTAAAATTGGCAAAGCACACCAATGTAGATTTATAAAAACGTATTTTTTTAAATGTCTGTAAAATTAACTTCAGTCAGTTAATATTAATAAACACACAAAAGCACGTGATGAGATAACTGGTACGTAGTTATATGACGAATTACGCTTGCGGTGACACGTTCGGCTTATTTATATTATCTGTGACGTCATCTTTATTACGTATACCGTATACCCATCATACGAGGGGCTTTGTTCTACAATTGCAGCTGCGGGGCTTACGTCACGCTTTTTTCTAAGAAAAATACGTGCTAATTACTTATTTCCCATGGGTCGGCATTTAAAGCATAAAGGCGCTGATTTGTTTAATATTGACATGCATTAAGATTAATGACTTAAATTGTTTATATTAACTTAAATTTGAATTACACTCGGACTAAAATTCCCGGAATATCGCCTACTGCTGTTTTTGCTAAATGCGCATTTAAAATTTTTTCTCATGGTTCGGTTGGCCCTGAATTAAATCATTTATTTGCCACGTGTTTAGTATTTTGTTTTGCGTCTCTGAGATATTGCGATTTCGTTCTAGAAACTTTTTATTTAGCTTATTCGGCATAAATGTCCCCTCCTCACACACCGTTTCTTTACCGGTTTTCTAATCGTAGTTCATTCAGTTTTGTTTCATCATTGTTACTGTATGTGCGCACGTACCTAAGTTTAAAATGTGTAGCGAAGAGTTTTATCGTCTAAGTTCTCTTATTAATAGATATACTCCACCTAGGAACCTGGAGGAATATCTATTTGAAAAGTAAGTTGATATTTGTTCTTTTTTACATTTCTGTACTTACAATATATTTTTTTTTATCGTGTTTAGCGAATTGAGCTTAAATGATGTTGTCGATTTACCACCAAGTCCATCGACTTCGTCTACGTCCGATTTCTTCAGCATGTCACCATCAGAAGTTGAGCTTGATTGGTCTAGCTTGCCAGATTTAAGAATGCCGTAAGTAAAAATAATAACGTTAATTTTTCCCACTGCTTTTTTTCTCTAAGTAATAATAATATATACTTATATTTTTTCTTATTGTTACAGTGATACAAATGTCTACCCCCATCGATTTCCGTCGCCAAATTTATTTCGTACATCAGAAGACGCTCATTTCTCGTCTACCAGTGTACCAGATTTAAGAATGACGTAAGTTTAAAATAATAGCGTTAATTTTTTATGCTTCTTTTTTCTCTCTCTCTCTAAGTAATACTATATACTTATATTTATTTCTTATTGTTACAGCGATACAAATATCTACTCCCCCAGCCAGTCACCAGATTTATTCTGCATGTCTGAAGATACTGCTTTAAGAATAACGTAAGTTTTTTTTTAGCGTTCATTTTTCCTGCTTTTTTTTCTCCGCTAAGTAATAATATATACTTATATGTATTTCTTATTGTTGCAGAGATTTCGAACCACGACCTCCGAAGCTGATTCCGCTAAGTTCGTTCATGGAGCCTCCACCTCAGGTTCCCTCCCTCGAAAAAGAAGAAGAAGCCTCCACAGTTATAATTATTCACAGTGACGCTTGCGATGAGGATGTCGCTAACCTGGGTGACTTCATAGAAGAAGAACCCCGGCAGACAGTGATTTGTTGGGCACATAAAAAATAGAATTTTTAAAAAACTCTGTTTTTTAAAATTAATATATCCGCTTATTGTTATATCAATTGTTTTATTTCCACAGTCAAAATTAGCTAAAGAGTGTAACTTAAATTATTAATTAATAAGAAAATAAAATTTTTATTTGGTACACAGTGTAAAGTGGATTCTATAACGTAATTTGGTATAAAAGCACGTATCGTTTTAGTCAGCGATAAAAATTCAATGTCATGTAGCTTCAATTGATTCATTGACAATATACTGACCTAGTGCTGTGTGTGTGTGTAATAAATATGTCTTGATTTCATTTGGCTTAGAAACGAAAGACTTCATTAAATAATAACTTAATAATGTATTATACTATGTGTACATTATTTTATCACTCTAAAATGTAATTGCAAGTTCAAATTTTTAATTCTAACTAAAGAGCATTTATTTTTTTTAATTTAATTAACCTAAATATATTAGCCGATAATAAGTGATGCATTCAAACTGAGTGAAGGTGATGTTTATATTAGCATTCTCGGAAGTCGGGTTTGTTTACTTAAAAGACACGTATCTCAGAATACCTAAATAGCGGCATTGATTTTTTTTCTCTACCATAGGCGTACCCTAGTAAAATTAATATAATTATATCCCCTTTTAAAGCAGGTACGCCTATGCTCTCTTCGTATACAATACTCTTTGCTCAGGAGTACCAACTTAGAAACTAAAAAAAGCTTCTGGAGACGGCGTTCTTCTTCAGACCTAACGCAAGAGGTTCCAGGGCCAGGGACCAGGGTGCAGGATGCGGGATGCGTTAGTGCATTGCACCTCTTGCGTTAGGTCTGAAGAAACGCCATCCTCCAGCTAATGCATCAGACCTGGGGTGCTGCATTCCGAAGAGCTCTTAAGCGTTAACCCCACCACCACCACCACCCCCTAGCACCCCCGCTAAAGCAGCAGCAGCAGACGTCATCTGAAGACGAAGGATGACCTCTGCACGACCCCCCAGAGTGTAGCTACAAGAACCAAGGGCTCTCCTGATGGCCCATGTCCATCGAGAATGCGTGGCCTTGAAAGTGGCGTCGTACGCACCTAGTATATCTACTACTGTTTTATTATTAATTATAATCAAATTATAATATTGTGCCTATAATGCCGTCTCTCAATCTCAAAAACAAATCTTTGGTTATAAACTTTTTAATGGCATTCTCCTATTTTTCCACGTGTTCCATTAATTTATATAGTTTGAAACTTCGAAACACCCTGCATATTAAACTTTTGTATGCAGAAGTTCTGGCTCCATTTTTACAATAAAAAATAATGTGTTTATAAATCTTTTAAATCTATTATGCAAATTTTCAAACAATATTTATATCCCTGTAAAATCTTTCTAACGTATTCGTAATTCAAAATATTTTCATGGGCAAAAATTCCATATTTACAACTTTTAATATTATAGTTGAAAAGTGTGTAAAACAGCTTTATTACTACTTATTTTAAAAATTGTATATTTTCGAAATTTTTTAAAACACGTGTTAGTGGGAACAACTCCGGACAAGCTGGAATAAATTTTCATCTGTTTGATATGGTGTCACGAAACTCCTCTTAAATGTCACCCCCTTCACCCCCTGGAAAGTTTGGATTTGGCCGCCATATTGAAAAAACGACAAAGAAATTGAATTTTCTTCATTATACATCTCGATTAGTAGCAACTTTAGAGTGATATAATATGCAGTTATTAAAATTGAAGAAGAATTAATTGTCTACAAAAATAGTTCTATACATTTTTGTCGTGCGACTGCCTGTTTCGAAGTTATAGGGCCGAAATCTGGGCATTCTAAGAGCATTTGCTATATGTTTTATTTTTAGAATTCCATAAAACATTCAAATACTTTTATTATTACTCACTGAATGCAATAACAGTTTTCGAGGACGGAGTATGTTGCAGCAAAAAGCACTGAGTGCTGAGTGACTTTGCCGATTGAAGATTTGTTCATCGGCGGAGGTACATTTTGATGAATAAATGGTAGCAACTGTATTCCAGGGGAAATTCTTTTCAAATGAGAGGAATAAATGTCGAATGATCTCGATGATGCTTGAACAAAACGAACGAAGGTTTCATAGTGAAGCAAGCTGACGAAGATGCTGATACCTTAATTGTCAATACCGCAATTGAAGAATCAGATCACTATAAATCGGTAACTATCTCGTCAAAATTTGCTTCGGGACACCTTAAAATTGACCAAGATTTATAACGCTGTAAAACTGTCAAAAATGTATGGATTTGTGCCGGGTTTTTAGCGTTTCAAGGGAAATTTAATTGGCTTTCATCTTACAAATTTAACTTTAAGATAAAGTTACAAAAACATCTTTATACAGGGTGTCAAACGAATGCCTGTTTTTTCAGTAAATTTTTATCTTGAGCACAGCGTTAACCAAACACCCTGTATATTAGAATTTTATAAAATTTGTTTGTCTTATGTCTCTGCTTTCAATTTTGCCCCTATCTTTTTTGTAAAAAAATAAATTATTAATAAATAATTACTACAAACCTATACCAAATAGGTCTCAAATTACTTCAAAATATTTCAAAGACCTCATTACAGCTATACAAACAGCTCATCGTTTTATAGCCAAATTTGCATAAAATTTATATTTTGGACATTTTCCACCCCCAACACCTCGTTATTTATTACTGTATATTGAGCAATTAATTATAGATGTACAGCTCACCCTGCAGTTTGACTTCGGGGTACTGAATTCCTTGACCAGTCGAATATATGATTCAGAAATTATTTGACTAATTAACAGAAAGTATCTGTTTTTATACTTGTACGCGTGTGGCCTGAGTGGACTACCGCGCGGAACACTATTTAGTCGAAAACGACTCGAGATATGATTCAGAACATTGTCTACTAGAGTTAACTGTGTTTAAGTAATAAGCGCAGAAAGCTCAAGAGTACAATTTTTTTACTGTCATTCTGCATCATTCTGATATGTTCTACCAAGCTCATTCTTTGTGAGCTTTGGTCTAAGTGGTCTTTGAATTATACATTTTAGATTTTTTTAAAGGATTTTCAAGTTAGTTGCATACCTATTATAAATCACAGGTCATGAAATACGTGTGCACCTACGACATTTCATCTAAATGTCCTCAAAAAATTAAAAAAGGTAACTAAAAAAAATTCATAATAAAATATTTAGTATTATGAATAACATACATAAAATTTATTCGCATTTCGACATCAACTTTTTTATGATCACTGCTTTCATTATACGCACCCTTAATTTCACCATACAAAGTGTTCTCGAACGTTTGTCCTTTCTTTTAACATTTATTCATTCAATCCGTCAGTTACTTTAATCGTGGAATATTTCAGAAATAAAATATAATAATGCTGTTTAGATCATTCAGAAATATAGTGTTCAGTGTTTAGTCAGATTAATCGGAAATTTTCTCTTGCTTGCTAAATAAGGTAAATAAATCATCGTGGAGCTTAACCGAGCAATCTCGTAATCCAGGTAAGATTAAAATCTCGTTGCAGCACCATTCTTCGTACATTAACAACATAAAATCCATTGTTATAAATTAATACTAACTAAACAATCACAACTCAAATTGAAAATCGAATAAACACAACAAAAATAGTAATTTTACGTAACGTTTCCTGATTAGTGAATATCCTACGTAAAAGAGCAGGGCTGAAAATTTTAATCACTTCCAAATATAATAAATCTTATTAGTAAACTTTCATTAAAGTGATTTAAAAATCACTTTACCTAAATCTAGTACAATCAGAAATTTTACTATTATAAAATAAATTAATTAGAGTTCTGTCGTTTGTAATCTTAATTCCTTAAGCAAAATAAATGATTCTAATAATATAATACACTAAAGAAAGCAAAATAACTAAGTACCTACTTAACCGTTATTTCTATGAAACAATTTTTTTCCTTAAAATTGCCACCTAGTACTCAACATAATGTACCTTGCATGCAGAAGTTGTGAAACAATTCTTAAAATTAGAAGCAATTCGGCAAAAGTTATATAAAGGGCAATAATTACAAGAGTATGTAAAACTTTTTCAATATTACATTTTTGTATAGAAGGCTTTTAGTAGCGCGAGCGATATCAGTTTGCGTGGATCAGAAGTCGGCTAGATCTCATCAAAGTGGCCTTTCAAATTTGACATCAGCCACATGTATACTGCTTATTTGTATTTACATACATCTAATAAAAAATATAAGGTCTGCTATTCTGTCTATGGACGTAGACATTTTAATAAAACAGTGACTATGCTATTTTTCTATTTTCATATATACCTATAAAAATGTAACATTAAAGAAAATTAGTGCTTATCTAACAGTTTTTATAAATACTAATTTTAACTTTATGAACATTAGTTTATCACAATTAAGTGGACCAAAAAATAAATCATGTCTCGGAGAATAAAATTTTCATTAGACTGATTTTATTTTTTTTACAATTTTCTTTGTTTGCTTTGATTTGATATTTGATGGAATACCCTGTATATGTTTCTAAATTTGGATAGACATTTTTATTCTGATTTCAAAAATATACAGTTTTAATACATTATCTCTTATCGTTTTCGAGATATTAATTCATAAAAAATATGACCACCCATCTTGACATCAGGAATAAAATGATAGAGCAGGCCCTGCAAAAACAATTTTATTCTATTTGAACCAAACATAACTCTCTTCCTTCTCTTCGTCTTTATTCATTAAGGTATTGCAGGAAATTTTGTTAAGATTTTGTATTAAATTTTAAACCAAATTAGTTAATCGAATTTTTTTTGTCGTCAGTACAGTTATTTTCATTTTGATGCTCTTATAAGTAGATTAATCTGGCTTTTAAAAAATATGTTGATAAAATGTCTTGGATACGATTTATTGGTTTTAATGTCAAATTAATATTAAAATTCAATTATTTTCGTATAGACAATATTTTTTATTATATACATAAGAAACCGGAGGGTACCTACTACTTATCTAGTTTGTAGCGTATTGTAGAGATAAGAAGAAAATCTCGAAGAAAATCTGCCTTTGCTACCATCATCTCCAGTACATCAGTTGACGTCCTAAACATTTTTAATAAATATTGACTCGGTGAACACGAACCCGATGCCATGATTGCCTTATCAGGTCAGGATTTTTCAGAAATCTCAAAATATTACCGAAAAATTGGAAAATTCAACAGAAATTCCTTTCAATGCTCGCTTCAATGGAAGACTGACGTTAGAAGGGGTTCTGAAAGCGGCTAGGAGATAATTGTCTTATCATGTATTTTGACTTACCAAATACGAATTCAATTGAACAATTAAACCTCACAACAGTTAAACCCAATATACGAATGCTCCCATGTATTTCTACTCGCCAATTACGAATTTGACACTGTAATTACTCGAGAGTCCAATGAAAAAAAAGAAACCTAAACAAGCATTTGAAATCCGAAAAATACTAATACTAATGTTTATGATTTCCATTCCACACTCCGTGCAATGGAAAAAATAGCAAAACAACCTCAAACTGATTCTAAGACGAACCAAGTACACAGTTCATGCTCGCAGATTTGCAAAAGCCGAAAATTTATTGGGATGATATTTGGGTAGCAATCAAGATCAGTATCGAATGTCATTGCATTATACACAGCAAGGATGACCGAACATGACATCGTTCAAAACAGTAAAAATTAACCTAACCAAAAAATCCTTTAGATAATCTGAAGAACCACTCCATATCAAACTTGAACTCATGACACAAATCCTTGAAGCTCTCAAACAGGAAGGTGAGTGTTTCAAAAACATGGGCAATCAATTTGCACAACTTGCTGAAGACAAGGTAAGAGAGGGTACCTTTAATGTCGTATTACGAAAAAGTCAGATAAGGAGAATAAATCTGGTTGACTCAGTTTTCAAAGAGTCGTTGAGAATTTCTTGGGTAACTGCAAGAATGAAAACTACAGAAATCTGGTTTCCAAAATGGCGGATAACTTCGACAAATTCTGGTACTTGACGAACTTGTAATTGCATTTCCTTAATTCCCATATAGATGAATTTCCAGAGAATTTGGGAAACTTCGGTGATGGAGCGCAGATACTAAGGACGGTGGGATGTAAATATGATGGCTGACTACTCTTTTTATACAACCCTTTTCACTAATTTTGATCATTCCTGGCCAGTCTGTATCATGAAATATTAATGCGGTAACATCAGCATATGCAATAGTATCACCTTTTATATCCACAAGAACAATTTTAATACTAAAACTGTCCCTTGGGGGACGTCATATTTTATTTCTTCTGGACTACTTAGGATGTTATAAATTTTTATGAATGCTTTTCGATTGGAAAAATAACTTTTAAATCATTCTAATGCTATCCCTTTAATTCCACATTTTCTACTTTGCCTAGAAAGTGATAAGCTGTCAAAGTAAAACAAGTATAAATATTTTGTTGCTTTCCATATGTACTGTAATATAAGTCCAATGAAAAATTAAAAATGTGTCAGAATTGTAACATAAATAATAAAATCAGTGATTATTACTGGATCATTATTTACTCTGCAAAGAAACAGGCACGTTGCTTAGGAAGATCATCATCTCGCTTTTACAAAAAAATTCATACCCCATATCTTTTGTGTGTTAAACAAAATTGTTGTAATGTTGTAATTTTTGACTCACTGTAGTCACTGTACCAGTTAATTCTAATAAATTGGAGATAAATGATACATAAATATTTAATCAATAGATATAATATAAAATTTAGATATAGAAGGTTAGATTGTGATTCAGCAAATTTATTTAATGAATATGGAGAAGTAGGCAATTGAGTTTTATGAATTTTAACGAAGAATAGGAAGTAAATCTAACACTTTGGTCTTGAAGGCTTTTTTACATACAAGATTTTATGTAACTTAGCAAATACTTATTATATTCCTAGGCTTTAAAATATTTTTGTTTCTGCATTATATGTCCGTTTATTTTATCAATTAAAGTAAATGTAATTTAAAAGTATATTAAAATGATCACTAACAGTCAATAGTGCAGCAATCGGGATTTGAGGATGATTCAATTCTTTTCTTTAAAATATGAAATAATATATCTATTTACAATCGATAGTATCTGATAGCTACAAGATTTGACTGGAACAGAACGAGAATTTTATTAATAAAAGATAAAACTTATCTCGCCATAAAAATTTTATATACATAGTTATATTTTTTACTATACGTGAGATAGACTAGTTCACTATATAATAAAATTAATTTATAAAGAAGACAATATACCTACATGGCGTAACAGAAACTTTTGAATATTTGAATATAGCCTAAGGTGCAACAAAGATCCATTTTTCATCTTCCATCTTCATTTTAAACATACAGCCGAAAAACGTTTTGTGAGGAAAAGCAGCAATTCAGCTAATCCAACTCTCAACTCTCAATCACTCGTACATGTATGGGTGGAAGTTTTGTAGAAGGCAACATTTTCTTTAAATTTGATGCCTTAAATTTTTTTCTACCATCAAAAGTGACGAAGCTATGAAGGCCCAAAAACGGCTAAAAACGCGTACTTAGCAAAATTTAACAGTTTCTTTCGATTTTACATAGCACTTCTCATTGCTGAGCTTGAGTCTGCTAACTTCAACGCTGATCGAACAGATGAAGATGCCGATGTATTAATAGTTACCACAGCCAAACCTATAACTTCAAAGTATGAGGCAGTAGTGATTATTGACGAAGATATTGATTTGCTCGTTATACTCACCGGAACTGCAGCTACGGTCAAGAACGTGTATTCCGAAAACCAGAAAGAGGTAATTCACCGGAAGTTATGTATACTGCTAATCATCGTTCAAGTACAATTCACAGAAGAACGTTCTGCTACTTCACGCAATAATGGCTGTGACACTACCTCCAATATTTTTGGGAAAAGAAGTTTTGCCGCTTGTTCCAAAAAACACACTATTGCGTGATTCTTAATGTCACAGCTACACAAATTTCTGACGTATGAGAGATGATTTTGGTAGCCTTGTATGGTAGAGATTTAGTCCAATCCCTCACCTCTGTAAGGTACAATAAATTTATTTCCAGCAGTATCAGACTTAATCTGCCAAATTCCATGCCTTCCAAGCAGGTGATGACGAGGCTGGGAGAAAAAAAGAGCCACTTGAATGGGGTTGGAAGAGTGGAAGCCGAGGTTTACAACCTATTACAACAGGAAAGGGATGCTGCTCCTAAAGTGTTCTACTTTGTGCGAGATGTGCAGTGGCCAATCCTGCGAAATCCGCCCAGAATTTCTTCTAAGCGACGACGAAGAAGATAATGTCGACCCACCATCTGCTCTTGCAGAAGAAATGGCCCTACTCCTCTTACTGCCCTCTCTTCCGCCCCCTTCAAAACGTACTAGATTGGAATCAATCGTAAATATTGTTCATAATCTTTCGAATTTTCTTTTGTGTCTTTTCCGCTTTGGGAAGTTCCATGATTATACACATCTGTTGCTTTTGAAATGTTAATAAAGCATTATAATGAAAGTGAAGTGTTACGAAGTTGTATGTAAAGTCGAAAGATACTACTAAATTTTGCTAAGTAGGTATGCGATTTTAGTCGTTTTTGGGCGTTCGTATAGCTCCGTCGCTTTTGATGATAGAAAAAAACGTATGGCACCAAATTTAAAGAAAATTGTCTTCTACAAAATTGCAAATGACTCGTTTTGCGCTTAGGTGTACTGAAACGAAGTTATAGGCAAAAAACAGAAAAGAAGGTCAATTTTCCGCCGTTTTTTCAAGATGGCAATGGTGACGAAAACTTGGATTTTTCACTACCTTAACAACATATTAAAAATCTAGAGCTGCCGGACCTTTTGTAGGCTAACCTCCCTTTTTTGGCGTCTATTAATTGAATTACGAGTACCTAGGTGCGTCGGTAAGGTGCTTGGCGGTATTATAATAATCTACTAAAACATTCATTTGTTATGAGATGAAGTTTAGAAACCATTCACCTATTCCTATCTATATTAAAAAATATATGTGTGTTTCATGAAACTTGAATTTTATTTAATGTATTTTGAAACATATCAAAATATTTTATTGAAGAATCGTGACTTGGGAGAGGCTATATTCGATTGAGATGTAGATACTTTTACAACTGTTTGTAACTGCTGGGTCAAGTCTTTAATTCGTTCCTCTTTTACTGACATTAAATTTTCCAAATGTTCTATTTTGTTTTCTAACACTGATATGGTTTCATTTCTCTCTATAATGTCTTTTTCCATTTTTTCAAAAACTTCGTTTGAAACCATCTTCCGATCTACTGTTTTTAGCCCATTTTTTATTTTAACTGGCACGATTCCGTCTTTCGATGAAAAATTTGAGGCATTTTCAAGGTAATACACTTTGTCATTTACGTTGTTGTCATTATTATCTCCGGATGCTTTGGTATCAACTTTGCTTTTGATAGTATTTAATAGCTTTTCAATGGCACCTGGCGCACCTTTAGCGAGTTGCTCCATTGTATTTGAGGATAAATTTATCCTTATTTTGCTTAACACTCTTTTGTTCAGTATATCCCAGTTAATTAGCTTCTGCGAGAAAGAATTCCTAGGACTATAATTATGTAAATCCACCAGCTTTGGGTAATGTTGTTTCAATATTTCAGCTAAAGGTACTGCATCAGAAAAGTCTCGGTTTATATTTCGTTTTTGTCTCGTAATGGGATGCGCATCAATCCATTTGTATAATTCATCACAATCAACATCCATGGTCGAATAAAATTAGATTTTTAAAAACAAAAATGTCAAATTTTTACAAAGAAATAAAAATTAAATTATTTTGACGTTTATTTTGTCATTACTCTGACAGACAGAACAATCAAACAGTTTATAAAAATGTTTAGACTACACTGGTACAGATGGTCATATCCTAGTAGTATTTGGGCAATTTGGGGTAGTTTGTTTTGGTTTTACGAGGAATTGTTGCTAATAGACTAAATTGTAAAATATTTTAGACTCGTACTTAGAACTGAAATATACAGTTTTATATTTAGTTCTATATTATCGTAGTTTTAATTATCTCTGTTTGAAATACAACCTTTCCTTATTTGCTTTGCTTATCAATTGCATGTACAGGGGATATCCAACGAAAATGACCACAATAACTTCTTTGTTTTGTATGCTATAAAAAAAATTTTTCTATAAAAGTTGTAGGGTTTATTGAAAGCATTTAGAATATGTATTCAGAAAAATGAATGAAAGTCGTTTAGAGAAGATATGGTTTTAACTTGCATTTCTTCAAATGGAGCACCCCAATTTTTTTGCATTTTTGAAATCAAGGTACTTTTCTCATTTCTCATTTTTTTTATAGCATCAAAAATAAAGAAGTTATTAGGGGTGATCATTTTCGGTGGATATCCCTGTACAAGATTTTCAATATTTTATAAGAATAGCAAAACGCAGAATGGAAAGGCTGCTCATTTATATCAAGGGGAATTCCCCATCTATAAAATCATTTTCAGCAATAAATTTATAAGATCCATACACTTACGCAACACACAGACCGACTCACGAAGGAATATTTTTTACAAACAATTTTTTTTTAAATTTATTAAATTATAAAATGTGTAATTCGGTTCAAATTAATATTTTCCATATTCTTCCTAACTCGCCTTAGATCATGAACTGTAAAATATCAAAAAAAGATCTCTAAATAATTTCCATGTTGTCGTGTTATTACTCGTGTTATTATTTGTTAAAAAACGTTTTTTATAGTATAACGACAGGAAAATATTAATTCTCAATGAATATTATATTTTCTACGTTGTCTTTCTTGGTTAATTAGCAAATTTATAGCATTATTTATCTTGAGTTCATTGTCCTGTACTTATGTGTAATGTCATTGTCCATTGCGTAATAAAATGCAAAAATGACTATAAGTGTGCTGTAAGTCTATACTAAACGTAGTAATAAAGCTCCTTTGTCAACACATTCCAACTCTGTTGACTTTTTCATCAGCTGTGTTTGTATTATCCGAGCTACCTTATAATATGGACCACTGCATTTCATCGGAAGCAGTGAAGTACTGATAATTTTTTTAATGCCAGCCGTCTTATATAAAACATTTAAGTATGAACATTAACTTAATAGCACTAAAAAATAAACTACATAAACGCGACAAACGCGTTTATCAACGCCTAGATACTTTTTAAAAAACATGAATTTCGAAGGTAGAAAATAAACGTTCTCGCCGCTGTATTAAAAACTATTTATTTTTATTAAACATCAGATAATACTGATACATTCAAGTGACCAAATAAGGTTATTTAAAAAGAATTGATGTATAACTAAAGGAATTATGGTAGTTAACTAATGTAAATGGGAATAAGGGAGACATAATAATTGACGTGAAAATCTTGTCTTGCTACTTAAACATTGGTTTTCAACTTCATTATTTATTAATTAACAATAAAAGTAATCATTTTAAAAATGTTTTATAAGAACGTCATTTTTAGAATTATTATTCTTGTAATTGAATAAATCGTAAATTTCGTGAAATTATCTGAAAGGACAAAAATAAAGGAATGGGCTCTTACACCTTAATTTAATTAAAGGTTTTTAATAGACTTACTAGAAATTTAAATACATATTAAATATAATAATGCATTAAATTCCAATAATATATCATTCTTACAGTTGCTTTATTAGTAAGTTGTATCAATTTCAAAATTCCCGCCAGTTTTCTGTAAATGACGTTAAGAACGGACGGTCCTGCTATTGGTTTGACTCCAAACAAATTCGTTTGTGCTCGTGACGTCACAATATTAACCTCAAAATATGCATTCTTTACGATTTTCGAATATTATGTCATTTTTATCAAAACTTCTGCTTGGTTCCTGTACTATCAACTAAGTGCAATATTAATACAATTTTAATTGCCTTAACCTAATAAAATAAGATACTGATCTGTTGGTTGGAACTCCAACCTATAATTAGCCGCCTATTTTTAATAATCTACAATATTAAAACTTTACATCTTCTGCCGGCGAGAGGTTCTAAATGTTATAATGGATCCATGTTAGAACTACAAAAATTAAAATCGAAATTAAAAATGAATTGACCAAAACCACAAATTGAAGGTTATGTGAGTCCTGTGATGTACACGATCTTGTACCAATAACTATCCGTTTTTGACGTCACAAAAATTTAATAGATTTAAATACAATTGTTATAACAATTGTATCCTGGGCAAATAACTGCCTGATAAAGTTAACTGGAGATGAAAAAAACGGCCCTAATTACTTCATTTTTTAAATTTTTTAGGCTTTAAATGAAAAATACAAAAACAAATAGGTAATAAGTCAGAGCTATTTTAAAAAACCTGGTATAATTTGCAAAATTTCGATAAAGAGCCCATTATAATAATTAAACCAAAATATTTTTTTCAGCAAAAGTATATTTGTTTGTTGATCAAAAAATAATATATTAGGCAGTTAATTCACTTCATACCTATAGACAACAAAGCCAATGTCTTTTTCAACAATGTCACTATCAGTCTGTAATGTTCTCATAGTCATATATCGTATGCGGGAGAACCGCAAGAATTTTAAAATTTGGGAATTTCACCTCTTGGTATTGTTTGCATAATATTTTAAGTATACTTTTTGACATACATACCTTACAAAGATAATGATGAAATCAGCTGTAAAATTGATTCTACGATTGGTTTAAAATATGTTTAATAGGCTGCCAGAATCTGCCGAATTTTTTCCGTTCCCGTTGTTTACCTATCTTATTTACATAATTTGATCGTATTTCGCATAAAATATTATTGAAAAAATTATCTGTTTATGGAATATTCAGTCACATTATAAAACTGCTTAGATCATATTTATCCAATAGAAAATTACTTGTAGAAATTGAAGGTACCAAATTCGATGCATTTGTTGCCAGTTCCGGTGTACCACAAGGGTCTAATTTGGGTCGTTTACTATTAAATTTGTTTATATCGGATATATGTAACGAAACAACTTCTTCAAAACTACTTTTTGCTGACGACATGAAAATCTACAGGGAAATAATAGATATATCAGACTGTCAACTATACTGAAGAATTAATCTTTAAATATTAACAAGTGTAAAATAATGACGTATCATCAGAAAAAATATAATTACCTATGATTTTTCTATCAATAATAATCTGTTATCTCGTGTATCTGAAACTACTGACCTAGGTGTCACTTTTGATACGAAATTGATATTCAACATACATATCGAAAATGTTAGAAAAGTTGGGCTTTATTATACTTAGTAGCAGAGAGTTTACCTCTAAAGAAGCAATTTGTACGCTTTATTTTGCACTTCAGAATTAAGTTTGAATATTGTAGCATTGTCTGGAACCCTCATCATGCAAAATATATTGATGCGATCGAGTCTGTTCAAACAAAAATTTCTTATATTTCTATTAAAAAATCACAGTTTTTACCCTGTAAGAAATAATTTTTGGTAAAGGTTTCATCGTTTTAATCACTTATGTCCCAATATGACTATTCTAAGTTTTCTCCCTCCCCTTGGGTTTTCTTGGGGTTATTGAAGATTTCTCAGAAACAATCCATCAGATCAGCAAAGTAATATTAGAAACTTGTAGAGCGTTAAATTATGCGTAAAATGAGTACCAATATGATATATTTGTTCTAGCTATACCTGTATAAGCTCTTGTCAAAGTTGGAATAATTCCTCAACTTTGAAAAATAGTTTTTTTAAATAAAAATAACGCTGAAATGGGTTATACAATGATCACAAAAAAAGTGGCTTTGATGGGTGTCAAATTATTTTATTATGCAAAAAAACTGATGCATACAATATAAGATAAAGAAAAAGTTTCAATAATAAGAAATTTAATTTATTCATCCAATCGTGTACGTTCGTTTGCTTTCAGTCACATCATATTCGGTTGAGAGGTCTTCTTCCTCATTAAACATGAGCATTTGCTCACCGACGTCATCGTCTCCAGTATCCACATCCTCTTCAGTAGGAGTAGTTGTACACGAAAGGCCTTTAATCATATAATCCCTATTTTTCTGCAGCTGCAACTTGCTCTATAGGCCTCTGTGCATTGCAAGCTATGGTAGCCAAAATTGATTGTGGAGATGGTTCCTTCTTCGTGGCAACAGGAGCCAGACCATACTTAGTATACCAACCCGAGAACGTGGGATTAATGTCATTACCTAACCACATTTGCACTTATAGGTACCTACACCTCCAAGCCAGTGTTAGCGCGCTGCTTCAAGTGTTGGAGGTAGGAAAACTAGATTGAAATTAACTTTCACAAGGGCTCTAGCTAACAGATGGAATCTTAGGCTATTGTTTCATCATTCTGACCCCCGTAGAGTGCCATCTACAATAATTTCTGGGTGGCCGTCTTTTGTCACGAAGACTTCGTTGACCTCCAGAAGTTTTTAATTCTGAACAGCCAGCTTAACAAACTTCTTCTTTCTCTTTGCCCGCAAAGAGAAGAAGTGGTGTCACAACCACTGAAGGCATGGAGGAGAAAATGAGCATTCTTCACTTTTTCGGAATGTATTCACATTGCCTCCTGTTCACTGAGAACAGATGATTAAGAAGAGAAGAAACAAGAGAGGGCTTAAAGTAATGTCCACACTTGTGCACTTTTCGTGGGTTTGATTCATGCGTTACAGTACATGCATAATGCTTTTAATTGTTTAATGTTGCAAGTAATGTTTTTAATTGTGGTATGCCGTAATGCACGTGATTAAACCAACAGTGGATTCTTGTTGCACTATTTCTCACTCCTCTTCATTTCTCCCTCACAACCCCATCACGCAGGTGGAAAAAGAACCGGTTCATTCCTTTAGAAACAGGACAAGATAATAGACACAAATCATAATCGTTATTTTGCTTAAAAAAATTTTTTTCCAGTAAGTTAATAAATTATTGCAATTTTGACAAGAGTTCATGCAAGAGTTCAAAATATATCACGTTGGCACTTAGTTTGCGAAGAATTTAACGCTCTACGAGTTTCTAATATTTCATAGATAATCTGATGGGTTTTTCTGAGAACTCTTCAAAAAAACGCAGGAAAACACTACTTCAGGCCACATTTCTTAACCTAGTGACCTAAGCTACCTCGGTGGAGGGAGAAAGCCTAGAATAGTCATATTGGAACATAACTGAAGTGATTAAAATGATAAAACTTTTACCAGGATTTTTTTCCAAATTGCATTTTTCTTGTCTCCCAGTATCTGGCCGATATGGCAATAGTTAATATGCAGTAGAACATGTATTATTTATTATAAGAAACTTTGTTTTTGTCCGTAGAAAAGTAATTTATATACAGAATACACGGATGGAATTTGGATGAGAAAACGCTTTCTTAGTTACTGATTTACTATTAAGTATTTATTAACTTTTGTGTTTACTTATTAAGCTTAAAGAAACAAGATTTCATCCTAGAACTTCTAGTATATTATTATGAACTAAAATTTGAATAGGTTTTTAAAAATTTGAAAAAAAAAAACTGTGCAGAAAAATAAAATCAGAATTTTTTTTTGTAAAGAACTAAATGCAAATTATTTTCCTCTTCCGAACTCCGTCCTGCACACAAATATTCTACTAGTCAGCTGTCATAGAAAGCAAGGAACGTGTGCAATGTGCATGCATCTAATACAATTTACATAACTCGTGTCTACCTACAATCGATATTAAATATAATTCATTATCCTCAGCTTAGCCAGTGGCAAAATTATTAGTATTACAGTCGAAACTGAAAGTAATAATGAATCGAAACCAAAGAAATATTTTTCGGATTTTTAGGTTAAAAACTGTAGTTACAGAAAGAAATATTTTCAATTGTACGCATTAAAAACTGATTTCAGGTTTGTGCTTAGAATCTGCTGAGAAATCCAAATGAAAATTCGTAATCATTCATCTAAGAAATAATTACAAAGAAATAATTACGAAAATAGGCCTATTCTTAATAACGCTACTGTAATAATTTAAATTTATTGTAGTCATAACCGCGTTTTTATAGTCAATTTTGGTAAAAAGTAATTCAGTTGCTAGTAAAATATTACCCAAGTGGACATTTATCGTTAGATATAAATTTTCGTCATATAGAGTTACTTAAAAGGGCAAATTACTCATTATATTTATGTCACTGTTACCTTTCGGATATTATAATCAGATTCAGCGGACAGACTGGATAAAGATCTATGAACAGTTATTTATTAATGAGTAAAATTTTGCAAGTCACGTATTTTGAAATATTAGTAAAGTGGTAGGTCTCAACTTGGTCACGCACGCCTCTGAACGGGGGTTGAATATCACTGCAACTAAAACAAACACACCGTACAAAATCCATTAAATCTTTATTTGGTTAAGTTGGGTCTCTTCAATATTACCCAATAACATACAAAGTCAAGACCGCACAAAACCGCACGGTGCTGCGTCAATATTGCGAACTATGTTTTTGAAGACAGATTTTTTTATTATGCAAATTTAGCATTAACCACGCAGTGACTTTACTGATACACAATTTGATAACAGCCAGTCAAATATGTATAAAAATTGTTTTTTTTTTTTCATATTATACTCGTTTGATTGTAACCAGTCACACATGTTTACTAAACGAAACAAAGAGAACATGTTTTATGTCAACAATTTCTTATAGGTGTGTGTTAATCCTCACATTACCCTAATAATTTGCTAGGTGCATAAATTGGTAAAATGAGTGGGCCATCTATTTATTATTGGGCTTGAACTGAGTAATGTTCCAGTATTTTTCATTTTTAAAATAAAAGTTCTTATAATT
This sequence comes from Rhagium mordax, assembly GCA_963680705.1. Classification (NCBI taxonomy): domain Eukaryota; kingdom Metazoa; phylum Arthropoda; class Insecta; order Coleoptera; family Cerambycidae; genus Rhagium; species Rhagium mordax. Next base: position 16,446,231 of record OY796659.1, on the reverse strand, counting down.
TAAAATGATAAATGCTAGAATATTAATTTAAACGTGGTGCAATAAATGGTGAGATATTTTTAAATAACGAATGATAATTTCTCTAGCGTTTAGTATCACACGAATTCTCTAAACGACAATTAAATTGTCCAGTTCTTCTTGTGGAATGGCAGGCAGTTAAAGTACTACTTAAGGAATCAAAAAGTTTTGAGGAATTAATACCGGACAACTGTGCAGACTATGCTAAAACTGAGATTTTTCAGATACCTCTTTGATACTGCTGAGGGTCAAGTGAGGACGTGCATTATCGTGCATAAAAATTAAGTTTGAACCAATAACGAAGAAATACCAAATAACCAGCTACTGTCAAATAATTTTCCATCAAAATTAACCCATTCTTCCGTCAATTTGATTTTCAAGCCATATCATCTAAGTTTCCCCTCTATGTACTTCCTGTAAATTCAATGTCATTAATTGTAGCTAAGGTTGTCTCCATACTCTTGCTATTTTTAATGCTTAAGACCATGACATATTTGTGAACAAAATTGGGTTTCATTTTGTATATACATACTTGCTAAATTGACTTTATGTAGTCTGTCAGATCCTATTTAGTATCTCTGGAACAGTAACCTTCGGGTTGCATTGAGCACTTTACATCATGAATCTGAATTATCCTGGAGAAGTACTCCTCGATGGAGCTTAAATGTCGCCTATAATTATTTATGATCGTATATTATTCCTTAACATTTTATCCTGACTTAAATGATTTTTTCTATGTTAGATCGAGAGATACCACTAAAATATGGTTATCTCAATATGCCATTCTAGCATATATCTTGCTGATCTATTCCAATTAAAAATTAGTATTTGCTGGAAAAAAATCTTGATCCACAAATGACAAATGAAAATTTTTATATGATTCAACGAACGTCTATTAACAAATAACTACAGTAAAACCAGTTAAGACAATAGAGGATTATAACACATAAACACTTACAGGACTTACTTGATGTGAAAATATTCTATTAGGGTAGATGCGAACACCATTTGTTTACGAACTACCTTGTACCATTGATTAAGGAATCAATGCTTATACCCTTAGCTTTAGATTTTGAGTACGGTTCACTTTACCCCACCACTCACATAACAAACATCTTAATGTCTGCCAAAGCCAGTTAAGTGCTGTTTAGTAGGTTTTCCTTAATAAATAAGAAAGGTTATTATAGTTTTTTTAATAGGATTAATATACAATGAATCCACTAGAAGCAATGGAGAAACTGATGTTCGTACCAAGATCGCGGATAAAACCAAACTTCCGGCTACAGTCTTACGTAACTCTAATAATACCAAGGAATGTTCATTTTTCTGTTAAAGTTAGCTAAAGTAGATGGCCCACAGGCAAACAAGAAATTCCTGATGGTACCTCCTCTACTATTCTTTACCGCGACCACGAGGATACTTGCTCCATTTGCAGGATGTTATTTTGAATGGCTGTACCAAATGGTTTGTACGAACCACTTCTCAGCAAGTTTCGGAAATCTTCAGATGTCAAAAGGGACGGATTAGGCTACTAACCTAAGAAGCATTAATACAGCACTCAAAGCAGGCACAATGTCAGGCTGGAATATTGTGTCCAAAATGAGCAACATTCACCTAGTTTAGAAATTTGGGGCTGAACTCTTAATTGAGACAGACAATCATGGGCTTCTGTTTGGAATGCGCTACCAATTGCGTCAAAAGCCAGCAGCAAGCTCGTGAAGTGTAACTGTAGTTAACAGGTGTCCTACAAGATGCACATGTATGTAGAATGACTGGAACTTTACAGTTGCATTAGTTGCAATTGTGTCAAGGAATCATATGTTATTGTATTTTATATAATATGCCAGTTTAACGATCAATCAATATTTATAGAACTGTAAAATGGTTGTTTAAATAAGATTGGTTTTTAATCAACAATTTTCAAGATAGTCGCCGCGTGAGTGGTAAGATAAAGTGGATTCTACCCAAAATCCAAAACTAAGTGTAAGGATAGTTCGTAAAAAAACGATGCTTTTGTCCGGCGTATTTAGTTTTTTTCATGAATCCTATAGGACAATGTAATAAACTGAAAAAAAACTAACAACACTTACAAATGAGACAGAAGAAAAGTCTAAGTAAGATTTTTGTATAATTAATTGTATTTGAATTACGGACTTATTTCTTGAGATGTGTAACCTTCCTTCGTTATGGCGGAAGTTCGGAGAAGGTTACTGTGACGCCTGAGGAGCGGAGGTGCTTTTTAGGACGGTGTCTCGGGCGCCAGTTTCTGTTTTAGAGTGTAGAAACACCACTTTACTCTATTAGCAGGATAATAGAGGCTTCAGGTAGCTGCAGTGAAGACACGGTTAAGCCAGGGGTCTAATTAACCTATAAAGAAAACTCAGAATTTCGGATTAAAAACAGAATAAGCTTTATTCAAGATTTAATACAATACAATAAATTATGGATTACTGGTTAAATAAAGCACAAATATTTACAAGCAAAATTTAAAGCAGGCAGGCTAGGCAAAACTAAAAGCGGCAAACTACAATTAAAAAAACGAAAAAGGTAAGCAATTAATACGGTGGAAGGGAGAAAGTAAATCTACGGTTAAGCGGTTAAACGGAAAGCGTGCGCCAGGTAAAAACACTATATCCAAGCGGTTACCAGTATGGCTCGCAGGTTAATCTAATACGTCTTACTCTCTCTAGCAGCGGAGCTTCCTCTTGGTTCGGTGCGGACTTCTTCTCGGACTGGCGGTCTGGACTGGATCGGGCGCATTGCCAACTGATTTTTAATCGGCCGGATTGTTACTTTTATAGCCGGTTGATGACGCGTATCCCTACCTAATCTTGTGCTCTGAACGCAAAGCTGTCTTCAAGCGTCCTATACCTATGTTGGCTGGCACTGCACGCTTGCTGCAGTCCATGCATTTTCTTGCATAAGGAGTGATCGGATCAACACCGGGATTATTGCATTCGTCGCGGTATAATTTAAAAATGTATACACGGAAATGACGCGGTTTAGAAGGCTTAATTTGAAGTAAATTAATATTAGGTAAATTTTACCTGCCTGTTTTATACATTTATAATTATATTTTAATTAAAACTAGCAATATTTCGGAGCTAAAATTCACTTCGTTACAGATGTTATAAATGTCCATTTATTTGTTAAAAACGTCTCTCATGTTTTTGCTGAAACAATATTTTTCAACTTAAAATTTTTTATATAATGGTTTTAATGAAACAGCATAAACATAAATAAGAATGTAAATATTGCATATCTAAGCATACTATGGAATCAAATCTTCTTGTAGCTTATTTAAAATATAAAAAAAACAATTGCCTAACATTTTTAAGCGTCGTACCAGGGACCAAAAACTTACTATTTTCTTACCCTTGAAATAAAAATGTTAATTTTTGAAAACTTAAATAAAAGGAAAACTGTGGAGGTGCCTTTTGTTCAACTCCCAAGGATTACAGAATCTTTCAAACCACATTAGGCAAAATGTTACAAAAACGAGCCACCTTAAAAGATTCCGTTTAAGGCTTGTGATGGGTCTTTCCCGAAGCATATTCTACACAAAAGGGGACAAAAATGAATTATTTTTTGTTTCAAATGTCGTAAAGAAACTACATCCGTTTCAAGACGAGTATGTGAGTCGAGTTTAAAAAAATGTTTTTCTATTTTCAATTTTTTGCATTGAGGTTTTATAAATAACCGTTTTTACTTATTTTGGTAGAGTTTCATACTCTTTAAACGATGATAGTATAGAGCACCTATATAAGAAATTTTCTTAAAACTAAATAAATTATATTTCCGTTATAGAAAAGTTTCAAGATTTAATTTAGTTTATCTTTCATAAATTTGAGTTTTTTCTGTAAATAATTCGTTTTCTTAACAAATGTTTTATCTTTGGTTTTGGGTTTCCTTTTGCGTTAATTATTCTGAATTTTTGGCATTTCGACCATTTCGACCATCTTGTCACCGTCTTCTTTGAAGCAAACTGCTCAAATTCTGAAGAAGAACACGAAATGGTCGAAATATTAAGAATGCAAAATATTTAAAGTAGAAGAGAACCTGAAAGCTCTTCTTATATATCACGAAAAGCTTAGAATCAAATATGTTCGTTCTTTTTCGTCAAAATTTTATGTAAATAACGCACCAACATTAGTTATATTTGCATCATTTACAGATTTTACTTTAGAAAAAAATATTATATAAGTAAGTACATTTAGAACTCTTTAATTATTTGCTATAATTTTTAACATATTAATTATGGACGAGAAAAGTCACTTATATATCAAATTTTGTTATCTATCCACAACCGAAATAAAATTAAAGCACATTTATATATACGAGAAAAAAGACATTTACCGCCACCAAATTATAATATTTAGTAATAAAATAATTAGATAGATAATACCTGAGTGACACTAATTATTAAATAAATTTGGCAAGTGATTATGTTGCTTAAAATACAGAAAAGATCAGTTTCATGTAGTTGTAACCTGATCTAGAAAATTTTCAAGTTATCGATATCAATAGTGTCTGTTAACTGACAGCTTAACCAATCGTGTTAAATTGGTTCAATGAGCAGCAAGATTTTTTGTCAGGACGAGATAAGTTACCTAAAAGAGTCATTTACACGGCCTACGGTCTTTTCCAACGTGCCTAGCTTCTCATAGTAAGAAACAACCACAAGTCGGACGGGTTTGTTGCCCATCATTATTTACAACGTTTATTTAGAACACTAGTATTAACGGGTTTGCCAAGTTAGTTGTTAAATTTACAATACTGTTATAAACAATATAGCATTTAAATATTCGCACTTGCAGTTTCACTTAAATGATACTTGTCTTAAATAGCGCAAGCAGAAATATGTATCATTTGTTATGATCTTTATCGGTAAGATTAATATTCCCTTTAGCAACCACTCCCGTAACTCCGTTTTTGTAACGACATGCAGGAGATAAGAAACTATTTCAAATAATCAAGTTTAAAAGCTATTTCACTTGTCTTTAAATTGTAAACAGATCATTAAAACCGGCATATTACAGTTTCTGTAATTTGAATTGCAAATCGCTTTACTAACTGATGATTGAAACGATACGTCTACGATTCGTTGTAATATTTGTCATAAGTTAATATAACTCCAATTATTGCATTTATCAGCGAAGTAAAAATTGTTAATATTGGCCACAGAGCAAACAATTTTATACGATTTACTCATCAAATTCTGAATCACTTTGCAAATGTTCGTTCTTCCATCTGTCACGTTTCTTGTAAATTACAATAACTCAAGAACGAAAAATCTGATCGTTTTAAAATTTAAAGTGTGGGAATAATAGCTACAGAAAACACCCTATTGCTTTCTGAAAAAAATCGAGAGCTTAATCAAAAAGTCGAGGGCAGGGGGACTGACAATCTTCAAAATGAAACTACCACTGATGTAAGTTTCTATAAGTACAAAATTAATTCACAGTTTACTGAAGCGCGCACCTACAACCAATTTTGAATCATCGGGAGATGATGTAGCTCTATTCCGATTTAAACAATATGATTTGGAAAAATATCGTACATGCTTAAATGATTAGGTATTTTAATTTGATGAAATTACTTCAAAATACTGCTAAGAGAATTCACAACAACAATACATACAAAATTAAATAAACAATCGGCAAGAAGTATAATTTTTGTTATTAGGTAAGTAATATTTTGCTGTGATTAATTGGATAAGTCTAATAGATTGGACTACTAATGTATTAATAATTGCCCATATATTACAATAATTATTTTATACATTTATGGTTATATGTATTAGAAGAAATGGTAATTTAATAATTTACAATTCCTCATATTATCGTCCCTTCAATTAGTTTATCTTCTTGATTACAATTTTATACAAACTCGAGTTCTTGAAGGCCAATTTGAATGCGTGTGTGCAATAAGGTGCGTGTGCTATATATTAGCGTGATAAAACTTGATAAGGGATTCCCTTTAAAAAGCTTGTGTCATGCAGATATAATTAACATATAATATTAAATGATAAGGGTTTACAGTTCTATAACAACTCCAGCCAATTTGGATTATTCGTTGCTCTATTTACTGTTAGGTAAAAATAAATTGCATGTGTTTTGCATATTACAGAATATTCGTTGTTCTAAAAAGGACTAGCACTATTATAACAAAATAATTTTATTCGATGCTACAACTCCAAATGGTGCTGTCTAGGGAAAAACCTTTTAGATTCTTGCCTTATAAGAGAAAATATTTTCAAAACAAAACCTTCAAAACTCTTGTGTAGAAATTATTTCAACAGTTTACATTCGAAACATGTATGGGCTGCTATGTTGGTGTAATATTTAATGCTTATGGAAACAACATTAAATACTTCCTGTTGCAATTTCTTGTTTGCAATTTTATTTGTTTAATGAATATAATTATTACATTAATTATGTGGTTTACATGTAGACTTTTAATAATCTTATCTTTGATCTAGATTTTCAAGACAAGACTTTAAATAGTATTATCTTGTTTTAAGATAAGACATTTTGTCAAGTATTGTATTGTCTTGTCTAAAGGATATCACTAGGTACTGCAAATAATAATTACATGTTTATATGTAATACACAAGAGGTTGACTTGATTTTTATCTGATACATATTTTAAATGAATTTTAGGTTCCTTAATTCGAGAGCAATTAAAAGCCAAACTTAAGTTTATTTTTGGATAATACAGTAAGAAATTCCACGGTTCAAGTAATGCACTATATTGAACAGTTCTCAACAATTAGGTCATATCACGGTAAATGGTCCACATAGCTACAGATTGAGTTATTGTCTATGGACTGCTAAATATAAAAACATTAATGAAATTTCTGAAATGAAAAATAAAAATGTTACGAGGGGTAAAAGAAAAACACATATATCCCGTGTATTTATTTTTACATATCCTGAAGTTCTCTTTTCAACACAAAATGTATAAAACTTACATGTTTAATAAAAGAAATTAAAGATTAATCTATGAAAATTATAGCTAATATTGTGGAGTTTTTAATAGACTACCAATATTGAAAAAAAACATTTTTTTTATTGCTTAAAATAAATTTGTATGTTTGATCCAAAAATTAGTCCTATTTAATAAAATAAACACATAATTCTGATTATTCGGAAATAATTGTTTACCCCTGACATTGCCAATTTTTTAATGAAACATAAATAATGAAAATTTTCACTTTTAGAATTTGAAAAAATATAGAAAATGTAACTCTTTTCATTCCTTATTAAAGCAAGAATTAATTTGCAAGAAATCTCATTAAAATATATTTTTTAAATTTTTGGTATAAATTTTTTCCAAAACCAATTTTTTAAAGAATTCCAGTCACAGAAGCCCGATATCTTTGACTTGAAGAAAACGCTACATTCCTTGAAATATACCACAGACTCGTATCTCAAATATCTAATAGACTCTTTGCATCACTATTTCAAGTATTTCATTAAGAGTTTAATTGTGATGATTTTGTGATTTTTCCTCAGCTTTTAAGGTGTACATAATGTTCCAACTTTCTTATTTATAAAAGCGTTTCTCCTAGAGCAATAAACATATTTACTAGATTTACACTTTACTTTGAAGTACTTAAAAAGGTTAATTACAAATTGATAGTTCGTTAGATATTGAAAACGATAAAATAAGTCAAAACATTTTTCTCCTCCGGTTTCAAAAAATTTACTCGTACATTTGACGGAACTGCCATTTTAATGTATGATATTGAGTTACTGAATCAATACAGGTTGAGTGCGTCTGTCGTTGGGATATAACTCAAAACAATACTTAGACTGGTACATGCAGGTGCCAAGATAGCTGAAAATGACCATTACTATACTCGGGCCAAAAAGAGTAGTCAGTAGAGCCAGGGGCGTACGGATTTACGAAGTTCATAAATTCCATAATTCGAACAAATGAAAGCGGATTGTGTTAATTATGCATGAATATGAGTTACCATGTCTTAAATTTTAAATAATATGCTTACATCTGGCAACATTATCTCCACGAATTAGGTATAGCAACGCAGTTGAACAATGCACATCCTTTGCGTTGCAGCATATGTGACGCCACTGAATGCGCTATCTAAGCCCTCTCGACGACCTTTCCAATAGCCGAACAAATTATTGGGTATAAGGGCGGCACGTTCAAGCATTTACTGTATTTGGTTGACTATACCAATTAAACATAATGACCTAGTTGTGGTTTTCATCTCTGGTAGGCGGAGAAAACTGGATATATTTCTCTGAATTATATGGGATTATATGGTAAAACGAGCTGCCGCTTCTGTATTCCATAACAGCTAAATCCTTTGAAGAATTGCCGGTGAGTTTTTGCTCTACTGACTACTCTTTTTGGCCCGAGTATAGTAGGACCTACTATTAATTTTTAGGAGACTTTTTGGCATAATCAGATGTACTTTAAGAACCTCTTAGACTGAAAACCAAATGTAAACGTTGACTCTCCTCCAACTGAAAATTGGTGCTGGTTGATTTTGTATAATTAATAAAGTTTTATAAATCAATGTCTTTCTGTCTACCTGTTTTCTTTGAGATTTATTTAAAATAAAAAGTATTTCTCCATTTCAACAGATAGGAAAGATAGGCAAATGTCTATATCTTTGAGTTCCATTAAAAAAAAAGGCAAGTTTATATTGTATCTCGGAAATTAAAAAATTTATGTGTATAAATTACATAAATATATTAAATAATTTAATAAAAAGTACAAAAATGTATTACCATAAAGCCAAAATTATTAAAAATAATAACGCAAGAAACATATGGAATGTAAAAAATTAAATATAAAGGACGAGACGCAAAGACGTGCCATGATCAAATAACAACAAATAAAAAAGAAATATCCAATTTATTTTTTGGAATTAAACTATAAACAAACCGAAAAACGTCCCTAATATGCAGTCGGCTCAATTTTCGGTTTATTTGAGTCCTACAGATAAATAAGAATATAATAAAACAAGCAATTTGTAACAAGGCTCCTGGAGTTCATGATTTAAGTGCAGAAACTTTAAGAGAAATTGAAGAGAATATAATATATCAACACAATAAGCATTTCTTATAATTCTTCTTATGAAATTTTTCGGACAGCCACGTGTTCTTCTACTTTTATAGTTGCTTACTTGCTTAAGCTTTTATTCAAAAGTAAGGATAAAGCAGAGTTGTCCAATTGTCAGTATCGGTTATTACGAATATTAAAAGCAAAATTCAATTATTATATAAAAAAGCATAATAGACCATTCGGTTTTCAAAATTGAGAAATTATTACTTAGAAAAAAAAATTATCCGCTTCGTTTCTGACTGCATATTAGGTTGAGTAGAATAGTAGAAATACTCTTATTAGAATAAATAGTAAACTTTATATCATATCTTGTCAAGAAGATAATTTAACAGACCTTAGAACAAGAAACGTGTACCCTGTTGATTTATTTCCTTCTATAATTTAATTTCCGTTCCCTCGTAATTAAATTATATAGATATAATCTTTATTCATTTATATTTTATATACTAATTTATTTTATATTATATTTTTTGTATAAATGCCAAAACAAAATATATAGGACCGACGTTTTGCCTGTTTTTCATAAATTCTTTGAAATCATACCTACTACGCTGCATATTAGATGCAGATTGAAGTCATCAATTTATTTAAACCCATTCTACATAGTGGACATATCCGAATTAATTCAGTTGATAGTTGTTCAACTATCCAGGGCCGATGCCTTCTTTATTGTCGACAATATAAAAGTCGAAGAAGACCAAAAGGTTCACATTTTCAAATTAGTTTAAAATATAAAGAGAAATTCATTAAAGCGAGGTTCAATAATAATTTGAATTCTACATAAAATTCTTTTTGCAGTCTTATTTAAAAATTATATACTTATTGCAAAGTAACGTTTTATTTTTTGTTTTAAATTATGAAAATACTGGACAAATTTCAATAAAACTACATACACATAAGTAGCAATTGATGAAAAATATGACAGCTATGTTTATTTTCAATTGTTTCGCTGCTTCCACTGCATCCCTGAAGAAATTTTTATTGTATCATTTTTGTTTGGAACTTGTTCAGAATGTTACAAGAAAAAACAATTAAGGAATTTAATTCTTCTTTAGGAACTTATACCTTTTGCAGATCGAAACCACACCTTATTAAAAATATATTGAAAGTTAATTGAGATGAATGGAGGGTATATAGGATATTTACTGTAAATAGCATTTTGTTATTACTTTTCGTTAATTTTTGTTGTTGTGTGTTTCCGCATTATTATTTGAGAAAAATGTGTTAAATAATTTTTATTTCTTCCCTAGAACCTAACATTAAACTATGTAACATTAGATTTAGGATCGACCCCTAAAAAAAGAGGTTCTCAAATCGGCTTGCGCTTTATTGTCCATATATCTTAGCTTTGCATAACTTATAATTAAATGAATCAATAAAGTTTAAATCTTCAGTATATCGTTCTATTATTTATTACATTTATATTCATTATGTTCACGTTTTGGGTAGATTACCTACTCTGCCAGTAAGTACCATAAGATTTTAACATTAACTCATTTATAAAATATATTTATTACGATTAAGTTTCAATGTTGTATTCATCGAAAATTTGCGTCTTTATATTCTATCTCTTTTAGGAATTGATTTTCTTAAAGAAAATTTGATTGGTGTATTTTACCACAACCACAATGGGCACCTATGAGTTTTTCATAGCTTCTCTGTAATTAGCCATTGTGTCTTTTGATATCCTATTTGCAAGATTAAAATATCAGATGCTCTCAAAGTTTTACTTGAACTAATCATTGATTCTTGACTGTTTTTCGACTGTTGTTCAATGGGCGAATTGAGGCCATGTAATGAAAAATAATGCTCTCAAATATTTGAGTAGATTAACCTAACAGGCGAATTTATTAGATGGCACCTGCTAAACCATTTTAAAGAAACTTCTGCATTTTTTCCCTAAAAAATTCGATTACGATATTACCACTAGACTTCGTTTTACTAACGAATTTTTGTGAATTGTTTCTAAACAATTAAAACAATATTAATATTCTGGACTTTACTCATCATCACACCGACGCCGACGTGACGCGCGACGGTGGTTTTATCTTAGTGAGTATGCAAATTGTCATAATTATAAATTCATAGTTACAGATCATGTTTTTCTGATCGAATCTTGCACATGAAATTCCCTGACTGACGTCTACCAGATTTCAAAACTTAATGGAAAGAATTGATGCTACGCGACATGGTCTTTAATTATACAAAACATAAAATTATTAACGAAAACAAAGAGTAAACATTTTGCTTTAAATTCATAAATGTCTTTATATTCGCAAAAGTTGAGGTAACGATTAATAGAACCATGAGAAAGTATAAATTTCTATTATCCTGAATTGCTCTACGAATTATAAGGAAATAATTTCTAGAACAAAGTGAAATTGTGCATGAATTTGAAACAAATTCGTATTGACCAATAATTTTATTCATACGAATCATACTCAAGATTTAATTGTTAAGCCAAGGTGCGAATTGCCGAAGAACACGTCGAAATCCGTAAAAAGTGTTTACCATCGTGATACAAAACTTTATGCACGATTTTGATATTAGTATCTATTAAAAAAAATAAAAATAAATTTAGTTATTCAATTAAAAAATTATTGTTGTCAAAATCACATTTATAAAAAATAAACACAGAAAATCAATGAAAAATAAAGAAACAGCATGAGAGCAAATGAAAAACTTTATAGCAATAAAATGTAAAATTATCTTGTTATATTTTTTTTTATTTGGTATCATTTAATTTTGTAAGCAAACATCCTTAGAGTAATAAATCACCTACAGCTCTAGGGTGAAAAAGTATTAGTTTACGCCCGTCGTAAAGTATTAGTTTACGCCCATTTTCGCCTTGAAAATAATTCATAATTAAAATTGTTGGCTGATGGGGGTCCAATTTCTCCACCGTTGCCAGTGTTTATAATATTCTTCATGAATATAAACAAACACAACAACTTCAACCAACAAAAGTGTACCACCAACAAAGGGCAATTTTGGACAATATCGATGAAGGAACTAAAAGTGCTCTCAAGCGTATAATCCATTCTTTTTTTGAAAGAAATGAACCACCAACTATAAACAAAATTTTAGCAGCAGTGCATGGAGATAAATATGTACCTCATCTTAAATTGACTAGTTTGTGGATATTAATAAGAGAAATTAGCTTTCGGTGAGTAATCAGACTCTTTATTTCTTCGTGTTGTAATGTAATTGTGTTTGGCATTGTAGGTTCTCAAAATCATAAATTATAAGAAATCTAAATCATAGATTATAAGAAATCGTGCATAAAATTATTACCAAAGCGGCGCGGCGCTCCAGAGCACTATCTCAATTTCAATTGAATGAAGTTAAATAATCTTTTTCCTGTCCCTTAGTCTTACATTACATCACAAGAAAAAATACCTGATTGCATCACAACACTAGTTCAAACAAAAATTAAATAGTTTTATTTTTCATTTTCCATTTTCTGTTCCTCTAGTTTATCTTTTTCCGGGTTAAAGTGACTTAAATGCACATCACCCTAAATGTATTCTTAAATGCCCTTTATAATCCTTCTAACAAAAGTTGTAAAACTAGGTTTATTAGATTTAGTGTGAATTATTAATTTTGTTTAATTCGATTATAATAAACAAAATTTGCTATTAATATTAAGATTCATTGAGCACCTTGTAATAAATTTATTAATAATTATATTTCAACTAATAATTAAAATAAACTTCCTTAATCCAGAGCGAGGTAATTTTTTTATACAGTAACCTAAAAATAACTGATAAAATAAATACTGGCTATTTTTATTTTATTTTAATCCCAGATATCTCCAAAATTGCTATTTTTATAATTGTGGTACTCTGATAAAGCATGAGAGTTTTATATAAAATTATTTTTAATAATAGTTATTTATGCACCACTGGTCGCAAATGCACTTTTTTTGGTCGAGGGCCGAGGTTTGCAATAACAGTCTCTGCCAGTTTTTTATACTTTTTTTTAAACGGATCTCGGGCACCAGTTCTTTATTTCTCTCGGCGCTTTTCAAGAAAGGCTAGGGTAGTCTGCAGTGAAGAAGACGGTCGCATCCAGGGGGTCTGGTGGTTGATTGCCGGTTTTTTTAGCGGGCTGGACAATTTATTGTACGGGTCTAATTAGTTTTACACACCATAAATGATAATTCGGAGATTTTAGAATAATATACAAAATCGTTGTTCAGTATGATAGAGAAAATAAAAATAATATATATTAAATTAATCGGTTCAGTATAAAATTTTGTTTTTTTTTTAATATAACGCTAGCTGGCAAACAAGCGGAGTTAATACGTGTAAAACCGCGCGTGTTTCGGAGCGAACTTTTATACTAAGGCGGTTGCTGATGGCAAAACGCGGCGGTAAGTTAGAATAAGAAATTCTGGATTTTGTCTCCCCTTCCGGAAAACAAAGATATCTGTTTACTGTTTTGCAGGAATGTTGTGACAAATACTACGAAGTACTATCGCCTCGAAGCAGACCTCTGTTATATTGGTGGTTACGTCCCTTATTCACAGTGTGACAAGTACGGTTGCGTCCCAGTGAGGCGCTATCTTCCGGACGAGAGGCTTCACTGTCAACCGAAGTCAAATACTCAACTCAAATTCTATCTCCCGGGCGAGAGTCCTAGAATTTCACCGGCGTATAATACAAAATCCGAATTCTACTAGCTTTGCTTCGATTAGATATTCATGTTCTGCGGTAATCAAATAAATGCTCAATGTGCTTGATATCTTAGCTTAAACGGACGGACGGCGAGGAACAAATTTCGTAGTCTTACCAATGTGTAATTTCGGTATGAATTCAGAGTACAGCGGCGGTGTAGTAAAGCGGACTGGTACTGATTATATCGACGACCAGACGAGAAGATTTGACTCAATATCTAAGAAAAGCAAAGGCCAAAAATTTTTATAACAATCTATTCTCAGCACCTGGCGAATCTGCTATTTGTTACAGTTTGGATATAAAAAGTAAGTTTCATTTCCAAATCGTTTCAATATAAAATGAAAATTATTTTTTTTCTTATAAAATTATTTAGAAATTTCCGCAAAACCCCATATTATTATGTCAAATAAAGAAATAGCCCTTACAAAAAAAACAAAAGAAGAAATAACATCATTTATATTGAAATAGTTATTTATGCAACAAGTGCGTAAGATGAGATTTTTTATGAATGGGAAGGTGAATGCGACAATCTCACTTTTCGCACGAATTGCATACAATATTTTTTCTACCTACTGAGATGGACCTAAATTTTCTAATAATAATGTAAAACGTAAAAACTTACCTATTACGTCATAACTTCATATGCCATTTAATACCATCATTATTGTTAAAGAATACTGATAATTAGGTACGTACCTATATTTTATAATAATATACCGTGACATTAAATAAATGGACTACATAAAATGAAATAACCACATTTAACGTTTTTAAAATAAGATATGATTATTATAGGTGCTCTAATAGCTATGCAATTGTTTAGTATGTTACTTTACGCACTAGAGCGTAAAGTAAAAACGCTTTACGCACTAGTGCGTAAAGTTTAACTTTCCGCACTCTACAGCGTGTGGATAATTAGTACCTACTCTACGATCCGTAGTAGAAAAAATATGTTTCATTTATTAAAGTGAACCTATACAAAAAAAAAAAATTTCACAAATCAACTGTTATACAGTAATTAAATAACTTTTTATTAGTTTCCCAAAAGCTGTATTTAATTTATGCAGTAACCGCCTCAATTATTCTAGCAACAATCTGAATTTATCCAGGCAAAAGTGTTTAAAAAAAATGACAGATATGCCTATTCTAAAAACTATTGCAGCTTACTACACCCATTTGTTTTGCTGTTTTTATAAAATTTAGAATCATGGTGAAAACGATAATAAATATCTTGGCGAGGTATCTAATAGTTATTTATGTATCAAGGCATTAAAGTTAATCTTTTTATCATGAATGTGGAGTTTAGTTGCCGAGGCCCGTAGGGCCGAGGCAAATAAACCACATGAGTGATAAAAAGGAACTTTAATGCCGAGGTGCATATTACATTTTTTTTTAAATCCAAAAACTATGAAATTAAGATTAATTAACTCCATTTTTTAAATAATTTTCAGTGACATTAAGAAATGTCATAATTATTTAAAATTTTAAGGAAATGTCATAATTATTTTTAAATGTCAAGTCGGAATAATTTTTTATTAGAAAACCATTATTTTTAGCAATTATAATAGTGATAATACAATTCTGAATTTAAAAAATTGTATTTATTTACTTTTTGTTACAACACAATTATTATCACAATCAATAAAAAATTAATGTTTACGTTTATCTATCACCTCGGCCAACTACAAAAATTATACAATAATAGATTACTTTAATGACTATTTCTATCACTTTAATGACGATTTTGAGGTACTTTAATGCCGATTTAAAAAAAAATATTTTTTCCTTTTTGTTTTATTTTATTTTCTACTTAAAGTCCATATATATATAAGCAATAAACTGGTATGAAGCGATTGATAAATAAATATTGTTGATACGCATGAACTGACAATATCATGATCATTAATTAAGTGTTAGTCGTTACCATAATTAGATAAGTAATTATTATGCACGCCAATTTACCGTTATATGCAGTATGATTATTATTTTACGCTATTAATTATTGCTAGAGTGATTAATGTAACCAGGCGCGGTAATATTCTAATAGTGAATTTATGGACGTTACTAATTGTGGGGTTAAATTTCCCAAAATTAAAACGCCGCCCCCATAATTTATACAAAAATATATCCTAATTGGCCATCATTGAAAAGTTTTCTAATGTCACTTCATTTCATGGTGCTAGAAAAATCGAGGCATTTAAAAGTAGGGATTAATTCGAGAAAAGTTATAAACAACGTGTTCTCAGAGATATCTGGACCATCAAGGTGTAATATTGTAGACAGAATATAAAACTTTATTATTAAATTTAGACGTCCAATTCCATTGACAAGTTTCAATGGGAAAAAACACGGTATCAGATTTTCCTAAACTTTTTAATAGGTAATATGTTTGTTTTCGAGTGGGAGTCCTCTGTTAAGGTGCAAGTCTGGGGAGACATTCATTAATCTGTTGTGACAGCCCAGTGTTAACTACACGCTACGTCGGTAATTACTGATGACGGACTGCGACATGACATGGGCTTTGAACATTTCATCTCGTATACCTTTGGATGAAATTAATATACCATCTAATTGTTTGATTCCTAATAACAATATTTTTTTAAGTATCTCTCACTTAATTATATTAAATAAAAGAGCACGGACCTATTCAAAATTTGAATGGCATTCAAAAAAATTATCACTATTATTATTTTTCACATTTTATTTCCACATATGATTAATAAAACGAGATTAATATTTATACAGCTGGTCATTCTAGCATTTTAAGTGTATTTATAATTCTATTTTTAATTAAATAGGGAAATCTCCTTGCATTAATTCCTTTGCTATTATTAAGGTTCATTATGTACAATATTATGCTGTTATGCCTGGAACGTATAAGGTCTGTGAATTATTTCCCGTGTATAATATAATAGAATATTAAAGCTACTGGTACAGTAGATAAAAGCTGGAAAAATATGCGAATATGAATATGTTGAGCTGTCATGCTGGAGAATTGATCACTTAGTCCCTACTGTACAAAGTTGTGCTAAACGAAAATGAACAACGATAAAAGTAGAAATATGCAGCATGAAACAATTCAACATTTCAGGCTGAATCATAGATCTTAGATTTATTTTTAGTGTCACACGACAGTTTCAGTTAAATATAATTTTTGCTAAACTTCACTCACGATTGAATTATTGAAAAGAAAAAGAATATATGATTTGGAATAGGTACTTTTATTATGTAAAAACAAAACAACAAATAAACTTAACTTGGACTAAAATAACAATTAGATTAAAAAACAGATAGTAATTTAGTGGAAATGACGTGATGGAATGTTTAGTCTTCTGGTTTTCTATTTCTTTCACTTCTTGTTGTTTTGCATTATTTGCTGTCGATTTATTATTAATGTATTTAAAATACTTAAGGTTTTTTCCTAATTTTTCTTTTCTCTCTAAACGGAATAGTTCATTGGAGTTTCTGCGGTATTATACGAACTTCATAATTTATTTTTCTAACTCATCTGTTTGCCTCTGATTGTTTGTAACACAATTTTTTGGGCCTTTCAATGAACGCATGTTTTTTACAATAACCTCTTAAAATGGTTGCCAGTACGGGCCAAGAAAGTACCCACCCCTATCGTGGATGGAACATCCCCTTTATGGTGAAAAACCACCCCAAAATCGACATGACGATGGTTTTTTTCATTTATCTCGTAAACCGTTGTTCCAGCGAAAAAATATCAATAGAGCAAAAATATTTCCCATACAATTTTATACAAGAAATGTTATACTATAATACAGCTAAGCCTCATAATTTTCTTGCAATTGAAGCTCAAAGTTAAGTGATTTTATCGTCAAACGAAAAAATCGGTATTCTGCGCTTTTTATTGTTAATATTTCTTAAACCAACATTTCTGCGTAAAAAATTATTAAGAAGGAAATTGTAGAGCTGAATTTTCTCCACAAAATACATGTTCTGCGATTTTTTCCTCAAAGAGTTTATGTGACTTTGTTGACAAGGTGAAGGTATCCTGTAATGTGAGTTCGTTTCCAGACCATCCGTAAGGTAAAGCCCCCGGCGCGTTTTTTGTATGGTTTCCCCTGTAGGCCTATTCCACTATATGCTTATTTATTTTTCTTCGTTTTCGAAATGAAATAATTCTTCTTCGAAAGCGGAATTAAGACAACCTTACCCGTTGCAATTCACACATCAAGGAGCAGCGTAGTCAAATATTAACACAACTGCTTCTTTTCCACAGCTCATTTTGCAGCTACAGGTTATTAATTTTAAAATCGAAGGAAGGTGTCGGTTCTTCAGTTGTGTATAGAGGAGACATAATATTTTTGTTTTCGATATTTCTGCCTTTCCATACCTGGATCTGATGATAAACATGGTAACTGTGCTCCTTTGCAGTTTGCAGTTGCATATGTTGGAGGTAGCCTTGAAAGAATTACAGCATTGTTAGCCTGACTTACTTGTTTATTAAATGAAGCAAATCTTTCTTTATTCAAAGAAGTTTCCTTCCGAGGTGCCTTATACAGCGCCAGGATCATCCTTTCTTCAGCACTTGCGATGTGTTCTTTAGTTGACAATTCACTATTAAACGTAGTGACAACATCGTCTAAGTATCTCCTTTTCTTTAACAAGTTTACCGTCTACATCTTGCACTTTCCAAAGAACTTTTTTACCCAATTCTATATTCAATTCTCTCTACTCTTCGCGCATGCCTTTAGTGGATGCGACACAACATCAGCATTCTTTGGAAAGGGCAAGATGCAGACGGCAGAGTATAGAGTATAGACATCAAAGAACTGCTATTGAGAATCTGATCTGAAATATGTAGTAATGTTCCATTCCAGGTCTACAAAATTATTTGATCCCAATTTGATAATTTTAGCTAAATCAGAATTAATCAAGTCGGTCTATCTTCATCTTAAAGGATTCAAATGCACCTTCCTATCTCTGAAAGGGAGAAAAGTATTATCATCAGCGAAACTGTACAAGGTCAGAAGTTGTATGAAGCAGGGCAATAGAGTTGGTGGTAAGACAGATTCTTGTGGAACACCCTACTTAGTATAGAAGGTTTCTGATGATAGACGCATCTGAGCTGAAAAGCCATATGGTATTTTATTGAATAGACCTTTATTCGCAAAAGGATAAACCTTATTAAATTTATTGATGACGTCGCTATTGAAAAGTCTACTTTTGCTCCTTGTAAAATTTCGTCCAATTACTTTGGTCATAGACCAGAAGTTGTGACTTCTATTTGAGGCTACTTGGTATATTTTTTAAATTTCCGGTTAAACAGGAAGTAGATGCACGACTCAGATATGTATTCATAATAATAACGAACTAAATCGACCTATTTTCTTTTACTGCTACAGGACTAAATTTTATTTTTTTTTTGTCAAACCCAACAATGAAGGCAGCAAAATCCAGTGATTGACATACCCAAGATTATCCAAGCAGAAGAAATTTTGCATTCTTCAATATTTTAACCTGTTGTGAATTTTTTTAATATTGTTACCATGCCAACCCAAAAGTAATAATTTAAAAATGAAGTCAAAATAGAAAGCGTAATTTACTACGTACGGTAGGACAATGTAAATTACGTTTTCTGGTACCTATTAACTTGACTGACAAACCTTGTCTCAAAATGACTATTGACCCACCTTAAGTATAATGAGCAATATTAGACCCCCGAAGATGAGGGCCATTGGGTTGTTCGCATTTTCTAAGTGAATAAGAATTGTTTGCATTTGACAAAATTTCTTTAATATCATATAACGTTTTTAATTTGTGATACAGATTTTGAAGCAATAGAAAATCAATCCATAAAATTACGTTGTAATACAAAATACACATTTTAATCACTATGCGAAAGAAATGCTTTTTGAGTTTTCAAAATATCATTATCTGCAAAATTTATGACAATGTCGATATCGTCAGCAATATTAGTGGTAATTTCATTGACGGTCTATTTGCATACTGAATGATATTTTTATTAAACATCATAGGTGTATTGTATTAATTGTATCTATAGTTTATAACCTAAAATATCTATCCGTCGCTCTATTATTTGTCGTGAGAATTTACCTAAGAACTTTGATGACATTTGATAAACATGTAGATCTGCTAAATTCAAAGGTATGCAAAAATTATTAAATTTAAAATGTATGCAAACCGATAATAATAATACGTCTCATTTCTCATTGGCAAAAATATTTTGCCCAAGCATTTTTTTACAAAGTAAGCAATTTCAGCAATATTCATTAATAATTATTAATAAATTGGCATGCGAGTAACATACTTCTTATAGGAAAATGCGTTTTAATATTTTTAATCGAAGGTAATATGTAATTTATTTATATCAGATAACCATGCAAAATAGATCATTTATTATGTAATAAAAAAAACATTATTTGACCTTTTCAGTAAAATAGATACATGTATTTTTTATCTGTGGGTAAGAAGAAATATGGCTTAATACATAAACATTTTATGTATATTATGTTTTACCACACAAATAATCAACGAGGAATAATCAGTGACGTCCATTGCGTGTCAGGTTATTTGTTTAAAACGCATTAAAAAGTGTATATGGCAAGGCCACTTTATCAAAGTCTTGGTGAGGGTGACTTTATCCAGGAGAGAATTTTCATATGGAAACAATTTCTTATATTATTTAAATATAATTTTAATAAACAAGTAAGGTTTATCAAGGCGCCTAAGTTAATTCGAATATTCCACAATTTTTGTGGTTTTACTGGTATATTACTCGGTGGTATAAGAAAGTAACTATTATATATTTCCCATCTTACTGAATTGAAAAAAATGTTTTTCTTAAAATCTGTCTGTAAAAAGACAAAATAATTTTAGGAAATCCTATAAGTTACAGTTTTATTGAAATTTTATTAATTTTTAAAATATCTTAAAATCTTAAAATATCAGGGACGTAAATTAGAAAAGGTAGGGGCATGTTTTGTCTGTTTTGTTATGTGCGCAATTTTTGTCATGTTGTTCTATTACACCCTGTATTTAAAGCATGTCAGGCTATTATATACTATGGAAATTGAGTAAATGAGTTATATAAAGAGACACAAGGTTTCGAGAATTAAACACTGTATTATTTGCCCATAGTTTCAGGATTATACAGGAAGGCAATTTGGCTTTATAGTCCACTCCAATTGAACCTGCTTGGTTGCGCCGTTCATTATTTTTTATTTAATTAGCTAATACTAGCAGAGGTAATTTATGTTCATTATTACACATATATTATTCAGTGCCAATTTTCATTATTTTCTTCGCCTTTATTTTAAAAAATCTGCGTATACAAAATTATAATTAAAGTCAGATTACTATGACCTGCGTTTCACCCTCTAAATTATATATTTTTACCCTTTACAATACGAAGTGTTGGAAAGTGTGTATTTACCAACTAAATATTATGAAAGAGGTAATCTGATGCAATTGTTTCGTGCAGTTAATCTGCACCGTCCAGTGCTTGACCAGCTGCCAGCTTAATGCAATATAAAGGCAACACATTCAGTCAAAAGGGGTAAAACAAATTATATACACATTTACTCGAGTAATATTAAAATATAGCAGTGATCTTAAATTACTTTTATGTTGATACGCGTAATAAGTTCTACACAACTTAATTAATTGTAATGTACAGATTTTATAAAAGTGGACTAACTAATTATGTTGTCAAGTTGTATTTAAAGAGTAATAGCTAATAAATTGTAGAAGAAATAAGGTACCTATTCTATTATAATTGTCCGCTTTCAATTCTGCTTTTTAAAAACAAATTTAAGCAGCAATTCTAAAATAATTTACGAGACACATGTTCACCAATGTTCACAGGTGAAATTTTGGTCAGTCATATAATGGAGCAAAATGGATTTAAGGCTGTTACAACTGAAACGATTTCAATAAGTTTTGTTGAAATTGAAGTTTGAAAAAGATATTAAAAAAATTACCATTACCAAATCTTTAAACTTATTTGTAAAATATTTGCAGAATAGATTTTTTTCCAGTCAAAGGAATATAATTTTTACTGATTTTTAATTTACAGAATTTCAAAAACGTTGTAATTTTATCATCAGTAGCTGCAAAGTCTCTGTCTCTGACACTAGTTAAATTATTTTATTTAAGAGTAATTTTTACTTTGGTTCCATTTCACCTATCCTACGGAATAATTTCCTGAAATAGTGTGACAAATATTAAAATCTTAAAAAGTGGATATCGAAAATCACATTGCACAAGAACCCCAGGGTACCCTATCAATGAATTACATAAAGATTACGATTTCCTTAATAATCGCTACTTCATAAAATTACAATTACCTATAAGTGAAGTTACTGTACTACTTGTTATTAATTCGAACTGATATGGCTCTTGTGAGTTATATTTTTATTTATATCTAGAACAGATGTCTGTATTTTAAAGAATAGATATTGTTATAATTGTTGTTATCATTGTTATTATTATTATATTATTTTCATTATACGATTTGACAAAAATAAATTATTATTATTATATATTTTTTTTTGCTTACTTGCTAATTTTATAATCGATTCAACTACGTTGAAACAAATATTTTCGTATGTAGTTTTTTTTCTAAAAACATTCAACTAATAAAAGCGTCTGTCTTTGAGAATAAGATTGTACTGCATATTTTAAATAAATTCAAATATTAATTTTTGAAAATGATCATTTTATGCATGACTATGAAGAAAAATTTGAACTTTGCCTAATACAACTAAATATCTTTTCTGTTAATTAGAGAAGATTATAATAATATATATTATTATAGAAAAACTGGTAAAAATCTAATGATTACATGATTTGATAAAATCTCAGATAGTTGACTATCTAATTTCTAGGCAACAAATCGTTAAAGAGTGCCATGGACTCAAAATTAACCTGGCCATTTAACCAAATATAGTTTGAGTCAAATAAATATATATTTTTAATTCTTCCAGAGTGATAGGCGCCTGGAGAGAATAGTGTGCCCTCGTTGATATTTTTACGTTTCTAAATTGGTTCTAATTTGTGTTAGGTTAGGCTAAATTTGGAAAAGAATTGAATAGTAGAATTGATAATTAATAAATCTTGTAATTGGCTAATAGATAAAATTCAATGCCAATTATTATTTAAATTTTACAGTGGTTTAAAACCAGTAACCACTAAAAACTATTAGCGAATAAATCCCTAAATCATAAATTTTTTTGGGGATCATTTTTTTTACCTGAGGCAATTAAAAAGAAATTTTAAGCAGATTTTGAAGTTAATTAATACTCTTCGCATGTATTCACATGTTTTTTTACAATTATCTTTCTTTGCTTGATATGCATCCTGACGAGCTAATAAAGGCGAAAGAACATGTACATCTTCTTGAGGACATCGTTTTTAATTGGTGACCATACTGAATGAATGTTGTGGTTTTGTGGTTAAAAAAAATTTTTTTTATAATTTATTTTTAGATGTTGTGAATTTTGTAATTTTTAATCCAATTTTTATCATGCATTAAAGAAGGTCCAATAAACTTAATAATTGTATGTTTAGAGATGAAACATCAATGTGAGTATATGAAATTGGATATGTTTTTTGTTATTATGCTTGTATAAAACCTAAATATTTATTTACATGTATTCACAAATGTGTACCAGTTGGTTATGTTTTAAAAAAGTTATTATTTTGATCAACCTTTTTTTCCAATACTTTTCCGTTAACGTATGTATACCATTATTGTATACTTTCCCTAAATCCTCAATTACAAATATTTGAAATACGTATCTTATAGATTAGTCGAGTCAATGATGATTTTGACGTCGGATCCTCAGGAACAGGTCAGAGTTAGATTATTCTTTTTTTAAACTTTTTCTTATACATTATTTGAAATCAGAAACATTCTGACTCAATTATTTATATTGTTTAAAACATTAAAATGAATTTATAAGGATAATAATTTTTTTTTTTTCAATATTTAATAAAAAGTGATTTTTTTAGTATTTAATATAATAGAACATTTGAATAAAATACAACAAAAATTTAATTGAAAAATGTTAATTTTTAATTAGGTATTTATAAATTTTTGTAAACAATTTGACATTTTAATACAACGAATATGATATAATAATATGTATACATTTTCAGCCAAAAATATATACTATAATACTCGCTATAATAACTATAGAAATTGGCCTTTTATTGTGCATGTAATGATATTTTAGGTAGTATGTTAACAGTATTCTAACCGGTCCAATCTTGACTTTGACTACAACCACTAACCAGTATTTCCATACTGTTTGGAGTGAACGATTGTGTTGCTAGTGTCTTAAATTTGTTGAATACGGTGTTTTTATTGCTGCAAATTTGTAATATTTGTGAAATTATATATAAACAATTAGATTATTATTAAAAAATTATTATTTTTGTCAAGAAATGAAATAAACGATGGAAAAGGTAATATACCTATGTGATTTCTCATTATTGCGTTTTAAAAATTATTGTATTGATTAAGTTTTTAAGTCGGTTTAATAACTAGAAACAAGAAAAATATCATGATAGTTAATAAATATTCATATAAGTTGTTAAATCATTTTTATCAATAATTTTAAACGCGGCACTTATATTATGCTTGCGTCGCGTATAGGGTAACAAATATTTCTCATTTCACAAATAAATATTCAATCTCTATTGAACTTTTTATGCTAATTCGAGACCCATTGATTTAACGTTTCTAAAAAGTTTTTGAGACAAATCAAACGGTCAAGGCTAATTTGGATATCTCTTACTGTTTTCGAGATATAAGCTAAAATTTGTATTTTTGTCGTTTTGTGAGGGTACCGTAACTTTTTATTTATGAATATTTTTCCTTTAAACTTTAAAAACTTTCTTAGAGCGCTTTTTTACGTAGATTGGGAATTTGAAAACTAAAATTTTCTGACTCTTACAGATTCTCCGCTACGATCCACACTTAATTTTTTTTTAAATGAAAACCATAATTGGCTGTGGCATAAAAAAATTACATATGTTTCATGCTTTTCAAAAATATAACATAAAGTCCTAATAGTGCTTTAAGAAAGTTTTTAATGTTAGGAAATATTCATAAATAAGGAAGTTACGGTACCTCTCAAAATGACAAAAATACAAATTTTGGCTTATATTTCGAACACAGTAAGATATATCGAAATGAGCCTTTGTCTGTTATTATTAATCGTTTTTTAGTTATTAATACATATTTAAAAATCACATTGTTAAATAATTTATTAATTTTTGTGGGTAGGTCATTAACAAACGTTATTATTTGACAGTTCTTTTTTTTCTACCAAATTTTTGGATTCCTTCATTTTTTCTGTTTAAGATCAAATTTTACTCTGAAATAACTAAGTTATTAAATGTTTTCTGTTTGATATGTACATATATAATTATCTATTATTAATTTGGTTTTGTTAGGTAATTTAGGATGTATTGATGAACCGATTTTGAAAGTATCAGGTCTTTCTACATACCGGGTGTAAATGAAATTAGGCTCACCCCTATAACTTTTTTTTTAGATATCATTTTGAAATTTTGGCAGTTGCAGTAACAAGTAAATTTGAATTAATGCACGTTAATAAAATGATTCTAGCACTTCCGGTTTCACCGAAAATGACCGTAACATCTATTTTTTAAATGGAACACCCTGTATATTTTTACATTTTTGGATTCAGGGATTCATTCTCCATACGATGGTATCAACTTCGAGGAAGAAACATAACCTCAAATATTTTTTAGGATAATTTAAGTTGGCATCGAGGGAGCCATGACTGCTGAAAAACTTTTCTTTCTCAGTCATGGAGTATTGGAAAAATAAAATCAGGATATTAAGTGAGCTAACTTTGCTTTTATAGCCATTTGAACATCTCGGAAATGGTTTTTTCCTCGATTTTTTCGATATAACTATTTTTATTAATGACATCATTATACCTCATTATGCTATTTTAATTGAGATTTTCTTTACCTATATTTCGATACCAAACACTTCACCATTAGTTCAAAAATAACTTACAAAAGATACTTTATGACCTTAGTTCAAATTTATTTTAGTAAGCTCTGACCAAGTTAAACATTTGATATGAAATTAATCGGGAATGCCTTGAAAAAAAAACAAATTTATTAAACTAAAATAAATTTGACCCAAGGTAAAGTATCTTTTGTAAGTTATTTATGAACTAATAGTGAACTGTGAAGTGTTTGTTATCGAAATGTAGGTAAAGAAAATCTCTATAAAATAACATAATGAGATATGTTCCATTTAAAAAAAATTCTTACATTGAAAAAACCATTTCCGAGATGTTTAAATGGCTATAAAATCAAAGTTAGCTCACTCAAGAAAAGTTTTTCAGCAGTCATGGCTCATGGCTCCCTAGATGCCAACTTAAATTATCCTAAAAGAATGTTTGAGGTTATGTTTCTTCCTCGAAGTTGATACCATCGTATGCAGAATAAATCCCTGAACACAAAACTGTAAAAATATACAGGGTGTTCCATTTAAAAAACAGATGTTACGGTCATTTCCGGTGAAACCGGAAGTGCTAGAATCATTTTATTATTAACATGCATTAATTCAAATTTAAGTACTTGTTATTGCAACTACCAAAATTCCAAAAAATGATATCTGAAAAAACAAAAAAGTTATAGGGGTGAGCCTAATTTCATTTACACCCAGTATATGCATTTCAAAGATTTTTTTAGTTACAATTTTATTATGTATATTACACAACCAGCAACAAAACACTGTAGTTTTGAATATTTTTGTAAATTATTTCTGAAATTAATAAACAAAATATAAATACCAATGTTCAAATATATTATAATCGAATTCATTACAAATCCATTTGTTCCAAATTTTCTTCTTCCGAACTGAAATATTTAATCTTGTTTGGTAAAATTTTATGTAACAAGAGAATTCTTGTTACATAAAATTTTACCTTTAATTTTTCCTTTAATTTTTGAAAACTATTCGTAAAATTTCGAAGATAATGTTTTTTTATAATTATTCGTACAATAATGATAATTTCCAAAAAAAAATTTTGAAAATCTTTTTTTTTGAAAATTAGTAATCAGTGATCCCCAAACACCCTTACAATTTTTATTTCGTCGAAAATACAAGTTCATCTATGAAATTTATGAATTATTTTAAGTAATATGGTATAAGAAATATTTTTAAAAAAGTTTCTGTATAATCGGTACTGTTCCTGAGAATTCCAAAGTTCGGCGATTTGTAAGCTTAATTGACTCGACTAGATGGCTAAGAATTTACGAAAATCAATCTACATTTTATAATTTAAACAAAAGCAATTTACTTTTATTAATCTGACACAGCAAATATAAACGATATAGGTACATATACGTTTAACGGAAGAGGAATGAGAATATTAAATTTCACTGATAGCGTAAATGTGAAGTGCATGTATTTGCAAAGTTGCAAATGACAGGAGTCGTACGGATAAGCTAAGCGGAAATAGTCGCAAAAGTGTCAGACCAGACTAGTCTGGCTCTTTCTTCAGAAACTTGATAACATCTTGCCTTTGTAACAACTGAATTAAAATATGTACGTTTAATTTAAACGTAATTTGAAAAGTTTAACATACAATAACAAGTGTCGGCATAAAAGTTAGTTAATACTTAGTTCATTGGATATTAAAAAAGAAATCCTACAGAATTAATAATATTTCTAAATTCACAAGTGGTGGTTAGAATTCCAATTTTTTTCAGTTATGGTCGAATTTAGTTTATTTTCAATTTCAACACGTAACTTCAGGTTTTCGTTTTCAGGTGGTTTCTTTGAATTTTTAAGAGGAAATTGAAGTGAACCAATGACCAATCTGTTAAAATGAGTTATGTCCATATTTCATTTTTTTTACAAAGAATTTTTTTTCTGAAAATTACGAACTGTACCGATGACAACAAGAATACGAGGGGAACCATAGTCTCCCCTTTGAGATTGAATCATAAATATTCAGAATGTGAGAATCAATTCATTCTACCAAGACTATTTCATACCCTAGAAAGTCAAAGCCATTATTTCATCATTTTTGTTCTGTGGTGTGTTTATTATTATTAACTTAAACACCGGACTAAGAAGAATATATTCTTTTTATTTTGTTGGTTTGAGGCAAAATAATTAAAACAACAAACTGTTTTATTTTAAAAAGTCGACGTTTCGAAATTTGTTTATTTCATTTTTCTAGTTATATGTCACAGGAGCGTGCTAACCCAAGCATACGAGTGGGGCCCCTTATCAGGGCAGCATTATATCCAAAATCCAAGTTTCATCCAATATGTAAACCAAGGTAAATGGTTAAAAACGATGAAAAATATCAGTAAACAATAAATAGATTAGTATTAGGAACGTATAACAATTGGTTGGGTAACTTTAAAAGCACATTAAGTGCAAAATTTAAAGAATTTTTCGTAAATATGAAATTCCCCTATACATTAGATATAACTGATAAATAAATTAATATCGGCAATGCGCTAAGAGTGAACATAATTCATAATTATTCATTCAACATAATGCATTATGCAACTATATGTATATCATTTCATTTCACTTCGCGTACGATTGCACTGCTGGTCTCTTATGCGTTCCTATTACTAGTAATTCTAACTGTTAGTGTTTACTACCGCTTTTTCTTCTTCTCTAACATGTATGGATATGTATATATTTACTAATCGAGCCTGCATGATCTAAACGACGGGGCAAACATAATATAATTTTTACCTTATTAAGAACAATACAATTTTGCAATTTGTTCTGGGGATATGGTATGGTTGTTTTGATTTTTGATATTACCGTTGCTTAAGATCATCTGTTTCTTTTAGTTAGTACTTTATATTATGCTTATAAGCCAGGGTAACACGGATTACAAATTGTCAGGTCTCTACGAATTAGATACCACGTCTCGATTCTCGATTTATCATAAGCTGAGTTTCTACAAATCCGACATTCTTAATTCCGAAGACACTACCTCTCTAATTCAAAAGACCGAGCACACAGATTTTCTTGAAATTTAGTATTGTTCTACATTCTTCACGATTTGACAACCTTAAAATACGGTTTTTTGTTAAATTAAAAATATCAACCAAAGTCTTGTTTGGATATAAGCAATGTGAATATTATTCGAATGATGCTGATGAAAGAAGGCAAGTTATTTTCTCATTTATAAAAATTTATGAATTTTGACAAACTCATTTGTCGGGTCTATTTGCGTTCGATAAAGGTAATTGACTCGTTGAACTCGATAGTCATATGATCATCAATCTGCATCTCGACTTGTCTCGAATCTGATGAAAACGAACTCAGTTATTGTTTTATAAGCCTATGGTCATCGTCACATAAGAGCTCACGTCACCGTGTCGCAGTCTCTGTCCGTCGCGTCGGAGGATGTTCAGATCAACATAAACCCCATTTATATAACACCAGATACAGCAGGAGTGGACACTAGATCATATACACTTAGGAAAGAAATTTTTTTTTAACTGATCGAGGTTGCCCATCACTATTAGGTGGTATTGAGTTTGCTTGTTTGCTTGTTTGTTTGTCAATAAGCAGAGTAAGCATCAGCCTAGGGCATTGCGATTGCGATTGGGGGAACCTTACAATTGGTAAAAATAACTTTTATCGTTTAGGTTCCTGCCATCTAAATCAGAGCGATCTGACCGGAAATTAACCAACATTATCTCGGCATTGCGACTTTTATAATTCTTTCACTCAACGCTCAAGTGTCAACACTTTTGATTCATTTCAATATTTCATAATTTATCAATATGGACCATGGGCGTAATCGGAGAAAAAGTCTGGCGCGCGATTCGCATGAAATGTTCATTTCTCATTCATTCTCACCTTCCATACTCGATCATTCCTTGGCGATCTCACTTCGAACTAATTCTATAGCTGTTTTGAATTCAAATATTTTTGGATAGTTTGATAAAAAATGGGTCAAATAACAAATATTAAAAAGGTATAAGGGTGCTTTTCCTTTGGGGGATGAGTTTCACCCCAACTCAGAGGTTTCGAAAAAAAAGTGTCTATTGGAACGTGTAGATCATCAAATTCTACCCCAAAAGACTCTCCTATAACGTCCTTTTTGCTTTAATACCCGCTGAGTTGCAGGGGTTGAAAACGTTGATTTTTAAGCAAAAACACTGATTTTTCAAAGGTTTTAAACAAGTTACTCGAAGAGGATCACATTTTTGAAAAAGTTTGTCATAACAAAAAAGTTAGCTAATGAAATAATAAAAATAATCCATGAAGTAAAAATTTGTTTAGGTTCATCGTTAAAATTGGATTTTGGCAAATTTTAATATCTGCTAAATCAAAAATGATACAAGGAAAATAAAGGCAACATTTTTATTTTTTACAAAAAATGTGCCCGGTTTTTTATTTCAGTAAATTCCAAATTGAAAAAAAAATCCAAATTGTGTTTTTTACTAGTCATTAATATTATGTATACGCTCAACTTTTTTTTACCATTATCTAACTTACACTTAATGTATTTTGAAAATTTTTCAAGTAATGAATTTTCTTTGGCTTTGCGATTGAATAACTTAGCAGGGAAAAATCTTAGTTGAATATCCTACCACAGACAAAAAATAATAATAATAATAATAATAATAATAATAATGTTTATTTATTTGATAGATAATACCTACACATAAATATTTTAACAAAAATTTTGCCACTTAAGTTAATGAACAAAAACTTGTCTTTGGCAAAATACTATAAATTCTTTATAATTGTTTATCAATCAACATAGTACAGCTAATAAATTGAAATTTTGATACCTAGTACTAAAAATTAAAAAAAATTAAATAAAAAAAAACAACAAAAAGGTAATACTGATATTTAAAGAAATAAATACGAAGGGTAGTTATATTTGTTCAAATAATTGTCTGATAAAAACTTGATTTTCTACAATCCACCTTTTGGACAATTTCATAAATAATCGATATGACTTATTACTGTAATTTTTAATATCTGAGGGCACTGCATTATATATTTTTGTCGAAAAGTAAATAAAATTTCTCTGACCTAGTCTTTTCTTCATAAAAGGTGGAATGCAACTGGCATTAGAGACAAACCTTGTGACATGACTATGAGTTGGTAACATTACATTTCTACTTTTATATAAATATTTAAATATTTCGAGCGTGTATAACTGCTGAAAATTACAGACTTCAAAATCAGAAAATAACTGTGATGTAGGGTATCGCATTGGTTTAGATAATATTATTTTTAGCAGAAGGTTTTGCGTTGTATATACATTTTTTAAAACATTGTTATAGGGCATGCCCCAAACTAGTAGACCATAGGTCATTATTGATTGCGCTAGAGCATAGTATGCCGTCCGTAGTAGGTTCAGGGATAAAACGTGTTTTAATTGTTTAAAGATATATATGAGTTTCCTTAGTTTACTACAAACGGCATATATCTGCTCATCCCATTTTAAATGACAATCAACAATTATCCCCAAATATTTGACAGATGTTTTCCTTTCAATACTAATCTCACAGTTACAGTCTTCCGAAAGATTACACGAAAATTCATGTATTTTGATTTCATTGAAATTTCCTTGCCCACCTGCATTAGAAGAAAAAGTTAAAAATTTAGTTTTTCCATAGTTTAGGATAAGTAAATTTTCATCCAGCCACGCTTTAATATTTTGCAGGAGTTTTTCAGTTTTTCTTTGTACCTCTGGCCAACAATTTCCCTCGACATACAAGGCAGTATCGTCAGCATATGATACAATATAACATTCATCTTCTAACTCAAAAATGTCATTTATATACAATATAAAAAGAATGGGACCTATAACAGTGCCTTGCGGCACACCACTTTTTATTGTCAAAGGCTCACTGATAACGTTTCCATTCCTCACATATTGTACTCTTTGAGATAGGTAACTTTCAATGAGTTGCAGAATTTTACCTCTAAAACCATATGCTGGCAGTTTACTTATTAATTTTTTGTGAGATATAGTATCAAAGGCCTTAGCTAAATCGAGGAAAACTGCTATCGAGGGTTTTGATTTATCAATACTTTGATATACACGACCAATTAATTTACTTATAGCATCCTGTGTGCTTACTTTTTCTTGAAATCCGAATTGCTGCTTTGCTAAAATGTTGTGCTTTTTACAAAAATTCATTATAATATCTTTTATGGCATATTCAAATATTTTGGCAATATTAGAAATTAGTGAGATTGGTCTATAGTTATCTGCTAGATCTGCATCACCTCCTTTGTAAACCGGTTTAACCACAGCCTCTTTTAGGATATTAGGAAAAATGCCATTGGTAAACGATAAATTAATAATTTTTACTAACGCTATTGCTATATCATTTTTAATAAATTTTAAAGTTTTTAAATGTATTCCATCTTTACCGGGTGCTGTGTCAGTTTTTAATTTATTTATATAATTTATAACATCATTTTCTGTAATGGGTTGTATAAACATTGTATCCTTGATTTTCATTTTAACCTTATGTTTGTAGTCAGTGACTTTTATATTCTTGGCTATATTTGTTCCAATATTTGTAAAAAAATTGTTCATATAATCTGCAACCTCTTTTTCATCACTTATTATATTCCGGTCTTCTGTTTTAATATATTTTAACTTGTTTTCCATTACTTTATCCTTGTTTAGTAACTCATTAGTATATGACCATATTTTTGAAGTATCGTTTAAATTTTCGTTTATTTTTTGTTTGTAAAAATTTTGTTTACTCTTTTTAATTAATTTATTTAGATAATTTCTGTAATACTTGAAAAAAATGTAAAAATGTTGGCAATAAAATAAGGAAAATGCTACTCTTTTTATTTTTTTGATAAAGATAATTTAGGAGATAACTGATGTGTTTCAACTCTTAACGTTTTTTTTTAAATTGAAGCATTTAATACGAATATAGAAAAACTGACAAACTTTATACTGTTTTAACCTACCTGACCTTGAAGTGGATTAAAAGACCTTCAAAATGCTTTTTATGAATTTTTAGCTTTAATTGCAAAGGAAATATGACCGAAATAAGAAGCGCGCCTTGTTTTAGCAAATTACGATATTGTTCGTTTGGCGGTAATTTAGTCTCAGAACTTTATTAATTATTGGTTTTTTAACTTTAGGGGTGGCTTTCATCCTTTTAGGGGTAAGATCGATAATTTTATTAGGGGATGAGTTTTATGTCTTAAAATGTAACAATAAGACTTTCTTAGCAAGTCCTAATTTTTCAAAATAAAAAAAAATACATCCATTTTACCCCTTTTATATCGGCCTTATTGAGGGTGCAACGTTTTTAATTTCTGACTTTACATTCGTGATCAACGACTCCAAAAACATAAATAATATAAGTTTCAATAATTTATTCTCAGTACTTCCTTAATTGATTTTTTTATTTTGGGGGTGGTTTTTACCCTCTTAGGTGTAAGGGCAATAATTTATCGTATTAAGATATAAGTTTTATGTCCCAAAATATAATAATTTGCAAAGAAAAAGTTCTACTTGCTCAAAACAGACAAAATATGTTTTTCCATTGTACCTATTATATCGGTCATATTAGGGGTGCAATCGCAAATTCTTTAATTCTGACTTGAAATTCGTAATCAGCGACCTCAAACACGTATACATAAATTTTTTTAATAACTAGGTTTAATATTTGAGGGTAAAGGCACATCCATTCCTTTTTAATATTTGAAGTTGAGACTTAACTTAACAAGCAACTACAGAATTAGTTCGAAGTTTGGGTACTTTTTGCACCAAGTTACTATATTATTGCTTATTTACCGGATACTGTTTTGTGGAATTAATTTATTCATTTAATTACAATTAATTAAGTTTTATGTATCATATTCCCTAATATATTAACTATTTTCTTTCTTTTATTCCCACCCTCAACAGCCCAGCACCCTAAACAAGTTTGACTTTAGAAACTTGTTATCCAATCCAACCAGGTCGATCTTTGATTTTTAACCAACCTCGATATTCTCCTATTAAATAAGTCCTACCCCGTAACACTAACGTATAATAGAACGAGGGTTGCACAAACCACTCATTTCGGGTGCAATTCCACCCTATAAAATAACATGTGTCGTTCATGATTACGCATGGTCACTATGGTCTTTCGAACTTTTGATGAAAATAGGTAAAACTTTGGTTTTGATTTTTTCTCGGCTCTTCCCGCATTATGATTTTATGTGACATTAAATGTTGCTTCAAAAACTATTTTTGTTGTCATTGTGAAACAAAGTCCTAAAGGAAATTCGAACCTTTGGAATGATGAAAATTAGAACATTAAATTGAAATATTCCTTCCCTCCACATTTGTGTAATAAAATATTCCAAGTTTTCCCCAAAGAATCCTCAAAATATTTGCTAAATCATCTAGTTTAACTACCTATTTTTATTTTATAGTAGGTATATATTTGTTTTTCTAAAGTAAGTGTAATATCAACAATAACTAATGAAAAGAAACAACAGAAGTAATTTCTAGTAGAAACTAATAAACGAAGACAGATTGATCTTCTTATTAACGCGTTGCATTCAGTCTCACAGTCAAACTAATTGAATCTTTCCCGTAATTCATCTTGTTCGTTGACTTTTCAGGAGGGTGTTTATATTCGTTCGTAATGTCTTAATAAATTGAATAAAACTATAAACTGTGTTATTTTTTAAATTAGTTTGATAATGTGATGTTAATATCTAATTTTATTTTTACGTGGTATAGTTGTCCTGTTCTCCATTAGTTAAATTGCGAAGAGAAATTTAAAACCGGGGCGGAGAGTTTTAAAAGTGTATTAGTTTGGTCAGAAAACATTGAGGAAGAGAATGAACTCAAAACAAACAAATGGATCAAATATTTTTATTGTTTTATCCATTATGTGTGATTGCTCCCTTCATCAAAAGGAAAATAAACCTCTCGTCTATAGTCTATGAAGTGCAATCTACACATGTTTAGAAAATAGACATGAAACATCTTTGAACTGTAAATGTTTGAATAATAAATTAGAATTATTTGATTTCCACCCGCTTGTTTTGGTATAAATCGAATTATTTTCTAAAAATAAGAATAAATCAGTATTTAAAATTTTCTTCCATGTTCTGTTGTAATTAAATGTATTATTTTATTTAACAATTATTCGACCTGAATATAATTTTGAAACAAAAATTATTAGGTTCGTTATTAATTAAGCTTTTGAACTTATAACAACAATGGTAAAAATCAATTCATCAAAATAATTGACAAGTGACGTGTAAAATCAAGGAAATACAATATATTAAAAAATAAATATAACATTATACCTACATATAATTAGTTATTATAATACATACAGGGTGTCTGTTTTTCGACCCGCAGCATCTCGCTTATCTTAAGAGATACCTACGAAGTTGGTCAAATTAGAACAAAGTTGCACATTTTTATGCTGATTAGTAATCTAAAAAGATTTTTAGTTTCGACGATTTTAGAAAAAAACGAAAAATTATGATTTTAGCATAAAAATACTTTGTTCTAATTTAACCTACTTTGTATCACTTAAGATAAGCGAGATCCCAATGCCACGGATCGAAAACCGGGCACACTGTATAGAAAGTAAAATAGAGTTTATTACTTATCTATATATTTAATACTTTTCTATTCTCAAACAATAAATTATTGTGTGTTTGATAATTAAGTTCTTCCTTAGATGAAAAAAATTAGGTTATAAGTATTTGCCATTATTTGGTTCTCAAGGAAGCTACAGTCCCTCAAAAGAAATAAGTGAAACATAGTAATTTGCTAATAAAATCGAAACGCTTTATGTGGAAAAAATTGAATACGAACCATTTATTAGTCTAATAATCTATTTTTATTTTGAATTGCGCATCTTCTACTTTGATTTTTGAAGCTATGACGTCATCGCTGTTTCGGTTATTACGTTTTTTATTCTATATTCTTTCAATTTTAGAGTCTCTATGGAAAACTAATTTCAAAGACCTGTACTGCTTAGGGTAGGTATACAGGGTGTTTCATTTTTAAATGTCGTCCTTTAAGGAGGTGATAGAGCATCGAAAAATAAGTCAACCTGCCCAAAAAAAAATATCCAGTGGCGTGGGAAATAGGGTGAGAAATAGAGGGCGTCACCCCAGTATCTACGCCACTGGTGATTTTTGACATGAGTTATTCTTATAGGATTGTAGGTATGTAGTTCAGTACTGCCTGTGCAAAATTTGGTTAAAATCGGTCGTATGGTCTAGAAGTTATGACAAAAAAACGATTTTTTTATTCCAACTTTGAAGGCCTGTAACTTCGTTATTATGCATTTTTGATATAGGTTTTTTGGGCAGGTCGACTTATTTTTCGATGCTCTATCACCTCCTTAAAGGACGACATTTAAAAATGAAACACCCTGTAGAGTTCATAAATTTGGAGCTACAGACATTTGACCATAATATATCTTGAAGTGAAATATTTCTTGTTTTATTGTGATATTTTATAATAAATTAGCAAGTGAACAGTAACTAACAACATAAAGCATTAACATAAACGTAGTAGTGTTGAACAGCTACCAAGATTACCGGATCTTACCGCTTTAGATTATTTCTTTGGGATCACCTAAAAAACGTAGTGTACAAATATAAACCCTGACAATATTGAAGAAATAAAAAAACAAAATTAGATTTGAATGTAACAACATTTCTAAATAAAACTCAGCAAGAAATCATTGATAGTTTGTGATACTGTCAGAAACAAGGAGCTTTTCAATTTGAACATTTGATTAGTTATTTGTTTATGTTATTATTTACTGTTCATTTGATATTTTATTAGAAAATACATATTATTAAAAAAAAAAGCAAGAATTATTTAACTCCAATAAATAATATTTTCAAATGTCTGTAGCCTATAAACTCTAGATCATAAGTAGTGTCTTTGAAATCAGATTTCCATAGAGATTCTAATAATGAAAGAATATACAGGATTCCATTTAAAAAAAGTAGATGACCTGTTCGAGGATTTTTTGAAAATATTTTCGTATTTTGAAATAATGAATTTATTCCATACTTTATGTACAGGGTGGCCCATTTTCGAGCTTCATCATTGGGATCTCGGAAACCGTGAGAGATATAGGGTCGGTTAAATTATGGAAAAGTTGCACAATTCGATGCTTTTTAAAATGCTGTATTACAATTTAGAAAATTCCGAATACTTTCGGAAATATCCGGAAAGAAAACGAAATTTCATAAATTTTTTTTATGTTTATCTGACGTTATTTAAAAACAAATTTTAAAACGACTAACACTTTGTCATTGTCGCATTTTATCCTCTATAAGATGGCGCTGTCAAATTTGAAATCCGACGTTTCGTCTTCCAGAAACCATCACAGACTTATTTTTTTTTAAATACTTGGATTTTTTATTTTATTTTTTGTTACCTTTTTACTCCCTAAAAGCTATGATCCATCACAAATTTTGATTTTCAAACGTTTCGATGACAAAAATTGACATTTTCTGTATTTCTTAAAAATATCTGTTGGTTGAACAGTCGTATCAATGATATTAGGTTGGTTTATATAGGGCGCTATCAACTGCAACAGTTTTTCAAAATTAATCCAGTGGCATGCGTTAACACATTTTTTTCTGATAAGAATGCCGATAACTGTGCGCCGCTGCATTTTTTCATACAATTTCTTAGTTTAAAACCTAATGTAATAGGTAATAATAAAATACGAAATAAGGAAACAAAATCTTTAATAACAAAAATAACTTTGCCATAATTTAACACGACACTGTTTTTAGAACAAATTATTTTTCATTATACCATTCTGATATTATTTAATCATTACTCTATTCTTCATTGATATGACACCAATATCGGCCTAGGCCAATAAAATTTATCATTACTCTATTCTTCATTGATATAAGACCAATATCGGCTTAGGCCGATAAATGAAAAGACAAATGCAAGGCTTACAAATCAAGATGAAATATTAAAGTATTTATGATATAATGAAAAATACTGAACGACACACGGCCGATACACAAATAACAAACGCGATTGATAGTAAAATCTCGGCTTTGCCTCGATTTTACAAACTTCAATCTTGTCTGATATTTGCTACATACCGGCCTTATGACGTTAATAACTATTTTTAACATTGTAAATTTATTAGTTAGGTAAAAAACGGATATTTATGTATTTAAATTTGTGATATTATAAATAGATATTCATTTTTCACCTAACTAATAAATTTTGAATTTTGAAAATATAATTTGTTTTAAAAACAGTGTGTATAGGTATTAAATATTTTTAAGAAATACAGAAAATGTCAGTTTTTGTCATCGATACATTTGAAAATCGAAATTTGTGATGGGCCATAGCTTTTAGGAAGACCAAAGGTAACAAAAAGTAAAATATAAAATCCAGATCCGTATTTAAAAAAAATTATGGTTTCTGGAAGACAAAACGTTGGATTTCAAATTTGACAGCGCCATCTTGTAGAAGATAGAAAGTGACAATGAGGAATAACGTCATAAATACATAAAAAATTATTTATGAAGTTTCGATTTTTTCCGGTTATTTCTGAAAGTATTCGGAATTTTACAAATTAATTGCAACACAGCATTTTAGTAAGCATCAAATTGTGCAACTTTGCCATAATTTAACCGATCCTGTAGCTCTTAAAGTTTCTGAGATCCCAATAAAGAGGCTTGAAAATGAGCCACAACGTACACACTATAGTTTTAAAATATCATATATATTTATTAAATGCCAGAAATCTATTCGTTTAATACAGAACAAGTGCTGAGGATATCCAGCAAAATAGTAGAATGTACTCAAATACTTGTAGAGGAGCTGGAGCGCCAAAAATTGCTGAAAACCCACGAACCATGAGAATATTTTAGATATTGTTGAGTAACATTTCGCAGTATTAGAACCAGACACTTGGTTAATATATTTCGAAATAGTGTGCATTTGTGCAAGGTTTTAAGGCAATAACTGTTATTAAGTAGGTACGTCAGTATCATTTGCAAAAAGCATAAAAATTATTTCCAGGAGACAAAATAAAAGTTAGAAAAACACATTATTTATATTTTATAAGGAAACTTGGTCGGTGTATCGCATAGTAAATAAAAGATTATCTTCAATGGTCGACGTTTCGATTAAATTTTTAGTCTTCTTCAGGACTGCAATAATAGAGAATAAAAACTTACAATGTTATCAGTTTAGGAAGTAAGATTAATAAAAATAAATAAAGTTAATAAAAAGTAAATTATAAAATATTAATAAAATATGTAAATACAAAATATATGAAACTACTCTTATCTCATATTATGTAAAAAAGAAAACAATAATGACATAAAATACA
Source organism: Rhagium mordax (assembly GCA_963680705.1). NCBI lineage: Eukaryota > Metazoa > Arthropoda > Insecta > Coleoptera > Cerambycidae > Rhagium > Rhagium mordax. The sequence continues at coordinate 16,407,058 of OY796659.1, read as the reverse complement.
ATGTAAAAATAATAAAAATTTTTAAAAAATTGACAAAAATAATAATTGGCTTTTTATTAATTTTTATTTCTTTTTATTAATCTTACTTCCTAAACTGATAACATTGTAAGTTTTTATTCGCTATTATTGTAGTCCTGAAGAAGATTAAAAATTTAAACGGTCGAAACTTCGACCAGTGAAGATAACCATCTTTTATTTACTATCCGATACACCGACTACATTTCCTTATCAAATTTTAAACACGGACACTATATACATTCTTGATTTATATTTTATACCTGGGAACTTTAATGCAAATTTGATTCACAATTTATTAAATAATAATTTAAACAAATTGTTGAATGACATCTAATATTATGCGTATGAATATGTGGTTCATGTGGGATTTTCCGGATTTTTCTCTTTGTGATTGCTTTAAAGGTAATGATTATGCAGAAACAGTGAAAGCGTTGAGTATTGAATACACTGCTAATAACTTTTAAATATTAAGAGGATATATTCTAACTTGATACGACGATGGTTTCCATTTGAACGTATTTTGAAACGTCAAGACAGAAATTAATTATTTTAGTTTTATACTGAGTAATTTTACAATATTATAGTATTTGAATATTGTTGCTTTAATTTTTCGTCAAATACAAAGAAATACAATTTACCTATTACCTATTATTGCAAATATCCCAAAACGAGGGCTCCTAAGAAAATTTAGTAATGAAACCTTTTTCATAAAATTTTCAGCAGAAATACTTTCCGCAAATATCAAATTATTAAAAAAAAATAAGGCAACGAAATATGGCAAAATTATTATAAATTTTTTATGCAGTTTTTTAAGAAATATTTTAATACAAATATATTTATACAATTAAGTATAGGTAGGTATGATAAAAACTACTTACCTTGCAAGATGCCCTTAGTGTCTATCTCGTTCTGGACCTACCTTCAAATGGAAAATAAGTTTTAATAATACAATTCCATTAATTTACAATTAATAAAGTTACCTTTGGTGCTCCAGTTGTATTATACTACACTATTATTTGTTTCATCAATTTAACAACACTACGTACGTATCACAATAATAATTAGGTACATATTATTCCGAAATCATTAAAACTTATAACTGCACCAAAAATTAAACATTTTGATACACGCACAATCCACAATCCCGTCAGCCTAACTAAGTGAAAGGAATCTTTACAAGATGCGCTGACAATTTTTTGCGTAGTCTATCTACTGTTATATTTTGCGTAACTTTTGTTTTTATCGAGGCTTTTATTTAATAAACACGATTTCTTATTTATGCAAAAACAGATATAATTCGTATGGACGTACACTCGTACACACTAGATAATCAATGTAGTCATGGTCTCGTTCATACACTAAAAAAAATGGGGTCTTAAACCCTATTGAAGGGATATTTTTGAATAGTTTTTAATTATATTCATGGCTGTGTTATAAACGACAAACCATGCTACGTCTTCTCTCTGTACCGAAGATACAACAGTGCGCCACAAAAGTCTCTTCTTACAGCTTTTGTTTTGTTTTTATTTTAGTATTTCAAAAAAAAATTGTTCGGCTAATCATTTGTCGTATATATTTCCTATTTCACCAGAAGTCATATTTTTATGACAATTTTGAAAATTACACAATTTTCAACTAAAACAAATGAAAAACTAATTGTTATGCAACAAATAGCTGAAATTTGACGTTTTATAAAAAATTTGACGAATGCAATGGTTTGCAAGAAGCGTTATAACTTTCTTCATGTAGAAGATCGTCGTTTACTATCTGGCATGTAGAAAGAACACAAGGTGTGCTACGTTCTACAATGAAAGTAAACTCCATAGTAGTATAACCAAATGATCCATTTTTCACCTTACATTTTGCCAAACTCGAATCTCAAAAACTTTATTAGTTTAAATGAAACACCCTGTATTTTTTTACATCAAGTTATGTAAAATTAAATTCTCTTTTTTCTAGTATAAGCATTGTAGAGGTTAAAGTTACAACTTTTTGAAACAATCGCGATTTTCTGAAATGTTCAAGAATTTTTAATAAAAATTGCCATCTACTCAGCCATGATTAGAAACAATAATCAACGTCAGTCATTTTGTTATTTAAAAAAGTGCTATCACGTTCCAATTCACTTTAATAAACCTAAAATTCGTTTCCAAGAAAAATTTAAAATTTGCAAGAAATAAAGCAAATAATGGTGTCACTCAAATAATACGGAAAATATGAGAGGTATATACAGACATTCGAAAATAGAGCCGTCCCTTGTCTGTCTGCAGTGCACAGACTGATTGAATCCAAATTTGTTTTGCAATATTGAAAAACAATACCATGGCGCTTTTTCGAGGTTTTCTCTAATTTGTACTTTTTATTCAAAGTTTTCTGCCTCTTCCTTTCTCTTTTTACAAACCTTTTACCTAAACTTCACTTGCTAAGCTCAAATCTTGTAATCCAATTTTCATCCACTTCCCGTTGTACGATTATTTTAAAATTTTGTACGCTTATGTATTACATAACGATAGCAATAAAAGAGAAAATCTGACCATTGAGAAATTAAAAGTGACTACTCCAAGATGGCGGCAACTTTTCCAAATATAAACCGATTTCATTAAAAAAAAACAGCATAAGAGAGTAGTTAAAATTACTGACTACGAATCAGATTGAGGATTTAAAATGGCGATAATCTCTTTGACTCATTCCACTTATCCAATCGACTTCAAACTTTGCACATGCTCGTGATTCCGGTGACAATAAAGTATCAGTTTTTACAAGTACAAGATGGACTAAAAACTTTGCACACATACTTAGTTGGGATGTGAATACAATATTCTCATATCTCATGAGAAATTATCGGCTAAATCTATTCCATCATCTTCATGATATCTCCAATCGTCAATTTAATATTAGTTGCAAGATTTCCTTTCTATTACATTTTAGTAAAAGCTTTTATTTATTTCTATTATTTGTATATCATATACTAATCACAATAATAACTTTTAAAACATTGATTTTCAAAATTGTCCGAAGTAAATTTTATAACTAGATTTTTTAGCAACAGACAAGCGTGGAATCGCTAATTAGTTCCAGTTTTGAGTTAGAAAACACTCAGAACCAACGTTTTCAAATATATTTGAAACGTATCTCTCCGATAAATTCGCTGCTGACTCTTTTAAGTTGTACTAAGCGTTAACTTTGTTCAAAAAATCTTGTTTAAAGATACGTAAAATTACACAATTGCAACACTACTATCTTGATATGATAATACTAAACAAGAACATCCAAATTCTATTTGAAAATATTAGTGCACATACAATGTCATGCAACTATTGAACAAAGCCAAAGTGTTTAAATTTAATTAACATCGTCAACACGCTCTATTAAAAACGTCATGTCATTCATGTTTAATATTTTTATATACAATTTATGTTCAAATATTGAACAGAAACAATATTTTCAGAATAGCATTAAAATAATTTCTCAACCAACTAACATTATTTAATTTGTTTTCAGCTCCAAAAATTCCCACTTCAACAATGGTTGATTATCCAACTGCTGCTCCAAATAACCCGAATATGGAATCCCAAAATCCAGCGTCTAGAAATGCATGCTTAGGTTCAAACGCCTCCAGCCTACTAAGTTTAAATTGTCTAAATACTGGCAGAACGAACTTTACAAACAAACAGCTTACCGAATTGGAAAAAGAATTTCATTTCAACAAGTACCTAACCAGAGCCAGGCGAATTGAGATAGCGTCAGCATTACAACTAAATGAAACCCAAGTAAAAATATGGTTTCAAAATAGGAGAATGAAGCAGAAAAAGAGAATGAAGGAGGGCCTCATACCACCGGAACCAATACTGAATTCAGGTAGCAACAGCAACTCACCTACGTCTACCAATTTGCTACAAAATGAATCTGTAGCTGGTAGTAATGAAAATAGTCGTGATTCAAATTAATTACTTTAAGTTTATTAGATGTAAGAAAACAGGATGCGTCAAGTCACTTCGAACGAATTTAACAACGCTAAATCACATTATTGTTTCTATTTCAATAAATGAGTAAACCTGGATGATGTTTGGAACAAGTAAAAATAACCTCATGAATTATATAAAATTTTCTCACGAGAGCTATATTTTACCTTGAATAATTAATCAGCAGAAAAATTTGTATCTGACATTTCGCCATGAATAAAGAAAAAATTGTTTTCTTCATTTAACTTTAACGATGAATATATCAATAGAAGTAGCTTCGTAGAAGAAAATTAACATCTTATTTTCTCTTGTGCCTTACGACTTCCAGAATGTAAGGAATTCCAACTCTATAGTTGGCAGTTAACGTGATATAAATCAGTTTATGTAAATTTAAAGCAGCAAACGTTACAAAATATATCTACTCCTCAATTTAACAAGACTTTATGGAAACTTTTGAAAAGAATATTTTACTGATTTGAAAAAAACCAATTCATTTTGTGAAATAGTTGTGCTAATTACATATTATTAAATGTTTAAAATATTCACGTGGTAGATATAAAGTACTAATTAGAATCTTTATCTACTTAAGGAATACATTTGAAAAAACATTAAATGATCAACGGTTATCATTATGATAATAAATATTATAAATTAAGTATAAACATATAGGTATCATTTCAAAGGAGGTATAATTACTATTGTGTGCTACTTGGATCCTCTTGAGATTAAAATTTCTAAGATGGCATTTCTTCCAAATACTCTTTGTAAAATTTTGATCCATGGCTATGATAATTGACCTCTTCTTGAAAAAACAAAAGTGATCAACGCAGTTATATTAAAAATCCATCCATCTCCAATTCTCCAACCTTATTTGCAATTATTAGTAAAAAGATGGATTTTCCAGTGGCAGGTACTGTTCTGTTTTTGTGAAATAAAGAATGCCCACATAATAAATTACCTTAAGTACCTACCTTTATAACTATGTGACGAAATGATATACAAATAATTGTGACTTCGATCCAACTGATCCAAGATATAGTGTTGAATTCTTGACCCGTGATCGACCCCTACTTCTAATAAGTTAAATTAACTTATATTGAAATCCAGTTTTGTTCATTAAATTCATTAAATTTTGTTTAAAATGATTAGAGCTGCTGGTAGTAATAGCAGTAGCAGTAATTGGGATAGACTGGTGCCTGGAGAGGAAACAGTAAACCAACTCTTTTTATCTTCCCCCTGCCATCTATTCAATTTTCCCTTGCAGTCTTTTAGTTTCAAAACCAGCTGATCTTTAGAGGATGGTTAGGAAGTATTTCCACATGACGGAGATATTACTATTAGGAATTCTTCAACAATGAGAACTTTATACCATCGTAGCCGTTCGACACCTCATGTTTCTTCTTATGGAGTAGATAAATTTATCTTCAACGAATATTAGTGTTAGGTGCCCTTCATCTCTAAACATGCTATTATTAAATTCATTGGACTTTCTTTAATACATAATTAATATTGTATTAAAATTCATAAGATTCAAAACGGCTAAAAACAAATTATTAAAAAATTTTTTTTAACTTACCACAAAATTCATTCATTATGGGCACCAATTAAAAAACGAAGTCCACAAGAAGATGTACATATTCTTTCGCTATTTAGTAGCTCATCAGGTGAACGATTAATCTCTAAATAGCGAAAAAATATGTACATCTTCTTGTGGACTTCGTTTTTTAATTGGTGCCCATAATGAATGAATTTTGTGGTAAGTTAAAAAAAATTTTTTAATAATTTGTTTTTAGCCGTTTTGAATCTTATGAATTTTAATACAATATTAATTATGTATTAAAGAAAGTCCAATGAATTTAATAATAGCATGTTTAGAGATGAAACAATAAGTATATCAATTTGGATATGTTTGTTGTTATTATGCTTGTATATAAAACCTAAACAAAGTCATTTATAAACAATGCATATCAAGCAAAGAAAGATAAATGTAAAACTAGATGTAATTTAGAAAATCCTGGGGCGTAATAGTTTTTCTCGATTTTGCCTCCTAAGAAAATTATGAATTTTTTAAAAGATGCGATTTTGTAGGATTTTAGCGATTTTTTGAAACATGTACCGTTTAGAAACGCGCCACAGCCTTTCCCTTTGGATCTAGAGGATCCGGACCTAGACGGCGGGCAAGAAGAAGGAAAAATGAAGAACATTTTTTTTGTATTAGATCCATGTCCGATATTAACCGAGATATGAATTTTTTAAAAAGGTCGATTTTACCGAAAAATTGTACTTCTCCAGGGAGGGGAGCAAGGGCCCCCGGCCTCCCTGGAGGATTTTTTCGGTCGAACTTTCAGGGGAGCTAGAACCAACCTTCCTCTCGGATCATATGAAAATTTCGTTGCTTAATAGCCATCCGCGGCCGAGCTCAGATAATCGACTTACTATTATGACCATTTTTCGATTTTTTTCACCCCTTTAGCAACAAGATCGCAGTACAATTTTTTTTTTCATATTGACATGCACTGTTGGAAATAAATTGAATCCTCGTGTCGCGATGAGACCGAAAATCCTGGTCGAGGTCTCTCTTACTATAAAATTCCAACCTGCCCCATCGAATTAAATCAACTTCATTATTAATATTATTTTTAATAGTGAAAGAGAAAAAGAACCAAATATTTCCGTTGAATTGGCCGTTTTATTGACTTTTAGCTTTATTAGAATAGATATAATATAAATAAAAAATCCTCGATTTTGATTTTTCTGAAAATAGTTATGGTATGTCAGTATTTAAAATTGTTCTATCTGATTAAAAATATGGATACTTGTAATGATGAAATGTATTTTTTAAATCCATTATGACCCATTTAGCAGATTTTACCTAAAAATTTTAAACTGCATACACGTTGTAATGTAACTTTCGAACAAGACAACGTATGCATTTAATAGTTGCTTACTATCACTTACCTAAACAGAAAATGAGTCAATTTGATAGCTGACCCTATAAATAGCCATGGACATGGAGTGCACACTGCACAACTTATATTCAAAACCATTTATTATATGTAATTGGACATGACGAATGATCTGTTAACTGCCGACTACAGATGAACAATATTTTATTACACTTTTGTGTGGTCAGTGTGCTTCTAATATGATGCACCTAATTTCTGTAACTTTTTCGTAACACCTCAGTATAAATCATAATTGTCTACAAATTATTTAAAATTTAATTCGACCTTCTTATCATAAAATGTACTAAAAAATGTACTACTACTACCATTCATAAAATTGTTGTTTTTAAAACAATGCGACAAAATCTCTATTACCCGTACTAAAATAGAACCGATCTTGCACTGTAACCTGTTTTCATTTTTTTATTTATGTATTCGTCGCCAAAGAAGTAATATGTAATTTTTGATGATGAAAGCTTTAGAACAAATCATTCCTTAGTAAATTAATAATAACATTGTAAAACATGTATTAATTTACCTAGAGCATATTTATTTATTTTTATTTAAATTGTACAATAAAATTATAATATTGTATTGTAAATAATTAAAATCATATGAGTGTATACTGAGATTATTTCAATAAAAATATTAACACATACTTTATACAATAATCTGTTAATACATATATTTTTAAAAAACTGTAAGAAATTAAATTAGCACTATATCTAGATAAATTATATGTGATTGATATTTTTAGTAACTAGATAAGTAAAAGGTGATTAAATAAGTTGTATAAATGTGTACATAAATTTTTAACCGTTAGTTTTTAAGTTGCTCAGGGACTGTATAATGTACTTACCAAATAATAAACTAAAATCCTAAAAAAAACTTAAATTAATTAGTATTCCCAACCTATTTTATGAATATACAGTAAATTCACTTTTCAACCAAAGCACTTTGTGAGTGAATAGGAGATAGTAGTAAAGCGAGAGCACTACACATGTGTGACTGCATGTCGATCTCAGAATGTTAGCGCTCTCGCTTTATTGTCTCCTATTCACTCACAAAGTGCTTTGGTTGAAAAGTGAATTTACTGTATAAGGTTTACATTTATGAAGGCCGCGAACCCTGATTTCTTTTTAGTAAAGAGCCCCATAAGCAGTCAAGTATGTACAGAACCTGCATAAGCGATGTAAACCAAGTCATCAGAAATAGGCAAACAGATACACACTTTGCTATTTCTGTATATGTAAGAACATTGACTGTGTATATGGTTGCCTAATTCTGCAGTCACGTGGTTTACGATCGTTTATGAAGACCCTTTATTTATAATATAGAATAAACCAAAATTGTTTTAAATGCTAATAAGGAAGGGCATCAGCATCTTATTTTAAATCACTAAGAAACCTTAAAACACACAACATTGGAAAATCGTTCAAAACGACTACCTACTAAAAAACGGAGTTAAATTTAGATAGGTAATACCATTGATTAAAATAAAATAATAAAGATGCGCAACTGTCAAGGTTTCGAGATTTTAGTGTTGTATTTTTTTACCAATAGCTTTATGATTGTCTTCAATTTTAAGGGCTATACAGCCACATTACAAATACCTTCCCGTAGTACTAAAAATTGATGATAATCATGAAGTTATTGGCAAAGAAATACAATACTAAAATCTCGAAACCTTGACAGTTGCACCTCTTATTATTTTTTACTCAATGGGTAATACATAATAATAATAAATTTAAATAGTTCAATATTTTATTTCTTGTCGAAACCAATCTAAAATAAAGTTTAGAAAAAAATTAGACTTTCTTGTGTTTTAATATAAAAAGCTCTTAGAAAATAGGAAAAGTTTTGGCTCTACACCTTTCTGTTTTCTGTTTTATGATCAATGTACGATTAATGAAACACTGTGTTTATGTACAGGATGTGTTTTAAAATCACAGACAAATGGGAAACTATAGATTCTGTGATCCAAAATGAGACAAAAATAATTGATGAAATATTTTCCCAAAAATGCTTCCAAACCGAGTTAGAATATTGAAACAAAAGAATTTTTGGAGTTTTTTTAAGTTTTTTCAAAAATTAGATAAGATGTTATGTTAAGATTTGGTAAAATTGATCGTCTTACTGAATGCAATTAATCAGGTGAGTCTGAGTCGACTGGTTCAATCCGCAGTGGCACACCGAAAATAGATTTATTAATTTTGTAACCATTTTAGGGAAACATGATATTTTTATTTTTGCTACACCAGCGTTCAAGTTAGACTGGGCACACGCACAGGTGTATGTGAAATAGTATAAATTTAGCAGGTAAAATTTAAATCATGGCATCGTAAAGGTCTGCATTAATGTAATGTAGAAGTTCCCTCTAAGGTCTAAATTATGGTTTATATTTCAACTGCTATAAGGTATTCATGCGAAAGTTAGAAATTGACCTCAACAGTGCATCAAAACACATTTTGATTTCAGAAGCAATGAATATTTATTCCTCAGTTCAATATAAACACCTGGTGAGGATGTCCTATTGGAAACTGCCGATTAGGTCAGCGAAAACGGTAGTCTGTAGGCCAAAATTTTTGTAGCTGGGCTTAAGTTTAACAATGTTTTGTATTATGAGACTCAAGTTATACTTTAAGCATTGAGAACCATGGAAAAATATAAGAATTCCTAAGAAAGTTGATTTATTTGCAATATTTTCACATATTAAAGTAAAGTTGATATTAAAAAAACTTAACTAATTGACTGTATATGACATTTTTGAACAAGTTATTAAAGAAATTGAAAAAGACAAAAATTTATTATAGGCGGCTGTAATTTCATGTTTGTACCTGTAAGTTTTGATTCGAAACGATTATTTCCAGTAACATTTTTCAATATTTTCAAAAATCATAATTTTGCAACTGATGAAAGGTTTCCGAAATTATCTTGCATATTTTCCGAGAAAATGATAATAAAAAGGTTTTACATGTCACATGTCACGCGTACTTACTTTTGTAATACGCTGTATGTATATTTACTCTTTGAATTTAATTCAACTGAAACTATTACATTATCGTAAATTAGAGTATCAGCGCGACAATAGGTTTAAGAAATTGTTAAAAATTTTTGGCGTAATATCTAAAATCCAATTTTATTCTTTCAACCTTGGGGGGTAATACCGTTGACTGAATTATTATTGTTTCAATCAACGGTAATACATATCTTCATTAAATTCGTACAAGTTGGAAGTGTGCAATGTTTTATTATAACACTGAGTTACGTCACCACGTTAGTTGTGATGCCTCGTAGTTATACAACCCAACATACGACGATCTTAAGGAAATTTCTCATTTCTCAGAACGTTGGAAAGTTGGAAAGTCACTCGTCACTCTTATTGTCAATTTTATTGAACATTGTCTATGGTTAGAACATACTAATACTGTTCTATTATTTTATTTGAATTCTTTGGAAAAATATTTAACTCTTAGTTTTAGTTACCATTTTAATGTACAAAAATATTAATATATAAATGAAGGCAAGATGCACTAGATAGAAATCAATATTGATATTAATTTACTATTTAAAACGGTTAATATTCATAAACAAGGTAGGAGGATTTGAAAATCGTTCTACAAAGCAAGCAAGATCGTACCTACTAGCAGCTGAATTCAATATTTTAATAATTTGTTCATGTATGACATAACACAGACTAAAATTGCTTTCTTTACTTTAAAAGCAACATATAGAGTTCAGAAATTCTACAACTAATTATACATGTAAAAATAAGAAAAACTGTGTACAGGGTGTTTCCTATAAAACTATACCCCCCCCCCTTATTTCGGTCAATTACCACCGATTTTAAATTTTCAAAAACCGGTGTAACACAGTATTTTCCGTAGATTTTGAATATGCTATTACTTTTTTTCCTACTTCAACCGTATACGAGGGGCAGAAAATAGTATGGTATTTTTAAATGGAACCTCCTATATATTTTTACATATTTGGATTCGCCTCGTCCTTCTGATTACAAATATATATGACACTTATATATTTGTTATAAAAATGGCGTAAATAATTGAATTTAAACTTAGGGCGTTTCCTTTAAACTATACCCCCCCCCCTTATTACTTTATGATTATTATAATATAAAAATTTGGAAATTACAGGACAGAAAAGTACATTTTATGTTTCATCTGACACAACAATAGAATATCATGAAAGTGTTTTTATACAATATCTTTCATCATATTTGCTCAGTGTTCAACTTCAACAAATTAATGAGTTAGTTAATAAATAAAAATAGAGGATTGAAGAAACGCCATTTTATGACGCAAAAAAGAACTAATTTTATGACGTTCCCTTGAAAGGGCTGTAGTTCCCTTACTAAGCATTTTTTAACGTAAGTTCGTATAAACTTTTCTTCTTATTTTTGTATGTAAAATTATCTCCAGAAATTCTTACGATCAATGTTTAATTAGCTGAAATTAAGATACGAACAATGGGGGGCAATATGTTTAAATTATATAACCAGCAATTTATGGTTATAATGCATGAATTTAATTTTGTTAGGTTTGTAGCAATACAATATTTAAGGTGGATCACCTAATATACACAATAATTTATATTTAAGATTTATTATTCATATTGGCAGTAATATTTATATTTACAAACAAATCCTTGATAGATAGAATGGGTTTTAAAAAATAAGATCTTACAATAATTATCAGAATCTGAGGCTTGTGGTGAAATGTCTTAAATGAAATCTTATACTAGAATCTAAAGTTATGTAAGTCTATGTCATTCTTAATGAAAAAATGTGAGAAAGAAAAAAAATTAAATGTCGCAATGCTAAAATTAATATTAAAAATGGTTTTTATTTAACTACACGTATACTATTTTACAGTAAAGACTAAAACATTTCTTTACATGAAAATCACATACTAGTCAGGTATGTGTTGTTATATATAGTAAAACAATAAATAAAACGTTTCTCTAAATTATGTTCAATATTGAAATGTAGAGAATAGAAAACAAACATTTTAATATTAACAACTTTCTCTTAGTTACCAGTCACGAAAGTTACATGATTATTGCATAAAATATTACGTGAATATCACATAATTGTTACCACAAAATCCAAGGCTATAAAAATTGAGATTAATATGGTTAAGTAAAATATTCCGAAATTACTAAAGTGAAACAAAGACACATATATTTATATCCTAAGGTCGCTTCTAACATAGATTGAACAATGCAAATTAATATCCTGATATAAACTGCACTGCTAGAACTAATAATACAGTGATACTAAGTGCAAAACTATTTAATGGTGATGAGGAACTCCAACCGCATTCAATATCTTCCTTCAGTACATCAATAACAGTGTTATTATTCCTATTCGGACACACGGCAATTCTTAGATCATCATCTACGTGTCTACATGTGTATTTAGGGTCGACAAAAGAAGACCGAATACTTGGGCTATCTTCACACAGGTATTGACGACGTTTTCTTAACCAGACCTCAATCCACCTGCACAACACACATAGTACTGTTAAACGAAATTGTTTTAAGTAGTTTTAAATAATAAAATAAATCAAATATATCAAGATCTTAATAATAATGATTATGTTTGCAAACACCTCTGCACCGAAGGTTCTTAACACATGTGTTAGAAGTTCTAAATAATGAAAGAAAAAAATAATGAATTTCACAACAGACCCATCGCTAATGTTTTTATTATCCGTCATGAATCTGTAACTCAGTAACAAAAGACGATGAACTCAATAATGATGTGTGATTTGGGGCATTTATCCAAAGGCATCGCATATAAAGTTTTAATTTTAAACATTTGTAATGAAGTGATTTTTTTCGTCAAGGATTGCCAGTTTTTTTATATTTCTGTCACTTGGGTACACCCTGTAGCTTCTGTCAGTATTTAATTCCTAATTTAGTTAATATTGAGTTCTAAACGCCCCTAGTAAACAAGCGGTAAATTAATTGATTAATTTTCTATAATCCCCGGTATAGCTAAAATCCGTAAATTGTTCAAAGTAATGACTGAGTCGGAAATAAAGATCATTAGTCACTAAAACGTGTTAAAATATTAATCCACGTCTGTTTTAATCCGGTTCTTTTTGCAAGTAGTGTAAAAATTGCAAGCAGTCTATTTCCATTTACAGATGCTCCGAGTAACTGTTGTAAATTATGTAACACGTTCGGACTTAGTAAGTAACATCTCTAGTCCAAGTCACGTGTTCAAATTCAATATGCAGCGAATAAGTGAGCAAAAATGTATTATAAATTTGCTGGAAACGAACATTAAATTAAATAATCTTTGGTGCTCGTGCAGGCGAACCTAAATCCTGAACGTCATTTGTCGAGTTCTCGATATCACCGCCTTCGCATTAACTGCCAACCTTTGAAAAATAACCGCAAGACTCCGCCCCCTTTAACATTTTTACAGAAAATCATCTAGATAAGAACACAGCGTACTCCGTCGTAATTCATCCGTGCTGCTTTCAAATAAGTATAGATATTCTGCATTTGTGTTATTTGTAATTAAGTACCGCCATTTTGTATGCTTAATCAAACCAGAGCTCGTAATATCATTCTGCTTGTTTGCATTACATGTCATATAACCCAATAACCGGTTGAGCCTCACATGGTCCTGTTCATGGTGGTAAGGGCTAGTCTCAGTGAATGTTCCTCAAACGTGGATTTATCATATCATTTCATTGTCCTGTTCATGGTGGTTATGTCTGGCCTCAGCATATGATCTAAATCATTGTTTTCAGTTAAGGAAGAAATAACTTCCCTGGTAGCGTAGCTCTGTGTTTTGAGGCAGTAGTTATCCGTGTTTTAATCAGGAAACTCGAAATACAGGAAAAGAATATATGTGGCTAATTGAACGCGCTCCGATATCTTTGTGTCCTGCTGGACAGTCACACTTGCTCGCTATAGCAGACTGCTTTCACGGCGTTCCAGCTCAAGTTCAAGCCCGGACCGCCGCCGCACGAAATTTAGAAATAACTATTGCTGACAGCTCACATTATATTTAATCATAAAATAGTACATTACTACCGAATTTGTCGAACTCTCAAGTTACATTTAATAAAGGTTTTGTATGCTATATTAAAATTCACGAGTTGCCATTTCCGTTGTGTATCACTAATTAAACCTGTTTGGAAAATTGTCCAGTCCACTAAAAACGACAATCATCCCAGACCCCTGGACAGACAGAACCGTCTTCTCCACTGATTAACTACCTCGCTAGCATTCTGACCAATGCGACCCAGAGAGTGCTGTTCCTCGCACTTTAAAAACAAGGAACTGGCGCCCGAGATTCCGTCTTAAAAAGTGTTACAAAACTGGAAAGTACTGCCTCAGCCTCAGCTAGATAAAAAATAGCGTCACAATCCTATATATAAATAACTAATTCGCTAGATAGGTGAAAAAAGTGAAATTACCCAAGGTCACAGTCACAAGACCATCTATTTCCTGCTATTTTCAAATCGACCAAAAATATTTTCCTGTATAAATCTGGTTTAAGTCCACTTGAAGGATTGAATAAGTTTTGCGTGCCTCCGTTATCTCTAACATCGATGGTCAAATTTTTCGCATAGCCTGCATTTTTAAAAATATCTGAGGAGATCTTTAAAATGCTTGTGTTCCGGACACAAAAATGTAAAATTGGACTCCTTACACCCTACAAGCAATATTAGTTTCCATTTAATTGTATTGAATAGTTAAATTACCTGTAAGATATTGTCTCCTAAATGTGTCAAACCTTTCCCTGTAAAAGTTATGTTCTGTAGCTTCGGAGGAAACTCTCCCAACATTTCCTTTTCCAAATTGGCATCAGTAGGAGTATCAACCTATAAAATATTAACACAACATTAACGCGTAATGAAATATCATAACATAAAATATTTACGTGTATTTCTAAATTTCGCAATCCTGCACTGAACTGTAATATTGACGGAATATTAAAATTCTTCAAATTTTTGTAATAATTTAGCTTCAGTGTCCTCAGAGAATACATTTTGCAAAATACCCCAGTCTGAAATAATACATTATTAAGGGAAGAAACTGTTTTGATTATTACGTTACCTCCAATGAGTTTAAATCAAAATTGCGTATATCCAACTCCACCAAATGATCTGCTACTCCCAGTAAACTCGTGTTACTTAAAAAAGTTATTGGATTGGCAACCATCGATAAATATCGCAATTCTATTAAAGAATGTGTAACTATAGGTATCGCTGTCAAATCATTAAAGTCCAAGTTCAACCTCTGCAAATTCGTCATATTCGTTGCCATCTCTGGTGGAACAGTTGGAAGTGCGTTATATGCTAAAGATAATGAGGACAGATATGGAGTTGGCAATATAGGAACCTAAAATAAATGTTAGAAAAATCTTTATCTTTTCGGTAATCATTCCAAATATTTAATGATTGAATAGCGAAAAATATGTTTCAACTTATTGTAAATATGACCACGGATAAATCAATTATAGGACTTCGTCCGTACTAATACGACCACTATTCTGGCATTGCGTTGATTTCTGTGACTTTTAGACTCTCATGTGTGAGAAATCAGTTTTGATTTGGAGTTCAATAAGTGAAACTCGAAATACGAAATAGAGACTCATGAGTCAAGCAATTAGTATATTGTAGTATTTATAGTAATTATTTATTAAATAGTTGTTCTTAATCAGTATAAGGCTAAACTAATTTTTTCGGCAGCTGTTGATCTTTGTCGAATTTTATTACTTATTATAACTGTGACAATATATGTTTTTTCGTTATTTTCTTGTGGTGTGTCAAAAAATTCTCATAAGGAAGTGTTGTTTCCATCAGATTATTTATATATATTGAACGGTAATAGAGTTAATTTATTTTCATAAATACTTACCATTGTAAGGGAAACATTGTCCAGATTCAAATGTAACAAAGAATTCTCTAAGCCTTGAAAACTTAAACCATTTGGTTCCAAAGCTAATTGACTGTTATGGCTTAAATCAAGCCTTAATAGCTTTGGTAAGCCTTTGAATGTTCCTCCGTCTATTTGAGCCAATCGATTATAAGACAAATCCAAGTAATTTAGACTCTAAAACATAATATTTCTATACAAAATTTTGATGACAAAAACGTGAATTTCTAGTGATCATCAAGCTTCTTATCTCCTGTTGTTTTAACCCAATGTAATAACTTTGGAAATTATTTACCTTAAATCTTGTTAATAATCCACCATGTGACAAGGAAGAAATACTATTCCACGATAAATCGAGTTCACATAGAGTTAATGCTGCAGCAACTGACATACTGCTAAGTGGCAATTTGCTTAATAAATTGTGTGAAATATCTAGCCTTTCTAAACCTTCTTCTCTAAACAAACTGTCTGGTAGAAATCGCAGCCTATTGTGAGAAAAATCAACCATCCTTAAATTGTTCAGAAAACGAAACAAGTCATTAGGAACCTCTGCTATGCGATTGTGGGAAGCATACAACTCCTAAAAATGTAATAAAAAATAAACAACGAGAGTTTATGAGAGGATTAGAAAAGGTTAAAACTTATTTTTTTAAATTTCTCGTCAAATTAAACAACATGACGAGGAAGAAGAAATAGTTTTTATTTTATTTAATTGGCGACGTTTTTTAGAATTTTTGAAATATTGTTAATCATTAATTTTAGCACCGTTGATTTTTGATGATTTACAATAAATCACAATCATTAATTAAGCTGTGTATCTGTCTGTCTGTACTATCAAAGTATACACTGAATTTATGTTATTCGAACTTACTGAATACCAATTTTTATTTGCGTTTGAGCCTTGTTCAAAACAATTGTTAAATTAAAATTTTGCCGCATGCGCCAATGTCACGTTATTAGATTGATTATAAAGACTTTGTTTTGAAGACACATTGAAATTTAATTCAGTTTCCCAATTTTGGATGATAACTCAATGCAATTCGGATTGATTTTGTTACTGACAATGTACTCATTAATGTGGAATGCTGTTGAGCTTTAATGATTCAACCAACTTTCATTAGATATTTTGCTCAAAATCTTTCTTGAATTTGCCAAAATAAACTTTATATAGCGATAAACAAATTGACTTATTACTAACCTGCAAGTTTTTTGTATTACGGAACATGTCAAAATCCATTTCATACATTCCATTATGGGATATATCTAACCATTGGAGGTGCCTCAAATTTCCAAAAACTTCCCTCGTTGCATTTAATATACCATTATGGGCCAAATACAGATGGGTTAATGAAATTTCTACTGGCCTGAAGAACTGATTCGATATCACCGTAATGTTATTGTATGACAGATCAAGAATTTTTATATTGCAATGTATCCCACCAAAACCTACACAGTAAAAATAATGAACTATCTTAAATAATTGTTTGGATTGTATTCTAATTTTGAGCTATATATGTATAAGTTTGTGCGGTACGACTTTTGTTTATCCAGGTGCATAGCCTGTATAATAGAATCATTCAACACCTGATTTTCATTTTTCAGCTAAAAAAAATTAGGACCTTACGAGAATAGGAATTATTTAAAACCAACTCATATTTTTATAAATAGGCAATTTTTTTGATATTTGTGATTAGAAAGATGTCCAGTGTGTTGGTAGAGTGGATGTTGATGCCCGGAATTTGAGTGGGGTGAGATGTGGATAATTATTGTGAAGATATCAGCATCATCCTAAAAATCGGTCCAAGAAAAAAAAAATTATCAAACTTCAAACTTAACCAAAATTTGTCCATTGTCCATTTCTCGTGCCGGTCAGTGTATAAATAAGACCATTAATATCAATGGTTAATTGGCACAATAGTATAGACGGATTAAGAGCATTATTGAAGTACAGGCTTTTTTCGAGCCTCATCATTGGGATCTCGGAAACCGTAAAAAATACAGGGTCGGTTAAAGTGTGCTAAAGTTGCACAATTTGATGCTTATTAAAATGCTGGGTTGCAATTTGGAAAATTTCTAATACTTTCGGAAATATCCGGAAAAAAAACTCGGGAAAAAACCTTTTTTATTTTTTTCTGACATTTTAAATTTTAAAAACAAATAACACTTCGTGTATTGGATTTTCAAAAATTGGATAAGTCAAATAGTTTTTTATTTTTATTTTGTTCCTTCTAAAGTTTAGGTATAGGTATTAATTAATTAATTAATCAATTGGTATTAACATTATTTAGCCAGAAGTTCGCTTTCGCAATACCTAATTTAGAAGGGGAGAGCTACGTAATTTTATTAAAATCTTACACTTAAAATCAAATACCTAACAATAGTATGTGTCGCTTTAAATTAAATTTTTATATTCAGTAGAAGTATAACAAGTGCATACAAAATGTGCATGGGTTTGGAAAATTTCACATTTTTTCGATTTTTTTTATTTTTATTTTTCCGGCCCATTCAAATATGCATGCACACAGCCCTAGATTATATAATTCTATATCATTCATAAAAATTTGAAACGATTCCGATGAATAGTAACGAAAATATGAATTTTCAAAAATATGTTGGGTACTATTAGCCCCTTAACCTTCCAGTACTATCACCCAATTTATAACACAGACGTACTTAGTACGAAATCTTCGAGAAACTTCTCTAGAGAAATACCAACGCAGACTATAATAATAAATATAATAATAATAAAATGATACTTACCCGATCCCGGATCAAAATTTAAAGGCACATTGACCAGTAAATCCCTCAAATTATTGTGACTGACATTCACACTGAACCTCGACAATGTCCCAACTTGATCGAACATGGTAAATTCAAAAGAGTTCAGTTTATTATAAGACATATCAAGATCCTCAAGTTCGGGTAAATTTTGAAAGGCCTCATAAGTTATAGTTGATATCTTATTTCCTTTTAAATTCAGTCTTTTAATTAACTCCAAATTCATAAACGAACGTCTTTCAAGGCTTTCAATTCTGTTGTCGTCCAAATGAAGTTGCTCTAATCTTGGTAAATGTACAAACGTATGTTGATATATTGTCTTTATATTATTAAAAGATAAATAAATTTCTTCTAAACTTGAGTGAATGTCTCCCTAAGGAAAATAACACATTAATACCATGTATAGTGTATGTGCAATATTATGTCAAATGCACGTCGATTATATGAACGTATCTGCACATATTAAAACAAATAAATCAAATTGCATTAAACGCACCAGTTAGTGTAACTTTAACGTAGTTTTCACTAAACAGCAAAACATTGAACTTTAACGTTCAACGTGCGTTTTGTCTACTAAGTTGCCATCATCAGGGAATTATTAAAGTGAAATCTAGCAACGCAACCTATTTACACCCAAAACTATTGTCTGGTTTGCTGGGCGTACTAACAAATGTCGAATTAAGAGAAAAATTTCCGAATAGATACCGATTTAACGATCGATGTACTTGTGCCAAGCTGAGTACAGTGCTTCCTGTGACGATTTCGATGATTTTGTAAATTAGCGGTGGCCGCTATTTGTAGTACCTAATTTTATGAATTGTGCTGATTTTGCGATTTAATTTTAGTTCATTTATCGTTTAGTCGTTCGAAATGTCGGGTGCAAAATGGCGAAAATGTAAAAATTGTTGCACTTTAAAAACTGGAAAATCTAATGCCTATATTTCAGTATTCCCTATTTGGGCTCGAAGAGATGGAATTTTGGATGTCGCATAGAGTATTGGAAATATTAATTTAAAACTACTAAGAATTTAAGAAAACCAGTAAAACTCGATGTAAAATAATGCTCAGTTCAAATGACCAACGCAAGTTCAAATGTTGCAATTAGTGGCCCAATGTTACAAGAGAAGTCAAAACATTCACAGTTCTTCGCAAAGATGCAACCGGAGAAGTTACATTAAAAATGATGAAGTAGAACGTAAACCGTGTGAAATTTCGGATGTGATTAAAATGAAAAATTGTTGCAAAGTATTACATAAACTGCTGGGAAATTGTAGCGGACTAAACGAATTTTTAGATTAACTTGGTTTTTTGTCTTTTTTTTCCACAAAACGTATCATTGAACGATCATTTGTTGTTCAGTTAAAAATATCAGTTTAATTAATTAATTTTATAATTATTCATAGACTGTCAAATAATGTTGATATTATGGTGTAACGAAGTGATTTTTCCAGTCAAGGAATGTCCGTTTTTTGCTTTAAATATTACCGTCACTTGGGTACACCCTGCCGCCGCTTTTTAGTAAGTAAGTCCTGTTTTAGTTAAGTTAGTAAGCTGGTAAACAAGCAGTCAAGTAATTAATTGATTAATTTTCGATAATCCCCAGTATAATTAAAATCCGTGAATTATTATAAATAATGACCGAGTCAGAAACAAAAATCATTAGTTACTAAATAAAACCGATTAAAATATTAATCCGTGCCCGTTTTAATCCGTTTCTTTTTGCAATATAGTCTAGAAATTGAAAGCAACTCATTTCCGGTTATTGATACTCCGAGTCAATGTTGCTAATTACATAATAACCTCCGTAAGTAACGTTGTGAGTACGAATCCTTAGTTTCAAGTCGGTGACCGCCCCTTTAACACGCAGTCTGGATACGTCATAAAAGTAATAAAACACCGGAGACCAGTCCAGTCCGCATCAGTTCACGATCATTCCGGATCAGTCCAAGATCAATCCCAAGCAGTCCGCATCAATCCGAAACTGACACCTCGTCACCGTTTTCACTTCCGTCCGTAACCGCCGCTCCGACTTATAGTAATAATTTTCTTGAAAATAATATTGGTAAGAATACACCGTGGTCCGCTACTATCCGGCGGTACGGACACCGCCTTCAGTTAAGTATAGATATTCATCTTATTGTTCGTGAGTACCGCTGTATTATACTACTAAATCAAACTAGAGCTATAATTAGTAATTCCTCCGTTGGTCTTTTGTTTCATAAAATATACATCGGCTGATTAGATTTGCTCGCTCGGGCAATCTTTAAGGCTTCAGTGCATAAAGTTCTACCGGAGAACTTAACTTATGAAAAATAGTCCCTGTTAAATAGCTCTACGTTTGTGGCAGTAGTTCGTCGTATTGTAAAACCCTCTGTATAGACCAGAATATCTATAGCTAACCGACTGCCCGCCGTTCGTACTATATCCTGTCCAAGTCCAGTTGACAAGACAATCATCTTAAGACCCTGGACAAATAACCGTATCTCCATCTGTTAGCTACCCCTAAACGTTCTTCCCTCGGAGAACCAAACAAGGGCTGTTCCTTGCACTTATAAATTAAGGAACAGGCCCCCGAGTTTCCATCTAAAAAGTGTTACAAACCCAGAAAGTTCTGTTTGTAAGTAGCCAGTGACAAACAGTATAGGTTACGTAAGTAGAAGTCGTCACAATGGTATTAAATTGATTTTTTAATTTTACATTCTTTTTACTTTTTTCAGTAGAATTATATTTTAATGAAACTTGGGTCTTGGGGATTTTGAGTGATTTTAAGTAACTTTTTCTTATAATATTTTTCGCTAAAAAAATTTGATTTTTTCAGTTTTTTTATGGATAGTAGGCCGTGGAAATTCGTCAGGAAGTAGATCCTGCCCCAAAAAATTGATATCAAACCAAAATACGATCTGCTAAAAACTCGTCTAGATTCACTGTAAATTTATCAAATTAAATGATGTAATTTTATTGGGAAGACCCTGTGTGTTTTTCCAAATTTGCATAACATTAAACTTATATTTTGCTCAACTAACGTAACGTTCGTTCTTCAACCCATAATGGATCAAGGAGGAAATCATTGCCTTAAAATTCACTACAGAAGAACCCTAATTTTAAAAATAATATAGACCTACAAATTTAGAGGATCCTGAATAATTTTTTAGAGCAAAGATTGTTTCCTCAGTAATTCTATGCATTGAATCCAAATCTGCCCACCAAAACTGGCTTGTCACGTCAGTATTTTGAGATCTCCTAACCTAAGAATAACATGTGACCATTTTTAGGTGTATTTGGGATGGAACATCTCAGAAACCGAGGCGAGGTGATAAAGAGAAATTCTTTAAACGAATTTGAATCCTATATAAAAAAGTCATGAAAACCTTAGAGAGAATCTGAACCCATTACCTAAATCTGTAGTCACGGAACCCATACACTCGAAAAATGAAAATATATGACTTTAGTCGTGCGTGGATTAAGATTTATTTTATGGGCCCAGGTCCTTTCCACCACAATTCTCTATCACCACTGGTTTCTGAGATATCCAAACCAAATATACTCAAAAATGGCCATTTTGCCACTTTTAGGTTAGTACGTGACAGCCAATCTGGTGGGCAGATTTGGATTCAGCGCATCGAATTATCGAATTATTTATCTTCAAAAAAAGAATGCTCTTGTAGGTATATGTAATTAGTGCAATAGAACAAGAAAATGTTACAGTGTCAGTTCTGGACACAATTACAATGCTTGGAATACGTCTCTAAAGTAGCAAATAGAAATTGTTTCAGGCATACCAGTCTTAACAAGAACGTCGGGTTTGAGCCAGAAGACGATTTGCCCCTTGCCATATGATTGCAATTGCAAGGTTAAGATGCAAAAATAATTTAACATTGTTAGTATGGGCGGCTAGAAATGAAATCAATGAGTTTGCAGACACCAACTTAGACAACTACATTGAAGCAGATCATTACGTAATTACAAATCTTCTGCCAATGTTGACATTGTTGTAATGGTGATTGAAAATTCTGACATGCTGAGAAATCAACGATTTATGATAAGGAAATAAAATTAATATTAATAATACATAATTCATAATTCCAACAAAATTATCTAGACGACAGGAAAAATAAGCGAAGTTCAATGTATATCTGATAAATCACCCTTACTAATTCCATTGTGTTGAAATTAATTGGCGCATTTCGATACGATATATAAATTATTTATTTTCATTTAAATGTGTATGATTCAACAGTTTAAACATTTTCTACAATTATTTTAATATTTTTACCTGAAATGTTCCCTTATGTACGACTTCTATGATATTATCTTGAAGTTGCAGTGTCTTCAATTTTTCAAGAAAATGAAATGAAGTGTCTGGCATATTTTTCAAACGATTGTTGCTAAGATCCAAGTCTTCTAAATTTGATAAAACTTTGATGGCGTTGGTTGGTATACTCTCAACAGAGGAAGAAAAAGCATGTGATAACTTCAAATGGGTTAAGGAATGACCAATCTGAAAAATATAGTTTAAAATAGTAAATACGGTGTAATGCGACTAGATAAATGGGAAACCAAAAGTATACAACAAGGCCAGAAAGTTTACATTCCATGCATGTTAGAAAAGAACAGGAAATGACAATTAACAGCGCCATTTGCAATTATTAGTTATATGAACGCAATTATCTTGAATTAGGTGATAATATTCATAAAAAAAGTTTCAGATATTGTGGATATTTTGAACAATATTTAAAAAAAACAGGTAAAATAAACTTGGGACATTTCATAACGTCATTATTTCCTTATTCTCATTTCTGAGACAGTGTTTTTGAGACTTTCTGTCTCATTCATTGCTGTCAATTAATATTTGAAAACCCAGTTCCATTTTTTGAATAATAAAACAAGTTACAAAAACAAATAATAATTATTTGAATCGTAATCGTGATAAAATCCATACTTCTATTCAAGAACAAAAGCTTAATCAAACAACTTCAAAATTCAATATGGGCATGGTCAATAAGGAAAAACGAACCTGATGAAGCTTCAATGAAATTAAAACGGTTTTAAGTTAGACAGTACTGAATGAGACAAAAGTTGTCTTAAGAACGTTATGAGAAATATTTATCAATAAGGAAGTTATGATGAAATTTCTACTTTGTTTACTTTTTTTTCCTAAAATATTTACATTATTAGAAATTTATAAAATGAGTATTATCAGGCTCCAGATTACGTAATTTTGTCTCCATTTAAGCTAGTCTGTATCCGTGAAGACAAGAGAGTATCATAGTATTCAGTAATTTTTAATTCTTAACCAAACGATATATTCAAGTTCCGACATTATCAAAATTACTAACATTTGTAAATCACGAAAACAGACTAGCTGTTAGTAATAATTATTATATTGCTTTGCAACGTTAAATATAGTAACAAGCATAATTATGTATTACGAATACTTACGTCCATGAAAGCATCATTTTCAATGGTGCTAATACTGTTTTCAGATAAATCTATTACTTTCAAGCCGTGAACGTATTTGAAAGCATTATTTTTCAGAGTTTGTAAATTTGCAAAAGTTATCTGCAATTCTTCTAAATCAATACCAAATTCTAAAAAGTCTTCAGAAGATAAGTTTGGTTCCGATAACCGAGATAAAGACAAGATCCGTAGGCTTCTTAATCTAGAACAAAAAGTGGAAATTGTTACAGAGAAAAAAAAGCAGCTAAATGGAGGGTCGAGATTAAGTTCAAGAGAAACTATGCTATTTGAGCCTGAAATTGAAGCAGTTTCCAATGTGAAGACTTTTCTATTCCCATTTTATTTAAACGAGAAGGCAAACGCCCTAACTTTGCTTTAATCTGGTGAACGTAAAATGCACATACTTTGAGTAATTGAATATACAGAGGATCATTTTGAAAGTTTAGTGTGTACAAGGGAGGAATAATGAGCTAATATCAATATCAGATTCTTTAAATTCTTATTTGAAACTTTTTAGTTATTCTATTAATTACTACATAAATCAAATTACTTACCTTCGCAAGTCCTGAATGGATACCGGTGTATTGTCCGTGCCACTCAGATCTAATTTGTATAAAGTGAATTGAAACCCGTTAAATGCTTCAATAGGATTCAATACATCAATGTCGTTATCTCTTAATGACAATGTCCTAAGAAATTCGAACCTGTGGAACACATCCTGAGGCAGCAATGATATATTATTTCCAGTTAAGTCCAAGAGTTCTAAGTAGTTTTCTAATCCGCCAAAGGCAACAGGAGATATTTCCGTTAAACCACAGCTTCTCATATACAGTTCTCGTATTTTTGCTGGTCGAAATGCATTTTCCTAAACACAATGAAATATCAACTGAATTTTATTATTATTTTAACTGTGTAAGTACCATATTCAGTTTGAAGTATATACCAAGTGACTTTTGACAGGTATAATATACTTAATTTTTCAATAATAGTAAAGTTTTTGTTAAAGATAATTGACAATGGTTTCCACTTGGCACTAACAAATATGAATTAATCCACAACTTAATTGGCAAAACGCGAGGAACGAGCTCAATGTTTCGGAATCATGAGGAAACCCAATGTCACTGCTAAATCAAAGGTTCCAGCTCATTCAAGAATCAATAATGGTAAATTTGCACAGTTTATTATTAAGGTTAATATCTTAGGGTAAATCAGGTTGTCGATGCTAGGTGGCCCTGCATTCAGTCAATACATTTTTACACGTTTAAAATCATTTTTTTATTTTTATTGTTTCACTACAAAATAATGGCCTTTTTTACAAGTGCAGAGTTTAACCTTTTAGGAGATATCTGAGTTAATCTAAGTTAATTTTTCCCTCATTGTTTTTGAATAATTTATGAATTTGCAATCTCATTTATTTGAGAGGAATCCGCCCTTGAAAGAACGCGGTTTGTTTTAATCAGCCTATATAAGTAAATAATAATCATAACATAACATCTATTGAGGTACTGGTAATGTAAGATTTTCAACTAAACTATGTGGTGTGCTTCATGTGTTATACTTACCTCAACAGTACTTAATGGATTTCCATCAAGATATGTTCTATTTACCGTGTTGAAATATTGAAAAGACACTGGTTCAAGAATAGTTAATTGGTTGTAGTCCAACCGCAAGGTATCTAAATTTAATTGGAAATTTAAATTTATATTAACACCCGGTTCAGTGGCGGGTGCCATTTTATTGATTCGGTTGTAACTTAAATCCAATGTCTTCAAAATGCGCAATGGTTGTAATGCTTGATAAGGAATCGAGCTTAATTGATTGTCTGCCAATATTAAATGAGCCAACCTGCCCATACCGTCTCGAAACACCGATGGATCAATATCTCTTAAGTTGTTGCCACTTAAGTCAATGGTGTGTAACATGGGCAATCCAGAAAATGAATCTGTTGGTATTTGAGTTATTGAATTTTCCGATAATATAAGGACTTCTAACGAGTTTTCCAGACCTCTCCAATCTTCTGGTAATATTTTATTTATATCATTCCCTATATAAAAAAAAATAAATCAAAGTTATATTTATTTAAACTTATTGTTAGGTATAATACGTATAAATTTAAATAATTAATAAGTATAGATTAATTTAATATACCTGTTAAATCTAAAAGCCTTAATTTATGTAAATATCTTATTGCTCTATTAGGAACATGTGTAAGGTCGCAATGGCTTATTTCTAATTCCCATAATGATCTATCCAGTCCCATGAAAGCTTCGTCTGATACCGTGGATAATGGGTTTTTACTAATAATAATTCTGTATAAGCCTACAATAGAGACAAGTAATCATTGATAATTGTAGTGGCAGTCGGTGAAGTTTACGTTAGTTGTAACCTAGTTATACAGGAAAATAGCTTCGACTGAATTTCGTGAAGCATATTAATTTGATGTAATTTGAAGTAAATAAATCTCTTCGAGAGTCCGAATTTCACCAGCACCAGCAAGTGGTACTATCGGGAGAAATGATTGGATGTATATTCTGAAGACAGGATTTTCATATATATAAGATCATAAAGAAAAGTGAAGACTCATTATAAGTAAAATGAGGCCAAATCACACTTCAAACATTAGTCTGCCTTTTCACAAAATAATTAATTATTTCCTCAGATTTTAGTATTTTTCTTTTCTTTAATAATACGTAAAAGTCACCTCAAAATGTACCTACCTGTTCTTTGTAAAAAATATGGTTCTATGGTGCTGAGGCCGTTGTCTTCCAGATGTAATTGAAATACTTTTGAAGTATTAACCGTCTCAGGTATCCTTGGCAAGTGCACGTATTGACATTTAACAATTCCCAAATCTGGTTCCGATTTTGAGCAACTACATAGCGGATTGAACATGCATGGTGGGTAATGTACAGAATCCATTTCACTTGATTCAATCATAGAAATCCATATCATCAATATAAATGTTCCTATCATGATGGCATACCCAAGTTTCATAATTTGTAATAGATCCTACGAAACAGTATAATTTTATTTCCCTTCCTTTAAAAGTAAATTATCTTTTATTTATAAACACCTCAGCAACATTAATTCTTGTTCCGTTTATAAAATAAAACAGAATACATTAAATGACAAAATAATAACTTCCAAGTAGGGATATACTCTACTTTATACAGCGTGTGTAAAAAGTATTGAAACATGACCATAACTTTTGAAATATTGATTGAATAAAAAAACCCTTGGACAGGTCGATTTTTATTTTCAATTACGCAACTTTTGGTGCGATTTCTAATTTCTAATTCTACACACCCCCTCCCCCAGCCACCTCAATTTTTTTTTTCAAATGGCAACCTACCCTTTGTGATACCTCAAAAGAAAGGTATTTTAATAGTCTATTCAATGGTGTAAAGAAATCCGAAATCCGTCGATGCAATTGGCTTCCCAAACGCATGAAATACATTTTTTTTTTAAGAAAAATGAAAGATTGGTAAAACTTTATTACTGAAAAAAATTAACAAATTATCTAATAAGATGTTCAAACTGAGCTCCGTTAACAGCTAGGCACTGTACAAGTCGCTGTTCAAAGTTCTGTAAACAGATTTCGAATGCCGTTTGGGGTATTCGACCAATCTCCGCCCGTATTCTATCCTTTAGATCCTCCAAATTATTTGGTCTATTGTTATAGACGCAACCCTTTAAGTGGCCCCATACAAAAAATCGAGGGGTGTCAGGTCCGGAGATCTGGCTGGCCATTCGATTGACCCTCTTCTGCCTATCCATCGTCCCGGAAACACCTCATTCAGGTACTGTCTTACATTAACTCCATAGTGTGGAGGAGCTCCATCTTGTTGGAACCATACGCTATTGGCTACTGGTAAATCATTATCACCCGGAAAAATTGCAGCAATTGCGGGAACTATTTGTAAGACAGTACCTGAATGAGGTGTTTCCGGGACGATGGATAGGCAGAAGAGGGTCAATCGAATGGCCAGCCAGATCTCCGGACCTGACACCCCTCGATTTTTTGTATGGGGTCACTTAAAGGGTTGCGTCTATAACAATAGACCAAATAATTTGGAGGATCTAAAGGATAGAATACGGGCGGAGCTTGGTCGAATACCCCAAACGGCATTCGAAATCTGTTTACAGAACTTTGAACAGCGACTTGTACAGTGCCTAGCTGTTAACGGAGCTCAGTTTGAACATCTTATTAGATAATTTGTTAATTTTTTTCAGTAATAAAGTTTTACCAATCTTTCATTTTTCTTAAAAAAAAAATGTATTTCATGCGTTTGGGAAGCCAATTGCATCGACGGATTTCGGATTTCTTTACACCATTGAATAGACTATTAAAATACCTTTCTTTTGAGGTATCACAAAGGGTAGGTTGCCATTTGAAAAAAAAAATTGAGGTGGCTGGGGGAGGGGGTGTGTAGAATTAGAAATTAGAAATCGCACCAAAAGTTGCGTAATTGAAAATAAAAATCGACCTGTCCAAGGGTTTTTTTATTTAATCAACATTTCAAAAGTTATGGTCATGTTTCAATACTTTTTACACACGCTGTATATAGATTATACTTGTGTATAATATTTTCCTATTTTCATTACATAGTAGCCACATTATTTCATTTATTTATATGATGAAATATGTAAAATTGTTAGTGTCATTATTAAGCAAGCTCAAGACGATGGTGACGGTTTAATTGTCGAAACAATAAAATTATAATTGTTATTGGAGAGATGTGGACCTTCCAATTATTACTAATAGCACGCAGCCTTTTAGATAAAGATTTTTTTCATCGAACTGGGCAAAGGAAAAGTTGAAACGTAAATATATTTTTCTGCAAGTTTCAATCAACAATCACCATATAAAAAATTCACAGTCCTTCGCAAAGATGCAACCGGAGGAGACATTGGAAATGACGGAGTAGAACGCAAATCTTGTGATATTTCGGATGTGATAAAAAATTAAAATTTGTTGCAAAGTAGTAAATAGTTATTTCATTAACACAAAACATTTTCAAAAAGTAAAATCTTATTATCAGTAGTTTTATTTAGAAATTAAAATAAAAAGTTATTTTATTAACAAAAACATTCTCATAATGAAAACTAAAATGGTATTATACAATTTTTTTTCACTAACAAACATTTTTAATGTTAAAACTGAAATAATTTAATATAATTTCGGGAAGATGAATAGTGATTCCTAACAATTACAAATACCGATATCGATTAATCGCAAACTATTAAACGCAGCTAATAACACAGGAAAAGTGTCCAAACTGAACAAGAACATAGTGAATTCGTTGAAACTTGACATATACGTTTAAAAATATATAGCTATGTTTCAAGAAACTTAAGAGTCCCGAACCGTAAGGGGTGTGTCGGAGCTGCCTACTTGAAAAATCGTGGGATGAGCTAGGTTTTTCACATGTATTATAAAAATTGGCAATTGAACCATGAGAAATTTTCAAAAAATAAGAATATTTTCATTTATAGAGAAATATTAATTTTTGACTTTTTTTTTTTATTTTTTTACCAATTTTACGTTTGTTTCCTGCATTTTCTGCTTGTTTATCTGTGAGTGTATTCTGCAAAATGAAAAAGTACATAATCATTGTACAAATGAGGATTATCGAGTTGTTTAAAATTTTATATATATTGAATGAAACACACTTTGTATCCAAAGAAGATCGGAATCGATAGCATCTAAATCTTCTGCGTCGTTTATTCCTTGATAATTTTATCCATGTATGAATTTAGACATCGCACTCCCTGACAATTTCCGTAAATTTGTGAGCATCTTCAACCTGCTTTTCTGTTGCGGTTGCAGGAGATAATCTGCAATATTGATTCTGCTGTTGGCACAAAAAGTGTTGTCACAGTTTGTAAGGAGCCGTTAATTTTCTTCTATCCCCACTGTTGTGGATTTTTTTCATTGCCAAGCCATTTCTGAATTTTGTAGAATACTCGTAATGAATATTAAGCGACTGCCTCTGAAGTTGGTGGTAATAATTCCAACTTTGATTTTTGTTTGTGCAGCGATTTTTTGAATTGATTAAATCTGTACGAGTTGAGTGAGACATTTGTGATTTTCCTTGAACCGTATACAAGTAGGAAAAGAGTTTCACCAGCCTATTTTACTTGTGAGGGGGTTGAATTCTTGCCATTGAACGTTCTTACTACATTAACTAACTGCATTTCTTTCTGAAGAAGTTTGATGACTTAATTTTTCTTTCTGAAATATTCTAGACGTGGTATCATAACCACTGAAGGCATGAGTCAGTAAAATTGTATTTTTCTACTACCGTCTATATAAATGAACTTTGTAACCCTAGCAACACGCGCGATAACGAAAGTAAACATTCGAGTTACCTGTTTGCTAAGGCGTTGCTATCTACGAAAGTAAAACTTTCAGGACAGAAAAGTAGAAAAACAAATTTTAAACGAAATTAATTCGTTCTATTTGAACAAATTAATACAACTAAACAATTCTGTATCAATAAAGAAAGGTCTTTCTAGGAAGTACGCCAACATTTTTGTCGGCACGTAGTACCTACCTACTCCATTTTAAAAACGCTTCAAAAGTTTGCATATACCTTGCTTTGGATTTCTTGGGGTAAACCAAGTCACAAGCAATATTCCCATTTATATCGCCACAAAACATATGTATTTGTTTATTTTAGTTAGAAACCACCAGAAATTAAAATGTATAATATTTCGTTGCCATGGAAACAATTTTCACAGGCAGCCTCCTAAACTATAAAATTTATTAAAAACGTCAATTAATAATAATTAGTTTTAAATTAGTAAATCGCGTCATTTTTTTCGGTATAGTAGAAAAAATATAATACATTTCACGTTGCGAAAACCCTTTTAAGTATTCGGTCACCTCACACCTTAAAGTAACCTTTCGCATCTAATATAATAATGTAAATAACTATTTCTATACGTTCTTGTCATTTCTGGATTTCTGACGAAGAAAGAATTTTCCATATAATTTTTCCTGTTCCTGGCCTTATGAAAAGCATATCTTTTTCCTCTGGAGTGGCAACATTGAAATTAATCGGATATCGTTTATATCATTTGACAAAAACTTTTCTTGAGGGAGGGCTACGATTACTGAATTTGGCCTAAATTTGGTTTTCACGTAGTTAACATACGTCGTACAAATGTGGATGCAATAAAAATCCACCTTCAAATTACAAAAATAATAAGTATAGAGTTACAAAGATTTCACAATTTTCTTGCTTATTTGATTAATTTCGGTACATTTTGCCTGTACTGTAACCGTGTGACATATCATTGGATCAGGCATTGAGAGAGGAGTTGAACATATATTTTATTTTCCTTCAAATCACCGCTATCTTTGTAAATTGCGAAAAACGACAAAATTTTAAGTTACATATGGTTTTCGGCTATACATATTTCGACGAGACAAAAGGAAATAAGCTGTTCGACGTGCTTCTCGATGTTAAGTTGTCTTGGAGATTGTTGGGCGTGACTTTTCTAACGCAGCGATAAATTCCCATGTAATAATTTTTTGTTTACTTTTGCTTAATCTACCTACCTCATGTTAAAGTAATGGCACTCAAACCTCTAACACTCCGTAATACGTACAAACCAGGTATCGGCAACCTGCCAGAGCAACCCCGATCCTAAATCCACCCCTATGATTTGTCAAATTGCAAGTCATTGACAAAATTGAAAAAATTGCAGAAACACGAAAACTTCAAATACTATTTCCAAACGAATTTCCGCGAGACTGTTTTGGTATGAAATCCAAGGTAGAGGGTCGAACTTAGAACTACGTCGTGAATTTCACGGTCACGCTCTGATTTTAGGCTCAATAGGAGTGAACGAAAAAGTGTAATTTTGACGTCTATCGTTCTGAAACCACTGAAATCTCACGCGTTACGTCATTCTACCATGAAACTGATTTTCGAACCCCTATTAGGAAACTAAAAACATTTGTTTAATCCTACTCTTGAAACATGCAGTTTCTTACTTGGATACAATACTCGATACAATGAAATGTCAAAGTGAAGGAAAGGCACTATCGAGAAACAGAAAATTGTTTCGGGGTCCTGAAGTCGCTCCGAGTCCGAAACTGTACTCGGTTCCGTCCTAGGACCGATATTAAGAAATCATTAAATTTCACTGGATCGACTATAAGGTGTAATCTATCGGACGCACTATGGATTTTTTGGTGAATTTTGCGAAAACACGAACATTTTAAACCTTATTTCCAAACGAAAACAGGCCGCCGGGCCGCCGTTCTGGCAATAAATCCAAGCTCGAAAGTCCAACTTGAAAGTACATCGTGAATTGTGCGGTCCAGCTGCGATTTTGAGGTCAGCAGATCCTAACTAAAAAGTGACATTTGTGACGTTAACGAAAAATTAAGTTTTGGCAAGACCTGCACGCGCATGAAATTTGGAGGGTTCTGCGCGCGCAATCGGCCTTTTTAATTTCGCAAAATTTACAAAACTCTTTGACATGGGATATTGAAACGCCGTTGGGATTTTCTCGACAAGAAGACGCCTATAAAAAAATAATAACATAACTGCCGGTACACGTGATTTAGACAACCAATCAAAAATTGGTCACTCTGTTGTCGCCACTGTTTCTATAAGTCATGCTTCATAAAATGCAACATGAAACTGATTTTCAACCCCCTATACGAAAACAAAAACATTTCCAATGTTAAAAAGTAGAGAACATACTTTATTTTTATGTCTAAATTAGTTATTAATAATTATTGAAATGTTTCATATTTAAGTTTTCATACATATTTATATCTCATTTACTGTATCAGTACTGTAATTGGGATCAATAACACTTAACTGGATTTATTTAATTAATCTGGTGTTAACAATGTTACAATGTAATAATAAAAAGAAGTAAAATGAGAACATCGCATATTTTAATCAAAAGTCAATACGATCTTCATACAGATTCCACTTAGTCTGTCCGACACCCGTTATACTTTATGAAGAAATTTCTTAAGTCAAAATTACGAAAATTTTGCATATGGATGTATTTATTTAAATAAAAATATTGGTTCAGTCAGTGCGGAATTTTGCCTTAGTAGCGGCCCTGATGAAAAATTCACGTTTTCAGCCTTGAGGGGGTGAGCGCGAGCCGCCATCTTGAATAGAAGATGCAAGAAACAGGTTTGCACAGAATAACTCGGTAATGGTTCATTATATGAGAAAAAAATAAAAGTTGTAAAGGATAAAATTTCGCAACTTTTTTGTGTTTAGACTTTTCTTGTAATACATTGAACTGATTCCTTGGTTGGCATCATGTGAAACATTGTTAAATATTATAATTAAAGAAAAAATTATTCACTTTTTTAAATGTTTCTTGTAAGTTTAACAGGGACTGAGTACAATCAAGGAAAGATGCAATTTAACAAAATTTTTACACCCAAAAACGTCAAACTTCATTTGTTAGTAAATAAAGCAAATAATCATATAAAATACGAAGGCTACAGAAAGACTTCGCCGATCACAAATTAAGGCTTCTGCGGAAGTTCTTTCCGATGAATCAAAGTCGGTTCAAGTTTCCACTAAAAGATTTTTAGCCAATGAAAACAATAAAGCTCGTCTTTCCATGCTGAAAAATAAATTCGAAAAGGCGGATTTTACGGTGAAACAGGCTGAAGATGATGCTGGTGTGCTGATTGTCAATACGACAACATGGTGCTCAACATTTGATGCCGTATTCAACAATGGCAAAGACGTTTACTTTCTTGTTCTGCAAACAGCATTAGCACCATCTCAACATAACATCTTCCTTCGTAAACCTGGACCTTAGCCTCAGCCTTAGAAACAAGTCTTTTGTCGATTATATAGGTAAAGTTAATAATGTCTGCAAAAAATATATTCTTAAAACACGGCAACACAGTATACTACCCAGGAGAGTATTGTCATAGGTCAGAATGATCAGATATCCTTCCAAAGAATGAGAATAATTTTGTAAATAAGAAATCTTTATCTTGCAGGTGCTGGTAGACATTTATCCATTCAAATTGTGAACCCAGTTATTTACTACATTGAAAGCATTAAAGACATTTTTTAAAATGACACCACAAATTGGACATAAAGCAAAGAAACTACGTTCCCTTACTGAGGAATCCAGACTTGAATGATTCTCGTGTGTGTGTCTTAAAATGTTTTTTCTAAAGGTTCCTGGAGGTAAGAGTGGCATGGTTCAGGAAGAATAACTTTGATCAGGCGTCTTATACAGTTTGGAAAATGGAATGCCCATCAGGAAGGTCCTAATTTCATTTTGCAGAAAAATATTGCAACATTACCAGGATTTTTACAGCATGGAATGATGGAATAGTTATCCAAAGGTCGTGTTCTGAGTGTCATAAAATTATTAGTTTAGCAACTCCAATATCAATGGAACAATATTTATTTGAGCAGATTTAGATGATGCCTTGAAATTTCGAGTATAAGAGGGAAGCGTACTCATTACTAATTTCGTTGCTGTCATATTCTTTCCGAACTAATTTGTTGTTAACCGTCTTTCAGTCTTTTCTTTTTCTTTTATTTGCATTTGAAAGCTGGACGACTTTACTTTATACGGGGTGTTTTAAGGACTTACTCTAGAGTTCAAAATAAGAAAAAAACTATAAATAAGAGTCCGAAAATGCTTCTTTTTCAAGATACAGGGTGTCAAAAAAAATTATTAAGATTACGTTTTTCTGCAAGTACATGACTAAACTGATGCACAATTGAAGTGGATATTGGAGACCGATGGAATTTAACAGAAATGTAAGGGCCTGGATAATACCCTGTAGATAAAAGAAACCGACAATTTAAAAATTAATTATTTTACAAACGTTTTGAAATCGGAAACAAATATCAGTGGTGCAGAAAAACAGTTTTTAATGATTCATCAAACACGATTTGGTCTACCAGAAAATCTTAAGAGGCTTTTTCTTTTTTGAATTTGCCGCCGATTATTATTGTTATTATTAAGAAACCAATACCTGTTTTAAAAGAAAGCAGTAGCGTACTAGTTTTTTTGTCACGCACGTTACAGGTGTAGTTGTCAAAACTCGTTGAACCAAAAAGAAGGTTTTCCATGCCAGTGTAGTGTACTATCGCGGCCGAAAAATTTTCAACGATATTTTATCTGTGGTTTGATTTTCATAAAATTCTAATTGTATGTATGAATAGCTTTTCATCAAATGTCTTTCATTTTAAGACAGTTTGTATCATTGAAGTATCAAAGGGTAATTTAATATAAAATTAAATATAGACAATAAGTTAATTTTATATTAAATAAAAAAATTAAATAAAAAATAAATAAAAGAAATTTTCATTCATTTAAAAATTATGTGACGAAGTTCCTAGTTCAACAGTGCTTTAATAATAATGTATCTGAATATTTAATATTTTTTTGGTACACTGTTTCCATTATTTTAATGAATTTTTTTTAAACCGGTCACCGGCCAGAGAGTAGCACTTTCCGGCTTACTTTTAAGCCTGCGGTCGGTGAAATGATGTCCTGTAAAACTTTTACAGGCCGGTGAGCGGCCGATGGATTCTGTATTGTCATTGAGTAAAAAATAATAAAGAGGTGCAACTGTCAAGGTTTCGAGATTTTAGTATTGTATTTCTTTGCCAATAACTTCATGATTGTCACCAATTTTTAGTGCTACGGATTGGTATTTGTAATGTGGCTGTATAGCCCTTAAAATTGAAGACAATCATGAAGCTATTGGTAAAAAAATACAACACTAAAATCTCGAAACCTTGACAGTTGCGTCTCTTTATTATTTTTTACTCTATGGTATTGTATTCTTTAAAAACTAAAAAATAGGTAACTTGACATATTTTTGCGTTTAGTTGAAAACGTGACAGTTGTTATAAAATGGATTTCGAAATGACGAATGCGAATTAATGGTACAATACTGTGCCCGTTTTAGAAAAAATATTGTACGTAACACGTCCCAAAAGTGCTTTTACTGGACTCGCCTGTGGCTCGCCCTGGAATTTGCCTACTCGTTCAGTAAAATGCCACTTTCGGGACTTGTTACGTAATAGTATATTAAGTATTAAGGTCAGTAAGTGTTCATTGCTGGTTGAGGATATGTTTGGAGATCAAGACGAAGTCGAGATCTTCAAAACATCCGAAACCAGTAAGACACCAACGCTTATGACGTGTTTTGCACGTTCAAATATTGAATAAACTTAATTAAAACTAAAAAATTTAATATTTCGAAAATATATATAACAAACAAGTCGTACATACATGAAAAAGTTTTCGCTTTGGTTACTATGAGACCGAATATTTATTATCAAGTGACATCTGCTGTCATTAGAAATTTCTCCAAGATAAGATTTTTGCCACAACGTAAGCTGCTTGTAAGTTATGAATTCTATTGCTCCAATAAATTTTAATAATTGTCCAAATTGTAATTTTAATTTTGTCTTCAATACAAATTTATTTTTAAATTTCTATATTTACAGTTTACTTACCACCTCCTGATCGGTAAGTAATTCACTTACCAATCGCTAATTTGTAAACGTCACTTACAAATGTCTCAAGCAATTCAGTAAAGGTGTCAAATTACCCGAGCGTGCAAAAACTACTATTATTTTTAAATATTTTAAGTGGTTATTATTCTAAAGTGTATATTGTTAGGCGTTCATTATTTTGATGTGTTTATAGTTTTAAGGTACCTAAATTAAATACTAAATTTTTCTATTGCAATATTTTAATTATTCATAATTATGTTGTATCTGACATGTCCTATACCAAATTTTATCTGGACTTTTGGGATAAATAAATGATTATTATTATTATTATTACTTACCATAATAAGTGATAAGAAACTGATGTTAATTACACATTAAATTGAATTAAGAATTAACTGATCTACGCACGCAAGTTGAATAGTTTAAATAAATATACTTTAGTGTCTAACTGAATATGCTTTAAGACAAAACTGAACAACATATTGAGGTAGTTAACGAATCCTTACTAAGCTCAAGCTCAGAACAAAGTGAGGCTTCTTCTAATGAGATTAAATTCATAATTTGTAATTCTATTGACATGTATTAGTTTCCCTGGTCGATCATAGATTTGTGCTTATTACTATTACGTTCCGATGAACGTAATTATGACAATAAATTTCCCTTGAATTAGATTATGAAAAATAATTCGAATTTCCCATTATTGGATACTTACAATTTCTAACGCGGTACCTATGCAAATGCGTGGGTAGATAATTAAGACCATTTACATATGCTTGACCTACATTGACGTTCTAAAATAATGACTAATTTAACATCTTAGCAAATGTATAACAAACAAATTTCGTTATTTCTTTTTCTATCATATAATATTATTAATTTAAGAGGTCATATCAATTAAATCAGTAAATTGTTATTAAATTGATACATAATAAATCGAACCGCAAATCGATTATAAGTTTAAATTCACGAAAATCAAAAAATGTATCTGAAGATGGTTTATAAAATATCGAAACAAACATGGTGAGCCTATTTAGTAAATGTCTCGATTTTTTTAATTATAGAAATTTTTATGAGAGAATCTCCGTATTTCAACGCCTTGAGGGCAGTTTTGCGGCCGGACATAAATATTGTTTCATAAATATTTCACTTATCGAATACTTTTACCGCGCAAAAGATTAGGTATTAGATTGCATTAATTAAAGATTGATAACTCGACGGTCGACGGATAATAATTAATAATCCTTTCTGGTGCGCTCCCGGCGAATTATTACAAATTTTCTCTGACGCAGGTACATTTCGGTCTTGGAGGTACATGATTCTGTTGAGTCTTTCTTGCGCGTTGGGTTTACCGATTGAACTCAGACAAGTATCTCGGGCTAGATATGTTTCCTACCAAGCCCTAGCGCGTTACATAATTTACCAAGATTACTCTATTATTATATCTGAAAACGGAAATATAGGTTACTCCGGTTACTCGACTCGCAATTTTTAAACTATCGGGTGGTCCAAAAAAAACCGGAATTTTTATTTTACCTTATAGCATTTTTATTTCTTCAGCGATTTTCCACTTTTTGGATTCGTTCGACAGCTAAAGCTTTCAGCTAAACGATTCTCAGTCAGAAGCTGATATTATGATCATAAATGTCAAGGCAGATGTATTTAAACTTGAACAATTTTTAATAACTGCTGGAATTTTGCTGAAATGCCGAATTTACAAACGGTTTGTTTCATCATCATGACTGGTCTTGTGGCAATATTTTGATGGGTAGTTTTAAAAAATAGGTCAAAGAACTACGGAGCTATACCAAAAAATCTAGAAGCGTGTTATCAACGTCTCGGCAGCAATGGTAAAATCATAAATTTTTATTTTCCTTTATAACTTTTTTTATTCCTTACCGATTTTAATTTTCTTTGGATCATTTAAAATCCAAGGCCTTCCACTACAATATTGAATATCAGAAATTGACATGAATCATAAATCCAATATGGCAGAAGTGGTCAAATTTACCTAATATTTAAAAGCCGCTGGGAATTTTTTTAAATAGCGAATTAAATGGCTTTTCTTTTAATCTGGAAGCCTTATCTTCTAAAAACATTTTCATTCATAGATCACGAAAATCGGTTAAGAACTTACAAAGATGTAGTTGATAACGTAATCATGTGCCCCATAACAACAGTATTAAATTAATTCTTAACAGAGTTACCTATACACTTATCGTCATGGTTACAAAACAAATGAACATTGATACTGAACTGTCACTAGTGTCACTTCGACTCGGCTGTTCAGCTGTTCGGCTGTTTTTAAAAAGTGTTTTGTGGTACCTAGTTTTGTTAAAATGGTGTTGTCAAATGAAGACAAGATTTTCATTAAGAATTTATTAATTCGCGGCTAGACGTTCCAGTTAGTTGAACAATTTGACTCACACTAAAACTGGAATTCGGCGGTGTACTTACAGGGCTAATTGCCAAATTGGCGACCTGTTCAATGTTCTCCTAAAAAATATTCGAAAATATTAGAATTAAGTTACTCTATATTTCTTTACGTTGACACTAATTACACAATGTTACAATAAATACTTACTTCTACTCTTACTGATCTCGGCCTACCACTTCCTCGACGTCTTTCAATCGTTCCAGTTTCTTGAAACTTTCTTGCAAAGTCGTAAATAGTACTTTTTTTTAAGTTATTGCCTGGAAATTGTTGTATTATTTCCGAAGCTTTATAGCCGCGAATCAATAAATTCTTAATGAAAATCTTGTCTTCATTTGACAACACCATTTTAACAAAACTAGGTACCACAAAACACTTTTTAAAAACAGCTGAAGTGACAGTTAAGTATCAATGTTCATTTGTTTTGTAACCATGACGATAAGTGTATAGGACATAGGTAACTCTGTTAAGAATTAATTTAATACTGTTGTAATGGGGCTCATGATTACGTTATCAACTATATCTTTGTAAGTTCTTAACCGATTTTCGTGATCTATGCGTGAAAATGTTTTTAGAAGATCAAGGCTTCCAGATTAAAAGAAAAGCCATTTAATTCGCCATTTAAAAAAAATCCCAGCGGCTTTTAAATATTAGGTAAATTACCACTTCTGCCATATTGGATTTATGATTCATGTCAATTTCTGACATTCAATATTGTAGTGGAAGGCTTTGGGTTTTAAATGATCCAAAAAAAATTAAAATCGGTAAGGAGTCAAAAAAGTTATAAAGGAAAACAAAAATTTCTGTTTTTACCATTGCTGCCGAGACGTTGATAAGACGCCTCTACATTTTTTGGTATAGCTCCGTAGTCCTTTGACCGATTTTTTAAAACTACCCATCAAAATATTGCCACAAGACCAGTCATGATGACGAAATAAACCGTTTGTAAATTCGGCATTTCAATAAAATTCCAGCAGTATTTAAAAATTGCTCAAGTTTAAATACGTCTGCCTTGACATTTATGATCATATCAGCTTCTGATAGAGAATCATTTAGCTGAGAGCTTTAGCTGTCGAACGAATCCAAAAAGTTGAAAATAGCTGAAAAAATAAAAAAGTTATACGGTAAAATTAAAATTCCGGTTTTTTTTGGACCACCCGATATATTGCCAAAAAGAACTGGATCAAACGGACGCGGACATAGTATAAGGATTATACCATGGACGCGGATAATGTTATAACAATCTTTAGTAACAAATGATATTTACTACCGACTCGATTACTGCTTTAAACATTTTAACCTTGCTTTTCGGCAGGTACATACACCAGTGAAACCCTTTTTGCAGGAGCAAGAATGAACTTTGAGTAGCAACTAGCAACTCAGATGCTGGATCTCTGACCATTACAACAGGCTCCAGACTGTTCTGTTACACCGTTGAGGCCTGGGAAGACAGGTATTACAGTGATAATAAATCTTGAGTCCAACTTTTCGGTAATAACTCTTTATTTCTCCTTTAGCTAGAACACATGGGTACATCTCACAGACCTAAATAATTAGACTGATTATGAACGCACTGCGCAACCATTGGCGCATGCAAATACAGGAGCCGTCCATTTTTCAATACTTTTTGTTTACACATATAAATTGAACCAATGAAATGCTATCAAGTTTGTTTTGTTGTGAGGGTTGCATAATATGACTTTAGCTGGCATTTGGGAGACGATCCGAAACAACAGTACTTAGAAGGGGAAAGTAGTTTTGTACGTTGTACACTGCGCGTCATATAAATGTGGTACATACAAGTATGTTGAAAAACTTCTAATTCTGAAATAACTTTTCATCGGCATGAAATACATTTGTAAGCAAACGGAAATGTGTATATAAGGATTTACCAAAGTCATCCATATACTATTATTGAAAAATTAGATTTTGTAACGTAGTTAAGAAGTACTTATACAACCTTTCCATTTCGGGCATTCATATTAGAAAAGAACTGAGTAAGTTTATTTTATTTCAACATCATAATAAAGTATTTATTGTACTGCCGTGCGTAAAGTACTAACTTTACATACGCTGTGTAGTGCCTAAAGTAAACATTTCATATAATCGCCTATAATAATAATCATATCGTATTTCAAAAACGTTAAATATGGTTACATATTTAATTTTATGTAGTCCATTATATTAATATAAAGTTCCATTTCCGAAAAAATTTCACTTTACACACTTGTTGCATAGGTAACTATTTTCACAATAATG
Source organism: Rhagium mordax (assembly GCA_963680705.1). Lineage (NCBI taxonomy): Eukaryota > Metazoa > Arthropoda > Insecta > Coleoptera > Cerambycidae > Rhagium > Rhagium mordax. The sequence goes on along the minus strand of OY796659.1, from coordinate 16,365,789 downwards.
TTTATTACCTATTACCTAATGTTATTTTTAAGGCACATTTAAAACTGATACAGTAAAATATTAGTTATACTATTACTTTATAAACAATGGTTATACTTTCAATAACATTCTTGACTCAAAACTACTTTCCGTTACGACTGCGATGTTATTTTTTAAAATTCCCGCTTCCAAGTATATAAAAATGGCGGTGTTCAATATTTGCAAGTAGCTAGGCTTGAAAGAACCTTCTCCTATTTTAAGTTCTGTGGTACATCTACAAGTCACCATTAATGAGTTCGATGCATAGACTTATTATAATAGACTCCAAGATAACTCATATCCTTGGGACCAGAATAGTTACGACGATATGTTCTCGCTCCGTCTCTTTTTATAATGTAAGATGCGTATAAAGCAATCTTTCTTTGGGTAACTGCGAGCCACAGATAGTTGACTCTCAACATAAGTATGTATAGTTGGTTGTATAAATATAACAGAATGTATTGTTAGTTGCATAAAATTACAGTAAGCTACGTAGTTGATTAGAGAAATCTGAAAGGCATTTATGTATGTACAGGAAAGGAAATAAATTTTATGTTCGTTCTTTTCTAATATCCAGTGTTTTGTAAAAGGAATATCAGCTATTACCCATAGACAATAAGTATGCTCTAATACCGAATACACAGAGGCGTCGTACGTCGTAGCACATACCTGAAACAATAACCCGAAAGAGAGATGGAAGATACGAATTACATTGTAGAGAAAAGCGATAAGGCTAAAAAGTCATGTGGATACTCTGAAGACAGGTTTTTAAGTAAACGTATATAGCATCTTGTGGTCTATTATATTACGTCTATGGTTCGATGCCATTAATTTACGTACCTACCTCGAATCTCATATTCATAGAAACCTTACATATAATATGGCTTTCATATAATATGGCTTACATATAATAACAGATTTGAGTTCAACACAACACTATCTATTCTTCAACAGAGGGGATTACAACTAATTAAATGTGTCCATATACATACACTTGTGTATGGTTGGTTGCATACCTTACAGATAACTAGACGTGTTATAAAGGGTGGCCCATAATGTAGTGACACATTTTGAAGTCTAATAACTTTGCCTCTGAAAAACCTATAGGTAAGTTTTTGGTGTTGTTCGATAGAAAAACTCAAAAAGTTTTTTGTGTTGCAAAAAAATACAGGGTGTACCAAATTATAAAAATTCAAGTCAAAAAATAACTATGTAAAATTACATTCTGTATACTACTATTTTTTTCGAAGCGTAACCATAGCGATTTATAATAATTGTTATAATTGTCAAATAGACAGTACAGGGTTATCCAACGAAAAGGCCCACCCTTATATTTTCTTTATTTTTCGAGTTAGGAAAAAATGTTTCAAATAAAAGTTGTAGTGAATCAAATGAACTCATTTAAAACCCCTGCAAAGAATATACAGGGTGTTCCATAAAAGCAGGACAAACCTGACTTACATTTTTTTAAATGGAACACCCTATATTTTTTTACATTTTTCAAATCTGTGTTTTTTCGTGATTTTAAACATATACATATGTTGTATTTTATCTTTTACTGTTTTTTATTTATTGCAAATTTCGTGAACAATATTATTTATACCACCAGCATCTGCATGCGTATCAATCAGGTTAGCCATGGATGAAAAGTTTGCTTTTTGAATTTATTCAATTATTCTGTAAGGCATAAGTGTCAAATTAATTGTTTTTCATCCATGGCTAACCTGATTGATACGCATGCAATGCTGGTGGTATAAATAATATTGTTCACGAAATTTGCAATAAATAAAAAACAGTAAAAGATAAGATACAACATATATATATGTTTGAAATCACAAAAAAACACAGATTTGAAAAATGTAAAAAAATATAGGGTGTTCCATTTAAAAAAATGTAAGTTAGGTTTGTCCTGCTTTTATGGAACACCTTGTATATTCTTTGCAGGGGTTTTAAATGAGATCATTTGATTCACTACAACTTTTATTTGAAACATTTTTCCTAACTCGAAAAATAAATAAAATATAAGGGTGGGCCTTTTCGTTGGATAACCCTGTACAAATGGACAGAACGTACTACAGGTTTCGAAAAATAAATCATCGCGCTTTTATTGTTGAAAATCTTGGGTTTACATCAATAAGTAAAAGTCTGGCTGATTGGTATACCGCCAAAGCCATCCAACCATAACCAACCAACCAACCAACCATCAATAAGTCGCAAAATATCGACGAATTAAAAGAAAATATTCCAACAGAAATCTGGAATATTTCTCCATTAATGTTGCATAATGCTATGCGAAATATGGTGTCTAGATTAGAAGAATATAATAATAATAATAATAATAATATATATTTATTTTCAACAGGTTTACACCCAATTACAGAAAATATTGAAAATAAGTAAAAATAATAATAGCAACAATAGCAATACTGTGTTTATACAAAATAAAAAAAACAAAAATAGCTTAAGTAATGACAATTCAAAATTATTTCATTGGATCAATGTTTCTCTATATTTAAGTAAAATATGCTTAACACTATCAAAGTTAATATCACAAAGGTGCGAAAATTCATTAAACAACTTACACATATTATATATTGGTGATTTAACTTGAATGTTCGTTCTACTCGCGTTATTATAAAATAAATGCTGCTGGCGAGAATGTAATCTGGGTACAAGAAAATTTACTTTATCTACTAATGTAGTACAATCCAGTTGGTTATGTAGCAGCTTGTATAATAATTGTATAGATGCACAGTTCCTTCTAAATTCAAGCGAATCAAAATCAAACGTGTTTAACAAAGTGTTATGATCATATCCTCTTGCAGGGTAAAAATCAAAACATTTAAGAGACATATATTTAAGACATTTTCGTTGGACAGACTCGACTTGCATTATAGAGTATTGATACATAGGTGACCAGATGACACATGCATATTCAAGTTTGCTTCTTATAAACGACACATACACTAACTTCAACGTATTAATATCCGTAAAATTACCCCAGTTCCTTACGCAATACCCTAACAACTTAGATGCTGATGCTACAATTTCATTAATATGAGTGGTAAAAGTAAGCTTAGCGTCAAACATTACACCAAGATCTTTGAACTTGTTACATCTGTCTAAGGTAGCATTATCAATTTTGTATGGAAATATAACTGAATTCTGACTTCTATGAAACGACATTACTTTACATTTAGATACATTAAGTTTTAAATAATTTTCTGAACACCATTGGCTAACTGCGTCAAGTGCGGCTTGCAAAGAGATACAACTGTCCATGGTGCTTACTTCAGAATATATTTTTAAATCGTCTGCAAATAACAGATGCATCGAGTTTAAGCCAAGGGACAGATCGTTAATAAAAATTAGGAATAGAAGAGGCCCTAAATTGGATCCCTGTGGGACACCTGACGTAGCAGTAAAACTTTCAGATCTATAACCACCATATTCTACAAATTGTATCCTATCTATTAAGTAGGATTTCATTAAGGGCAGTAGGGTTTCTGATACTCCAATTGCTTTGAGCTTCGACAAAAGTAAATAGTGGTCAATTTGGTCAAATGCCTTCTGTATGTCGGTAAAAATAAAATATGTTCAAGAAGAGAAGCTCGTCATTTTTAGACACAATTTTGAAAAATTTGGCTAGTTATTATTATTATTATGTTAGTTTCCGTTGTTATTAAATTTCTTGCATTCCATATTTTGATTAAAATCGTTTTAAACTTTGGTACACCCTGTATTTTTTTTACAACACAAAAAAACTCTTTGAGTTTTTCTATCGAACAACACCAAAAACTTACCTATAGGTTTTTCAGAGGCAAAGTTATTAGACTTCAAAATGTGTCACTACATTATGGGCCACCCTTTATATTCAAGGTGCGAAACAGATTGAGGGTGGGTTGTATAAAAGTGGTTCAGCGAAAGTTCAGCTGATTTGGTACAAAATCCAAGGATACCGATTGTTTCAAGAATGGTATCCTTGGATTTTGAACCAAGTTCAGCTGAACCACTTTTATACAACTGGCCCTGAATGCGCAACGATGTAAAGAAATTTAAATCGTGGAGGCTCGAGCACTGCCGTCAGTGTACAAGATCACACCAGTGCGCGCTCCAAGTCGGTTGCCCATTTATTTGGCGTAGAAACCCGGCCCGATGTCTGTACGTACTTGGCTGCTGGTTATTGCTATATATCGAAAGTGGTTTATGCATGATGGCGCTTTAATACAATACAGCGTTAACATCTTTATGTCAATTGCTAAATAAGTCGAGAAGCCAAATCCTGGCCCAGAAATCGCCAGATTCTAACCCAATAAGTTTTTACTGTTAGCACATCTTATGAATTTACACAAGACCACTTTTGGCTCTAGAAGACCCTATATAAATCGGGTAACTTAAAACATAACGAGGTAACATGTGTCACGGTTACAGGTGACCATTTTCATCAGTTATTTTGATATTTCCACTAAATGTATTTTCTACTTTTTACTTATTTTTAAATCATGATTTATTTTTTATCTTTTTCCTCATTTTAAATTGAATACCTACCCACAATTCGATTTTAAAGAAATTTCAAATTCGTCGAAAAATACCTAATAAGTATGAAGATTTCGGATTCTGGTGTACATTCATAATTTTGAATATTGATTCTTATAACCAATATTCTTGAAAAATGGACGACCTTGAAAATTAACTAATAATTGGAATTCTGGTACGCAATATTATTTAATTTTATATACAAGACATTGGAAATTTTACAGTTTTACAAAGAACTATTTAGAAGCTTAGTTATTAGTTATGTCTTTAAAGGTTATGATGGCCAACGTAGAATTTATTTTTTTAATAAATGCATTGGCTATAATAAGAAACATTCAAAATTCAGCAATAGAAGAAAAAAAAGATTAGGGGATATCTCCAAATCTGTTAAATTTGCCAAATACCACCCTGCGTAATAGGTTCAATAACATATTTGATAGATCAAATAAGTTCCTTCTTGCCAGACCCACAAAGAATCAAAATAAGGTAAATAAGTATTCCCAAGTAACTCATTGTTACGTGTGCTTTGCATTTCTTCTCTCAGGGAAGTTATCAGAAATCTGTAGGCCAAGATATTAATTTCCCTGTGAGCCGCCAATCGACTGTTAATCTGTAGACTGTAAGCTTTTCCGACTCTCAGATAAGTACCTACCCTAGATATATTTGGAAATGCCTCTGGTTCTTTTTTTGTGTAGTTTCGTATAAAATGAAAATGTAAAAATGTTTACAGTTATACTCTGTCTGATGAGAGATTGCAGTGGTGGGTGTGGCTTAGGTGGAGAGCGGTTTACTCGGCTCAAAGTATTTTAAAAAGCGTGGCAATGAAATTCAAATTATTTTAACTGCCGCATTATAAGTCTCAACTTCTACGTGCTGCCAGTGAATTACATTCCTATATTCACTGGTGCTGCGCTATTGTTGAGGGACTACTATTGAATTTATTACTCATTTATTTGCTAAAAGTTGAAGGGAATACTACAATACCTTTTATATTATTTGTAATTGATAATTTGTAATGTTAAATTTAGGATAATACACATTTATTACTTAATAGTCACAAGTTTGACAGTCGATACACGCAAATTTCAATGACCTGTCAACTCGTATTCGTAAACGCCATTGTAAACCTACCTGAGTCTGTAACCAATAAGACCAAAGCGCGCGCTTTTGTCGTCACTTCCACTACTACAATCTCTCATCAGACAGACTTTAGGCAAAAGTTAACCTATATTTTGACAATTGTCATTTTACAAATATTTCTCCAACTATGCAGCGTTAAATACTCTAATTTTCTTCAATTTCTAGTGTTTTTATTGAAGAACAATGAATATTGGCAACCCTTTTTTAATAACTTCATATCATGCATACAGACCGTCTAATAGATTTTCAATATTTACTTTCTGGAATCAATATTCTCACCAGAATACAACAACTTTATGAAAACGATAATTTTCAATAAACAATATTGGTTATATTCAGATATTGAAAATTAACCAATGATCACCAGAATAAGGCTGATTGTCAGTGTCTGAAAATTATTTTAAAAAATTTATGAATTGATTAAATTTAGATAAAATGAAGTAATATTTTTATATACTCACATTTTCCTGAAGTTTCCACCTCGGAAACTGGACCACCACTTATATAAAATATAGATGAAAAATAGAAAAAGTTTATGTAGGTGTTCAAATAAATATAAAATGTTCAGGCAGTTCAGGTATGCACCTATAGTTTATATGGGAAGTTTCATGATTTTTTTTCTGAAGCTCCTATCCCTGCAAAAAAACTGAGAAGATAGAATGATTTCCAATTTTGTGAAGAATAGAACCTGATATTTTAAATTTACAATAATCAACCACGAATTTCCAATAAAATAGTAAATAGTTGAAACTCATTGTGCATGGTATCGTGGCGACATGTAGAAAACTATAGGGGAACTAAATCAAGATATGATTTAGGGATTTTCAGGGAATGCGTGATTTAATGTAAATTTAAAAAATCAAGTTCTATTCCTCATAAAACTGGGAATCATGCTATCTTCTCATTTTTTTATACTGGGATTGGAACTTCAGAAAAAATCAAGAACTATCCCATGTAAAGTATAGGCGATTAACCACTTAATTGAAACTTATCTGTTTTTTATCGTTGTTGTCATTTATAGACTTAATAATACTAACGTATGGACGGAGCCTTGTGCCACTTTCCGTTCGCCAGTGTGAGGACGCCATTGAAGAGAGATAGAGCGATATAAATTGAGTGCGTCGAACAAGGATAGTAAGATTTAAGACCACGTGACTGTTGTTTCCACAGTCCACAGTCACGTGGCCAAGTTACTTTTTTACACGGCGGATGGGAACATTTTGCCGAGATTCTTTATAAATATATTTTAACACGTTGTAGCGATTTGTGAACTATAAAAATAGCATCTGCATCTCAGATATTTATGCATTAATAGGTAGGTACCTAAAGAAGGTTAAGGAACAAAATACATAACCTTGAACTCGCATCTATCGGCGTCTCTTTCGAGGTCTCGTCCTCATCACCTCTCTCTCTAGGCTCAGTCCATAGTATTATTAAGTCTATGTTGTCATTGTTATTAACAATACTTCGTTAAGAATAAGGTACAGGCAAAGCTTTTAAAAAAATATATATTCTATTTTCAATAAACAAAAGCATAACTTAACCTTAGCTGTATAATCAATTCTATATAATTATATAAATTCCTTGTATCTTATCATTTTACACATATAATACTTCGATTTAGCATCACCAGTATCTTCAGAGACATCTAAAAAATTACAAATCAGATATTAAATACTCATATTTATATGTTGTGACAATCATTATCAAATGTAAGGTTAAATCAATAGATTAGGTGAATTATTGTCAACCCCCAAATTATTTAACTACCTTGAAAGGTTTACCACAATTACAGTTGAGATATAAGATGGTTAGTTTTATCTCGGCTCGATATTCTTACTGAACTGGGCAAGTAGAAATACTTGTTGAGTGTCACTAAGCAGGAACTGTCAACTGTCAAAAGCGTCAAATAAGAAATTGTCAAATCAGCTATACATTAGGCGTGTTTTATTGGTCTCTTCTCAGTAGCATAAGTAGAACGTTGCAATAAAACGACTGGTAGAGCTAGAGCTATCCTCCCCACTCATTTATGAAACATAACCGATTTTTTTTAATACTTTTAATAATTTAAAAATGTAAGAAAGACAAACCATTTAAAGAATATTATTAAATTAAGTATGCAAAGCATAAAAACAAGGAAGATATAACCTCATTATAACCTTCAAACTTCAAAACTGTTAAAAATACCGTCTTTGGCGCCTTTATTCTCCCCTCCATGTGCTGCTTCGTTTTCTATGACATTCAAACTGCGTAGCAAAAGTTGGAAGAGAAGAGAAATAAGTAACCAATAAAACGGGTAGAAGTAAACTTCTGGAAGTAGTAGGACGCCAATAAAACGCACCTATTAGCTCGTGACCTCAAAATAATTTAAGCACCAGTGTGGTATTACAAGTGAATATTCTTTTGTTTTAAACTAAATATTTATTATTTCGTTGTGAGGGATTATGGAAACATTATTTATTAGAAATCATGATTAATTTCCAAATTTATTTCTTATTATTATATGTAATTAAAAATACAGGTAAACACATGATAATAAGCACGAGCCATATATAAATCGACAGATTTCCAATTTGTGGTACCTCATTTCAAGATTAGATATTATTTAGAAACAGCAATATCTATTTTTCTACTCTATTATTTCCTGCGCAAGGCAGTTCTAAAGCCTTCTGGGATAAAGGGGGTCGTAATTACATGTGGTGTATCTATTTATTTAAAATTCACGCCAAAATTTCCACTTGATGACATAGTCCTAGCAGTAGTCAAAAGGTGCGCCGTGACAAACTATATTATATCTCAACCGTGTACAGGGTGTCCCACGTAAGAGGCCCACTCGATTTCCTGGCTTTATTATTGGGCTAAAATGAAAAACCAAAATCTATTCTCGTGTATTTTTTGTGGTTATAAAGGAATATGGCCATTTGTACATCTAACTTCCGATTTAGCCGAAAATAGCTAACATTCAACATTTTGGCGACAAACTGTATATTATGAAATAATTGAAAAGTAGTCAATCTCCTGATTTCAAAAATATACTTATAACACATATCCATTATCTTTAGTAGTTTTCGAGAAACAAAATGCAATAATAAAGTAATAAAATAAGCTAATTCTAATACTTTTCGAAAACTTCACACATAGCTTGAAACCAAAGAAAAAGAAAACTACTAAAGATAATGGACATGTGTTATATATTTTTGGAATCAGGAGATTCAGTGTTATTCTGTAAGCCATTGAAAAGTATTCAATATTGGATATTTCCCAATAATTGGAAAGATTCCAATGACCTTGTCATTTTCGTATTCTGTAACCACAATGAATTCAATTTATTGAATCAATCTTGAAAATCTTAACAACCGATTTTTGCTCTTGTTATTTAAGTTTCCAATAGAACATAACCTCAAACGTTTATTTTGAATAACTGATTTGTGCAACGATAGAAGGCGTTTGTAATTCATAATAAATAGACAATTTATTTTCATTATAAATGCAGTCGAAAATATAATTGAAGTGTGAGTATTCAAAACGTGATAAATTAAAAATAAAATATTTTTAAATTAATCAAAGAATAAATACTTCAAATGCACGATAATTGTAATTAATTGTCGTCCCAAATTATTTTTAATTCATCTGGGCCAACCAAAGACGTGAATTTGCCCGTTCGTACGTAGAAGAGGATACTGTTTTAAATAACGAACATATATGGCAAATTGCTATGGACTTGTTCTATTAGCAGGGGCCATATATCACCAAATTTTCGCGACCACAAATCACAATTCAAAATACACCGCAGAATGGCGCAAAAACATCAAAAGTGAGGTTAATCTTCTTCTTCTTTCAAATTTATTAAGCACTATGTGTCAATAATTGTACTAACCGTTTTAAATTTAGTGACTAAGATTGAATGTTCCCAATATGGTTTACAGAATTGCAAAATTTCTCAATATTGGAAACACCCTTGGAAATGTGATTGAAACATAAATTGGAATCTATTCAATATTGGGAACTTTTCAATGGCTTACAGAATAACACTGATTGCCTACTTTTCATTTCATTATATACTAATATATACAGGTTGTCGCCAAAATTTTGTCGGATGTTAGCTATTTCTGGTTAAACCGGAAGCCATGAAAACAGAAGTTTCTTAGGTCTTTATTAAATATTATTTGTTAGAAAAATGGTACGTATATACGAATTAAAATTTTTGCTTTATTATAAATAATAATTATTTTGTTGTAGAATCAATTGAAGCTATATATTACATTACATTATTCTAAACAAAAAATGAAGAATACATTTTTCATTTGAGAATCCATTTTACAAATAAAAACTATTTTTAGTTGAAAAATTGTTTCTTTGACCATTGATCCCCTACGATGTAATCTTGTATAAAGGGGTTTCTAAAGGTCCTGATTAAGAATACCTTACTAGTTATTTTTCTAAAAAAATCGCTAATACTATTTACTTGAAATTCGACCCTCTATTTCATCCTAGAATCGAACGCCTCTAACTTAAATCAAATGTGGTTACGTCTAAAGACTCACATTATAGGTATATATTCACCACCAAAGTTTTAAAATATTCGGATATCAGATAAGCGGAATATGAGGGTGGCTACATGAAAGTGGGACACACTGTATAAGTAAGGGAAATGAAGTGCAAATTCGAAGATGAAAGGTTACCGTCTGACGGCCGGTAAATCGAAGAGACCATATAAATACCAAAGTTTTTTCTGTCTGGAAATTTTTGATATGGTGGCCATAGGGGGGGAGGGGTGCATTTTTTTAAATCGAATTATCTTTCCGCATGGGTAATTAGTATATGTAATTCACATACCCCAATTTCGCTGGCAGACAAAAACTTCCAGTAGGCTCGCGGGAAAAAATTGAAAAAAAATAAATTTTAGTAATTCGATTTAAAAAAAATTACACTAGTTTTACGTTTGAAAATTTGAACATTTACCATAATTGTTATATATTGCTGTGGGAAATATTGGATATTCTGAAAGATGATAAGTGGTCGTGATATTCAAATCCTTTACTTTAGATGTCATTTGCATAGCCCAAATCACTGGTGTTTCCCTAAAAAGTTAATATAGTGTAGATTATAGAAGGTTGAAAATAATTTAATCAGTCATTAGTAGAGATGGGTTTATACCGGACATTTGAGGAAGAAATAATTACGTAATAACATTGAGTAAACAATAATAAAGAGGCGCAACTGTCAGGGTTTAGAGATTTTAGTGTTGTATTTTTTTGCCAATAACTACAGAATTATTATCTAAAATATTTAGGGCAATGCAGCCGAATTACAAATACCTTCCCGTAGCACTAGAAATTGATAACAATCCTTAAACTATTATTGGCAAACAATATTATACTAATTTCTTGAAACCTTGATAGTTGCGTCTCTTCATATTATTTCTTTACTCAATGGTAATAATTCATTTAAAAATAAATAGTGCTTTTGTTTTTAAAAAGGCCAATCAAAACAATACCTCCACAAAAGAATATACACCCACAAATATAATATAAAAACACTCAACCAAAATTCGACAGCACTAACAAAACACGCTCTAGAACAAAACCATAACTTTAACTTTAACAATATACAAATTTTAAATAAAGAACCAAACTACCACCGACGAACTATACATGAAATGTTACAAATTAAAAGACATAACAACGCAATAAACAACCGCACTGACATAGAAAATTTAAGCGAAACTTATTTTAATTTATTAAAATAAACTAAAAAGGGGTAATAATAATAATTGACAAATAAAAATTAATAATATAAAAAAAAAATTTTTACATCTTTCCATCAACAAAACAAATTAATTGTAAATAGCCCAAACATTAAATTCATGTCACTCACTCTAGTTAAGTACCAATAATTTCATAAATTACACCTTATCAAGGATAGCATAAACATCTCAAAACACCAGGCACAAAATATTTTAGCATTTAGTTCCTTTTAAGATCTCAACCATAACAGACATAAAAATGTATCTAATATTAATTATTATATAATTTTTACCACCTAAATTGTAAGTATATTCTGTGAATTCATTATAAATAATTTTTTAAAGTAAGTTCTCTATCTAGTTCTCTGAAGATGGTTTAATAAAACCGAAACGTCAGAAAATAGTTTTTTATTTTACCACATGACCGAAAACCTAGGAAACTACACATCAAATTAATTTAAAAATAAAAACACTTCTTAAATTATATTTTTATATTTTAATAAATTTGTAATGGCACTTTCCCAGTTATATTTACTAATGATATCATAATTTCGTCTAAGGTTTTGTGTATTCTATTTTTTATAATCTAGACTTTGAGTTATGAAATGCAAATTAAAATCGACTCTGATTTGTGGGAATTATCATATTTGAAATTGTCCTAATTTTAAGGGTGGTACATTTAAATTTTTGAATAACTTACATTATCGTAGTGACATGTTTAAATAGTTTTAAGAAATAAACAGTCTACAACGGGAAAAATTTTTAAATTGCAAAATCTTTGACAAATTTTTGGCACACATAAAACTAGAAATTAAAACCTAATTATTATAATAAAATAATTAAACCAAATTTTGTATTCAAACCGCAATTTGCTTATAGTAACTTAATAGAGGTCGCACAAATATTATTTACACTATTTCGTTCACTTATAAAATCCTGAGTAGCAGTCAGTGAATTTTTTTGCAAAACTTAGTCTCAGCAGTCATGCCTTAAAGTATGGCTTGACCCAAATGCTTCAATATCATGATATGGGTAACTGAGATTTCACCGGCCAGTATTATAAAAAGCCTCGACCTTTGCTTGTACTGCAGCAGTGGCATTATTTCAAAATTTATTTAATTTGTTTCATTTACTTACATCATTCCTTATTATAAAAGTCAGTCAATTATATTATTATTTATGTTTATATTTTTAGATTATATTTATACTTTGATGATGTTTTGATTGTACTCCTATTGCTTGACTTGCCTGTTGTACTTTGTGTATGTTATTTGGTCAATACAATTATTATTATTATTATTATTATTATTTTCTTTTCTTAGGTTTGGGTGGGATTGAGGCGTCAATCCCACCCAAACCTAAGAAAAGAAACTAATAACAGACTACTACGCTCTATTATTATTATTATTTTTTTTTTTTTTTTTTTTTTTTTTTTTTTTTCCGTTTCCGGAAGAAAGTGCTGGACAGTCTCCCTGTGGCCTCCGACACCACACAGAGAGAGCGCCAGCGAATAATCTACAGCAACTCCCCACATCCCGCAGGGTTAGTCACTGTAGATTCCAGACTCGTGTGCTATAAGTAGACGAAGGGATTCCAGGATGACCGCTTTCTGCATTTGACCAGCCAACCATTCTGCCGATGTTTGGCAGGCAGGCATGGTCTTCAATGCGGAGAGCAGGGTGGGCTTTATACCTCCGAGTACACCGATTATCAGGACGACCATTTTGACAGAGTAGCCTGGGTATAGCACTTGGAGCTCGTACCGGAGATCTCTGTATTTAGTCCGTTTCTCCTCCTCCTTCAAGGCGATGTTTGTCTCAGCAGGTGCTGAGAACTCGATGACATACATCACCTTGGTCTGATGGTCGAGGAGGACTATGTCAGGCTTATTGGCGTGAATTCGCCTGACGGTCGGGAACGAGTAGTTCCAGTAAATCCGGCATTTCTCGTTCTCGACAACGGACTCGATGTCTCCGGGGACGTAAGGCAGCACGTGTGTTTGGTCTATCTGGTACGAGTGCCGTAGATGGTAGTATAGCACTCGTAAAGCCGCGTTATGTCGTTGGATGTAGACCGAAGTCGCATAAATCGGGCATGCAGATAATAAATGCATGAGCGACTCCGGCGCCTGATGGCAGGTCCTGCAGTTGATATCAGGTACCTCTACACCCATCACGCGACTGCGATAGACCAATGTGTTAATAACACCGTCTTGGCAGGCCACAATGTATCCCTCGGTCTCCGACTTCAGCCCCGCTGACCTTAAAAATGCGAAGGTCAGCTCTGTCGATAAACCCAGTGCTTCTATGTTGTTATAGAAAACACCGTGCAGGGGTTTATCGACGTGCTGCCTGAACAGATTTCTCTGTTCGGCAGCTTTGATGTGGGCTGTCAGACGATTAGGCGGAAGCTCAGTGACTGAGTCACCTCGCCGGCCTTCTCGCCTGTAGTCGAACACGAGACCGAGTTCATCTGCGGCCCTCTGTGCTGCCCTAAACAATAAAGCGCCAACTCCCACAGCTTCATGATCTCTCACTAACTGTAGGAGTGGGTCCGAGCTCCTGATGACATTACATGCCATACTCAGTGCCACTCTGCCATGCATGCACTCCAGACTCAAGAGTCCTCGGCCCCCCCGTTGACGTGGGAGGTACACACGAGGAACGGACGATCTAGGATGAATACTCCTATGAATATTCATCATCTTGCGGGTATTCCTGTCCAATTGACGCAGCTCATCTACTCCCCATTTGACTACGCCAAAGGAGTAGAGCAGAATCGGAACGGCAAGCATATTAGTGGCAGACACCTTGTTCTTCCCCGAAAGTTCTGATGACCAGATCTTTCGGAGTCGGTGTCTGTACTTGCCACGGAGAGAATCCTTTATTTGGTTCACATCCTGGATGTGGCGTTGTTCCACACCCAGGTATGTGTAGGTCTCTCCGGCATCCAAATGTCGTAGGATGCTTCCGTCTGCGAGTTGCGCATCTTCGTGGAATTCCCCGCATCGTCCTCTCTTGAGGTGGACGACTGCGCATTTGTCCAACCCAAACTCCATTCCAATTGCCCGCGTGTATTCCTCGACCACCCTGAGAGCATTTTGAAGTTCTCGCTCTCCGGAGGTATAGAGTTTAAGGTCATCCATATAAAATAGATGGGTGACCTTATGCCTCCGGTTGCTGGGTGGCCCACACTCCGCCAAACCCCGCGGGTTTGGCGGAGTCCAACAGATAGCGGCAGCAGTGAGATGCAGAAGAGGAGCGGACTCAAAGAGTCACCCTGAAACACTCCTCTCTTAAATGTCACCAACTCTGTCGAAACTCGCTCGGCACCGGATGTTATGGTGAAGCGAGTTCTCCAAAGCGGCAACAGTTGTTCGATGCATCTCACTAGTGGTGCTGGTACCGCAAGACATCCGAGCAAGTGTAACAAAAGCTCGTGGGATGTTGTATCAAATGCCTTGCGATAATCAATCCAGGCCATTGACAGATTCCGCTTGTACTGCACAGAATCCTGTGTAATACAGCGGTCTATCAGCAGGTTTTCCTTGCAACCTGCCAGGCCCTTCTTGGCACCACGCTGTTCGTTTATCTGTTGGTAGACCGGATCAACAGACCTCAACATCCTGGTATACAAGATACGAGTAAATAACTTGTAGCAGGAGTTGAGGCAGGTAATCGGCCTATAATTTTTTGGGTCAGACAGATCCCCCTTTTTGGGGATTAGCACAGTTCGCCCCTCGACAAACCAGTCCGGAATTTGCTGCCCCTCGTTCAACCATGAGTTGAAAACTCGGGCCAGATGGCGGTGGGTGGAAGGAAACTTCTTCCACCACCAGTTGTTTATACCATCTGGACCCGGGGCAGCGAAGTTCTTGGTTCCAACAAGTGCTTGTTGAACCTCTTCCGTACTGATTGCCGGGCACACTTCGTCTGGCTCTTCTAAGACTCTACGACAGAGAGCCTCGAAGTGTGCTATAGCTGGAGTGTCATTATCGAATGGACTCGCGACTTCGTAGATTCCTTTCCAGAAGGCTTCGACATTATCAACAGTTGGCGGATTTTCGACAACACGCTGTGGCTCTTGGAACAGGCGAGACGGGTTTGTTTGAAACAATTTGTTTTGTTCCAAACTCCGCATTCGCCTGACCAAAGTTTTCTTAATAGCCATAAGCGCTCGAATCCTATCTAGACAGTGCTGCTTGATGGTCTGCAGCACTGTGCGATTTAGAGTGTGGTGTTGGCGTCTCAGTCCGGCTGCCACTCGCCGGACCTTCGGTGTAAATGGTCTACCTGCGACTATATAATCCACCACACTCTGGATTCGAGAAGCGTGTTGCCTTGCTGATCGAATTTTAACTTCGATCTTGTGTACGCGCCGCTTAGCTTTCTCGACCCTATCAACTGCGCTTGCCAGGCGCTGTTGTGGGACGAGTTGCTTTGCGGCAGCGTACACCGCGCTGTTGATCTGCCAGATGTTGGTTATTATTATTATTATTATTATTATTATTATTATTATTATTATTATTAAATTAAATGTAATTTATGATAATTATACTTACTTTTCTATTATGTTGGTATCAGCTGAATTAAGAGTAATTTCAAATTCACAAAGAGGAGAACTTTGCAAATCTGTGAAATCATGTGGTGCTATATCCTTTACTACAAAATTTTTATAAACCCGTTCACAAAAATAATCAAAGGTTTCTTCAGGTAGACATGTTTGGTCTTTTATCAAATAAATCAATTCCGTAGCAACGTGAAACTTGCCTAGGTATGCCAGTTTAGATGTATTGTGATCCAAATCTATAAAGCCAAACCTTAAATTTGCTGTAACTCTCGTTTTACGATGACCACCTGGCATCCTCAATTCTTCATTTTGGAATTTACTGAAAAATATTTCTAACATAGCATAGAGATGTGACATATGGTTTAATAACTTCAATATATAACTTTCATATCAGTAGAAAATTAAGCAAAGGGAAGATTAAATAATATTTAAGATCATTTTAATTATAGAATTGTATTATACTCACCTCCAAATCATTGATATTGCTTGATCAGATGTCGAATAAAAGTTCTTAATAATTGTTTCATAGTCATTTTTTAATTTTTCAGCACCTAATTCGAACAAACATTCTAAAGCTTGAGAAAATGTAAGAGTGGGTACGGCTATTTTTCCATGAAGAATTCCAGTTACTATTGATGCAATATTGGACTTATCACTTTCTGGAATCTAAATAAAATAATACAATAAGACTACAATAAAGCCCAGTTATAACGGACCCAAGAGATGTGCCAAAAATGACCCCCACTTAGTAGATCAATGGTATGAGACCAAGTTGGAACTCTTCGAAATTTTTTAATTTATTTATATTGACTTGTGTTCAGAAGATAGATTTTTATTTTCTGTTGAATTATCATTTCTAAAGAGTTTTAGTTTTAATATTATTTTTGTTTTTATTGCTCATATTTCTAAATAATAAAGATTGTAGTGCCCCATCAAAATAGTGCTCTGATTACGCTACTGCTCAGTCATCATTAACAAAGGAATGAAATTGCCACCACTGACACTGTCACAGACTAAAACGGAGAGATGCAATATTCTTACAAATGTAAGAACTATATCCCAATATTATGGACTCGAACATTAATCAGGCACGGAAAGAAGTGTATTAACTTAAAAGCTCTTTAACATCAGAAACTAAAAAAAAAAAACGAGTTTTATTGACATTTTTAGGATAGGAAACATTCAACAATTTTATTCTCCTTGATTGATTCTTTTAATATATGCGAGACCCATATGAGACTTAAGAGAGAGTTATACAAGACTGTTTGCCTGTTTGAATAGAAGGATGCCAGTATGCTCTCATCTCCTAGACAATATAAGAATAAAAAACCTTTTCACCTCCATGAAAGATATGAAAATGAATTAGTATGTTAAATCACTAAATTATTATTTTTAAACAATTATGCCGAATTTTATCAAATTAAAAAAAAAAGTCTTTTGTCGAAATAGAAAAAAGTCCATTTTCTGATAATCCTTCATCCGCCTGTTTCTCCGAAACATAGTATCAGACCCATCTTTATATGAACTTTTTATTTATGTGGATCTGTAAGTAACATGTTCCTCGATTTGTGGCATACATTTGTAGAATACCCTGGATTCCTGGATATTATAAATATGTATACGATTAGTAGGAAATTCGGTAGCAAAATGAAATGGATACAGATCAAAATATACTTACTTTTATATTAGACTCAGCCTCTGCCAGTTCCTCAAAGAAGTAATGCAAAATGTCTCGTAAATCAGACAAATCTCCACAACCTAAAAAATATCAAATTCTGTTAGCACATACAGTGGTCTTATTATTGCAAATTATGGCCCCAACTAGTAGCCATGATAAGCAAATTTGATATTGCAGATTCAATGTGTATATATATATACATTTTAGAGAAATAGAGAGGGGAGAAAGCTCTTTGACCTTCTGCGCATCCAATTTTTCTAAGACACCATGGGGGCAGACATTTTGAACATGATCACGTGGTTTGTTCAAGTTTGTTGTCGTGCAACTGTTAAAAAGTGTTGAGTAAAGTGAGGTTACAGTTATTTAAATTTTTTGGTGTGCGTTTAATTATATTTATTTATAAACCCTACGGACTGCATATATGTTTCTATTTATTTTATAAACTAATTTAACATTTAATGCTGTGGTGTGGACTTTTTTATTGTTATTTTATAGACTTTGTTATCGCGGGGGACGTTATTGTTTATCATTATTGTATTGCTTTTACAACTGAAAATGCTTGTTTTTAATTATGTCCTGTGTTATAAGGGGATGTTCTAATGCAATGTGATTTAAGCCTGAAGGAATTACATTTCACCAGTAAGGTTTTTCATGAGTTTTTTTGCAGCCGTTTATAACAGTATAACATTCTAGTTTCTCAAGAGGTGACATGTTTAAGAAGTAGTTGGAGAGTTGAGTGATGAATACACTTGGTCAGAGAATAAATTTGTTTGCTTTAATAATTTTAAAGCAACAGATTTTATAAAAAGTGATTATCAAATTCGCCTAAAACTTAATGCTGTACCAAGATTAGAGATGTATCGGGCCGAGGTAGTAGACACCCCATTCTACAAGCTTAGTTAGATCTGTAACTTCAGTTCAGAATATGGCCTCATTTACGTCTTCGATGTCCTCTTCAGATGATACGATAGCGTTGCCAAGAGATGCTAAAATGAAACGACACCGTGGGTAATATTACTTGTTAATAATATTTGTTTAAATAAGTCTTGATATAATAATTGTATTGTTTGAAGTTTGATAAATAAATATAATTTCAACGAATCGTCTAGGCAAGATACTTCGACAAGTACTAATAGCAGCACAAAGAGGAAACGTGTAAAGTATATTCAAACTGTACACAATTACAGATATGTGAATACAAGAAAATATTTAGAGTGATATGCACTTAGCGCTTATGCTCAAAGCAATATTAATAAGATTAAATTATATTTTATGTATCAAATTTATTCCTAAAATAAATGGTTTTTTATATTTTTTATTATAAGCGATATATCCAGTTGTGTTTTTTATCGACCTTAGCATCCAATTTAATATGTATATACCAATATTATTTTACTATAATAAAGAAATATTTAAGAATGTTTCCGTCATTTTAAATCATCTGCCCTGTATTGCATTAAAAATCCCCAAATGTCAT
The DNA here is from genome assembly GCA_963680705.1 of Rhagium mordax. NCBI lineage: Eukaryota > Metazoa > Arthropoda > Insecta > Coleoptera > Cerambycidae > Rhagium > Rhagium mordax. Next base: position 16,346,625 of record OY796659.1, on the reverse strand, counting down.
ATCAAAAATCCCCAAACATCATTTAGGTTGCCTGCCATTATGTTCAAAATGGCGACCATTGTGATTAGCCATTCACGCAGGTTCTAAGATCATTCTCCCTACTCTATGTCTCTGATACATTTATGTCGAAATTAAATGTCCGCTGCATAAATATAGGTTCAAAGCATTACTGGTTGCTGTGTAGATTGAATATCATAGTAAAAAGAAAAGCTCAAGGAATCGGTTTTGGCTTGGCCAATGAGAATTTAATTATATTACAGATATACATATACAGACATACACCATGAAAATTAAATACAGGGTGGTTCAGAATTTACCGATTAAACTTCGGGAACTAATAGAGTATGTTAAAATAAATGGACTTTCTTTAATAAACTTATATCTAAATCTGCATAGTTCCTGAGATATAGGGGGTCAAAGTTTAATTTAAAAAAAATATTTTTTTAAATATAATCTTGATTAGTTGAGGTATTTTTACGAAACTTGCTTGACAAATTAACAGTAACAAGTAACGTTTTCCAAAAAAAATTCGACTCGCTAATTTATACAGTGGCGGAGTATTCACTTTTTTAATTTTTACTTGTTAAAAAATAGTGATACGCCACTGGATAAATTTTAAAAAATTAACATTTTTAAAAACTACAAATATTTAATAATAAAAAAGTATTCTTAGCATTTTTGTCATAACCCAAAGCTTTGTCCAAAAAATTGATTCAGAAAACGTTCTGCAAAGCTATAAATTAGAATCTTGAATACTCCGCCACTGTATAAATTAGCGAGTCGAATTTTTTTCGGAAAACGTTACTTATTACTGTTAATTTGTCAAGCAAGTTTCGTAAAAATACCTCAACTAATTAAGATTATATTTAAAAATATATTTTTTTTAAATTAAACTTTGACCCCCTGTATCTCAGAAACTATGCGGTTTTAGATATAAGTTTATTAAAGAAAGTCGATTTATTTTAACGTACTCTATTAGTTCCTGAAGTTTAATCGGTAAATTCTGAACCACCCTGTGTATACATACAGGGTGTCCCAGAAATAAGTGATCAAAAAGAAACCACATATTCCCGGGGTCAAAATAAATCGATTGGACCAAACTTACCTCTATACCAAAATGCTTCCTAAGGAAGCGACAGGCCCCTAAATGATTTGGTAAGAGGACTATTTTTTTCCTTTTCACGTCGAAACAAAATTTAAGCATTTTGAGCAATTGTTAAAATAAATAAGAAAATCTTGGTTTGATCTGGCTCTTAAATTTTGTTTTGACGAGAAAAGGAAAAAATTTGGCCACTCCACTCCACTTACCTAATCATTTTAGAGCATGCATTTGAATATTAAAATGAATTTATCTCGAAAACGGTGCCTCCGATCGAAGTTGCACAAGAGGGCATTTCCTTTGTGAAAAACTCTGACAATTCATAATTTGAAGTCAAAACTCAAAAAAATTTACAAATAAAAAAGTTGCGGTAATTTTTACCCCCCACCCTTGGTAAAAATTTTGAGATGATATTTACCTCATTTTGTTAGGCTTAGAAAGTTTAGTGGATGTGCAAAATTTCATTACTTTAACTTTAAAGTTTCGGAGATAATAAATAAAAACCGTCTTCAGGGGCTCACATTTAGGGGCCTGTAGCTCCCTTAGGAAGCATTTTGGTATAGAGGTAAGTTTAGTCCAATCAATTATTTTGACCTCGGGAATATGTGGCTTCTTTTTGATCACTTATATCTGGGACACCCTGTATAGAGTTTTCCATTTCAGTAGATATAAAAAATAAACTATACATATATTTTTAGATTTCTCGATTATAAATTAAATTTAAAAAAACCAGGTAGTTTCGATTGGCCGATATAAGTACTTGTGATAAATATATCCACTTTACAAAAGTCTGTAGTATGCCCTCTCATAGCAGGTTCCCAAGTGTGGTGATTCAACAGTTGTCCTAGAGATGGTGGCAGTGGTATGGAAACGAATTAGGAAACTAGAGAACTGTGGACTAAGGAAGATCATCTGGATTATACTAGAAGGTATACAGTAACCGACAGTCAAATAAGGTCACGTACATAACCACATTTCATATTCACGGGTACAACAGAATAATAGTGGTTAAAAGAAATAACTAGTGTTATAGTTCAAGTCACTAATTAAGTAATTAGCGAGTTAATAAATCAAGTTTAGTGTTAGTCTTGTAATTATTGATCCACACATGGGGTGTTTACGAAGGGGTGTAAACAAGTAACATACTGTGTATTTTATATACGGTATTAGTTTCTTCTTTTGGTTGCAATTCAGGTTTAAGTTGTAAAAAATTGTTTTGTAGTACCTATTACATGATTTATGGGCTATTGGTATATTACATTATTTTTAAATGTTTGAAAGGTTTTTAGAGACTTTAGGTATATACAAGGTGTTTCCAAATTGACTACCATAAATTTAAGAGCTTGTAGAGAACGTTAAAATAAAACTAAAACTTTTATACAGTTTCGTCGAAAAACGCTTCATTTTCAAAATACAGGGTGTTATAGTGTCGACTGGCAGATCAGTTATTTAGCTATATCTGTAAACAGAGTAGGCAGAGGAATCTAAATTTTTGTGAGCGAGTGTTATTTAAGACTACCGATGACTGGATATTCTGGATAATATTTTAAATCTGATACCACCATTCAGTGGCGTAGAAAAAGTGGTAGCCTTATTATTACTACTGAACAAAAAAAGGAAATTTTCAATATGAATTTGTTAATAAGTGCACCTTTGAGATTAAAATGTCATTTCTTGACAGTAAAGCAGATTTGAGTTGCATTTGTTTTTGTTTTTATCTACCTTGTGATGATTGTCCCTTTTTAATAATAATATGTTTTTCGCAAATTAAGTAGGTAACACATAAAACCGAGAATATCTCGAAAACGAACGCCTCTGGAGATATTTAATAAGAGCATCTTTATTATGTTATGTTATGTGCAAGAATTAGACAATCTCCGCCCCATTAGTATCCTACCACCTGGTTCCAAAATGTTAGAGAAAGTTGTATATTAGCAGCTAACTGAATATGCAGAACAAAATAAGATACTACTACAGTCAATCAGGGTTTAGGAAAAACTATAGTACCACTACAGCCTTATTAAAAATTAATGACGACATCATCACTAGTACTGATAAAGGTATGATCACCGTGCTGATACTGTTGGACATGTCAAAAGCTTTTGATAGTATAAACAGTGAATTACTATTGTCCAAACTACATTAAAATATTAAAATGGTATCAAAGGTATAGCATGGGAGTGGTTTAACCATTATCTAATTAATAGAAAACAAAGAGTCGAAGTAAAAGACGAAAATGGAACACAGCTATCGGACGAAGCTATCATCATATCTGGAGTTCCCCAAGGCTCTATATTGGGCCCACTGCTATTCAACTTATTTATCTCTGACATTGTCAAGGTTGTTAACAAATGTACACTACATTTTTATGCAGATGAAATTCAAATGTTATACAGCTTCCATCCAAAAGACTTAAACGAATCAACAAACATCATAAACCAGGAATTACATAATATATTTTTCTGGACAACAAAAAATGGACTTAAAATAAACACTCAAAAAACTGTTGCCATGATTTTTGGAAATAAACACATAATGAAATGTTATCAAATCGCACCTAGCATTAAAATGAACAATAATGTTATTAATATAAGTCAAGAATCCAAGAATTTAGGTCTCTTAATGGATGATCAACTGTGCTATGATAAACATGTTGCCTACTTATGTCAATCTGCATACATTGCATTAAACGGTCTTTATCATGTTAGAGGATATATTTCCAAAGAGGCTAAACTTAAATTATGTGAATCCCTTGTGCTTTCAAGGTTAAACGCAGTATACGACCCCTGTCTAACAGCGGATTTATCAAGAGACTACAAAAAGTTCAAAACTCATGCATTCGCTATGCCTTAAACTTACCATATAGAGAACACATAAGTCCTCATCTATCACAATTAAACTGTTTGAACATGAAAACGAGAAGATGGATCCATCTGTGCTGCATAGCATTTAGTGTAATACAGCTCAACAAACCTAGGTACCTCAGTGAAAAAACAGAAAAAAGATCAGAAGCTCATGCAGTAGATACGAGAAACCGAGATACTACTTTAAGTGTACCCATACATCAAACGGAGTACTACAAAAGAAGTTTCGCCTACCAAGCCACCAAAATATATAATCAAATTCCAAAAGACCTAAAAAATAATAGTGTTATCAGTTTTAAAAGAAAGATTACACAGTTAATAAAAAGTGAATCATTTGTGATAAGCTTTTAAAAGGTATTCTCCTAAGGATGTGAATAGTATATAATATAGAGTATTTAATACAAACTTATGTGAGTGCACAAGTTGTAATGTACAGAATTTTTTAGCCACGTATTTTAAAAAATCATACACCTAGTAGATAAGCTAATTTTGTATATATCTAATTATGATTATACGGTGTATGCCTTGTTTGTTAAAATACTATCAGTACCTACATAAGCACTTTTGAGTTTTGGTCAGGATGAAAACCAATTCAAAATTGACTCCTTGACCTTTTTGTGTAAAGAAAATTGTACAATTTCCTTTCATAAATAAATGATATTATTATTATTATTATAGCATTTTGAATTTGAAAATGAGACAATATTTTCAATACATCGAACAGCAAATTTTTTATTAACAAAAAAGTGTTGGGCTACCCCTTTTCCTACGCCACTGAATGGTGGTATCAGATTTAAAATATTATCCAGTCATCGGTAGTCTTAAGTACCACTCACTCACAAAAATTTAGAATCCTCTGCCTACTTTGTTTAGAGATATAGCTAAATAACTGATCTGCCAGTCAACACTATAACACCCTGTATTTTGAAAACGAAGCGTTTTTCGACGAAACTGTATAAAGGTTTTAGTTTTATATTAACGTTCTCTACAAGCTCTTAAATTTATGGTAGTCAATTTGGAAACACCTTGTATAGGGCATAGATATATATATATATATACCCGCCCAGCTATCTATTTCGCCTCCGACTACCAAACAGACACTCAGGCCTCCGGCATATTGGAAATAGATATAATTAAATTTTTGGAATGTATCAATTCCTTATCTATCATTAAACAATGGGAACTTCAGAGGGGTAAATATTTTTAATATTTTTTATAAACATGCAGAGATAAATTGGACGTATCAAATGGACTCCGTTTGTGAACCTGACGTACATGCCTCCATTTGTATAAAATTTATAAATTTCATCGCCGCTTAGGCCTCCGAACAGTGTTGCCGTGTAAAATATAGACCAATTCAAGCAAATTACAAATTATAGCCGCATTATGTGTAACACCGTTGAATGAAACAAGTTTACTTTAACATGGATTTAGCAAACTATAAATTTTCAAATATTGATGTAATATACAGTGTGTCCACGGATGGAGTTGCCTATAGGAAAAACTTTTTTATTTTGGACGCAAACTATAAATTTTCAAATATTGATGTAATATACAGTGTGTCCACGGATGGAGTTGCCTATACGAAAAACTTTTTTATTTTGGACTTTACGCAAAAAACTTATCCTTTATAATAAATTCTGTTTGTCTTAAAACCCTTAAATAACCAATCAAATTTAAGATTATATACATGGTGTCCCCAGGGGAAGTTATTTTTATTTTTTAGTGAATTATGAAAAAAAACTGTCTATTAAAATATCCTCCAATACCTCCAATAAGTATAAAAAACTTAGTTTATTGACAGGGTGCCCCACGAATTGAGCCTAGAATTTTTTTTTATAGGTAATAATCCTGTTTCTCATAGTCTCCAAATCGGCACTGAAGTTTTATTTTAGACAGGGTGGATAAAAATAACAAACTTAATTGTTTATAGAAAATATATTTACTAATATTAACAATACTAATATTAACAATCCATTTAACTCTAAATCAAACTAACAAATATAATTCTACATAACCCCCTCGAACTTGGTCGCATTTTCAGCTCTTTTAATGAATTCAGTGTAAAATGTACTATACTGGGCACATTAATTTCGTTTATTGCATCCCTTATTCTTTGCTTTAATTCCTCTACGTTGTAAAATGGATTATTAATGTTATTAGTAAATAGATTTTCTATAAGCAATTAGTATTTTATTTTTATCCACCCTGTGTAAAATTAAATTTTAGTAGCGATTTGAAGATTTTATGAGAAACAGCATTATTAAAAAAAAAAAAAATTGTCGCAAAATCCGCAAACAAATATATTAGACTCACTTCTTGGGCACCCTGTCAATAAACCAACTTTTTTTTATACTTATTGGAGGTCTTTGTGATGCAGCTTTTTTAATAGACAGATTTTTTTTCATAATTCCCTAACCAAAAAAATAATAACTTCCCCTGGGCACACCATTTAAGGGTTTTAAGACAAGCAGAATTTATTATAAAGAAAAAGTTTTTTGCGTAAAGTCCAAAATAAAAAGTTTTTCCTATAGGCAACTCCATCAGTGGACACACTGTATATGTAAATGGGTATATATTGTTTAATGCATTTAGATATTTTTATGAAATAAGTGTTTAATCTGTAACTGTGTATAAACAATAAACAAACAACGAAGGATTGGAAAATTTCGATTATGTTATGAGTTATTATGAATAACGATAAGTTATGAATGATTGTGTATAGAAATCCAAATTAACGTTCAAAAACCTGATCTAAAAAGTAAAATTTGAGTCTTAGCGTGAATTTCCCTTCCGTTAATTTTATTTCATGTGTATAAAGAGTGCACAATAATAAAGAAAAACGATCTTATCACACCTTATATCATTATAATTTCTAAATAATGCATAAGCAAAAATATATATACTCGTACACCCTTATGAAAAACGCTGTATTTTTTATATTTGAAATAATTACTAATTTTTCATTACGGCAGTTCATTAGCCTAGAAGAGAGCTTTGAAACCACGTATTCGGTTTTAGAATTTTATTTATAGGATGTTCATAATTTTATGTTGAACCCGAATATTTAAAAACTTTAATACCTTTTTTCTTTCCTTTTCTTTGTTTGGGATTTATTACCACATTCCTTGAGATATTCCTATCCAAAAAATTCGATTTATCTAACAGGATAAAATGGGATTCGGCAAAAATTTTGACCAAAGAAGCAGACAACAAAAAAAGAAAAATCAAAGAATCTGCAATAATTTTACTTAATGAAGATAAATGCGTATCAAATTGTTCGGTAGAATTTTGTTCAACTTGGTTACCTATGTTGAGAGAAGAACTCAATAAAGTTAATATTATTTAGTATATTTTTCAACATTTCTATGGTAAGTATTTATGGAAATGATATAAACGATTTTTACTTTATGCCGTGTTATTCTACACGTTGCATAAAAATCTAAAGCCTAAACTTTGAAAAAGGAAACGGATATAGTTTCCAAAACGTCAGCGCAGTATTTTTGTATTAATTTAATTCCTATTGGTTGTCAAAAAACACCATCTAACTGATCCTCTGACATTACGTCAAGGGCGTAGAGGTTATTTCCCAGTTTTAAACTGGTAATTTGAATATTTTTTAGATAAATCGAATTTTTTGGATAGGAATATCTCAAGGAATGTGGTAATAAATCCCAAACAAAGAAAAGGAAAGAAACAATTTATGAAATGCCACAAATAACATTTAAACAATACTTTAATACCTTTATTATTTGAAATGGAACACCCTGTATATTATTTCATATTCAAAATTAAAGAATTTCAAGAGATTTCCGATGATTCCCCTTATAATATTTATTTGAAATGGTTTTGAAGATAAAGTTATTTGTCAAAATTTTGAAAAAAAACTGCCTATAGGATGAAATTATCTAAACGAGAATAAGTTTGTGATGGTCAAATGCTATAAGAATTGTTTAGTTGCTTCCCGATTTAAATAGATTTGCGATTTGTTCTTGTATGGGAAGTATAATTTATTTAAATTAATTACAATTGCAATTTCAGATATTATTATTAAATTATTATTTTTGCAATAATACTAACCAAGTAATTCAAATACATTTATCATAATTTAACAAGGCACATTTTATATTGTATTTCATAGTATATACATAGCGAACAATTTTAGAATCAAAGAGTACTGGCAATATTTTGTTAAAAATTTAAATACCGCATAGACCTTCACATTTTGGCTTCAATTTTATGTAGAGTTTAATACTACTATTATAATAGACAAGGTGTTCCATTTAAAATAAGGAATCTTAAGCAATTTGATTTTTGAAAATTAGCTATGCATTGTGAACACCATGTACGGTTTTGCCATAAATTTTCAATTCTTCATGGAATACTTTATGGTCCGCTAATAATATGAGAAAAATTGTTCAGCATAATCATTTTTGGTGTCTCAAATACATATATGTTTCTTAAAATTGGTATTCAACTCTCAGTTCTTTCTTTCAAAAGCTGTCAACATCTCAAATACTTTGGAGATATGTTACCTCATACACACATACAACATCTTATATGTATAATGGAAAATAATTATTTGTACGCTACGCATAATTTGACATTCAACAACTGTTATGCTTAGAATTTTCCGTATCTCCTATAGTCAAGTTAGTCAAAAGTTACCTGGAAAATAGGCCAAACACTTAGTATGAATTATATAGTATATACGTAATACAAAACAAAATCCGTTGCACGTCATCACCCACCAAGAATTATAAATGAAGAGCATAGCCTATATCGGCATATGTTTTGGCCTTAATGTCAACAGTAGGGAAGTCAACCATGGTGACGTCCCAACAGTTGACCTTAAGGCCAAAATATATGCCGATGTAGGCTATACTCTTCGTTTATAATTCTTGGTCGGTGATGACGTGCAACGGACTTTGCTTTGTATTAAGTATATGATTGGGTGCCCCAAAGTACAGGGTGTTTCAATTAAAATTACTCCCACTTATTTCTGTAAATATTTATTGACTAAAATATCTTTGGCTGAAAAGATAAACGAGGTAAATACAAACATTATAATTTTTTAAACGGACATCCTGTATATGTTTTATATGTTTGAATTCGTCGAGTTCTTCAGATTATGATGGCATATAACACATATACAGAGTGTCCCAATTAAGATGTATCCACCCTCCTAAAATCTTTATTTGTGAACCAATTTTCGAAATCTACTTTTTGCTGGATAGGACTTGGAAAACTACATTTAAACTATACCTTACATCATGACCTACTGAGACGTATTTTTTTTAGCGTAATTTCGAGAAAAACTATTAGCGATTTTTTTAGAGAAAAACTAATACCAGAATTAGATTCAGGACCTTTTAAAACCTAAGTGGTGTGAATTTTGCGACATTAGGATACAGAGTGTTAAAGAAAATGGAGAGGAATTTTTAACAACGGCAAACTTTTTTTGTAAACAAAATCGGTACTATTTTGAAATTATCAGTAATTTAACATTTTTCACAATTATCTGGTTTATTTGAAGACGTATTAAGAAAAAATCGACAGTGGTAAAGATTAAAAATGGTATCTAATTTCTGTTGATACTGTTATTGAAAACAAATAAAACAATACATTAGTTATTAAAGCCAGTTAAACTATTCACTGGAAAAAATTTTTGTAATAATCCTTTGAAAAAAACAAACGGTTTTGAAAAATGCATAAGGTGAATGGTGGACTCATTGAGAATAGTTCAATTTAATTATTAGTTGATTAATTTGATTATTTAGGAACCTTGTTCTTTTAATAATTTGGTCGTAGTTTTGTTACCAGTAAATCTTAATAATTTTTTATTTGTATATTTGTTGTTTTTATTTTTACCATTTGTTTTTTCAAAGGATTATTATAATATTTTTTCCAGTGAATTGTTTAATTAGCTTTAATAACTAATGTAATGTTTTATTTATTTTCAATAACCGTATCAACAGCATTAGATACCATTTTTAGTCGTTACCGCACTGTCGATTTTTTCTTAATACGTCTTCAAATAAACCAGAGAATTCTTCTTCTTCTTTAACACCCTGTATCCTAATGTAGCAAAATTCACACCACTTATGTTTTAAAAGGTCCTGAATCTAATTCTGGTATTAGTTTTTCTCTAAAAAAATCGCTAATAGTTTTTCTCGAAATTTCGCTAAAAAAAATACGTCTCAGTAGGTCATGATGTACCTTTTTAAAAAATATAAGGTATAGCTTAAATGCAGTTTTGCAAACCCTATCCAGCAAAAAAAGATTTTTAAAATCGGTTCACAAATAAAGATTTTAGGAGGAGGGATACCCTGTATATTTAAAAATGTTTATAGTATAAATCGGAGGATAAGTAATAAAAATTGATGTCAAAAAAGGAAACTGTAATTATTATAAATCAAATAAATCAACATAAAGAAATTATTATTATTATTTATATCACAAGTCAATAATGCACAAAATGGGCACACATTAAAAAATATATTAAAGCAAATTTTTTCTGAATCTTCCATTGCAAACTTCGTTTTTAGAGAAACTATGGTAAGATATTTTGTTGGAAATATTTACGTCAATTTTGAAAAAAATATACAAGTGTTATATACCATCGTAATAAGAAAGACATGCGATGTAAATATAAATATATAAAAAAGTACAGGTGTTCCATTTAAAAAAATTTAAATTTTCTATGCACCTCGTATATTTTTTAAGATAAAAAAAGGTAATGATATACTACATAGAACTAGTTTTTGAAAAATTTTATTTAATAATAATTAATAAAAAAACATGAGGGTATGGTTTCAAACGAAACATCCTGTACAGATTTAAGCATTATACTTTTTAGCATTTATGTAAATGAAATACCGAGTAAAATACTTACTACAAATTCCATGAGAAAGATAATATCCTATGGATCTTACCACAATTTTTTATACATGGAAACCTGAAAGATCTGAAAAATAGTATTGAGGAGGACCTGAAACCGGAATAGTGTATAATTGCTTATGCCGTTTAAGAATTTATAGACTTTGAAAAAAATACTTCTGTCAGCGTGGGGGACATATTATTATGTTGAGCTTATAATAACTTGTACATTATTAAAATTGAACAATCCGTATTTTTCAGTGTTTACTCTTCAATGTATTTCAGTTTGTGGAGACAAACTAGAACATTTTCGGCGCAATCATTTAAATATACTCTTCTTTGAGATAGTATATAAGAGAGCAACGTTTGCGCCTCCTCTAAACGATGTGAGACGTTGCCAGTTATACGGAGTTGTGTACGTACGGTTGACTATGCGGAGGCGTATTCTGCTTATCCGTATACATAAAATTATATGCCTCTACTCTAGCGCTAGGAAGCGGAATTTTGCTGAACTAATCTGTATAACTGTATATGTGTATAGGTCGTATAGACCTCCAGCAAAAATTTTGTCAGAGCACTCATGATGACATCACATACATTCTGTGAAATTTTTAATAGGGAAACGTAAGTGCCTCCGAATTTTCGATCTCGCCTCCGATTTCGGAGGCGTAAACAACAGTCAGATATCATTTCGGAGGTGTGTAGGTATGCCAGGCAAATATATATATATATATATATATATCTGGTATTGCGAGTATTCTTTTCTTTATTGTAGGTTCGTACAAATATTTATTTTTTAAAGTTTTCCCTCAAATTCTTTGGTCTGTATTAAAGCTGATCTGCTAGGCTATTGACAACAGTTTTTTGTAGTTGATAGATGTATGTGAATTGTAGGTTATAGGTATCTTTGACACCACACTTCTTTCGTGTCCGTGTACCAGTTTGTATCAATAATGCCAGAACCTTTCTTGTAGGTAATATAACAGGAAATTTATGTTTAAATTTTATTGTTTGAAAACTTAAGACTAAAAGTGAAATGAAAACACTATACTTAACATGTTGCGCAAATGTTTATTATGCATCCCTAAATCGTTAACAAAACTAGCAAATTTGACATAAACTTTTAGTAAATCTATATATTAATTATCTCTGAAGTAAAATTGCCAATAGAGATTCACTTCATTTATACGCCCCCTATAGTAGGGCCAAAAAGAGTAGTCAGTAAATCAAAACATTCAGTCAATTCTTCAAAGTATTTAGCTGTTATCGAATACAGAAGCGGCAGCTTTTTTTACCATATAATCCCATATAATTGAGAAAAATATATCAAGTTTTATCCGCCCACCAGAGATGAAAACCACAACTAGTTCCCCCTGAGTTTACTGACTACTCTTTTTGGCCCTACTATAGTTGTTAAGTACTTAATATTTCTTTGTTAATTAATTTTTTATTTTTTCATCTGATATATGCACGCAAACTTACTATCCTCATAATTAGCCTGGTTAGGCAAGTTTGTCGATAAATACTTTGAAATCACCTTTTACTTTAAAGTGTTAATAATGGTAATATACTGGCATACACTTTGTTTTTGTACCTCTTAAAACTTGGGGGTTATACTAAGAATTCATACTATTTACACAAACCTTATCATTGCCCATAAAAATTCTTCTATTACACAATTTGACTGGACTGGAACTAAAAAAACTTACATTTTAAAACATTCCATAAATTATCCAAAATGTGTCCCTGTCGAATGTTTTTCAAATCAAATTTTGATTTAGCCTCTCGTTTAAGCAGATGAGAACCAATAATATTATTAATACTCCTATGAAGATCCAGGTCAGATATAGGATCTTTGCAAATTATAGTTTGTTCATCATTGCATTTGTCAGAATCAGATAATATATCTAAATAATTCTGTAACAAACAGAGCTCTTCCCACAGAAAATGAACAGATGAGACGTTGTGACCAGTTATAATGTTTAACCTCTAAAAAATACAATATGTATATTGTTTAACAAATAATGGTCTAAGAGCTGGCTACGTAGGGGTACGTGTGACTCGCTGCAGTCGAAATTATATTCAAAACAGATTCGGTTGTTGCCAACATAGTGAGAATTGGCCCGCCAGAAGGCACCCTGGAAGTATAATGCGAGGGTAGGGGGTCAAACATGTAATTTTTTCATGTAAACAAATTGATAAGGTGCAGTACTGAAAATTTACAGAATGATCGAAGACAGCATAAGTAAGTAGAAAAAAAATCGCCAGAAGAGTGGGCGGAAGATAAAGGGCCGCCAGAAGGCGCCAATGTTGCAGAAAATTTTGCAATATTTACGTGATCAAGTGCACTTCTGGCAATTTGTATACTTATTCTTTAATTCAAAATGAGATTACGTGCAAAATGCCAGAAGGCTAGGTAGAAGAATAAGAGAGATAATTCCGATACTGAGAGGGGCGGTGCGCCACTCGATCGATCACTTTTCTTTGTATTTTCGTATTTTACATCATCAAATGTACTTCTGGCGATTGGTCAACATAATTTGGGGTTGTTCAGTAAACTATTGGTCAACTGCCAGAAGTCAATTAGGAAGACATCAATTGTTTTCATAGATTAACATAAAAATCATTTTTATTTTTACTTCTAATGCAATATTTAAATTCTGTTTGGGCAACTGAGAATAACTCTGTTATCAAACCATTAAAAACCTTGCAAAACAAAGCATCTTTAATTTGCCATATTTGGAACCCACAAAAAATTTATATAAACCCAATAAGCTATTTGCTATTAATTCAATTTATACACTAAAGATCTGTACTTTTATTCATACTGTAATAAGAAAATGTAAACTAACATTCAAATATAAGATTTATTAAAAATCAAGAGGTACATTTATAATATTAGGCAAGCGAGAAATTTGTTAACAATTCCCTTTAAAACAAAATTTGAAAAAAATCCTATTTATTATACTTAAAGGAATATATAATCGATTTCCAGAAAGAATTAAAAACATAAAAGATTTAAACAAATTTAAAACGAGTCTAAATGAGAAATTGCTAGTTGAAGTACCTTTCTATATATAGCCCAGATTAACTTTTTTTTTCGAAAATTTTATGTTAGAAACTTATGTTAGTTAATTAGTCAGTCCCTGTTATAAACTTGTAGTTTCTTGGGATAATAAAGCTATCTTAATGAATACTACTAACTACACACAAGACAGAAATAATTAAAACGCCCCTGTTATAATATAAGCCACGATTAGACTATTTATCTATTGTATACGGGCGCTTAATTCTTATTTTATTTTGTGTCTTCTATCTGCGTCGCACTATAAAGTGCAACAACGGTTGATATATACACAGGATTATGTATGTATGTAACGCCTGAGCTGTTAAATGGCCAGTAGGTAATACAAATAATACAAATCGAATACCAAATTACTCGTAACCCTCATTTTCAATATCTTCGTCGCTGTCGTACATCATGTCATCATCTTCAGCTGAAAGTAGAAATTAATAATTTAATAAAGTTAATAAATCATCAAAATCGAATTCAAAATTACCTTCCGAATTATCACTATCAAGGACAACGTCTTTGACAAATGGTGGTAATTGTGGTCCTTGAAACCATTTAAATTCATATACGGATCCGTTTAATATCCATCCTGAATTTTCTGCTTCCAGTTCGTATGGATCAAATAAAGTAGAATTCGTCCATATATTTGCAATATAATGCGTTCTTTCCATCTGCTGACGTAATTCGACGTGGCAAGGTGGCAAGCAGGAAGCATCGAAGTTTTTCAAATTTTTTTTTTTTGGAAAGGCTCGTGAACATTTTTTATCGTGTAATTTTGGTAGAACAATTCGTATGTCAGCTTATTGACTTCGTCGCAACATTTAATGCCGTACATATCACAAATGAATGGTTCAACAATTATTAAGAAAGTATTTTATTTATCTACAGTATTACCTAAATAAGCGAATGCTCTTTGGTACTCTTTTGAGTTCAAAAGCATTTTATACGGACGCTGCTTTCCTTTTCTAAAAAAAGCAGGGTTATAATCGCATCCTGTTAATGCATGAAGTTCCGGTAATGCTTTGCACAATTCCCGAAGGTTAGGAAGTTGTCCTTGATAGTGATAATTCGGAAGGTTATTTTGAATTTGATTTTGATGATTTATTAACTTTATTAAATTATTAATTTCTTCTTTCAGCTGAAAATGAGGGTTATGAAACAGAATAATTTTGTATTTGATTTGTATTAGAGATGTATATTGTATTAGAAGTAGAAATAAAAATTATTTTAATGTTAATCTATGAAATCAATTGATGTCTTCCTAATTGACTTCTGGCAGTTGACCAATAGTTTACTGAACAACCCCAAATTATGTTGACCAATCGCCAGAAGTACATTTGATGATGTAAAATACGAAAATACAAAGAAAAGTGATCGATCGAGTGGCGCACCGCCCCTCTAAGTATCGGAATTATCTCTCTTATTCTAATAATAATAATAATAATGTTTGTATTGGAAAAACCAATTGGCTATTGACCGAAGTCCTTATGCCATAATTTACAAGAAAATTATATGTAAACTATATAACATAAGAGTGGTATAAGTATAAATAGAACTAATAATTCAGAGAAAAAAAAAAACAGTATTTTAATGGTTATTCTTCAGTGTTGAATCGGTTGATTATCTCCAATAACGTTTCATGAGGTCTTCTGCATTTCGCCGGCTGTTGTGGATTTCTAGTGATGCAATAGCTATTTAACTTCTCTACGTTGATGGGCGACTTGGAAAACTTTTTTTGAAGTTCGATCAATCTCTCCTGGAATGGCTGAATTTTTGTTTTTTGATATAAAAGGGCATTAGAAGGGTTGTGGAGGGAATTTAAAGGCGCATTCTGGTGATGATTCTAAGTGTTGAGGTTTCTGCGACTCTGAGGTTTTCCATAGTTGATTTTTGACTATTTAAGTAGAGGGTTTGTCCATATTCTATCATTGGTCGGCATATAGATTTATAAATTTTAGATGCTGTCAGTAAGTTGATTCCGTTTTGTTTATAAGTTAGTGATCGAAAATATTTTGCTCTGGTTTGAATATTTTTTTTTATAATATTTGTTAAGATGGATGGAGGGAGATGTCTGACTGGGAGTGTGATTAAAAATAATGAATTGAGATTTATGCAGGTTGTTTTTAAGGCGCCATTTATTGAGCCACTTGTCAATTTTGTCTATTAGCAATTGTAAGTTTTCAATTGTTTTGTCCAATTTTTTATTATGCGAAATCAAGGCTATGTCATCTGCAAATTGAAGGATGTATGGGTTGCTAGATATTTCTTCTGGTTCATGTTGGATTTCACTAGATAGATCTGCACAGTATATATAATATAATATTGGTGAAAGTGGTGACCCTTGTGGCACCCCTTGTTCTGGTGAGAATTTTCCAGAGACAGTGTTGTTTATTTTTACTTGTAATGTTCTGTTTTCCAGATAGTCTTTAATTATGTGTATTAGACTATCTTGACATCCTAGTTTTTTTAACTTAAAAAGTAGACCTTTGTGCCATACACTGTCGAAAGCTTTTTCTACATCCAAGAACACAGCCGCTGTTTTGTGCCCTTTTATCCTTGATGCTTGCACGTTGGACGTTAAAATTGTTAGTGGATGTGTCGTTGACATTTTTTCAGTAAATCCAAATTGAAAGTCTGGTATCTTATTTCCAATTTCCTCTTGTATCATAGCTTTTATAATTTTTTCTAGATTTTTACCCAAAACAGGGAGCAGTGTGATGGGTCTGTAATTTTTTGTTTTGCTGTGGTCTGTGTTAGGTTTTGGGATCGTTATTATTATGCCCTCTTTCCATTCTGGAGGGAAATACGAGTTGGTGAGGCAGAATTGGTATATTTTCAAAATATATTGGTGTATCTCATAGGCCAATTTTTTTACTATTTTGTTTGTTATGCTGTCGTTGCCAGGTGCTGTGTTCCTGCTCTTGTTTAATATTGTAATGTAAAGTACGTTTCTTCATTTATTACTTGTTCATCAGGATTTATTTCATTGGGGAAATATTCTGCATACCAATTTTCAACTGACTCATACGTGTTTTGGTCGAAAGTTAATGTTATTTTCTGAAGTGTATACCTCCTTTAAATGTTCCGAGAATATTATTGATTTGTCCATGTCAGTTGCATATTGTCTGCCGTTTTCTTCAATTATTGGCGAGTTTGCCTTCTTTCTCTCTTATTCTTCTACCTAGCCTTCTGGCGTTTTGCACGTAATCTCATTCTGAATTAAAGAATAAGTATACAAATTGCCAGAAGTGCACTTGGTCACGTAAATATTGCAAAATTTTCTGCAACATTGGCGCCTTCTGGCGGCCCTTTATCTTCCGCCCACTCTTCTGGCGATTTTTTTTCTACTTACTTATGCTGTCTTCGATAATTCTGTAAATTTTCAGTACTGCACCTTATCAATTTGTTTACATGAAAAAATTACATGTTTGACCCCCTACCCTCGCATTATACTTCCAGGGTGCCTTCTGGCAGGCCGATTCTCACTATGTTGGTAACAACCGAATCTGTTTTGAATATAATTTCGACTGCACCGAGTCACACGTACCCTACGTAGCCAGCTCTCCGTCTATAACTTCCGTATAAGAGAAAATCAAATAATTATACGAGTCCCTAAATTTACCATAAATAAATGAAATGGTAACTTACCATTTTTATACTAGATGGATTTCGTGGCACATTAAAAATACATTTATTACATGTAAGCTCAACAGATATACTTCCATAATGTTCGGTACGATTTTCAATCTTAAAACTATGTAAGAATGTACCATATAAATAATATTTAAATTTAACCAAAAAGTCAACCTAAAAATTACATGTATTACAATGACAATACTTGATTTAATATTTAGAAAAACTTTTAACGTAATATTGTAAAGAGATAAATAAATAAATACACATTTATTGCAAGAATTTTTAGACAAAAAATTACAAACAAAGGTGAAAGATTCCGCAGAGCGTGTTCTCACTTACACCTAATTTTTTAAAATATTGTATAGAATATAGATTGAATAATGAATATAAAAATATAAGATAACAGCTCGTCATGTTTTTATTACGTAAAATAACAGTTTGAAAATGTATGGAGGTAAATAGGACATAAAATGGCAATTTTTGGTATATCAAAAAACTTTCTATTTTTCTAGTTTAATAAAATGACTGAAAATCGCAATGCTTTAGAGAACTAAATCTTAACTTGTCATTTTATCAAATAGGACCTAATTATAGAGGTAGGTACTAAAGCTTACTGCTATTACCAACTGAAAAGTAGAAATATTCATACTATAAGGCTTAAGTATAGTTTATTCAAAGTCAATTAAAACACTTCACGTTGAAGCGTTTTTATATATCAAAAGAGCCGACGTTTTATCTGTACCGTCTTCAAAGTACTGACTACATTTAAGGCAGTGCAGACGAAACATCGGTGTTTCAACTGATTTTGGATAAACTATACTAACTTATTGTTGATAATGCTATTATTGGTTCAATCAATTGATGGGTAATCAAACTAGTGAAATGTTGATTCTTGATCTTATTTTAATTCATTGTCAATTGTTCAATTTTAATGTGTATTATACGGATATAAACAATTCTACATAAAAGTATTTTTCTAACAACATATCAGTTGATATCATTTGTTTGCAAGTTAGTGTCTTAAACCAGCACTTAATCGTAACAAATATTTTGGTAAGTTACCTCGAAGATGAGTAGTAGTTATTAATAATAATAATAATAATAATAATAATTTTTTACCATTTTGTAGGTACATAGTAGGTATATTATATGATAATAAATCAAAAAAATTCACACATAAAATAGCTATACTGAATACAGTACATTACACATTAAAATTACTAAAAACTAAAATGTATAAAATAAATTGTATAAAGTAAGTAAAATTAGTAGGGAATAAAAAAACATAGTTAGGTATTAAAAAGAAATGAAAACAGGTTGGAATACTAATGATTATATGCATTTTATTTTTAATTTCCTTTTTAAATATAAAACCTGTATTAAAGCAGTTGTATTTATAATAATAAAAGCAAATTACACATTAGCAGAATATTAATTTTCTATGGTAATAATTGAGAAAATAAAACTGTGTGGTGTTGCTATTTGAAAGAAGTTATAGATCATCATTAATGGAAGTATTAAAAAATTTGATTCTTTTAAATTAATGACCGACAAAAAACTTATTTATAATTAGTATTTCATGATCTTTAGAAGAAATATGATCATAGGCAAAGAATTTTATGTAGAGTTTCTAACTGCAATTAAATACAGTAATGTTCAGTTATAATGAACCTGAAAGATGTATCATTCAAAAATGATAATTTTTATTGTATATATTAACGACATGTGACGTCATGTAAATGACTATGTCTTCGTGGTTATCCCGGAAATAATGGTGTTATAAACAGAGCTGTTTTTTATTTATAAATAAAATCATATTAGAGAAAAAAGTGTAAAATTACTATGGCAAACAACAGCTACCTAATTTATTATTAGGTAAAGTATTTTTTATATTCATAAACAATGGTGCTATTAATAACAGCTCAGGAAGTGCAAAAGCAGACAGTTCCTTAATTTTTTACTTACCAATTAATTAACTTGAGATTCTCTTACTGAATTCTTAACATCTTTATAACATAACAAAATAGCATAATATAGGTTGACATTAAAGTATCAACCATAATATATTTATATTATATATGTATTGATAACCTATGATTTAAACATCATGTAATAAATGTTCCTTTCTCATTTTTCATACTCTCAATTCATGTACCATGTATTATACTTATCCAACGTTCATGTATTGTACACAGAGTTGATATTAAAAATTCACCAGTTATAAATTGATAGCACCTTAAATAGTAAATAATTTCTGATCGAGTAAATAAGTTATTTAATTATATTATAAGTGCCATATGTGGTATTTTATAGCACTCGTCTGATGTTTACAAAACGAACCAAAGGTGAGTTTTGTAAACAGACGAGTGCTATAAAATACAGATATGGCACGTATAATATATAAAATTTTGTCTATGCTCGACTTTTAATTTTTTTATACATAAAAAACTACTAATTAATTAATATTATTGATTGTCACCACACAATATTTATCAAGTAAGTAATAACTAAGTTAATAACAATAGCTGTTTGTTGACATCTCCTTAGCAACCGGTGGTTTGCGTGCTTTTTCTTTATAAATTGCGTGCGATAAATATATATCTCACTAATGCTCTAAACAACGTCATTATGACATTTAAATGAGTGTCATATTACTGTCATTATATAACGAGCGTAGATACAAATAATATACAGTACCTTTGGATTCTTTATTCGGGTGTTTTTGATATGATCCTTTTCCATAGCCTCCAAAGATATTGCTTCATGATCTTTGGGATAATATCCAACTATATTAACCAATGCGGTGAGTAAACTACTATCACATTTTTGAGCTCCAAGCAAAACTGTACACGACGGATCGTTTCCATCACATACCACATAAATAGCTTTTTGCTTTTCTCCTTCACATTTTTTTAATCTATTTTGTTGGTTTATATAAGATCTAGAAGAGAGGATAGAATTATATAAAATTATATTGCAATATGCCTTGTGGGAGATCTAGAAGAAGTTAGCCTTTATACAGGGTGAATTTGAAATATACTGAATTATTTTAACCAGTTTGAGCTCTATGGTCCGTAAGAATTCTTAAAAATAATCATTTGTAAAATAAATGTGTCAAGAAAAAAATGTTTGAATATTTATTTAAATATTCACGACGCTCCTGAGCAAAACAGCTGATGTGTGTAGCGACATAAATGCACACCCCCACTCTTCGTAGCTACTACGTGGCCGGCGTAGTTCAGCCTGTACATCCACGAGTCCAATGTGAATTTTTCCCAGTGTTTTAGATTTCAGTTTTAGTTTCACTTGGTAAAACTTGGTATTTCTATTGTTTTTGAGGCAACACTGCAAATACTGCGTAGAGGTATTTGTTCGTAACAAAGTCAATGTGAAGTTCACCGGTCATAGTACATCCCCAGTGGGACAAGTTTAGGGTGTTTTTTTTTTTTGTTGAAACATTAACTGAAGAGTAGAAATACGAAAGGGGGTAAATGCCAAAATATCATTCTAAAGTTATTAAAGGAAATATGAATAAAACACGGGAATTAGAATTTATTTATTTATTTATTGTCAACCCTATTTCATCACATAACGGAAAACATATTCTATCAAACAAAATAATCAAAGTTTGAAGAGCAAAAAAAATGTGTTAAAAAAATTGTCCAAATTTAGGAAAGGGGTAAGTGCCACAGTCATTGGGTTTATAAATGGGGCAACATATTTTTCTTTAAAATTCGTTTTGAAGTGTTTCCCGGATCATTGTTATTGATTGGTGGCTGTTCTACATTAAGTAACTTTCTATAAAAGTCTTTGTGCTCAGGATTTTTCAAATAATCTATCATTGATAGAAGAGAAGTTCGTTTATTGGCTGATACCTTATTTTCAGGTGGTAATTTAAACAGTTCAGCATTCTTTAGATTGGTTAAGGTTTGGCCTTTTTTCAAAACGTTTATTTCAATCCATTCTCCTGAGTATGCAGTTTTTATCTTTACAATACTAGGGTTCTTACTTTCTAATCTCAGAGCAACAGCTTGGCTGATTTTAAGGTTGGTGGTATTTAAAAACTTATCTGCTGCCGATTTAAGGTCCCAAAATCCATATTTTGTCATGTCCACTATTTTAAATGGTTTCATATTCTTTTCCGGCACTCTTGAGCATTTTCTGATGTTCTCTGAAAGATCCATTCTCACTTCTTCGTTTTTTAACACTGTTATCGTCCATTTTTTGTACAAATTTTGACCGTAAAGCGCGAACAAATACTTAACAGATGACAGGTACTTATCACCTTTCTCGCGACAATGCCTTGGCATATACTGGCAGCGACATCTTTGGAGGACCACCCACAACAGACAATTGCAGTTGGCACTTATATCCTTTCATAGTTCTCACCGCATGGTTCTTGTAACTTTTCTACAGCAATAATATCATTTTCACAAATTTGGCACTTACCCCCTTTCGTATTTCCACTCTTCAACTATGGAATTTTAAAATTAAAACACTGCAAATTCATTCATTTAAAATTGAAACACTGTGAATTCATAATTATGCTATAAGAACTTACAGATTAAAAAAAATCAGTGTATTTTAAATTCAACCTATATGCCGATGACCCTTCTTCCTACAACTTTCCAACCTACTATTCCCCCCTCCCTCTTACAGCCTCGCTGATCTTTACTACAGTCCTTATGAAATATTAAGTTAAATATTTAAATATGGTCTAGTAAATTTCATTAAATACATATTTGTTCTAAAAAGAGTTGAAATCTTTGATCTTTGCTCAGTCTCATCATTGAGTAAAGAAATAATCAGGGGATGATAAGAAACATCAAGGGATATTAGAAAATTTTATGTACTTTCATTTTGAATAGGGAGGTTATTTACGAAAAGTTGATAGTTTGCGAGTTACAAGCAAAAGAACGCAAAAAATTAGATTCTTACCCTTTTTTGCATTTTTTTCAATGTTGCGTCACGAAATTTTGTTAGCAAACCTCAGATTCGGATTCAGCACTCCAAAAAACATGTAGAACGGAGGAAATCAAAACTACTCCAAAACTTTCCCGCTAGGGGCTCTTTTGAGCACAAATTGACTGTATTATTTGTAGAACGTAGTGCAGAGATAAAAATACACCAGTCATTCCTGGCAGTTCCAGTACAAAAAGTATAAACATATTGAATTAACATATTGTTTTACCTAGCCCATTTAATGGTAAATGGGAAATGTTCAGATTCCTCAGTTGTCCAGTGATTCGGTCTAACGCATTTACCATCGGACACAAATGACTCGTCTCCTTCCAAATCTACTTTTAACGGATTCCCAGTTAATTCTAGAGTAGAGCTATTATCGTTATCTTCTTTTTTAATATAAGGTTTTTCTGGGGATATACCATCGTATGAAATGTTGTGACCCTAAAAGCGATAAAAAATATAGAAATTGACGGAAACTATAAGGAATATAAAATTGGAAACAGTTCCAGGCAAAAAACACCTTTTTATGGGTACCACCCACTAATCAATTTATTTAAACTAAATAATATATTTAACAAATTCTGCCTTAGGGATCCAAGCCAATAAGCAAACTATAGATATATTCAAAGAAGACCACATATATATATTAGGTTACACAAGATTTATTTTTTGTATTCATAATAAAACTAAATAAATAATTTTTTTATTGCTATCTACATATTGGTCCATCGGAACAGAAATGATTTAGTTCAGTTCCCTTTCATACTTTAGTAAGAGTTAAGTCGAAATACTATTTCAAAAATGGAAGTTTGTAATTTGCAAGAAAGAAAGCTAATATGGCATCACCTGATTATTAGGATGTGAGGCAAATAAGGTGTACCTATTTATTTGCAGATGCAGAAGACATTCGAAAATAGATCCGTACCTTCTCTGTCTACAGTGCACAACTTGGACTTGGATCAAAATTATTATAACGTACCTTTATTTCTTTTGAAAATAAACTTTATTTTTTGTAGAATTACTTGTTTATTTTGATAAAATGTAATGCAATATATTTTCTATTTCAAAATACATATAAAGAAATTTTATTTTCAGATACAACAGTAGTGCACCATCCCGTTACAAAACAGCGGACAGGAGAAGAAGTGACAACTACACAATTATTGACAAGTATTTTAATGATAGCAGTACTAAAGTATATTATGTAAAGTAAAGTATATGATATGTATTAACTTTAAGCCTCCATCTCTTAATGTTTTCTCTTTTCTTTTTAATGTTGTGCTATTTGGACTTCTGTAATGCACTGAATGAATAAATAAATAAATAAATAAATAAATAAAATGTGACTCCATAAAGGTTTTTAGTTTCTGTAACTTACTGATGATCTCTGTTAGATTGGTTTGTGTGAAATAGTAATTAATAAAAGTATCTATAGTTTTTTGTTTTATACATAATATGCATATAAGTATAATATGTATTGTTTTTGTCTGTTTTTAATTCTTATTAATGTACTGTGTTTACGAGTAATTTTTAGACTTTAGTATATTATTATAAGTGACATGTTCTACGCCCACTGGGTATTTGTTTATAAATTGTTTTTTTACTATCTTGAACTAACATAAAGACATATTACTATGATTATTATTATTACAATACAACAGCTTTTATGTACGATGCTGCTATACTTTCTGCCCTACCGCTACGAATCTACGATATCTACCAATATAATTCCTTGAACGGGCAAGCATTAACGGTTCCAGTTTCTTCGCATATAAGGTCGTTGTTCTTATTTCAATGGACCATACTATATAATTATGTAGTAAATCAAAATATCATACTTACAGGTTAAGGGACTTCAGTATTGAGTGAAAGAATCATATTTATAATACTTATTGCACTTTCAAATGTCTCCTTTACCCAATAATGGATTTATTATATCACATATATCTTAACTATTATGGATATTTTTGTATCATTGCCATATTTCTACTGGGTCATTTCTACCTTCTTATCTTATAAGTCCCGAATTAATTTAATGACTTATATTGTTAATAATTTGAACATAACCTTCAATCCTAAAAAATGTTGAAAGTTAAATTACCTCATCGTAGACCAAGATTATTTCCTCGTCATCCAGAAAGAATTCTCTTAAATACGTCGGAGGACGAGTGAGTACTGCTTTAAAATTAAAATTACATTTACTACTTTCAGTACTTTCGTTAAAATTCCCCATTTTTCCTGTTTAACTTCAAAGCAATATTACTCCTATTTATATATATTGCAGAGTATTTTGCCGGGAATATACTATAACAGAACACACAAAACTATACTGGAGAACACAATTAATTAGATAAAAAACAAATTCAAATTAACGTTACGAATGTTTTGTTAGCACAGAATACACAAAGTAGTTCGTTTGTCTGTTAATTTATTTGAAATTCGAATGGGTGTCACTCTCAAGTCTCAACAGACGTCAAAAATTAAAATGAATTCTACATTACCGATAACATAATTCGACATATTTTTGACAAGGATTTGTTTATAATCGCATTTTCGGAACGTTTTTCCCATTTCTATAAAAATAAATCCCATTTGTAATTAGCATTATCTTACCCCCAATCTTCCTCAACCATAACGCAGGTTTGATTAATAGTTCAGCCAGATTTGTCAACAAACAAACCACATCAATCTCAAAATTTTTCTACATTCCCAAAATAGAAACTTTTTAAAATATAAGAAAATCATTTATTTATATGAAATGAACACAAATTACATTTATTTAAATGTAAAAATGAACAACTACATGCTAAAATACACATTAAATCTAATTACAAATTATAACTGAGAAAAATGTTAAAGGACAAGGCACGTTAAAACAAATTATCAGTACAATTTCAAATACGAATTAAACATCTGCGATAATTGCAGTAGTAAATTGAGTCAATTTTTAAAATGACGAATAATTATTATAACTTTCAATATTTAACATACTGCATCGCCTTGCATACAGCGAACATGTGCCCACAATATTAAAACACATTATCGACACACTGTACAAGTCTTTTATAAAATATAACTATATATTAAATTAAACACTTTAAGCTGGTTGTGAATGTGCTCCCTTCTTTCCAATTAATGATTTGTGAATATGCGGAATCACTCCTCCTCCAGCGATTGTGGCTTTGATGAGGCTGTCAAGTTCTTCATCTCCTCTTATGGCAAGTTGTAAATGACGAGGAGTTATTCTCTTCACTTTCAAATCCTTACTTGCGTTACCAGCCAACTCCAAGACCTAAACAAATTAAGGTATTTATAAACGACAAACTGTAAACATTATATTATGTACACTTACTTCAGCAGTAAGGTACTCTAAAATAGCTGCTGAATATACTGCAGCTGTTGCTCCAACTCTGCCATGACTTGTCGTTCGGTTTTTTAAATGTCTATGAATTCTGCCTACAGGGAACTGCAAAGAAAAAATTGGATGTAAAACTAACCTAAAATTTAATAAATTATTTATGACAAACTGCACAATAAAAAAAAACGAATTACATTTAAACAACAGCTTCTACACAAAATACCAATATTTTCATTATTGTACACATACCTGTAATCCAGCACGCGCCGATCGAGAAACCGCCTTGGCTTTAGCTTTTCCGCTATCCTTACCAGCTTTACCGCCCGCCTAAAACATAATAAATATCTCTTAACAAAGCAGACATATACCTAACACTTCGTTATAACCATTGTTCATGGTTCTAACAACATTTTTATCAATAATGCTACATTGTTATAAAAAAATTTACAAAAAAACTTACCATTGTTTAATAACGTAAGTAGAACGCTTCCCAAGCTAACAAACGACAGATCACGAATAAAACGGTTGCCTAATGCAAGCCCGCCAAATGATTATTTTCCACGTATACGCGAGCGCATAACTATCACGTGCTTCCCTGAGCCCAATCACAAATAAACGTTGCAGCGGGAAGTGACTTGACTATTGATTGGGTGGTTAGTAAAATGACGCTTGGTTTGGTCTGACCTTCAAATGTGAATTTGGCGGCAAATCCAAACAGGATAAATCAATATGAATATAAATTAGGTTTTTATTTATTATTCAGCTTACAATTTATCAGTAATTGGATTTAGATTTTTATGGATTATTGAAATTTATAATTATGTTAATTTATCAATAACCAAATATAATGGGTAATTTCAAATTGCGCAAATAGTTACCTATTAAAAATTTTTAAAAAAGTATAATTTCAAAATGCGTTTAGTTGCGATATTTCGGTTTTTTTTCATTTTTACACAAATATCGAAGGTTACATAAAATCGATTAAGTAGTTATTATTAGTACAATAATCCTTTATTTATCGAAAATATGGCGGCTGCGCAGGTGAGCTCAAATTTAATTTTTGATTTGTGCTCATCTTATACAAGTACGTAGCTTAATCAAACTAGGAATGGGTAGGTACACCTCCAGGCAATACTCTACAGTACTTATGCAAACATTTTTAAAGAATTCGACTAAATCAATTTGCAGTAGTGACTATAATGAATGACCGAAACCCAAAAAAATAATAATTAAGAACCTTTTCTCCTTTTTTTGAGGTCGGTATACAGGGTGTCACAGAAGTCGTGGTCCAAATGAAAGTGGGTGATAGGCCAGGTCATTTACAATTAAAATAACCCCATATGTTGTTATCTAATTGTTAGTCGTTTAAAAGTTACAGCACTTTTTCTTTTTTTTCAAGAAATACAGAACCCGTCTTCGAAAAAATTCATAAAAAAAATTGACAAGTTGTTGAGTTTTTGTTGTTGTTGTGCTTAGCTTACTACTGATATGTCCTTGATAGTGAAACTGTTTTCATGAACTTTTTTTTTTTTAATTGGAAGGAGGGCGGGAATGGCTGAATGTAGTATTACCATTAAGTTTGGAAATTTCCAAACTTAATGGTATTACATTTTAGCTCAGTGTAACCGCCTTTTTTTTTTTTCTTTCCGTTTCGTGACATAATTTCAACATAGGAGGTTTACAATCTACGATCTTATTTACTATTATTTATTTATTTTTTTAAATATAAATATAAATAACTTACCTTTCATAATACAATAATAAAACAAGTTTTTTGTAAATTTTTTATTTCTTCAAAAATAAAACAAAGATTTGATTGAAGTTTATTTAAAAAATAATTACCAATAAAAAATTAACCAGCAAAGGGTACTAAAAACTTCTGCAATTCATGCCGATTCCAGCAACGTATAGTTCATTGATATTCTTTAAATTAAATAATGGTTGTTAATTTGGTAGTTTTTAAAGTAGACAGGAGACAGGCAGGCAACAATAAAAAGACTAATAGAGTATTAAGCATTTGTTGCCTATTTTCTTAGAAAAGATGTTCAAAATGTCTTCCTTCGGTCATAAATACATAAACGACATCTCCTTAAGACGTTTCTTATTAGATTTATCCTCGGATTTATCAACTCACGATGGTTGTTCCGAACTGTTGCATTTTACAACTTATCTCGTAGCTGTTGTTCGTTTTGGCACTATTTACTGTAGACGATATCTTTTTAGTCTCCATACGAAGTATTCCAGGGAAATTGAGGTTTGCTGGCCAATGGATACTCTCCCCTCTCCCTATATCAATGATTGGGGTAGACGTTATTGAGGTATCGGTAATTCTTAACAAAAATGGAAAATGTGATATAACTTTTAAACGACTAACAATTGGATAACAACATATATGGGGTTATTTTGATTGCAAATGACCTCACCACTTTCGTTTTGACCACGACTTCTGTTCCAACCCTGTATACCCAAGGCTAAGGAATGTCAATTAATTCAAAATGATTTTCAAATTAGAATAAGCCACATGAGTAATAATTTCATTCACATGTTATTAACTCATTTTTACGAACCACTAAAAAAGAAATAATAGTGGTATAAAATATAAAGTTAAATTAAGGGAGAAAATAATTTGCTGACCAGGCATAAGGGATATGTCACGGAATATTCTTGAATAGGGAATGTGTTCCCATCAGGGAATGAATTCATTTTCTCACTGTAATAGTAAGTCAACCAATAGTAAATGTCAATTTACGTCTGACGTCATTCCCTCATGGGAACACATTCCTTAGTTTCAAGAATAGACTCCTGTAGGTACCTCAGGATATGTTATTGGTCAAATTACCCTGTAATCTTTTTATAACAAAACCATCGTAATTTCTGAGTAAGTCTTATTAAGGATTCTTTATCGTAGAGTTCTTTGAAATTGCAAAGGGTATAGGTCAGTTGCTAAAGTTCTCAAAATATTTGACGTTTTCATGAATTTTTTTCTCGAAAACCACATAGCTTATTTCTTTAATTTTCTGTATATGGACTTACCATTAAGGAACGTACCACCCCTTAAAAGGAATGAAATAAATTGGGGTTCACCCTTTAGAGTGTTACATCTATAGTATATTCCATGTAAGCTGATTAATTTCGACAGATGACAGTACAAATATAAAAACTTTTTATTCAATAATATTGGTCATAACGATCACTGACATCGACCCACCTCGGATCACATCTGCCTAATAAAATAGTTCATCCAAATTAAATGAATGATAGCAAGCAATTAACAATAAAGTACTTCGATTTCATTTTGCATGCATGTAAGAAAATTCAGTTTAAGAATGCATTGTTTTTGTACATTCAATTGATTTTATTAATTATTTTATTCCATTGTAAATGTTCACGTTCACACACACACACACGTACATCCAAATTTAATAGATAAATACAACAATTACATAAAAATATTCAACACACCTCAAAACTGACACTAACAAAACAACCTTTACCAATAACCTCAAAATCAGGGGAAACATATGACACCAATCGTCCATTTTGTTCTGTTTTCCTAATCCAGTTTACGACCTAGGGACAAATTTTTTTTAAAGTATTTCAGCAGGTCACGATGTCATCTGTCAAAATCGGTCAGCTTACGTGGAATATTCTATACCAACGGCAGGTACTAAATTACTCATATTAATATTTATTTTATATTTTCTATTTATTTTCTTCTATTTAATTTGTTTAAAAATTGTTTGCCTGATATGTGCAACTCAATAAATTGTGAAATGTTATTTACCGTTCTATATTTTACATTCTTATTTTAGTACCTATTCTTATTATATTATATCTATGGCTTAGTTGTAAATTTTGTTTGTGTTTTTACCTTAGTTTTCTATATTTACCCTTTTTCTCAACCTTATCCTTTAACTAGTATTTCCTTCCATTGGACTTTGTATTTGAAATAAATGAATAAATAAATAAATATATTTAAGTTCTATTAAACGTTATAAAACAGTAAACTTTAAGTACAAAATCCTGTACATTTGTAGGAATTTATTTTATTCAGTACTTTAGACATAATTCACATCTGTAGAGTAAAATATTAAATATTATTTATAGAAAAAAAATTACACGGAGATATGTACTCACAGGCAGTGTTAACATTTAAAAAATAAAGATTATATAACATAAAAAAATATAATTATGATGTTAAAAATATTTATACAAAATATATAATTTTTAACTAAATAGCACCATTTTATTCTGCAAGAGAGACATTATATTAAGTAATAAGTTGGCAGTTTCTAATCTTAAGTCTAAAATGTACAATTTAAATCTTATTCTTCATCTAAGATTTCTTCACATTTATCCTCAATTTCATCCTAAAATAAAATAGCAAAAGGTATTATAGAAATATTTTTAAAATGTATGAAAAGAAGTTACCTCTTCTAATTGCAAACACTTGGCCCATTCTTTAATAGTTATTCTGTGGTTCTCATCTATATCACAAGAATCTAAGAAAGGTGCAATACAGTGTTCTAAAGCCATTAAAGGTGCACGAATTGGGAAAAGTTCATGACGAGATACAGATCTAAAAAATGTTTACATTAATAAATAATTCATAATCTATTACTCCAAGCTTATTGATTTTGTAATACTTAAGATTAATATTAATTTGAATTATATGTATACTATGTAATTTGTTACAAATTATTCTACTTTCTTTGCTTGATGCATATTATTTAAAACTTTATTTAATATATTTATTTATATTGATATTCTATTTCTGAACATATAAATATAAAATTTGTTGCACGTAAAAATCGTTGAAACCACTTTAGACACAATTATTGTCAAATCCGTTAAAACAACTACCTACTTTTCATAATTACACATTATAAAACATTGAACTAAATAACAGATAATAATTCAGTTATTTAATTCAATGTTTTATAACGTATAGTTATATAAAGCAGCTGTTTTAACGAATTCAATAATAATTAGGTTCTATAAAGTATTTTCTATACTTTTTTTCCTCTGGCTTCTATAAAATCTGATAGTTAATTCAATATTTTCTAACATGTAGTTATGAAAAACTAGTTGTTTTATTAGATTCAACAATAATATTTGTGTTCTTCAATTATTTTTACATCTAACAGATTTTATATTTTTATAAATATGTTCTGAACTATTAGTATCAATAATATTAATATATCAAATTAAATATTGTATTATGTTCTTTTAGTTTAAGTATTGATGATTCTTAAATAAATTATAACGTACTATTTTCGTCAAATAAATTGCTTCTTACTTATTTAAGGCGGCAATTTTATATAAATTTCTTTTTATTTTCATGAAGAATAGGAATAGAGTGAAAAGTTCCAATTTAAAGAGGCATCCGAATCTTTCAATAATAAACATTTTTTTATCACTTTTATTCTTTTATAGATGGCAAATTCAGTAATGAAATAAGTAGTAAAATATCTAAATATTCCTCACTTATTTACATATTACAAATACTTCTGCGTGAAACATCCTCCAATCAGTTTAATATTCGTCCCTTGAAACATATTTAAAACAAATTTAAAATGTGTAATGTAAGCAACACCTTCCACTCTGAAAATTTGTCAAGATTAGAGATTACTATCCAGGAATACTTAGTAATTTAATTTGTTAGTATGTTTAGTTAATAATTCATCGGATTGTCAATTTCTTACCTATCTGGTGGATGTCCATCTAATTCGCAGAATTTCCAAATAGCGGCATTGGTCCAACGTCGAGTCATGTTCGATTCAGCTTCACGCTCCATGTTCAAGTAATGTGGAGTTAATTCTTCACGATCAGCTAAATCTCTCATGATGTTAAAGAGCCAGTCACGCATTCTACGAGGAAAGTCAGACATTTCTTCTTCAGTACATTCCTAAAATGCCAGATTAAAATTTTTTAATTTAAATACAAAATTGGATACGTGAGTATAAAGCTACAAATATACTAGGCAAGCAACTTACGAATGCTCTTTTAAACTTAGAATAATAGTAAATAAAATATTAATTAATAATTAATTAATTACTTAATTGTTTGAATATCAAAATATTCAATAAAACTTAATATCAATAAAACAAGAATAACTACAAAATATTTATCAGTCTCTGCATTACGATTATTTAAAATAAACCACCAAAAAATGCTAACTTTGTGATGTACATATGTATAGTTCCAAGAAGAAATAGTGCCTTTTGGTGTGTCGCACAAGGTAATAACAAGTTTTTGCTAAGGAAATAAATTTGGAATTAAATTTATTTTACCTAAAGCTATATTCTGATTTTCTACAGTGTGACCCACTTAAGATCGCAACACCCGTGTATACCCTTTAATTGATGTTTGATTAACCTCAAACTTTGGTGGTAACAAAAGATCCATAAGGTGATTCTTTGAACTTAGTAATATGAATACGTCATACATGTCAGTAGAGTGCAATTTTCAGAGGGTTTGAAAATTCGATTTTTCAAAAAAAGTATTACACATAAAATAAAGACGATTCTAATTAATTTTAAATTTTCTTGCAAATTCTATGAACGCCTAGAAAAAAATTTGGAAAATTAAATAAAACCAAATAAATTTGCTGTTTTTGAGATTTAGACAATTCTGTTAATTACCGAGTTCAAAATGTTATATAATTTCAGTAAAATTTGGTCAACTCTTAAGACATTGTGAAACATAACGTACCTAATTATCTGTGCGCACGATTTATAAATATGCTAAATCTGTTTCTTACTTTGGCTGAATTGTAAAGTGTTTGAAAAGCCGGAAAAGTATTTTTTTTAAATAAATTAATTTTAAACTTAACTACTTACACGCATGTTTCTACATTCTCCATAATATTCAATATGAACATGTTTGTACTGTTCTCCTTTGCAATTTGGATCCCCCTTATCACATAAACAACGCTGTTGATAAATGGCGCAGTCGGATGACCATGTTTCATTATGATTTGAACAAACTTTTCGACGAGACTCCGTTTCAACAGGACAACTTGGTATGCATATACATTGAGGTTCACCCTCTTCGTCAACTTGACAGATTCTACCAGCACCACAGCGTACTTCTAAACATGGATCTAAAATAAAATGTCATTAAAATAATTGTTTTTTAACTAAAAACGTTTATTTATAATATATTTCAGTTCATCAAATAGTTTTTGTTCCATCTGAACAGATTAAACAAATATTGCTTATAGAGTGAAGAATCTCTTGGTATGTGGCGAAAGTGGCGATCTACTTTATCCACATATCTAGCAAATTAATAAAATGGGAATCTCAAATTTCATTGTGATATAGATGTTCACTGCTGCTTTTTCAGAAACTTATTATTCGCAATTTTATGTAAAAACTTGTCGATAATTGGTCCAGCTCCACAATCGATAACTGGTACATCTACCTTATATATTTATTATTTAGTATAACATTTTCTTTAGTCTAATTAGGTAAATTAGAGCAAAAAAGCATTTAGAAATGATTCTAAGTGACCTAAAAACAATCGAGTAAGATTTATCAGACTTTAAACCAGAAAACACGGGATATTTCGAAGTTTTTAAAAAACAGTATCTATTTCCTTGGATATTACGACATTATGTATATACAAAATATTCCTAATGTAGCTTAATTATAATTTAAGTGTTACCTATTAATGGAACTCTGTTATCGATAACATCCAGATCAGCTGCTACTGCTGGAGGTGGTTCGTGAGCTCCTTCTTCACTTTCTTGTATCATTTTTTCAACATTGTTACCAACTGCTTCTATCGAATCTTCTGTAGTAGTTCTAATTATTTTTCTATATTTTTTATGTTTCCTCTATAAAATAAATGTATACTTTAAGTTTTCATAATTTTGTAAATGAAAAATGATTAGAATTAAGTCAACTTTTTTACTAGTCCTATCCGTAATCTGTTAGCATCGACGAATTTGGAAGGTAATTGATAGTACTTTATAGTGGAATTGATATGAATGCAAAGCAAAGCTAAGAATTTTATAGATTCTCATTTAGGTATGTCGAAAACTTGATGTGCAGTCAAATTCGGTTTCAGTGCACAAAAATACATGGGAACCACTACTACTATGTCTCACAAAATAAAGACAAGTGTAGGCCCGAGTAATATTAATGGGATTCAATAAAATTTTGGAAAAAGAAGCTTTTATGATTACCTACTTTTAAATTCCTATAAAAAAAATTTTTTGACTTGCTCATAACTGTTAGGCGCATATTTTTTTCAATTTGCAGACTTTTTCTGTAATTTACAATGATAATAAAGATTTTTTAAATTTATTAATCTATTTTTTGTTTAGTTTTATATAAAAAATATATCTTTTAAGTTGCAAATTTTGCCTTTTCTGAACAAGTTTCAAATGACAAGTGAAAAACACGTGTATTTTTTAGCAAAAGTATTGTGTTTAAATAACAGTGCATTTTTAAATATGCTCTATAAATATTTTTATGATTTCAACAATAATAGGCGCTTTTCTTCAAAATCCTAAATATCTACATTGATGCTTGAAGTACTTTAAATACAGAGAAAATTATAAGTAATAATTATTTCCAATGAAAAAAACTGAATCAAATACATGTTATATAGGGGCTATAAAAAATGTCTGCGGTTTCTCACAAAACATTAGGAAATTAATTCTGGATTGGCTCATTATTACGCTGCGTATAATAGTTACAAAGTCAAAATTGTTTTTTAAATTTTGTAGCCGCACCAATGGACCAATGGTTTTTATTTGAGATTTGATCAACTTTAATATAATCTTAAAACTAGGGTTGCGAACTCCAATGTTTTATAAATCGGGACATTTCATCCGAAAAATTGGGACAACGAAAAAATTTATTGCAAAAATAAAACAAAGAAAATACCTAAGTATATAACATATTTTTTTAAATAAATAAAATATTTGCCTTAAAAATTATTGGTAAACCCGCTTATCTTACCTATCCCTTTCAAAATGTTATTTATATCTATCAATTATTTGTAAAGTTATCACAAAAGTATGTTTTTTTATGTTTTTTAGATAATGTAATAAACTTGCCGGGAAAGAAATTAAGAAAATATTTTTTAAATTTTTTTCAATTCAATCAACAAAACCAGAGATAATCACTAAAAATTACTTAGCAGGGCCAGTCGTATAAAAATCGTTCAGTGAAAGTTCAGCTGACCTTGGTTCAAAATTCAAGGATGTCGATTGTTGCAAGAATGGTATCCTTGGATTTTGAACCAGCTGAACTTTCGTTGAACCACTTTTATGCAAGTGGCCCTTAAAAAAGTGAATTTTTTAATTAAAAAAAAAAAAAAACGGAAGGTCGTCAAATCTAAAAAATTAGGTACGTACTCCTGAAGACCC
This sequence comes from Rhagium mordax, assembly GCA_963680705.1. NCBI lineage: Eukaryota > Metazoa > Arthropoda > Insecta > Coleoptera > Cerambycidae > Rhagium > Rhagium mordax. Next base: position 16,311,369 of record OY796659.1, on the reverse strand, counting down.
AAAAACATGTTTCAAAAATAGTTCCTTCCTCCAAATCGTTGTTTCAGAAAACATTATAATTTCGGTATTAATATACAGTGTCCTCTGGTTATAACGCACCCGGGATATAACGTACATTCGGTTTTAAAAGTCGTTTACGCAGTTCCCAACTTGATTTTGGGTTTGACGTTTATCTTGTTATAAAGTACTTCCGGTAATAATCTCAAAAATTTGTCCCCAGAGGGTACGTTATAACCGGAGTATACCAACTGTATATGTTATAAATTAATAATTAATGGTTGAATTTTTGGTATTAAATTATCAGGTATAAGACGAAAGTGCAAAAAATTACAGGCATTAATTCTAAAAAGTGTTACATGGAAACTGCAAAAGTTGATTCATTGTGAACCAAAAATAATGAAAACAAACGAATGCAAATTGGCAAGACACTTATTTTTGTACTTGCCAATCTGGTAATTTTTATGGAAGAATAGTAATCGGGATAACAAGGAAAAATCTTCCCTGTGCCAAAAACAATTAGAACCATTAATTGATTTATCTCTGTAAGTTCGACATTTCAATTGAATTATCCAATGTAATACCAGTAGAGGCTCAATTTAGCAGGATATTTTTTCGCTAAAACTTGGGCGTTTGTGACATAATTTGATAAGAAATTTGGACTGCGCTCTTGTGATTTTGTCTCACAAATTTATGAGAAATTAACCCACTGAGTTTGTTTAATAAAACTAAAAGATTATTTGTCGGTATTTAAGAAAATTCCACGAGTTAATATAATAAATTATTTTTAAATAAAAGTTAAATATTTAAGAGGTCTAATTTATACAAACTATTAACAAGATTGAAAATATAAAGAGAAATTAGATTAGTTATTTCATTTTACAACTTTTGTGTTGAATGTAAATGACTGATGGTCGAGATGGTAGAGTATCTGCCTCTCACCCAAAAGTCCCGGGTTCGAATCCCGGTCGTGGCAATGGAGAATACTGTGAGAGGGATTTTTCCATTATACACGGATATTGGATGTGTGTCCCTTGTCTTTAAATGTGTAGCCCCCTCCCGTACAAGGCTCAGCCTTCTGGGATAAAGGGGGTCGTAATTACATGTGGTGTATTTATTATTTATTATTAAAATATCCATTTTTTAGTTACCTATATATACCTAAGTATGTTTTGTTAATTTTTTTGAGCCGCCGTTTTTAATAGGCAGAAATTAACAGATATAATTCTCGTAAAATTCTGAAAGAAGTTTAAGCATTTATACTTTTAGTATCGAAACTACTTAACACAAAAATGTTCATGTGTAACCATCTACGGCCTTGGTGAAATCAATCAAAACACGAAAATCTTCAACCTATAACTTGGTTTTCTAGTGTTGAAGTTTTATACACATTTCAAGTAAACTATGAGAGTCAACTGTATAACAAAATTACTGATTAAATAGGTAGTCACGTTCATTTCAATATGATTTTAAACTAAAATTTTTCTAATCAGAATGATAAACAATTGTGTAATTCACTTTAGTAGGTAGTTAAAAAGATATATACTCACAGCTTTCTCAGCATAGCAATCACTGACTAGTAGAACTAACACTACCAATAAAGATAGATGTAAGAACTTCATCTTGGCTGGCAAAAATTACCTGAAAGGAAACATTTTTATCAATAAAAATAAATATGAATTAAATGTAAAAAACAATAGGTACATAGAAGTATATTAATGGTATACATAATCTGCTGTAAAAATAGACTATGAAGCTGAAGAAAACAGAGATCTTATATTAGATGTGATTTGATCTGCGATAATGTGGACTAGAATTGCCAACTGGGTCCTCATTGTGTATAATTCTTTGACCGTTCATTATGTTGATGAAGCTTTTCGACCTCCTGCGCTTCCTGAAACAATATGCTCTAAAGCCGGGCCACTCTAAACAGGGCTAAATGAGCTATAGCCCAGGGATGCCGCAGCTTTTTGGGGCGGCAATTTTGCTTGCACTCAAATCAGTTTGGTGGCTGAAAAGTAGTGGTGGAAAACTATCGATGGGACTATCGATAGTATCGATAGTTTTGGACTATCGAAACTATCGATAGTAAATTTCACTATCAATAAAACTATCGGTGCTTTTTATGGTTCGATTTTTAGGTATATATTATATATATATATATCAACAGGGTGCGTTGACGACGTTCCCTAGCGGTTGGTTTAACTGTAACTGTTGGTTTGGCAGCCCTGGCGATTGCAATTGGATATTAGATTACTAAAAAATGTTAAACTTTGAGGTTATGAGACGGTGGCGTGTCATGTGTCATTGGCATTATTGTAACGTAGTAGTAATAGAGGGAAAATTTCCCACTCACAGGAAACCCCTGAATATGAATACCCGCTTTAATTTATTTTTATAATTTATTTAAACACTCATTTGCAAATAGTTTACGTCAGCACATCCTTACGTAAAAAGTGCGATAGTACTATCGATAGTAAAAACTATCGATAGTTTTCCACCACTACTGAAAAGGGAATTTAGAGCTCTATGGAACCATAGAGAAATCCTATATGGCACCCATAATAAAAACCAAAATGGCATTAACTCAAAAACAAATGATGACAGAGATTTAAAAAAGTGTTCTAACAATACAGAGTGTTCATTAAGTATGTACAATAAATTTAACAGACGATTATTTGAGTGATTTTAAGACAGAAAGTTCATATAAACATGGGTCTAAAAATGCTTCGTTTTCAAGATACAGGGTGTGAAACTTTTCTAAAAAATTTCACCAAAAATAACTTTTTACAAAAATTACAATTTAACAGCTTAATAAATTGACAGCAGCTGTCATATTGTTTGCCAAATGCTGCAATCGTTTTCAAATGCAACCCTTGATTATTTCCTACGTTTCCCCATGTTTCTTGTGTAGTCCTGGGATATGCAATCAATTGAATTTAATTTTCTGTCTCGAGAACTAAGCAAGATCCGAAAAAAATGCAAGACATAAACGTTGTATTTTCAGTTGCTTAACCCAAAAAAAAATATAAAAATTACAAAATAGTCAGTGGCGTACATTTTTTTGTCAAAAATATTCGTTAAGGTGCCGCTCGGGACACCACTGGACTTAATAAATTTTATCAAGTTAGTTCGTAATTAGCCCCTTAACACTACAAATAACATTGCCAAATTACAACAAATTTGGGTAACGGATATTTAAGATATTTACGAAAAACCAAATTTTTTAAAAAAGTTTAACACCCTGTATCTTGAAAACGAAGCATTTTCGGACCCATGTTTATATGAACTTTCTGTCTTAAAATCACTCAAATAATCTTCTGTTAAATTTATTGTACATACTTAATGAACACCCTGTGATCTACCACGAGTGTGCCAAACTTCAGAGGCTGGTAATTTATCAATAATAAATGGACTTTCATTAATAAACATATGTTCTAAAACGCATAATAAGGGAGCTACAACCCCTTGAAGGGGGTTAATGAATATCAATTTTTCGCTTAAGCAATGTAAATGACATAATACTACAAATCAGAAATATCAATTGTTTTTAAACATAGGTGACTTTAAGCCACTTGATTTGAAGATTGATCAAATTAAGTTTTGCATATTTCACATGAAAACGCAAATTATTCAAAAAACGGCTGGTGTGACAGAAATTTTGAAAAATACTTTTTTCTGAGTCATTGCATGGGAAATAATGTTATGTAAAAGTTTTGCTTCGGAAGTGACGTCAAAAAAAGTTTGGGGTAAAAAACTACCCCTCACCCCCCAAAACTACCTCAATAAAGCAAGCTGTTAATTACGAAATTTGTAATTTTATGCGCCTACCTCGAGGCCGTAATGTATGAAAATTTCATTATTTTAATCACCACCATATATCGGACTTATAATCGAAAAATTGATATTCATCAACCCCCTTCAAGAGGTTGTAGCTCCCTTATTATGCGTTTTAGGACATATGTTTATTAATGAAAGTCCATTTATTTTTGATAAATTACCAGCCTCTGAAGTTTGGCACACTCGTGGTAGATCACCCTGTATAGGTACCTAATACAAAACAAAATCCGTTGCATATCATCACGCACAAGAGCCGTATTTTTTTATTCACCGTCTTACAGCTGCTGCAAGACATTTTTTTTCTTCACCATCAGTATACTTATAATATCAACAGTCATCAAAGTAGGCAGATACGGGAAGTTTTTTAAAATGCACCTTTTCGTATGTTTGTAAATATCTCGAAAACGGAGAGCTAAGTCAAATTTAAAAACGTCATCGAAATGGTGGTAAAATTTCTCATTAACCGTTTCTCTATATCTGTAATAATAACCAAGATGGCAATGTATGTATCCCCAATTTAGGACAGACTGTATCCACTGTTTCTGAAACTAGTGCTGAAACGTTTGTAAAGCTTCACCAGTCACCCCGCTCCCGTGCTCTCGCTTACCCCTCGTGAATTTTCTTATGAAGAGGGACGTATTATTATTAGTAGCCCACGGCCGCCAAATATTTTAGGACGGCCCTGCTCTGAAGCAGAGTTTTACGTGACAATTTCCAGCAGCTTTTTGAGGCTCTATATGTAAAACTTGGACTAATCCACAAGAAGGCAATTGTGAAAATTTAATTCCAAGTAGGAGTCAAGCACTAATCAATAAAGTAGTTGAGATAATCATTTTTAGGATTGAATTTATATACATTTACGCTCGTTTTTTTTGTTTTGTTTTTCTTTTTTTTGTTTTGTTTGTTGCTTTCATATCCAAAGCCAAAATTGGAGAAAAAAGTATCTACTATTAAATGGTAGATGTCATGCACGCCCCTTATTAAAAATATACTTCATACAGTTCCTTTTCAGTAAATAGTAGAAAAAATTTTAATTACATATGTTAATTGTGTCACATGAATGATATACATTTGTTTAAAGTTGAAACATGAACTGTGTGGTTAATTTTGTGGCTTCAACAAATACATCATCAACCATAATCCAAATTCAATTACAAATAAATACCTACTAATCTAAGTACGAATATAAAAAATATATACATACAGTGTTTTGTAACCCAAATACAATTTTGTTATGCTATAACTCAGAATCCAAAAATGGTAGGTACATCAAAATTTAAATGTTACTTTTTATTTAGATTCTCAACCGTACCCAACATTAATTTTTGGAAAAACTGCTCAGGAGCGGCGCGCTAGGGGCTTAGGTTAGGTATATTAATCAATATTTTTTAATCCGTTGGCGCTATTAAAAGTTTCACTTTAAAATTTGATTTTTCAATCATTATTACAGAAGAATGATATACCTTTCATATTTTGATAGGATTCGCCGTTTTCGAGAAAATCCACGTTTAAAATTTGATTGCACTTCAGGCTTCAAGTGGTGTACCAGAATAATATAATAATAATTATAGTAGGTTTCAATCAATCAAATTCTTATTATTTTGTCTAATAATGATCGAAAACTCGAATTTTAAAGTTAAACTTTTAATAGCGCCAACAGATTAAAAAATATGTTTTAATATACCTAACGCTAAGCCCCTGAGCAGGTCTTTCAAAAATGAATGTTGGACACGGTTGGAAACCTAAATAAAAAGTAACATCTAAATTTTGATGTGCCTATCGTTTTGGATTCTGAGTTACAGCCTCGGTAAGTACAGCATAAAAAAATTGATTGTCTTCATCATTGGAAGGTTGTAACTCCATTAATATGCAGTATTGACCAAATGCTTTATAGATAATTTTCGTTTTGTTTTGAGCCCCTCTATATACTCTAAGAGTTTGGCCGCATTATTTCGGAACACCCTGTATATTACAATTACTAAGAAAAATTGTAAACCACATTCGATTATAAACAATGTACTCATATGTGATTTCATCTTAATGTATTGTATATGTATGTGGTTTGGTTATTATAACAAAAATTGCTAAAAGTAGATATTCAGAATAATCTATTTTCAGTCTTTTTATGAGCATGCGTTTAAATCATTAACATAAAACGAATATATGAATGACATCATACCATCAGAGCTTAGCTTAGGTTTAAACTTCCGATCAAGGTTTAAACCCACATAAAAATTCGATTTAACAATCCGAAATTTCCAGCGTGTTGCTTGGTGGATACACTAATGAAATGAAGTGTTTTTAGTTGCAATTGAACTAGTTTTGTGAGATTTTTCTTATAAAAGATGATTTAGTTTAATTTGTTTTTGAAAATTGCATAGCGTTATTCGTGTTATTTTTGTGTTAAAATGTTTATAATTTTCGATTAATTTTTACTCATTTAAAGTACGCCGGAAGCCGTGCGATTTTGTAGCAATGATTAGCAACTTAGATCAAATAAAATTTTCTTACTTTGCGGCTGCCTGGGTAATCATAGAATTATCTTATCAATTATTTTTAAGATTATACTTACTATAATTGTATTACATTTTCATTGTCTGAAACCATGTCATTGTGTCAATTTTTGTAAATCGTGTAGGAAGGGTTTATCACCCACACATGCCATCCGCTATAAATTGATAACATGAAATGCACAGATAAACACTCTATATGATGTGCAATCTAGCCATTTCTTTATATAAAATAAACATAAACATAGTGAAATTAAAAATTCAAGGACTTCTGCAAAATGAAATAATATGAGAGTAAGTTTGTATTACACTTACTTCTTTTAAACACAGGACACGGGTTTATTTAATCACATTGTAATGGTTTAGTACTCAAAGAAATAAAATTATAAAATGCCATAAATAAATAATATAAAATTTGCAAATATAGGACAAAGTGAAGACGTGAACGATTACGGGGAAGCTTTTGTTTCCATTTGTTTGGATATAAACCATTGACGAATTCAATCAACGCCCTAACGCACCTAACACAATTCATGCGATAATTTTATCTAATTCCCGAAAGTGTGCTGCTTGCAGGTGCATTTTATTGGACAATTTGTTGAACAAAGTTGTTGTTTACTTTTTTAAAAGAAAATCGACTTCCTCATGTTGCGGAAAGGTGAAATTCGGCTCTTAAATTAATGGCGAAAAATACCTCAATAGGTAGGTACCTACCCTACCATTGTAAAATTCGACCACGGAGTTTGTTTGAAATTAAGCCTGCAGAAAAAACGGTGTAACTAATTCGTTTCAGATAGCCGTAGGTAAAAACAGGTGTATTTAGTTATAAGCGATACCTCCCAAATCAAATAAACAGAACATTGTTTAAAAGTCCCTTTTATGTGAAAAAATCATGAAATTTGGAGTTTTTTAAAAATTACAGTAAGACTGCAGTAGATTAATTTTTTTTAATGTTTCTGTTTACTAGGTGTTCCAAACCGGTTAATTTAAGCCCCGGTTGATTTCATTTCATTGATTATTTATTTAAATAATTGCCGAAAACCATCGAAATTTTCGAAAATTTCAAGCATTTTTACTCTGAAAGGAAAAATGCTAGACTCTTGAAACTTTGGTGGAATATGTGTCTCATTACCCTCAACTTACAAAAAAATTTCGTTTCAAAATGTTTATTAGTTTTCGATAAATTCTATTTGTTTATTAAAAAGGTCCCAAATGTTTAATGAAAAATTGACCTATTAACGTTATCAAAAATAATTCAACCACAGCTCATTTTTTTCGTCAAGACGTCAATTTTACGAATCTGTTATGGGCGTATCGATTTTCAATAATTTTGACCGTCAAAATGGCGTTAACAACATTGCTACTTTTCGGAGCAGCGTTTTTTGCAAATAACTTTACAACAAATGAACGTATCTGCACAAATCTTTCATATTTCAGTTGCTAGTATTTTTCTACAAATTTATAAAAAAAAATTGTTGCTCTGGGACATGTAGGAGCCGAGATAATTTTTTAAATTGTTTAATGCGCCAAACGTTTATTTATTAATATTTATGGCCAAAATTGAAACTGGTTAATAAGATCTTGAATTTTGTGAATTCATCAAGTTCTATTGAAAACGAGCCCTTTTTGAGGTCAAAATATAATTTTTAATAATTAGTGATTTTAGAGCGTCTTCAATTTGTTTGGCTCAAGGGACAGATGAATTTTTGATCAAACGAGTTTCAAATTGGGGTAGCGAGAAAAATTCGTCATATCTCCGTTAATTTCCGGCCAATTTCGACGTTTTTTTTTTTTTAATTTGGGGTAGCTCACGAAAATAATAACAATGCTGTAACATCGTATATTGTTTGATGGAGAAATAGTTTGTGCATACATTGTTACCATTATATAATCTTTATAAATTTATATTTAATACATTAGCACATTATAAGTTGCATAAGCCCAAAAAAGAAAAAATTAAAAATAAAAAAAAAAAATGTTTATAACAATTATTTGTTTATTATTTGGATATTGCAAATGTGCCCATTGTTATTATTTTCGTGAGCTACCCCAAATTTAAAAAAAAAGTCGAAATTGGCCGGAAATTAACGGAGATATGACGAATTTTTCTCGCTACCCCAATTTGAAACTCGTTTGATCAAAAATTCACCTGTCCCTTGAGCCAAACAAATTGAAGACGCTCTAAAATCACTAATTATTAAAAATTATATTTTGACCTCAAAAAGGGCCCGTTTTCAATAGGACTTGATGAATTCACAAAATTCAAGATCTTATTAACAACCAGTTTCAATTTTGGCCATAAATATTAATAAATAAACGTTTGGCGCATTAAACAATTTAAAAAATTATCTCGGCTCCTACATGTCCCAGAGCAACAATTTTTTTTTATAAATTTGTAGAAAAATACCAGCAACTCAAATATGAAAGATTTGTGCAGATACGTTCATTTGTTGTAAAGTTATTTGCAAAAAACGCTGCTCCGAAAAGTAGCAATGTTGTTAACGCCATTTTGACGGTCAAAATTATTGAAAATCGATACGCCCATAACAGATTCGTAAAATTGACGTCTTGACGAAAAAAATGAGCTGTGGTTGAATTATTTTTGATAACGTTAATAGGTCAATTTTTCATTAAACATTTGGGACCTTTTTAATAAACAAATAGAATTTCTCGAAAACTAATAAACATTTTGAAACGAAATTTTTTTTGTAAATTGAGGGTAATGAGACACATATTCCACCAAAGTTTCAAGAGTCTAGCATTTTTCCTTTCAGAGTAAAAAATGCTTGAAATTTTCGAAAATTTCGATGGTTTTCGGCAATTATTTAAATAAATAATCAATGAAATGAAATCAACCGGGGCTTAAATTAACCGGTTTGGAATTCCCTAGTAAACAGAAACATTCAAAAAAATTAATCTACTGCAGTCTTACTGTAATTTTTAAAAAAATCCAAATTTCATGATTTTTTCACATAAAACTGACTTTTAAACAATGTTCTGTTTATTTGATTTGGGAGGTATCGCAGAGGTATATTCCTTATAACTAAATACACCTGTTTTTACCTACGGCTATCTGAAACGAATTAGTTACAGATTCCCGTTCACATCGTCTAATTCTACAGGCCTAAATGTAGTTGTTACCTTACCGGCATACGTATATTAAAGACCTTTAATCGTTTTTCCGATGCCAATTGAGCAGTTAGTAGTTCAAACTTTATTTTCTATGCGATTTTACAAAATAATTTTATTTTTAGCGTTTGTGTTTAGTATTTTTTGTTTAAAACCAAAGAAACTAATTTATAGAAATATTTAATATCTATAGATCAATCATTTATGGCTAAAGCACATCGATTGCAAGGCCAGAAAATGAGAAAAAAAAATCAATCATTTAAACACTATAAGTAAATTAGTGAGGAAGATTGACATGCCGACGTTTTTTTTTTCTTTATTCTAAAACAATCACAAACGCAAACGCACGAAAGAGGTTACTTTAGGCGTATTTGTTATAAGTAAGTATAGAGTTATGATCTACCTACTACGAGTTTGCCAAACTTCAGAGACCGCTAATTTATCAAAAAATAAATGAACTTTCGTTAATAAACATAAAACGCATAATAAAGGAGCTACAACCCCTTGAAGGGAGATGATGAATGTCAATTTTCGATTATATGTCCAAGGGGTGACTATAAAAAATAAAATTTTTAAGCATTACGACCTCGATGTAGGCGCATAAACTTACAAATTTCATATTTAACAGCTTGCTTTATTGGGGTAGTTTTGATGGGTAAGGGGTAGAGCTTTTTACCCCAAACTTTTTTTGAGGTCACTTTCGAAGCAAAAGTTTTAAATAAAATTATTTCCAATGCAGTCGACTCGGAAAAAAGTATCTTTCAAAATTTTTTAATAATTCCGAGTCGACTGCATAGGAAATAATTTTATTTAAAACTTTTGCGTCGAAAGTGACGTCAAAAAAAGTTTGGGGTAAAAAAACTACCCCTCACGCCTCAAAACTACCCCGATAAAGCTGTTAAATATGAAATTTGTAATTTTATGCGCCTACATCGAGGTCGTAATGTATGAAACTTTAATTTTTTTAGTCACCACCATATTGGACTTATAATCGAAAAATTGATATTCATCAACCCCCTTCTTGGGGTTGTAGTTCCCTTATTACGCGATTTATTTATTTTTTGATAAATTAGCAGCCTAAAGTATATAATACCCTGTATATAATGGAATATTTGGATTATGCTAAGTTTTCTGTTTTCAAAAATGTAGGGTTTCATAGGTCTATTGCTCTTAGTTTTCATGTTATTGACGGAGAAGATTGAGATATCATAAGACTTTTGTGTTAAAAATTTCAAGTAGGCTGTCATCTCAAAACAAAACTTTTTTCATTACTAGGTACTTTTTATTTATTAGCAATAATAGTATATTATATAACTAGGTTGAGAAGTGAGCTATTATTTACCGAGCACTTTTATATATAATGTGCGAGGTCAATAATGGCCATCTCAACCGAAATATAGAATTTTTTTACTACTAACATTGATATATTACCATATTTGATTTCATTAGATTTTGATATTAGTCATTTCCCACTTATTTTGAAATATTTCGCAATATTGAGCAGTCTGGGAGTTTAGTTGTCAAACTGACAATCTGAAACTAATGAAATAGGTATAATGATATGTCAATTATTATTTACCTAGGTGGTTTTTTATTATCATTTTTTACCTAGGGTGAGAAATACTACTTCTTATTAGACAATGGAGTAAATAATGGTGATTTCTCAGGTTAGTAGTAAAAAAAGGTTTTGTTTTGAGGTGACTGCCTACTTGAAATTTTTACCATGTAAAAATCTATACACGTCTGGCCACTCAGTTGTTTCGGATACAGTTTAGTAAGTTGCACACATCTCCCCTATCAATTTCGAATAGAATCGGTCGACGGTCGACAGATTATAGGTATTCAACGGCACGTAACAGGCATTAAAATAGATAAAGCTACTACCCTATGAGTAAGAATACCAGATCATTTTACTGGATGAACATTTGTATATAAACAAAGTTGCATTTGCCTGTTCTGAGCTGATGACGACTAATAGCCAGAAACGGTAACTTGGTATCCTTCCAATATGGAGAATTCTTGCGAGAATAAATTCTTCACTGCTATCCACGAAGGATGAGAAACTTTATGATATTTTTTATTATTATTTTTAACTCCGGTGCCGTGATCGGATATTCTAACTTAAAAATCGTGGGGGTCCCTTATTATTATAATTAAGAAGTCCTTCACTACGGGCTTATTGCTGTCAACGATTTTTAAGTGAAAGGAGAATTTACAGAGAAAAGTGAAGTTGCTATTTTAAACTCCATTATGTCAATAATATCGTTACACCTGCGTCCAGAGAATTATTTATGAACTTCTGATCGATGTAAAAATATGCCAACGAAAAGAACAACTGATGCAACGATGTTACGACGTGAGGCTAGTTCCGTTTTGTAAAGTAGCCCTTAGGGTCTGTTTTCATCCCAGCAAAAAAAACTCCAGAGTCCAGCATTATAGTTCATATTATTAATAGTTACTTGTTTGTATTACAACAGTCAGTTTCGGTTATCACTTCATGTTTGTCCTAATTCTTGCTGTTTTCAAGAACACAGACTTGATTATGAAATCTTGATCACCCTGTACACGAGTATGACCAGTCTTGAGTTTCCCTTCAATTTTATTATTTTAATAATCAGTGTAACAATTTTCATGTTACCCTAATTTTTCCTCTAATCGTAACCCATTCAAATTAAGTTAACCGTTTCATAAATATACAAAATTATTTATATTTGCTAAAAGTTAAATATGTAGGTTATTTCAGAAATAAACATAGATTAGATTCAACTTATTATTCAAAATATTATTAAACAATTGATAACCTAACATATCTCTATCAGAAACTATCCCAAATAAAAAATATTTGTTAGACGTTTTTGTCTTTAGGATTAATCTAAATTTCTAAGTTTCAAAAAGTCAATTATTTGTTAATGAAACAGATACATAGTGTATTTCGGTTTATGGTTTATTATGACTTCCTAAACACATTTTCAAGACATAAACAAGTGTCTTCTTTGATGTAAATTGCTATTTCTATCTAAACATATGTTATACACACAACTTTTTTTAGATTAAGGTTCAGTAAGCAAGTAATGTCAAATTGTATTTTCCTAGCTTTAAAACAATGTTTTAATAATATACCTACCTAAAAGCTAAAATTAAAATGTATGTAACTGACAATTGTATTAAAATACCAATAAATTTATGATCTCTCTGTATTTTTTCATGAGATTGCCTCAAACCTTTATATACAAAATAGTACGGGAGCCAGTGAAGAAATGGCTGGGTGTTGATTTTAGACATTTTAAGTTGTACCAAGTAGGTATACTTTGTTAATTCGAACAAGAGGATTAAAAACATGCAAACCCAGCCCCAATAGCGAGCATGTTTTGAGAGGATGATCTATTAAAAATATAAGAAAAAATAGTATAATAAAATTTTTTTTTGGCCTCGCAAAAAACGGATGCGTAGTACATACCTACCTCATGCGATTAAAAACTATGTTTTGAGTATTATGACTTTTGAACTTTCTTTAATTTAGTCAATTTGCACTGATAATGATAGTTTATAAAAAGTATTCTATAAACCTAATTTGTATTTCTATGTCATTTTATGATAAGAGCATATAAAAAGGGGTCAAAGCAGATTAAACAATTGCGCCAGAAATAAAAATAAAAACTTTAAGATCACATACTTTGGTTTACATGAATGGAATCGTCTCATAAAGTTTAATAATTATTTATCATACACAAAGATAATATGTAAAGATACAAAAACTCTTAAATAAAATTTCTCCGGAACAAAAGGAAATTAAAATATTCGCAGAACACAACTTCGATAACTAAAACGTTAACTTTGAAATTAGGCCGTCAAATTATTAATAGATTTGTTTGTTTAAAATTTTATATATGATCTTAACTACATGTACCCGATTTACACAAACTGGCATAAACTATTTCCGTAGACATTGCCAATTTTCAATATGTCTGGTTCCATTTTCTAATAATATTAAGAATAGGGATATTATTGCAAATAAGGGGGATCCCTTACCAGAGTAAAAAGCCCCTCACAAGTTTAGCGACATTAAAAAAATAAGTCTTTTGTATTGTTTGATCAATATAGATAAATGTCACACTTCCAACGCCAGAATAGACATTAACATCGACAACCTTCCAAAATAGGTCATCAGCTATTAATTTTCGACAGTGACAGCAACCTCAACCCGCACGCCTATGCTACATTCATTTCCATTTTTCTGTGATTTAGATACAAATAATAAATAAATATAGTATTAATTCTGGTATACAGGGTGTCATGGTAGGTATATATTAACTTGAAGAGGGGATAGTATACTTATTAAATTAAAGTCAAAGGTTTTATATCATAAGTCCTAAAATTTCCGAGCTCCCCCATAAAGTACAAAGAAGTAACTGTATTAATCCACGTTTGTCCTATTACTTGGCGAGCATAAACATTGCTTCAGTGCATCAACTAAACTGTCCCCAAATTCACGGTTATGATTTTCTTGTTTTCTTGAAAGCCTGAAGTCATACAGGAGAAATTCAAAAAGCAAGAAGTCCTTAGGCCCTAGCAAAATATTAATTTATATCAAAGGCAGGCTCGACGTTCGTGGTTCCAACTTCACGTTATAGGGTAATAATTAAGATAAGAAATCGTGAAGGCCGAAGGGGCTAGGTGAAAACAGTAGAAGTTTTGTTTAAAATGAAAAAGCTTAGAAGATCAGTTGACTGAAATGATTTTACAGCAAAAGAACTACTAAAAATATTACTAATGAGTAATGACTGCCTTTTATGAGAGTGAGTGTCCAATTTCCGTCCACGAATAATACTTAGTACCTACTGTGCTTATGCAGGGTTATTTGCTCTTAGTATATGCTTTAAAATAATATGTTTGTTATCTGGGACATGACTCGCAAGATTAGTCGACGAGCCGTTTCTGCGGTCCGCAACGGCTAAAAGTAGAACATAAGTCACAATTCTGCAATCTGCAGTAATAACTTATTAAAACCATATGTTCATATATTAACTAGACGGCGTAATTTTTTAAGATTAAACGACTTACCTGTAAGGAAGTTCAATCGTAATTATACGACTGGTCCGTTCCGCATAGAACACTCTGTAGTGGCTCCTAAAGTGACACGGTGCACTAGTTGAAAGAAAAGATAGCTGACTCAAGCTATATCCATGGCCTAATATAGTGTACCCATTCATTACGCTTCACAAAGGAGAATTTGTAAATCGCGTTGATGGGTGGGAAGAGGAACTTGTACTTTGTCTTTACTTATTAAAGGGTTGGGTATGTTCTATGCGGAACGGACCAGTCGTATAATTACGATTGAACTTCCTTACAGGTAAGTCGTTTAATCTTAAATTATACTTCCTGGTCCGTTCCTAATAGAACACTCTGTAGTTGTTTAAAGTAGTTCTGCGATTTACTGTCTATCATTTGGGTAAAGTTAGATTAAAACTTTTCATTATATTCATACTTTATAACTTTTTATTTAGATAACAGTACATATGATTACTATTAGTTACCCATATCATATAATAATAATTATGATTAAGATAAAAACAAAATAAAAGAAAGAAAAAATTTCTTAATTTACTTAAATAGACTTAATCTAGGAGCTTAAGATATTCTTGGCAAATTCAGACTGGTCTACAATCGGTCGGTTATAATATTTAAAAAATATGTCAGATTTTTTAGACCAACCTGCTGTTGCTCTGATAGTTTCAATACTAGTTCCCGCTCTAAAAGCTGCCGAAGTGGAAGCATGACGAGTACTGTATGCCGTAAAAATGTTGGTGTCAACTCCACTTCTTTTTAGAGTTGTTTTTATCCACCTAGATATCGTTTGTACGGACGCAGCTTTATATGGTTTCTTATGTGTAACGAAAAGATTTAACGTGTTACCTCTGATTTGTTGAGTTTTGTCTACATAAAATAATAATGTCGAAGCCACACAAAGTTCAGGTTTGTCTGAAAAATAGGGCAGTACTAATTTAGGCTGCTGTGTGGATGGTGATGAGCTCTTTAATAAGTCAAATATCAATATTTCAACTCTGGTATTTAAATTTATAATATTGTTAATTTTAATTTTTGATAACGTCTGTAATCTATGACCAGTACAAAGGGCCATTAATGTTGCTAACTTAAAACTAAGATTTTCCAAGGATAACGTATCCAGAGGAAAAAACTTTGATACGTACTGTAAAACTGTGTAAGGATCCCAGGTTGTTTTGTATTTTGGAAAGACTGGTCTGAGTTTAAAAACACCCTTTAAGAATCTATTTATCAGTCTGTCTTCTACATTTGAAGTGATAATCAAATTAATGGCTGACCTTAATGTATTTAAAGTTGAATAACTAGCGCCATTATTATATTGTGTACTTAAAAATTCTATAAAAGCCGCTGTAGATGGTTTGTATAAATCCAATTTGTTAGTGTTACAAAAATTCCACCATTTTTTTAATGCTGTATTGTATTGTACGATTGTATTATTACTTAAAGAAGAACTAATTATAGCACTGGCATCTTTTGAGATGTTTCGTTGTAAAAACGAACCCCTGACAACCGCGATACAACCAGGGTAATCTTTTTCCAAAGTGGATGGTTGGACCTGAAAGGAGATGTTAATAGAGTTCGATTAGGTGGAAAGTAGATAGGGTCTGAAATTTGTAATCTTTTAAAAACCGGATACCAAGGTTGTGTTTCCCAATGTGGAACCACAACAACACCTTCAGCTCTCTCTGCAATTATTTTATTTAAAACCCTTGCCACAAGAGGAAATGGCGGAAATGCATAGAAATAAGTATTTCTCCAGGTGATTGTAAAAGCATCTATTGCAATGGAGCCTGGATCTCGTTTCCAAGAAATGTATCGACTGACCTTAGCATTTATTTTCGATGCAAACAGATCAATTTCTGGTATGCCGAATGTTAAAACTATTTTTTCGAATGCAGTATCATGTAAACTATATTCAGTCTCTATATATCTAGATCTAGATTCAACATCAGCTTCTACATTATTTTTAGATTCAATGTAAGTAGCAAAAATCCATATGTTTCTAGCTTCGCACCACTGCCAAATTTCCCGAGTTAAACTAGATAGCTTTTTATGTCTTACACCCCCCATTCGGTTAATGTATGAAATGGCAGTTGTATTATCTATTTTAAGTAATATTGCACAGTTAGTTTTATCGCGCGCGAAACATTTAAGGCCTATAAAAACAGCTAATAATTCTAAATAGTTTATATGATGTGATAATTGTGTGACACTCCAAAACCCGTGTGTCTTTTCTCCATTGCAATATATACCCCAGCCAGTTGTGGATGAATCTGAGTATATTTCAAAATCATAATTTTGCACTTTAATTTTGTCACTGCACATAGGAATTTTGTTTAACCACCATTGCAGTTCATTAACTGTAGGTGTATTTATGAAAATTTTTCCTTCATAATTGCCCTTATTGTTTTTTAATGCTAGAAATTTTTGTCTTTCCAAAATCTTGGTGTATAACCAACCGTATTTTACGGCAGGACAAAAAGAAATTAATAGACCGATTAACTTAGCGAACGTTCGAATTTTACATGATTTTAGTTTTAAAAATGACTTAATTGCTTCTACACCTTTAACTTTCTTGTCTAAAGGCAGCTCTATAGTCAACTTTCTGCTATTAAAAATAAATCCCAAATATTTACATTTCCAGTCAGGGACCAACTTACTTTTATCATAATTTATAATAAATCCTAATGATTCTAATAACGAAATAGTAATTTGTACATTTTCTAAACATTCCTCCCTGGTACACCCTAATAGTAAAAAATCATCTAAATAATTAATTGACATAGCTCCTTTTGATCTAAGATATCCTGTAATAGGCTTCAAAATTTTTGTAAACAAAAATGGAGCTGTACATAAACCAAATGGTACACATGTAAACTCATATATTTTCTTTTTATAAAGAAATCTTAAATATTTTCGATACTTTTTATTTATCGAAATCATAAAATAAGCATCTTTTAAGTCAATAGAAGCCATGAACAAATTTTGGGAAAGAATAGTTTTAACTGATCTATAATCTTCTAATTTAAAGTGAGGTGGCGATATGAATTTATTTAAAGCCTTTAAATTCAGAATAAACCTGTAATCATTATTAGGTTTCGGAATCATAAAATAAGATGAAATGAATTGTCCCTTTTTTGATTTACATTCTTGTATGGCATTTATTGCCAATAAAGCAATAATATTCTTTTTTAATTTATTTTCTTCTAGTTTAGATAATGTTAGTGGCTTAGGAATTTTCTTCTGTATAGGGATACGATCAAATGGTATACAGTACCCTTGAATACATTGTAAAATATATGGGCTGTTAGTTAGTTTTTCCCATTCATTAGAAAACTTCCTTAGCCTGCCAGCGTAATTTTGTTCTACCTTTAAGGGACCTAGGTGCCCTGACGAGGTTGAGGCGCCTGAGGGACCTGCCTCTTGTTGTATTTCCAATATTGACTCCTGGGTTGCGCCCTTCCCTTTTGATATTGCGCGTAGGCGTTGTCCGGAACTTTCTTGAACCGTGATTTTGTGAATGGGCGCCGCCAGTTTAAATCATTTTGAGATGATCTTGACAGTAAGGTCTTTTTTGGTTTAGACGGAAATTTTAATTCCATGCTAGTCTTCTTAATAGATGTCGCTGATTTGCATTGTTCAGCAAAATTGCTTCCAAATAATAAAGTGTCTGATTGACATTCTTTTGCCACTTTTAGCATGGGCGTATTTAATCTAGGATATATTTGGTGTTTGCGATGCTGAGATATTAAGAAATGTGCTTGTGAAATATACTTTGCAGAATCTATTAAACTAGGCAGGATGTCTTCTTTAACGTTATTTAGGTCATTTTCTAATAACTTATTTAACGCTGCTCCCATAGCTGTTAAACCGAAGCCTAATTCACTTTGGATATGAGTGAGAACGGAATCTTTTGTACTTTCTATATTGCTAAGCAATAATTGAACTTCTGGATTCATTTTCGGGGCATTTAAAGAAGGGCAATTTTTCGGTACGGCCCATTTCATCTTTAATTCCTCTTTTATCGTCCCGGTCAAACCAACTGTTAAGTAGCTAGACCACCGTGAAACTAATTCTTTATGAATAGGTATTTCCCCTGGTTCATTATTTTCCGGGTTTGCACCCAATAATTCTACGTATTCAGAATCTAAAGGTTTTATTTGAAGTTCCTCAGGTTCTGAGTCAGAAGTAGATGTTACTATACGTCGTCGTTTTTTATTTACGGAAGGTGAAGGGGGTCTTGAATCACTGTCACCTATAACAATTTTCAAAATAAATTTCCTATTAAATTGAATTATGTGACTGTTTTCTTAATAATGGTGTCACCGGGGATGATGAATAAATCATCCATTATAGGAACAATTTATTTATTTTTAATCAAAAGTTAATTCTTTGACCCAAATCTAATCATGGATGGTGAATAAACCACCCAGTATATGAATGTCTAATTCCTATTTTATTTATTATTGCAGCTAGAATGAGCTTATTCGAAAAACGACCGTAATTCAATATGTTTATTTTAACCGAAGTACGATGTTTATTTTAAAAAGCAATATTGAAGAAACAGCCTTTGTATTATGTGGTGGCGTCTAACTTAGACAGTCTCGTTCGTGATAGAAAACTTAAGTTTACTTTTATATTTCAGAGATGAGCGAATCTTCTATATAGGTAAATATAATCGATTTAAATGTGGGAGATGAATAAATCTTCCATAATCGATTTAAATGTGGGAGATGAGTACTTTTATATTTCGGAGATGAGCGAATCGCCTATATGGGTAATTATAATCGATTTAAATGTGGGAGATGAATAAATCTTCCATAATCGATCTAAATGTGGGAGATGAGTAAATCACCCAATATATGCACCTCTTCAACGCCCAGAGGGTGTTGGAAGAAACAAGTACCCTATAGATGCATATCGTCAACACAAGAGCGTTGGAATAATTTTCTTGTGAGATACAAGGAATGTGTTTTTATTTGTATTAAATAACAAGACAAAATGTTTACTTACTTGCTGAACTAGACGAAACATCTTGTAACATTTCTTCTAATTTCCTCATTTTCTTCTTAATTTTCTCTAGTCTCTCACTTGTTCGTTTCATTTTTTACACACACAACCGCACCTGTTCACACTAAAAGCGTAATGAATGGGTACACTATATTAGGCCATGGATATAGCTTGAGTCAGCTATCTTTTCTTTCAACTAGTGCACCGTGTCACTTTAGGAGCCACTACAGAGTGTTCTATTAGGAACGGACCAGGAAGTATAATCATATGATTTTCAATGCCAGTCGTATTAAATCATTCCTCATCATTAATATAAATATACTGGTTGCATTTAAGAACATAAATACATAACTAATTAGTGAATAAATTTTGAGGGCATTTTCAATAGTAAACTTTGGCACTTTGTAGAAACCATACATGCCTACAACTTTAACCTCCAGAAATGTACACATAAGACTGTCAGAAATATATTCGTAAAAAGGAGTTTTCTGTAGTAAAATGTATCTATGCATAATATACAGCGTGTGTAAAAAGTATTCAAACATGACCATAATTTTTAAAATATTGACTGTATAAAAAAGTTCTTGGACAAATTGATTTTTATTTTTAATTACGCAACTCTTGGTGGAATTTACGATTTTTACAATGCGATTTGCTTCCCAAACGCATGAAATTTTTTTGTAAGAAAAGATATATTTAATACTTAAAAAAAATTTACAAATTATCTAATAAGATTCGATTGACCCTCTTCCGCCTATCAATTGGCCTGGAAACAGAAATGCGTCACTCAAGTGTGTAACATTAACTCCATAGTGTGGAGTAGACTATCTATCCTCAAAATCCGTGAACATTTGAAATGTCCGTAAATATTTGTCTTTCTTTTTTCCCATTTCCCCCTATTGCGTTGCGTTGAAAAGTACCACCTAAATTTTGCTGGCCTGTGTTATTACAATTCGTTTACTGAAATCATTTTGTATGTTTTTAACATATCCAAATTTTTTAATTCGATAAATTTTCACCGTCCCAGCAACCCCATTTTTATTAACCATTTTGGCAAATCTACAGGGTGGTCCGAATTATACCTTCGATAATGTGATGTGAGAATCAATAACAGAAAATGTGAAATTAATGTGAATTTTCTTAATAAACTTATATCGAAAACTTTTAACAGTTTCAGAAATACAGGACGTTGAAGTAACATTTTTTTGTTTTTTTTTACATCTGAAATCTGAAGTATCTAAATAAAATATTTTATCGAAATTTTGTGTGTACATATTCCTGAATAAGTACCACGTTATTTTATTTTATTTTCATTTTCTCACTTAAACCAGAGGCGTTTTCACGGGGGGTGTGAGTTTCTTTCTTTAAAGAAAAAGGGTACGCCAATGACCGAAATAGAATTTATTTTCATTTTTGAAATGCACAGTCAGTAGAATAAAAAGTCCTATTTTAATTTTTCCGTAAAATGTATCGTTTTACAGTTAAATTTTAATTAGAATTCATTGCATATTCATATATAAGAACGAGTATTTCAAAAATTAACAAGGCTTATTTAAAAAAAAACGTAAACATAAATATTTCACAAAATAAACTTAAATCGTTAGAGGAGCTGTTCAAAATGCTCACCACCAACTTGAATACATTTCGAATTGTGGAATCAAAGCCAACTAAAAATAAAACCAGAGAGCACACAAAGATAATTGAATATGCAATGAATTCTAATTAAAATTTAGGAGATATAAAAAAATATATATAAAAAAATGTTACTTCAAATCAACGTCCTGTCTTTCTGAATCGGTAAAGTTTTCGATATAAGTTTATTAAGAAAACGCACTTTGATTTCACATTTTCTATTGATTCTCAAATTATCGAAGGACGTCGAAGGTACAATTCGGACCATCTCGTTTTTACGTTCATAACTGTAAACGATAGAATATATAAAAATAATAGGAGTCTTACCTATAACATTTTTCTCTAAAACACCTCGTTTTCAAGATATAGGGCGAAGAATTTCGAAAGGAAGCCAAAAATATTTTTTTGCTCTAAAAGGAACCAACGTAGAATAAAATTTTTCTATTAAATTTGACCAGTGGTGCACAAACAAAAAGTTCTTGTGGTTTAAGGGGTAATCAATCAGAAAAAAATAATCACCCAGTGTAATATCCGAAGTTTGCTTGGCCTCGGCTGTGCCTCGGCCGCAAACTTCAGATTCGGCCAAGAAAGATCAACTTTTTGGTCTTGATACACAAATAACTATTTTTTAAACTTGCTTTTCTTAAAAAAGCCGTACTAAAAAGTAAAAAATAATTTCTTTTTGGCAAATTTTGCAATTTTTTTTGTAGTTTATGCACAATCTACATCTACATTTACTAATCTATTAGTGGACAGATATTTTGTAAAACATGATTTTTGGACTATTGAGAAATATTCGTGTATTGATACTAATCGAGATACTAATTCACAATTATTATCATGTAAACAAACTTTTACCCAATTCCAACGCTGACCGTGTGGAATATAATGAGCAGACAAATAAGACATTACGTGATATTTTCTAAGATGGTTAGGTAGGTATATGTATTTGTGCTTTTAAAATTGATTTTTTTTTTCAAAATTAACCACTCTTCATATAGTATAGATATCTCCATTTCTTTTTTATTTTATTTATAGAGAAAGTCAATTTTTAATCATTCAATAGATATATCTAGATATCGGTTAAATTATGTTGTTAAATAAACCATAGATAAAACCCTCCTATGAAATAAACCTATAAACAATTGGTACTAATTCAACTGAATATATTTTTGAAAGTAGTAGATTTAATTTAAGTGAAAATTCCTTGATTTCCTTGGTGCCTTATATTAATTGGTATACAGGGTGTCCCGGAAATAAGTGTACAAAAAGAAATCACATATTCCCGAGGTCAAAATAAATCGATTGGACCAAACTTACCTCTATACCAAAATGCTTCCTAAGGGAGCTACAGGCCCCTAAATGTGGGCCCCTGAAGACTGTTTTTATTTATTATCTCCGAAACTGTTTAAGTTATAGCAAAGATAATTTCATATACTAGATAGTCAAAGCCATTGTTTATTTCATCGCCCCATCTTCTCTCTCTAACACATGCAAAATTGGATGCCAAATAAAAGAGAAGTATTGCAGTATCATGTGTTAAAGTGAGATGAAGCTTAAGTTGGGGTTCATTTATGAGCGATAAAATTAAACAATAGGTCTGACTATCTAGTGTATACATGATCTTTGGTTATAGTAATGAAATTTTGCACATCCACTAAACTTTCTAAGCCTAACAAAATGAGGTAAATATAATTTCAAAATTTTTACCAAGGGTGGCACAAGCTGTAGGGGTGGGGGGTAAAAATTACCGCAACTTTTTTATTTGTAAATTTTTTTGAGTTTTGACTTCAAATTATTCAGAGTTTTTGACAAAGAAAATGCCCTCTTGTGCAACTTCGATCGGAGGCAACGTTTTCGAGATAAATTCATTTTACTATTCAAATGCATGCTCTAAAATGATTAGATAAGTAAAATGAATTTATCTCGAATACGGTGCCTCCGATCGAAGTTGCACAAGAGGGCATTTTCTTTGTCAAAAACTCTGACAATTCATAATTTGAAGTCAAAACTCAAAAAAATTTACAAATAAAAAAGTTGCGGTAATTTTTACCCCCCACCCCTACAGCTTGACCCACCCTTGGTAAAAATTTTGAGATGATATTTACCTCATTTTGTTAGGCTTAGAAAGTTTAGTGGATGTGCAAAATTTCATTACTATAACTTGAACAGTTTCGGAGATAATAAATAAAAACCGTCTTCAGGGGCTCACATTTAGGGGCCTGTAGCTCCCTTAGGAAGCATTTTGGTATAGAGGTAAGTTTGGTCCAATCGATTTATTTTGACCTCGGGAATATGTGATTTCTTTTTGTACACTTATTTCCGGGACACCCTGTATACAGATTTTTATAAAATTGAGAGATAAATTTATTTAACTTTTTAGTTATTTAAACCTTCTTATTCCTAAATAAGCACACAAGCGTGCGAAATGGTTTTCTATTAAGATTTCACCACGCCCGAGTGCCACTTTTATTTGTTTTATATCTTGCTAACCACCCCACGGACAAGAGAACATAAACCAGATACAGGACCGTACGTACCTATACATATATTATTTATTTTAAGTAATTCACTTTAATTGCGCCTTAATTAATATTCTATAATCAGCATAATTACGAGTATAAGTATACTTATATTAAAAATATGTCTCACTTTCTCGAGAATAACTTGTAATATATTTCCGAATATGACGTATCTGCTATCCATTACAGAATATATCTTAAACCTTTTTAATAGAATAATAGAACTATAATAAATAGAAGCAGAAGGTTTTCAATTCGACCCGTATATTTTTTTATAATTGATTGATAAAACAACACGAATGACTAGTTTTAAAAATTTGGCGGTTAAATCATAAGCTAAAATGATTACATTTTTTATTAGTATAAAATTTTTAAAAAATTAGTTTATTCCTGTTACTTAATAAAAAACAAATACACATCGAGCGTGCATGACTGTATCTCATCTACCAATTTGTTATGTTCTTCGAATATCAATAGAAATGTTTTGATAGATCTCAGATTTCTGCGGGTAAATTTTTTTATTTTATACTTTTCTTAGTGTATAAAAATTTAAATATTAAAACAAAATAAGGTGTTTAATTATTATAAACTCTACCAAACTTATAAACTTTACGAACTGCATAATGATACATTTACACCTATTAATATCGGTTCGGTAAACTTTTGATAAATCTGTAACCGTATATTTATTAATAAAAGTATGTAAGAAACATTTGTGACATCATGTTTGTACATTTGCGCTTACCAGTCCGTCCCCTTGCTCACTCCACACTCAACTCAAAACTGCAACTGGATAATGAAATGAAAATGGTATACTTCAGAACGAGCAAAAGAGAGAATAATTATTACTACACAGCAGCGCCCACATCACATCTCCAGCAACCAGCAAGTACAAAACCTCCCGATGAATTATCTCTATCTCTCTTGGAGGCATTGAATAAGTCATAAAATATCTATTGAATATAGACCGCGTAGTGTAACAATTTTTATGTGGAGCCAACTCTTAAAGCTCAACTTGTTTAAATGTTCATACATATGCGTGACCTAATATGTGTTTTATAATTTAAAGTCACAGTTGACGACACCAATGCGATTGCTCTCGATTTAAATAATTATTACATGTGTCAGATATTCTTTGAAGATCAATTAAAAATAAAATATTCATTAAATAATTAAGTACCTAATTACGAGTCAAAAAATCGTATTTCTTTAATACTCCTCTCAGTCCTCTCCCACAAGAGATAGAGGCATATTGAATTCTACAAACAAGACCATTCGTTAAAGATGATGAAGACATGATGGTTATGTTCTTAATACAGGATGTTTCCAAATTAAAAAAGTTCATCTGGAGCACGGAATTTTATTCCATAAAGTTAATTGTACATGTTTACTATGGCAATCCTCCAGCAAAAAATATGCAAAAGGAGTGCCCATAAAAACCACATATTAATAGATAATAATAAATTGATTCATCTTTCG
Source organism: Rhagium mordax (assembly GCA_963680705.1). Lineage (NCBI taxonomy): Eukaryota > Metazoa > Arthropoda > Insecta > Coleoptera > Cerambycidae > Rhagium > Rhagium mordax. The sequence continues at coordinate 16,286,186 of OY796659.1, read as the reverse complement.
TCATTGGTTGTTATAAATATGCACAGATCTACGGAATTATTTTTGAATATTAACTTAAAATAAACTGCCCAAGCTATGTAATGCAAATTTAATAAACTGCCTAAGCTAATGCAATTTTATTAACTTGTCTACATTTTGCATATTAGTACAGCGGATTAGCTAACCTATTGTGCACTTTTTGATAAAAGCACCAAATTTGGCACAGAGGTAGACCGATGTAATATGAACAATTATGGATGTGGAGCCATCGGCCATCTGCCCCCTGGCGGCCATTTTCCAAAATGGCTGCCAGTGGACACCCGAAAGACAACAGAAGTTAGATAAAATTTGCTGCTGATGGTTTTAGTAAATGTTTATTGAATGTTTTGAATGAGAGATAGTTTGTAAGTTATATACAGGGTGGGTCAATAGTGCGTATTTCTTTTGTATCTCCTGTCTCGTTAGAGATAGAGGCATTTTAGCAATTTTAATTAAATTGTGAGAAAAAGTACATTTTTTAAAATTATTTTCAATTATATAGGGCGATCCGCTAAAGTGGTAGATGAAATCATATATATTTTTTAAATGGAATGACCCAATTTTTCTTATTATGTTTGAATACCATTATGATGGCCTATTCAGCGGTAAAATATTTTTAAAATTTGTTGGATGGTTAATGAATTAAAAAATATTTTTATTGAAAACTGCCGTTTGCAGGTATCATTTTGAAAATTGATTTTGGACCTATTTTTGGACAGTATTTTTTTTCTTTGGTATGGTAGTAGTGTATGCCATACTTTAACTATTAGCTGATGTAGAAAATATTTCTTTCATACAAGGTGTTCATAAGCGCACTGCTAACTTATAAATATTCAAACTACCAAAACTCAACTTTTTCAAATGGAACACCCTATATATTTTTGTAAAAAATTGTGTTTTTATTTCTCTGCAACTTTGATATATGTCCCATACCTAAATTGAATAATTTTCTAGATGTAGTTGTTTATGTGTAAATAGGTATGTTTTATTCAGAAAAGTCAATGTACCTTTGAAATTATTTCATAGAAACAAAAAGACATTTAATTTCAGTTACTTTCAATTTTGTTGCAAACCTCCTATTTTTTACTAACAAATGAATTTTACGAAACATGAATTAATTGATATGATGTATACTCTTGGTGAAAGTGACAGAAATTGTTTTTTGGCCTCCAGAACTTACGCTAAAAAGTATTCTCACAGAACCCATCCACAAGAAGCATCTTCCAAAAGTTTAAAAACAGATTTGAAGAAACAAGTGACATTTCTTATAGAAAAGTCAATTGTAGAAAAAGGACTACAAATGAAGATAACGACAGTTTTCCATAAAAATATTTTTTATTTCATTAACCATCCAACATATTTTAAAAATATTTTACCGCTGAATAGGCATCATAGTGGTATTCAAACATAATAAAAAAAATTGGGTCATTCCATTTAAAAAATATATATTCTTTCATCAACCACTTTAACGGATCGCCCTGTATAATTGATAATAATTTTAAAAAATGTACTTTTTCTTACAATTTAATTAAAATTTTGAACCATGCCTCTATCTCTAACGAGACCGGAGATGCAGAAGAAATACGCACTATGGACCCACCCTGTATATAACTTACAAACTATCTCTCATTCAAAACATTCAATAAACATTCACTAAAACCTTTACCACGTAAAATTTTATCTAACTTCTGTTGTCTTTCGGGTGTCCACTGGCAGCCATTTTGGAAAATGGCCGCCACGGCCGCCAGGGGGCAGTTGGCCGATGGCTCCACATCCAAAATTATTCATATTACATAGGTCTACCTCTGTGCCAAATTTGGTGCTTTTATCAAAAAGTGCACAATATGTTGAAATATTCTAGCTAAGCTGCCGCACTATATTAAAAATAATGCTATTTTGACAATAAATAAAACAATATACGTACACTCACTATTTATACAGGGTGTCCCGAATTGTACGGACCAAACTTTACGGAACAATAGAACATCACAAAATATGAAAAACAGTTCCTATAAACATGAGGGCCATGAGGCGGGAAACGCTTAGTTTCCGAGATACAGGGTCATGAAGTTACAATTCTGAAAATGTTTTTTTTTCATAATTTTGAAACGACCAAAGATAAACAAATGAAATTTTGCACAATATTTCAGATTTTACTTGCTACACAAACTGAAGAAACTCCTTTTACCCAAATAATTCGGGTAAAAGTAGGGGGTCGAGGTAAAAACATTACCCCAACTTTTTTGCATGCCACTTTTTTGTCAATTTATGACAAAAATTTAATAAACCGAGCCTTTTTACACAAAACAGATCTCGTGTTTTTCCTCAAAAACTATCCATTTTTAAGTTAACCCTAATTGAACTTTTTTAGTCATTACTAATTTTTTCACTACTACTACACACACACTAATAGTGTGCCATGATTTCAGTGTTTCAAGCAACAAAAATCTATTATGTAGTATGCCATGCCAATATGACATTGGTGTTTTCCGTTTTGAAATTTATTTTTTGCATGTTTCTTTAACACCCTGTATCTTGTAAACTAAGTGTTTCCCGGCCCATGTTTATAGGACTTTTTTTTCATATTTTGTGAAGTTCTATCACACCGTAAAGTTTGGTCCGTACAATTCGGGACAGCCTGTATAATAATCAATTTTTTATTATTTAAGGTAGAGAGGAATAGAGCAAGTTAAGATTATTTATTTTTCTTTGAAATATGATTTTTTATCAAGCCGTATTTATTCACACTGTCGCATAAATGCATCTCACGCCCACAAGACGACTTATACTAAATACTAAATGTTTCGTGTTTCAAATAATAATATTCCGGTTTGCCAGACATTTTGCAAACTATAAGGGATTACTTACAGGACCACCCTAACCAAAGGGCTAAATGGGCTATATCCCCGGGGCGCCAGCCTTTTAGGGCGGCAATTTTGCTTGCACTCAAATCAGTTCATCTCGCTCCCGCTTCCCCTTCCGTGTATTTTCTTACGAAGAGCATTATTGTTAATAGTCCATGGGCACCAAATATCTTAGGACGGCCCTGGACTGTTTGTGTAAAATCTAAATAATGTTGTAAAAATACGTAACACTAGCAAAGAAAGTAGAATCATTCTTAAAAACATGAAAGGATAGGCTTTAATCTAAGAGTGATTAAATGATGGAAAATTTAAAAAAAAATTAATATAGGTAGGTGTCCTGGGCTTGATTTTCGAGAAACACACGTAAATCGCGATTGTTTATCTATTTCGAATATCGAGCTACAGCTAGCGTTCTTTGAAAGTTGGCATTTTTGGGTGAACTTTATAGGTTCGTTCTTAAAGCACTTTTTTGAGTAGAATCATCAATTGCTGATAAAAAGAAAATTATATGCATGGCACAATTTTCGACATATAGACATCTCATTTTTTTTTTTTTTCAAATGGAACACCCTATAAATTATTTCATTATTCGATTACAATGGGCTCTTACACCTCAATTGAATTAAAGGTTTTTAATAGATCTATGTCATAGTTGAATACATATTAAATATGATAATGTAATAAATTCCACATTCTTCAGTTGCTTTAAATATTAATAAGTTGTATTAATTTCAAAAGTCCCGCCAGTTTTCCGTTAATGACGTCAAAAACGGACGGTCTTGCTATTGGTTAAACTCCAAACAAATTCGTTTGTGCACGTGATCTCACAATACTAAGCTCAAAAATATGCATTTTCTACGATTTTCGAATATTATATCTCTTTTATCAAAATTTCTGCTTGGTTCCTGTACTATCAACTAAAACATTGTTCAGTGCATCATTAATGAAGTTTTAATTACCTTGATCTAATAAAATAAGATGCTTTTTGTTGGTTGGAAATCCAACCACCTGTAATGAGCCGCCTATTTTTAATAATTTACAATATTAGAACTTTATATCTTCTGTCTGCGAGAGTTTCTAAATCTTATAATGGTTTCATGTTAAAATTACAAAAATTAAAATTAAAATTGAAAATAAATTTACAAAAACAAAAAATTTAAGGTTGTGAGTCCTATGATATACACGACGTATACCAATGATCATCCGTTTTTGACGTCAGAAAAATTTAATAGATTAATTACTTCGGTTTGAAAATTTTTTTTGGCCTTAAATGATAAATACTAGCAAAAAGAAAAAATACGTCAGAGCTATTTTAAAAAACACTATAGTCTAATATCATTTGCAAAATTACGAGGAAGAGTCCATTTAAATTAGCTTTCCAACGATATACAGGGTGTTCCTTACTTAAAAATAAGACAAAAACTTTCTATAAACGTATATCCGGAATCGCCTCCTAAGGGAGCTGGAGTGGGGTACCTCCAGCCAGATGACACCTAAAAAGTAGTTTTTTTGAATATTTCGGAAATGACGTAACGAATTTTTTATATTTGGAATATACAATTAGATAATGGATTCGCCTAAAATACTAAAATTTCATCAAATTCAGTTAACTCCAAATTCATTTTTTAGCCCCCACAAATAACATTTTTTATCAGAAAGAGCCACTGCATTGCGAAAGAGTAAAAAATTCTCAATTTTTAAATAGAATGATTCAATATCTGACTTTTCCTTCTTCTGCAAAATTTTACTTGGATTAACCGTTTCTGAAGAAATGTAAAAAATCTGCCGTAGCTCTGCTCAGCAAATTATCAACAAATTTGTATCTTGTGTCAAGTCAGTTTACGGAAAGTCGATATGACAGACTGTCAATTTAATCATAATGTAATTATGAATAGATCGACGTTTCAGGAAAAATAATAATAATAAACAACTTTTTAGGTGTCATCTTGGGGTGCCCCCAGCTCCCTTAGGAGGCGATTCCGGACATATGTTTATAGAAAGTTTGTCTTATTTTTAAGCAAGGAATATGTGGTTCGGAGATTTACACGTGATTTAGAAACACCCTGTATAAAATATTACATACAGGGTGAGTCATAAGGAATGGGAGGTAGAGTAACTGATGGGGATTCTTTGGCCCAAAATATGATGATTTAACCAAATATGCTTAAGTAAAATATTCCTAGTTAATGAAATAGTGTTCAAGTATATTATTTAAAATAATTTTTCTAGTATAACTCCAAAAACTATTTGTATCAAGTTCAAAATCGGTACAGGTAGGATTCTTGTAGTGAGAAATCATAATTTTATATCAGTTTCTGTTCATTGTTCTCGACAGTTAAATTTTTATAATTTTACTATTGTTCATAGCAGTTCAAAGTCCAAACTTTGTCAAGATAAGTACCTATTTGTCTACACGTGGTTCGAACATGAATATGTAAAGGGATCAAATGAAATCCGTTCTGTTGTATATGATTGACTAAAAAGTGATAATTTAGAAGACACAAATGTGGTAAGATTAGTGGTCAAAATAAGAATTCAACAAGGATAGGAATATGCTCCCTGTAACGTGAATTCCATGGAGTTGATTTTTCCAGATACCTTTTGATGATAAAGTAGAAATATAATCATGGCAACCCGATTTGTCATATTTTAAAAAGACTAGTCAATACACTAAATTCCCCAGGGAACTACGTCCAAATAATTAGGCATATGAGAATTTATTGTTAATTATTCTTAAATGGCTTAATTATTAAAATGAAAGATGCAACAAAGCTTATAAATTACAAATTTAAAAAAGTATAGTCATAAAGGACCTATCCCAAATAGCCCGAATTGTTTTGTAAATCACGGTTCGCGCATCTTGATAATAGCTTGGATAAAAATAGATTGAGTTTAGTCGTTGATTGAATTACATATTTATAATAATTCAGTCAACGGTTTAGCCACTTGGTTGGAGAAACGTACTTGTCAGGATTAAGTAACCGGTGTGTAAAGTATCAATGTTAAATGAAGGAAGTAAACATGAAAGTGAAGTTTTAAACCTTCATTCTAACCAAGTTTAGTTCAGATAGTTTAAATTGTTTTGAATACGTTTTAAAAAACTTAATTGTTGGTTAAAATGATTTGTTTTGACCTCAAGCATAATAAATTGTTGTATGTGATCATTATTTTGGGATAACCCATATAGAGAGAATGTTTCTTGCCATTTACCCCCATGAAAGAAACCTCATCAGCGTAGCTTAATGGATTCGTGTGAATAGGATCAGAAACAGAAACAATAACTATGAATGGTTAGAAAATTGATAGTTATTGTTTCTAATCATATTCACACGGATCCGTTATTTAAGCTATGCTACGCTGATGAGGAGCAATAACTCCCAAACGTGTCTGCGGCTACATCATGTTTCTTTCTTGGGGTAGGTAAATGGCAAAACACATTTCTCTAATTTATTTAACTTCTTTCTTTTGTATAACCCATATACTTAATTTTCAAGTTGGATATATCTGTTAGTTTGAATAATTTATTGCAGCTTATAAATAAGGTAGCACTTACCTCAATTTCCCAGTAGATTTTCTATATTTACAACAATAACATATTTTAATAATGTGTGAATATTTCTTAACATAGGTACTGGATTATTAATCACATTTTGAGATTCCTTTCTTCTTTCCCTTATCTCCCGACATTGTCTGTAAGGAAAATATGTAATTAAATGTAAAAATAGGCAAATAAAAAAATACATAAAGTAGTTAATAAAACATTGATGGTTGAGCCAATTTGTTTTAATTATTTACCCAAGTGCTATAGTTGTTTTGGGAAAAAAAGAATATATCCGACTTTCCTCTCAACCATCAATACTTTTAATAATAACTCAGAAATACTCACAAAAAATTATCCACATATTGTTTAGCTCTTTCCCATGACTGATGGACTTTTTCAGCTTCATGCAGCTAAACAAACAAAGCAAACTATATTCCAAACTTTTGGTGGACGAAAAATTTATCGAATTTTTCAACATCTTACAAAATTTGTTTAACTATCATTCTCCATGAAATGAACGGAAAATTCATCCCGTTGCTAAATCAAACTGGTTTACAAAAGAATTAGCTAGTCTCCCTAAAAAAGATCATCTAAAAGTTTTACAGAATATTACAAATCGTAATCCTGAATTTAAACCAACTCTGGCTTATTTTCAAAACTACCTATTATAATAGGGAACTACAAGAGACAAAAAGTAATTACTACAGGAATGTGATCAATATAATTCATCAAAGAAATGATGTGGAAGGTGGAATCTTGTAAATCTTAATAAAATAAACTCATGCAACAAACTACTATCTACTACAAATTTAGCATTACTTACAAACAAGATTAACGAACATTTTATCTAGATAGCTACTTTAAATCAATCTGCAGTGTCAAAAAATTACTATCACTTAAACTCATACACAAAATCTATGTTTATTTATTCTACCTGGAAAAATATGCAATTTTGTCAAAAATTTTCCCTCAAAAAACTCTAGTGGTTTTGATGGAATGCCACCAAATCCAAAATTACTAAAAAAATGCATATATAGTTGCTCTTGCACCTGTTATTAAGCATATATCTTCAATTTATCTCTCGCTCGTGGAACTTTTCCTACAGCTTAACCATTATTTTCCCTCTTTATAAAAAGGGCGATCAGAATAATTTACAAAATTACAGGCCAATAAGCGTGATATCAGTCTATTAAAAAATTCTAGAAACTCTTATTATGTATGTCATACTTTAATGTCCTTTTTAAATAGTCAAAATTTTGTACACACTTTTCAACATGGTTTTTTAAAAGACAGATCCACAGATACGGCCTTATTTAATTTTGTTATTCAAATGTTAAAAGCTTTGCATAGTGGTCAAATTGTTTATGGCCTTTTTCTTAACCTAACCAAAGCATTTGACACCATCCTTAATCATAGTTCATGATCATCTTCTTTATAGGCTGGATAGTATTGGCGCAAGAGGTATAGCTCTGAGATGGTTCTCTAGTTATACCTTATAGATAGACAACAAAAATCCAGAATAATTATAGATGGTGCAATATATGAATCAGATACAGAATGGTTCAACTTAGGTGTTCCTCAGGAGGGGCCACTTCTTTTTATAATTTATGGAAACGATCTACCGTAGGGTATTGTCTAAATCATTAGGAGTAAAATAATTGTAATTATACAATTTTTCTGAATAAAGACAATTTATTATTATTATTATTATTTGATATATCTGTTTTGAGAACAACATATTTTGCAAACTTTATTTCTTTAATAAAATTTGGTATTCGTAATTATTCAGCTCCATGGGCCTAAATATTGTAAATAATTCTGTAGTTATTATTGGCAAAAAAATAGAACACAAAAATCTCAAAACCTTGACAGTTGCACCTCTTTATTATTTACTCAATGGCGTTAGGTAAAAAGAGAGAAGAGGCTTGATAGTTTATTGTGGAGTTGGAAATTATATTTTCAAATGTTTTTCTAAGTTCATTCTGAAAATGTATTTCTCCTTAAATAAGTACATACCTGCACTATATTATACACTACAAAGAGCAATTTGCTCTTTGCATTATAAGCATACTATAAAACTGAAATAACCAGTCATCACGGCAGAATTAGGCAACCAAATATACGCTTAATGGTATAACATCATAGAGTAAAAAATAATAAAGAGACGCAACTGTCAAGGTTTCGAGATTTTAGTGTTGTATTTTTTTACCAATAGCTTCATGATTGTCTTCAATTTTAAGGGCTATACAGCCACATTACAAATACCATCCCATAGCACTAAAAATTGGTGACAATCATGAAGTTATTGGCAAAGAAATACAATACTAAAATCTCGAAACCTTGACAGTTGCACCTCTTTATTATTTTTTACTCAATGATAACATATGTAGAACTGAAAAAATGTGTACCTGGTTGCCTATTTTAGGTCATATGGTTTACAATTACATATGGAAAGCTCTGTACTTGTGAATCAAAATTTTAAAAATAGTCACATTTTTATTTATGAAAAGATTCATTTGCTGACCACTGTGGGAATGCTCACTATAGTTGAACCAACCTATCAAACACACACCAGTCCCGATCTTACTGCAGTAACTCATCATGGCAACGGTTATGCGTTCCGAACACTGTGACAAGTCCGATCGTAACAACCTACCTATCAAATGCAACTTTAATAACTATTTTACTATTTGTTTAGTTCATACATTTGTCCAAAAAAATGCAAGCGAATGATATTTCTATATTTTTGTAACGTACTGTATTCAGTGATTTAACACAAAACATTGTAATTTTATAATTAATAATCAATTGCAGCAAAATGATGAACAAATATTGTACCAACATTCATTTAAAAAAATTAGTTAATTATACATCTAAAATGCACAAATCACTCTTTTATTGATTTTAATGAATTTCAAAATTTTGTAATAAATTGAAAATAATTACAAATGGCCCTAATAGAAAATCGTAATATCTGATCGACCTGAATAAAATATATATTGAACAACAGAATAAAATATATATTGAACTTTTGTCAAACACTATCTTAGAACTTTTTGAAAGCCATGTTTCACTATCCACAGTATATCAGTAAATTTCATGAAGCTTGATTCTTGATATATTAATCAATACAGTTAAGCATTTATTAGTAATTCCCATAATAAGTACCTATTATTTAATTGTGGAAAAACTTGAAATAATTGGAAATGCAAATCGGTAATAAAATTATTCCTCATTGTGGTCCTGACTCAACAGAAGTCAGTGAATTAATTAGTTTTCCAAAAATGAATATTTTAAATATGGTTTCTATAACTCTCATTTGAATGATGTCCCTTTTTCATATACAATGGTAAAACATCACGTAACGTTTCCATAAAATGTATATGGAAGTGGTGAAATTTTGTCTGACAAATCATATTAAACACATCGTAAATTGCCGAGTGGTACTTTTCATCATGCTGGAAAGGTCAAATTCTTCCCAAAGTATTAAATTCTACTACCCTCCATAACCTTCAGCCAATTATCGGTCTCCTGAAATAAACGTTTATTTTGTAAACAATATGTTGCCTAAACTGTCTGGTTTCCCTTCTCAGTGTGACAGCTGCTGATAAGTCCGTAGTATTAGTTGTTTAGATTTTCCTTAAACTTTTGACAATATTTAAGTTCCTGAAGAGGGGTTGGAACCTTTGGTGTAGAACTTACACTTGGAGTAATTTTCCACACACACCAAAACACTTTTGCACACACTCGACGCGCGTTTCGCCAACCAAGTTGGCATCATCGGGAGATGATTAAAACTGAAGTTTTAATCATCTCCCTATACTATAATAGTAAAGTGACATTTCTGTGGTAAAGTGCCACTATTAAACGATTTTTAATTTAGTAAAATGGCGTATTATCTGTCGAAATGTGAAAAATAATATTAAAATGCTTAATTTTATTTTGATAAAATAAAGGCAGAATACAAACAAAATTATTTTTCTACTCATACATACGAAAACAACAATTTTTCCGCAGCTTACTCTATAAGAAAATGTCAAATTTATGTTACCCACCATAGCAACGACTAAACAAACAATTGATAATAGCATTTTATATGTATTTTCCAAGTGATTTAAAATTAAATAAAGTTCTGTAAATTTTAATCCAATATTTTATTGCAATATCGTAGAAAAAATAGCATTTCCTACTCGATGAAATACGTTTTTTTTCGTTCGTGAGAATTTGCAAACTCACTTTGCTCGTGGGCAAATTCTCATCTCACAAAAAAACTATATTTTCATCTCTTGTAAAATATACTATTATTAACAATTCACAACACATAATATTAGAAAAAGAAAAATAGGAACCAAAATTTATTAAAATTACAATAGATTTTCAAAAAAAAAACACCTCCAGCGTTAATGCATGTTTGGGGTTTAATGTTTTTTACTGATCTGTTAATTATTTGTGGGTTATTTATATTTATATTAAGTAAAATCACATACGTTAAAATTTTTTACTAATAACTGTTTCCGTGTGTTGAATACTTCATTGACTTAGGTGGCCCCATAAAAAATACTCTAGAGGTGTTAGACCTTAGTGGCCAGTTTACTGTATCTTCTCCACTAATCCATCTGTTGGGGTAATGCTGATTTAGATAATCTCTGACCGGTAAAGCAAAATGAGGACCAGCAGATCGTGCTGAAACCTATTCCTGGTATAAATGTCTCTCAATAAATCGGGCAAAATATCTCTTGGAAACGTCAAAAATGTATTAACGCAACTGATTTTAATCGTATATGTTAGTACAAGCCTACTTATAGTTAACATCAACATCAACCGAAAGCAACATTAAAAAAAAAAACAAGTCCGGTCCTGGAATTCTTCCCAAATAAATTACGCTTGTGATTAGACTAAAAGAGTGTAATGTTTTTACCAAATTTTATCCCAATATGTGCAGCCGTTTCGAAAATATGGCGGTATGAATAATTGGTCAAGAACCATAAAACCTTTCACTTTCAAGGGTAAGTGTGGGGGTGCTTTGAAATCAGCAAAGTGTGTTCTATATTCCATTTCACTATGTCTATTTAGATTTGGGACACCCTGTATAACATCGCGTTTCCCCCCACAAAGTACCAAGTCCATGAGGAAATTCAATTAGTCGATTATAGTTCTTTTTTTATTTTGTTTTCGAATCTTGTAAAACAGCAAAAAAGTTCACATATATCTCAAAAACATAGTGGCAATAAAAATAAGGAGAAATGGACATACCACAGTCTGAGCAGAATATGTATCTAAATTATCTATTATCTATAGATAGCACTTTGAGATCATGTTCGAATATGTATAAGTGTTTTTCTTTTACTTTCACTAATTAAACTTTCTACACCAACTCGTTTTCGCTAGTGCATATTACACTTTTTGTATTTTGTTATATGATACAGCTGCACTGGCACACACATTTTTCTACGCCAAATGCAACTTATGCAACCTAGTATAAGTGAAAGAAAAATACCTAATTTAGCACATACCAAGGAACTTCAGCTAGGACTCTAAGAACTTTGTTTTGAAATCTTTGAAAAATTTCAAGATTCGACATACTGGTTATACACCCGACAGTTGTATTCCGTATGTCTATATAGGCTTTAATATCAATTTGTAGATTAATAAAACGTTTGTACGAAATAAAATTCTGCACTACAGTAACAATTTCCTTTAATGTTCCTAATATAACAATTTGACATTTTACAGGAACAACTAACTGAAGAAAAAACTGAAACACAGCATGTCCCAAACTAAAAATCTCCAAGTTAATAATGCATATATAATAATACATATTTAGTAAATTTTGCTGTTCGCCAATATTGCAACCTAATTTAACAAGTATGAATTCTCTTTAACTATATTCGAACTTGTAGATAAGAAAGGGACACTCTCCATAAATCTGTGACTAGTGGAACCTGCACAAATCTTAGTTTTGAAAGGGAAGAACTTTGGTACAGACGGATGGTAGCGACATGCATTTCGGTAAACAGAACAAAATTATCACAGAAGAGGAATAAATATTGTTTTTTTTTCCACAGAAATGATACTAAGCCTCTTATAAACATTCCACTTCTTCACTAAATAAAAGATAGTACATATAAAAATTAAAAAACACTCTCACACGTTTAAATTGCAAATATTACTTATTTAAGAACAACTTTTCAGCCTTCTTCTTCATTTATTTTTAACTTGAACTAGTTTGGGCCAAACAACATTGTAAACTAATAGAATAAAAAAAAATTCAATTGAAAACAAAATAGAACAAGTTAAAAGTAAATGAATAATATTAATTAGTAACTAAAAAAATCACTCAACCATTATGACGTTTATAATAGTTAAAAAAAACATCTGAGTAATGTGCTAAACATTTTGTCACCTATTAGTCACATTATAAACAATAGCTGCTTAAAATATTTGTTACAGTGCTAACCCTATGAACTTCGAAAGGTAGAACCAATCTACAAAACAAACAAAAAATAAATAAAATACTATATACGTTACATTGTCCACCTTTCGTTGTAGGTCATCTCTTACTACTCAGTAATATGCCAGTATGCAGGACGAAATGAGTCAACGGAGGCAAACTTTCAAACAGAGTTTTTTTCCATCTGACGGATGAAAATGATGTTAACCATGAAATAGCAAAATGTATTTTCTGGGGATCTTGGGATGTTTTTACGTCATCTTTGACCAGTTATATCTTAACTCCTATTGACGGTCGCAGAGTTGCAATTAAATATTTTTATAGTTTCATGCAAAATTATTTAGTAAAATACAAAATATTTTTAAAGTAATTTTGATTGTTTTGAAGTTATAAATAAAACATATAGTTAACAATATCTATAGCCAACATTATCTCTAATAATTCTGATTCCTCCCAAAACTACTATTCTACAAAAAAACTTCTGTCTGAAAGTTTTTCTCAATCTGCAGACTGGAATATAACCTTGTTTCATCTAAAAAATATACAATTAACCTAAGATTTTAAAAACGATTATTAAATGTTATACAAAAATGACAGTGTGATGAAAGTAACTGTATTAGCCAAATGTAGTTTTAAATTCCAAATCACAGTAACTAAAAAAATCACTAACCATATATAATAGTTAGCAGGAGCCACAAAATTTAAAATACCAATGCTAAGAAATTGATGAAAATAAATCTTAATAAAACAACAAAATAATTAAAAAGTCAAAATGAGTGTAGATAAAAATCTAAAATTATTAGAAAATGCATAAATTAATCTTTTCTGGTGTACACTGCAACTTTTTAAGGAATGAAGCTTCACATCTGAACGAAAAGAAATCATACACGTTTTAGAGTAATTTTTACATTTCATCAATTCTTTAATGTGACATAGGTACATATATTATGCACCGAATTACCATGTAAAAATTCCCACCTCAGTTATTTATTTTAAGTTATATTGCAATTTCAAACCATTATGAAATTTATTTCTTTGATATACATATATACCACAATTATGATAAATTGAAATTTTAAAAAATAGGTTTCGTTGTTTGGAAATATGTTTGGTCGACTTATTACTGCAAAAAAATTGTTACCCTTAAATAGAAGTAGAAAGTTAGTTAAACCTTACTTTAGCAAATGCTGAATCCTATTGACTCGTCATATAAATATGATTTTCTTTGCCATCTTTGGTAGACAACATAATCAACGATATCTACAAAATTTGAAAATTTGATTTTGAAAACCACTGTGTTTATAATTTTAATACCATTCAGAATATCTGAAATTAAACCTTTTGGGTTCAAATTTTTGGGTAACTCGAAAATATATAGTTGAATCTCAACGGGCACAATGCTAAGAATGCATTTTGATATTCTATACACATTCATAAAGTTTCAATTTTTGTATGCAAAAGAATAAAGAAAATTTTAAAGGCATACAAATGGTTGCCCAGTATGGACTACTTAATGTTTATCGAAGCGTCACAAACAATAATTCTTATAAATGAATCCATACAAATACTTTCTAAATAGAAATAAAATTAGAACCTTTAAGTTAACTTTGTTAGTTGCACTTAGTTTTCTCCAAAATAATGCATAAAGATTAAGTTGTAAAGCAGATGCCAGTTTATACAATAGATCTTCATGGAGTTTTCTGATGCATAAATCCTTTTGTTCCGCAAAGCTATCCCCTCAATACGTACAATATCAAAATTTAAAAGGATTATATTGTTTCCTATTTACCAATTTACCAGTAAGTTCACATTTGAAATGTCAAACTATAGCATGTTGATTAATCTCAAGCTTTCAGTGGAAGAGATCAAATCCATTCTGTAAAATAATTATATTCTAACATTTTTATTTTCCCAAATCGTCATTTTCTGCTACTACAAACTGAAAGGAAAAAATTATGACGTTATATAAAAAAGTAACAATTATGAAATAAATGTATTATCATCAATTTCTTTACACAAATATAGACTTTAATAGTATGCTCCACAATTAACAAATAAAAAAATGGAAGTAGTCCATATTCTCGCAGTGTAGTAAGGATACACAAGAAAGATGATAAAATCATCAAGTCTTGACTAACATATTGAGTAACTTGATGATTTTATTTTCTTTTTGTAAAAAATATTTGTATAATAAGAATATTAAAAGAAAATACCCTGAACATTTTTCACAACCGATAAAGCTTTTCTGAACCATATAACATTAACACAAATAATGTATTAGACATACTCCAGAATAAAGCACCATGGTTATTTAAAAAATGGAACAATAAAAAAACTAGTGGCATCGAAAAAGGCAAACCATGGAGGAAGTCAATATATATAAAATCAATATTCAAAAACAAAATCAGTAACTTCCGTCAGGTACATAGAAACACTAGTAAATGTTTAAAATAACTCTGTTTTCAAGACTTCTATGGTTTTTAACAAAACCTGGTACCAGCAAGATGGAGCAGCACACACTACCAATGTTTCAATGCAATGCTAATGAGCTGCAAACGAAGGAATATCAATTGTTTTGTATGGAGCCAGAGTTTAATTCTTATGGTTTTTTTCTTATGAAGAAATAGACAACATATATATTTAAATCCACCAAACGTTTCGAAACTACATTAGGAGAAATCGGTAACCCTTTTATATTTTTAACCTATAAAGTACTTCAAATTTTATAACGAATATTTTCACTCCGATTAACACATGTTCAGGAAGTATGAATACCCTTAACTAATAAAATGTCTGTTAATTTCCCCTATGGTATGCCAAATTTTCTGATCAAAACATAGATTAACTATGATGAAATGATTGTAGTAACTATGTAGCTGAGATGAGCAGATCAAGAAGTGAATTAGTTTGCTATTACAAAGAACTGATCAAATCATTACTATGTCACACACAATCAGGAAGTACGAGTTTCAGAAATAGCATTATTCATAACATAATTAAAGGGAAACTATTATTTTGCTGTCTTCAACGTCAGCCACACATCTACAATCGTTTCACTGTATATAATAATAAAACATTAGAATTTTTTGCAGAGTTACTAATAGAATAGTAAAAATTTTTTGAGCATAGGCTTTAGTTAAAAAAAAATTAATAACAACTAAGAAGTATTTTCTAATTAAACACGCTGTTTATTTTTTGCCTTCCGTAATAATTCGCTTAGTATTATAAAACCTTAAACACGTATTCTTACTGTGAATTTATGTTTAAAAGGTATTTAACTGCTGTTTCATAGATAGTTTTAGAAATCATTGCACGTTCGATGTAACGTGGCCATCTATTTTTAGGTGGAATCAGATATGGGAAAATTTCCAGGAAAGTTTAGTTTAAAATTAACGAGTGCCTATTTTTTCTGTATCAATGTTGACTGATTCGTAATAATAAAAAAAATTCCACTTCCTTGTCAAAAATTCAGAATTAGTTAATAATTTCCTTAATTTTGCTACTTATTTAAAGATATTTTAGTTCTGAAAAATAAAAAAATTAAATGAAATATGCCAATTAAAAGAAAAAAATAAGTGATATTTTACAACTTTAGTACTATTTAAAAGTGAGGAAGACATTTATGATTCATTGTTCTTTAATTGAACTAGAAAAAGCCCAAATGCACCTCATTATGATTTTAAGACAAGATCTTTTTGTGGATGGTCAAGGTTATTTCTGAAAAAAATTCTCAAAAAAAAAATAATAAATCGATGAACTGCTACCTATAAAGAGGAAAGTTTCTGTAAAAAAAATTAGCTCTTGGACCAATAATTTCAATTATATAATTATTTCTATAAAAACGTCTCGATTTTTACTTTTGGATCAAAATAAAAAATTTGGTTGGCAAGCTACCTATACACCCGAGGTGTATAAGTACATTATTTTATTTAGAATCTTTAAAGAAGCACTTTTAATAAAATCAAACTAAACATTCTTATGACTGGTGTTTTAAAACTTCAACCTTTAAGAAATATATGTCCAATAGAAAACATGTTATTTACAACATTGGTGTACAACGGCAGGCCTAAAGTACTTTGAATTGAATAGAATAATTAGAATATAATATTTATATGTATTTTGCCAGCACAAGTCATTCTTGACAATAAGTGTCAAGATAGAATAAGTTAGGCTAAAATAATGTTGTTTTGACTCAAAAATTAGGCTCTTTGAACTGAACTTTACTCCTTGTCACACAAAGATATTTTAAATGATTTCCTTCACTTTTATTTTGGTTAATACTGCCACCATTTCTTTAATTTTGGACCTTTGTCTCTCCTTGTGGATTTCGACAGAATTCTTAACAATTACGTGATAAAAGTTAATTAAACATCTTATTTACTTCGAAAATTGCATAATGCAAAACAAAATTTTCATGTTGAGAAATATCTGCTAGTTTTCTAACAGTATAAAAACACTTAAATCCATCTTACAATAAAATTTAAATACAAAGAATCTCGATTTTTCCTTGTGTATTATTTTCACTGATTTTTTATAGTAATATAAATATCGTATATTATGCTTGTGATTACAATATTGTCCATTTCTCAAAAAACTTATTCTCAGTAAAAGTCGGTATTTTCTCTAAAGTTAAAAATAACCCAAGAAAATTTAAAAAAGCTCGTATTGTATGTGAAAAAATGGCAAACCATGAATTTAGAATAAGACTACCGAAAATAAATAAAGTTAATATGAACTCACAATGATCAATTTTTTTTTTTAAGTTTTCCAATAATGCTCATAAATGTTAATTAGTCTTGTTCGTATTATTTCATTTCATTCAAAAATATAAAAACATTTCAAGTAAAGCAGATTTCTAAACAATAGAAAAATCACCAATTTTCCTATAAATCTTCTTTATACTTAATGAGAAAATTTTAAATCTCTTTATCATAGAATAAAGGTACTTGCTTATGGATGCCTTAAAGTAGATTACACTCTTTAGTCTTTACACTGAGGAATAGACATACAAATAAACGAAAATATGCATTTTTTTATTTAAAACAAAGTGGGGGGAAAATGTTATATTTAGAAAACTTGAACTATTTGCAACATTTTCCCTTTCAATTAAATGGAAAAAAAGCGTGACTATGTAAATGAGCAAAACTCATTTTTGATGTTAAAATAGGAAAAATAAAAAAATTAAAATTAGTCATCATCAACTCTATCAAGAAAACATTTTTCTGAAATATGAATAATCAAAAATTTCCCAACAAATTATTATCAATCTTTGCTACTCCATAAAAATTATTTTTTAAACAAAATTTTCGGGTAATGAGGAATTATTTCTTGGCACCATTGTTGCCTACAATCATGCAAAAGAAAAATTATCAATCCTGAAAGTGGATCCAACTACTAACACAAAAATCATAAATTGGTAGGGCTTCTTCAGTCTTCGAAGGTTTAACGATGCTCCTTTAGGCCCTATCTGTAATTGGGACATTTAGACACTACCTACCTGGCTATCAAAGTAATTCACATTATAGAAATATTCATACTGGAAAGTTCCCCATACCCAACCCCAACACTATCTATTTTGGAACATAATTTAAATTAATATTTTTACTGACGTAAAATAGATACATTAAATTTAGTGTAAGTGAAATTACATGAAAAACTTATAATAGGCATTTTGCAACATAATTTAAACATCAACATTACTGTACTAATTATGCTCCATTTAAGTGTTACTTTAGGAAGACAGCAGCAAATATTTAGCAGCACATTTTATAGACCTAAACATTTTTTTACTGGTTACTTCACAGCTACAATATCCATTCTACCATAGTTCTAGGGAGGAAATATTTTATGGAAAATTGTTCCCAGTTCATTAAATCAAATCAAACTAACAGAGAGACATTTTTATCTATGCACTGGTTAACCGACTTGATAAAAGAAAATTGACGACAAGAAAAAATAAAAGCATGTAATATTTTTACAGAGCCTAGTTACAGTTTAAATAATTGTACATAAATACTACATGTAAAATATAAAATAACAGGTATGTAATACAAAGTATGACCTGTGGGTGACAAGCTGTAAAATATATTTAGTTTCAAACCATTAAGAAAAGAGCAGAGCATCGTCATGGGACTGTACACACTTTAAGGTCACATTTTGAGTTGCCAAACATTCTATACAAAAAAAATAGCCAACCCTAAATATTATACAACACAGCCAATAAGTACTTCAAAAAAAGAACTATTAGTTAAAGATTGGTGGACCGTAAAATAGAATGAAAAGCAACATGATTCATTAAGTTTCTGCAAATGGTTTGAAGTAAATACATTGCAGCTAACAGTCCACTATTGGCACTAACGTTTCAAATAACAGCTCCATTTCTCAGACTCAGAACACTGTACACGTCCCATACACTATTCTTACACACAAACTAGAGCAACGTAAGTGTCTGTTACTCAGTCAGACGTTATTATGGAGAGGTTAGCGACGATTGTATGTGTTTGGACCACGATTAGGTGGCCCACTGCTTCTGTTATAGTTATTGTTTCTGTTATTTGGACCTCCAGTGCCAGCAGGTCCTCCAGTAATGCTACGATTCGGACCACCAGGACCACCCATGCCTCGTCTCTGTCCACCATTGTCCCCTCTGCCTCTATTATTGTCTGTACTTGGACGACCTCCACCATAAGTTGGACGATCCTTGGTCTTCTTTTCTTCCACATTTAAGAGCGTTCCATTTTTATCGTCCTTTGGATAAAAGATTGGCTGAAAAATAATTTGATACGCTCTTAATTCTAGGCCCAGCATAGTCCAGTCTACAGGTAATTTTTAGTCGAAGCAAACAGGTTTTTTTTTTTCGCAGAATAGATAGTAAAAGTAAGAAAACCGTAAACTGAATTATTAGAAAAAAATATTGGTATGTTTAGATTATCTGCTATAAAAGGTGGTAATTATGTAATTATTATTATGTATATGTATTATTATGTAATGTAATTTTATAACCTCAAAACAATCGAAATTACGTTGTATGTATAATAGTCGTATATATTACTTTATTTTTAAATTGCACAAACCAAATAAATAATATAGCTGAAAAATCTGCAGTCATGAAATTAACCAAGTTACAATATCCTAACAATAATCTACACAACCCATCTAATCGCGTTAAACGTTGTGATTTGAGAGAGTTTTGGGACGTTTTACTCCATCAATATAACTCGACTCTTATGAGATCTAGAGAAGTAAGTTAAAATCAGTTTTACATACAAAATCTAATAAATTACAAAAATGTATTAATAGTATATTATTCAACGACCGTATAATGATGAGTATTAATCACGAGGTGAAGTTTACGGCCACAAGCCGCAGGCGAGTGGCCTAAATCACCGAGTGGATAATAGCCATTATACGGGAGTAGAATACTATACTTTATCCACGACTACTAAAAATGTTTGTTGTTTGTAGCAGAACAATATAATATTATAGCTAAATCAAGGAAGAATCTGACAGTAGTGATTAATGACTCACTAATCACTGCCGTGATTAATGGGTAGACGTATAATGGGTACATTATACAATAGTCGTGGATAAAATCACTGACAGTAGTGATTAATGACTCATTAATCACTGCCGTGATTAATGGGTATTATTAAGGTCGAGCAAACAGACGTATAATGGGTACATTATACAATAGTCGTGGATAAACTCTTTTAAATGTAACTAGCATGCCACGTAATGTAAGTTACCAGCGAAAAATTTCTTTCATAGCGAATAATTTTTAAATCTATCAATATTTTTTCTGATAATTTAGATTATGATTTCTTATCCTTAAAACGAAAAAAGAATCCTGAAAAGAAGTTTTCCCCTGTTTACCCCTTTATTTTGTCCTGCAGACTGGCCTAGTAGGAGAAATAAAAGATTGTTAATAAAAGTTCATAATCAACTCTGTAACAATAACACACTAGTTATACTAATTTACCGCTTACTCGCTAAAAGAATGAAAAACGGAAAAGAAATGTAATGTAGTCCCTTACTGATAGAAACAAATTTCTTAATCTCAGCTAAGCGAATATTATAAATCAACTTAACGAGATAATAAAAAAAAAATAAAAAGGTAATTTTCCTGGTTACTGGCCCGCCAAAATCCAAGTTGGATAATTAACACGTTGAAGGACACAGCACAATTTAAAAACTTGTAAATTTGGTCACTAATTCTTTTTATAATACTTTAGACAAAAAGTTGCAACGCAGTACAGCGTTCTCCCACATTTGACATATCAAGTAGGACGCTGTAAAAAACTTTTGGTTTGTTGGTGAAACATATCCTAATTATCCTAATAATATTAAAGCATAAAGGAACAAACCCCTCTCGGAACCATGCAAATATTTTATTGACAAGTACATTTCGTAAAACATCTACCTATAGACTTCAACAACTACTATAAGAAATAGCTACATAGGAAAATTCGTTTAGATTTTAAAATTTTATTTAATTTTAGAATGTCAAAAATTGTCTATTTTCATTCATTCCTGTGTCTCTTAATTTTCATTTTGCTTCTGTTTAGTAGTCAACGAACAAGAATTTCAAGTTTTGATTATTTTGACAAATTAATTTTCAGCATTCTTAGAAAACTTCTCAAATTCTAATTTTCAAAAGCAATCTGCTTGGATTTTTTTTGTTTTAGTTAAATTTTAACTTCGCCTGCTCCAAGAGTTTTTCTCGTTTTCAACGCATTCTTCACACAGACTATACAGAGTGTTCTTGCTTCTCGCAACTGAAAATTCTATAAATAAATTAAATTATTTTGGAGTATTTCTTAATAATTTTCCATATCTACGATTTCACCCATATAACAAAATAAGGTGCACATTAATTATTATATATACTAAAATTTGTAAGTTTTTTTCACAAAAAATTTAGACATAATACAGGGTGTTCGGCACAAGCACCGACAAAAATTTTTGGTAGATAGGTGGGGGTCATTTGCAATTTTTTGACCCACGGAACTACTGTTCCAATAACCGGGAGTATTGCGATAAGATTTTTTTTTTCATTATTTTTTAAAATTACCTGAATCCTGCCTTTAAACACTGATGACTTTTTTGTTTATGATAGGACGTTAATATAAATAAGACGATTAAAAAAAAAAAAATAAATAAAAAAAAAAAATAGCACAAAATAATTTTATTGCATTCTGTAATGTACCCTTATTCTAAATAAATTATTATTTGACGCAATTAATACAAAAAAAGGACTTATGAGCTCCCAAAGTCCCAAGAATGGGTAGCAATATAAAATAATTTTAACTGCTAAATTCATTTAAAAAAAAAACTAACAGCAACTGAGATCTTCGTTTTCTTTTAAAAAGGTCTCTAGTGTATGCCCTTTTCAACGGCATACCACATGTAATACAAATTAATTCATTAGGCGGTCAAAATTAGGGCAAGGGCCTATCATGCACTCCAACAATAAATGGAACAACTGCAGAAATGAGAAAAAGGTGTCGTGCATGTATTCGAAATACAGAGCTCATTTTGAGCAACATTTGTGAATAAAATATAAATAAAAAAAAGATAGTTTTTTTTTACTTCATTTCCCACTGAACCATTAATTGTCCAAACCAGTTCGTTTCCATTGTTATTGTTAAAGTACATGATAGGCCCTTGCAAACTAGTATCCTTAATTTTGATCGACCAATAAATTAATTTGTATTACATGTGGTATGCCGTTGGATAGGGCATAAACTAGAGAACTTTTTAAAAGAAAATGACGATATCAGTTAGTTAGTTTTTCATTAAATGAATTTAGAAGTTAAGAAAGATTCTTTTATATTGTTACCCATTCTCGAGATTTTGGAAGCTCATAGTCCTTTGTCTTATATTAATTGCATCAAATAATAATTTATTTAGGACGAAAACAATAAAAATTATTTTTTGACATCAGTGTTTAAAGGCGGGATTTCGGGTAATTTTCAAAATAAATGAAAAAAATCATATCTCAATAACTGTAAGACTTGAGTCAAAAACTTGAAAATGACCCCACCTATCCACCAAAAATTTTTGGCGGTCCATGTACCAAACACCCTGTATATTGAATATTTGCACTTCGTTTCACTATGGATGGACTTAATTAAATCATGAGCTTTAAATCAGGGCATTTAGTGTTTTGCTGTCTTCTGTCCAAATAGTTCAGACCAGGTTATTTAGTGTCCCACTCGTTTTTAATGGTTAAACCATAATTTCGAGAACATCTGGGTACAGATCAATGGGACTATGTCTATTAAGTTCACATCGAATTTGCTGGTATTTCTCTGGTTTATCGAACTAGTACCAATTTTGTACATGCTTACTAATACGTCCAAATCCAGGATAATCTACTAAAGGCCTCAACAAAATTTGAAACGTTCACCGCCCTTATTCACACCCTTTATCTATCCAACTGTTTCACTGATATGCAATAAAATTATTTGCCCTTGACGCTCCTCGCTAAGATAGATGACCCAAGAGAACCCAGAGTCCGGCACATCTCATCTAGCATATTTTAAGATATAACCTGAGAGTCCAAATGCAAAGAGTACATTCCAGGAAGAGATTTACTTACAAGAAATATAACACAAAAGTGCTAAAACTAACCTCTTTCCTTGCATGTTGATACGAGTTTACATCGCTTAGTAAACACCCCAAGCGTGGATTCAATAATTGTAACAAGATTAACACTAAACCACTGATTTATTAACTCACTAATTACTTGCAATAATTAATCACTTAAACTATTTACTACTTTTAACCACTATTATTCACTACTTGTCACTGTTCCTTTTCTGTTCTGTTCAGTTCACTTCCAATATTCAACTAACTGTTGTGAACCGTCCTGGCCTTTATATACCTAAAGATATGCCTTCTAGAACAATTCAGGTATTCCTCTATAACATTCCACAATAATTCACTTGTTTCTAATTTATTTTCCGTACCACCTCTTGGACGGCTGCTAAACAACCACATTTTGAGACCCACTATGAAAGTATACTACAGACCCCGTAAAGTCGGTAATCCAAATAGAAAGCAGTAGAATAAATTTTAATTAATTTAACCTTCGAGGTTCGTACAACGCGAATTCACTCCGTTTACACATTAACAACCTCACTAAATAACACAGTATCTACAACAAAGTAAATAAATAAACTGGCAATATTTTTTTACATTTCATTGTTTGGTACATTATAATTGTAGAAATATTTAAAAATTACTCAAAAGAAATTTCCATAATTAATAATACTAAGTTATCTAGTTTCATATACTTATATTGGCGCTCTCATTCTCAACCTGTTAATATAAAAATATTGGGTAAATTAACTTAACAACACTTTAAAACAAAAATTATTGTAGAATCTACTATGCTCTGTCTCCCCAACTGACATAAATAGACTCCGCCCCAAAAATGTTCGCTAAATCTAAATGTAATTTCTCAATTGGTCTTATTTATAGAACCCGAATTACAAAGCAACCCCTAGATTTGACTGACAAAGGCCAGCTCGGTTTTACACATTAGACGACCAGTCAGAGAACGCATAAACGCTAAACGTATGAAAAATACGAATAAAATGGGGAGCTGGCTTGACTGTCAACTCTCTTATTCGTTTTTGTGACATTTCTTAATAATTTGTCATCTGTGTTGTGTGTTAAGTAAGGTGCGACGTAATGCAAATGATTAATATTGAATCTTTTTTTGAAAGAAATGAACCACCAACTACAAACAAAATTTTAGCAGCTGCGCATGAAGATGATTATTTTAAAAATTTAATCTTAAACGGAGTAGTTTGAGGCTATTAAAAAGAGAAATTGGCTTTCGGTGAGTAAACAGACTTTTTATTTCTTCGTGTTGTAATGTGATTGTGTTTGGCGTTATAGGTTCTCAAAGAGGTTTTTTTTTCTTTGGAGAAATAGGAACCGCTCGCCGGTTCTGACAGTTCAGTGTAGATAACAAAAGTGATTTAAAGTCTATTTTTTTCTACCAAATGTATTGAAATGATGAATAAAGCATTCTATTATTATATTACGAGTATATTGATATCTCTCATAACTTTCTTGTACGAGTCGTAATGAACCTTGTGAAAATAAAGAAAAAATAGGTAGGTATGTGTTGTTTTATTTATTTGGACATGTTAAAACTTATACTTAGTTAAGTTCTCGCCTTCTAACAAATGATAGGGTTTTTAAAGATTTTTCTCAATAAAAATAATACAAGATGTAGGTATATAGTTGGTATAGCTTTTATTTTTTTAACATTCCACGACTATTTGTAAAAAGAACCGAAAGTTATCTTACGATAGATATTAGTAAATAAACATGTACATTTCATCGTGTAAAACTGACTATTGCGTACACCGTTCTGCGCTACTATAAAATTAATGGGGTGGAGTCTATTTATATCTGTTGGTGAGACAGATTATAAAACAACTGTATCCAGCATTATAGTCACAAGACTTGCAAGACCTTGAATTTGAAAGAAGGGAGAGCAAGATATTTTTTTTGCTGATTGCATTCTTAGACAACATTCCAGATGACATCTTATCGGCTTCATGATTTTTCTACACATTCACAGGATGCGACACATTGTCGACGTTCTAAGGTTTGGTAAAAGCAAGGTATAGAATGTTTGGGAAAAATGCCGGGAATTACTCCAGTCTACAAACGCTTGTAGAACACTATGAAAATAGAAGATGGAGATATCAATATGATCGAATGGTTTATGATACTTCTGTAACATGACATCACAACCACCACAGTGTAAATGAATACCATGAATGACACTCTTTATACACAAAATAAAATGCAGGCAACCATTACAGAAAACGGTTTTTTTTTAGATAATCCCCAGGAGGTGATATACTATGTCATAGTCTGTGTAAAATTTCATGCTGGTAACCAAATGTGACTAAATTTTGAGATAAGTTAAATATATTTTAATTTCAATAATTTATAAGATTCAATTATGAAAAGTAATTGTTTTAACGGATGCAATAATATTTACGTTCTTGAAACGTTTTAAAATGTTTTTGTATTCGATGCTATGAATGCTGTTATTTAATTCAGTTATGGAAAGCAGTTGTTTTAAAAAATTCTACAATAATTCCATTCTAGAGTGGTTTCAATAATTTCGTCCAACAGATTTCACTTTATTTGTATGTTCAGAGATGAAAGGTCAATGGACCACATTAGTGTGACGTCACATAATTATGCAACCGTACGTACTACTATCATGACAGACGGATATTAAAATAAAGTTTACACTACTGCTAACTTCATTATACTTCTGAGTTGTTACAGCTGTCGTTAGTGTCAGTGTCGCTGATGCAAATTTTATAACCTCTTACCTTGGTGTCAATAATACAATAAAAATCAATTAAACCTATTTAAAACAATATAGAATATTAAAGAAAGCACAGGTAGGTATTTAAGCATTATTTTGTCTTTACAATTTACATATACCCATATTTAAGAAACGATAATCAAACTAACATACACATTATTGCTTTACCTCTTTTATTTTAATTTGGAATCCTTTGGGAAACTAAACATTTTACATCCAGTTTTATTGATATGATCACAGTCAGGTGCAAAGCACAAACCCATATTTGAAATTAAGCACAAAGACTAGTGAATTAGAAAAAATAGTAGAATAGATTTGAAACTGGGAGAAAACTTAAGTTAAACGTCAAGTTCATTGTCAAAATGAACGAAAATTAATTAAGTGTTTGAGGTTAGCTGCAAACTCATAATTTGAATTTTTGCATTCTTTATTCCTATTGGAGGAAGTTTCCGCCGCTTTACATATTAATTTATAAAACTAAAATGAAGTTTTTATAAATCATATGTGGATACATATATTTTAACATATTTCTTAAATGTGAAATAGGTATTGGAAGTCCTTAAATAATCTTTCAACATACAGAAATACTATAAAATTCCCGACAATGTTTTAGTACTATATATTATAGTCCTTATGGATAACGCAATACGGGTCAAATTCCAATATCACAATTTCGGCCGTAAACTTGTATGCCACTAGAAGTGGGGGTCGTGACGTCACAACTAATGTAGTCCATTTAAATATATCAAATTGGATATTCTTATTATTATATTAATTATGAAAATCTAAAGTTGCATACAATATAACCAACTAAAGAAGGTCAAGTGATTACTTGTATTAATAACAAATAATAAAATTGAAATGTTTACAACATTATCTAATCATAATAGTTATTTATCAAATACACAATCAGATAAAATTATTTTACGTCTATCATTTGCGACTGATGGAGTAATTTCTCAAATTATTATATCTTTTATTAATTTTGTCAGTATTTACAGCAATTATAATTTGTCTATTGGTAATATTTTAATAAAATATTCCAAAATATAACACATTTACGATGTGATACTGTAACCACAATAGAACAGAAAATATGGGAAACTTTCTCATCCATCTATAAATCGATTTAATCTTGACAAAAGTTGTTGCTTCACTTAAAACTAAAGCATACTAATTTCAAAAGAGAGACATAAAATTATGAATTTATTCTCATTATTCTTCTCAATAAAGTACAATTATTTTTTTACGAATATTGAAAAATATTATTCGGAAATCATTACGGAATAAAAGTTATGCTCATGCTCAAGCGGGTGTGAATCAATCTGAGAGTTGTAAATTATGGTTTATTACATTTAATATATTAACGTTACCATCGGAAATAATTTACTGTAACTTAATTCACATAAAAGAGCATTTGAGCAAATATATAAAGAATGGCGAAACTCATAAATACAACACTCGTAACCGAGATGATATACAAACACCGAATCAGAGACTGTCATATACGCAGAAAAAAAATTTTGGAATTGCTTTATTCAACTCTCTTCCAAATAGCATGAAAGATTTACCAATTGCGCGTTTTAAGACTAAATTAAAAAGACATCTTTTGGCCAATGCCTACTACAATATATTGGATTTTAGTTATGTGTAACTTTGTTAATTTTTTGTAATATATACACTTGTATTGTGACTATATTAGGACCCAATGTTCCTAATTGTGATTATGTTTATATATTTGTATGTTATTTATTGTTTTGATTTGTTTTTCAATTTATTTTATTTTATTGTCATATTCTTTGACTATATTTAGGACTTGGTCCTATTGTTCCTGTAATTGTATTTGACAATGTATTTTAATATTTTAATTTTAATATTTTAATTTTACTCATGTTCTTTATACTTTATGACATGTCAAAGCACCAGGGTGCATTTTTTTATGACCAATAAAATCAAATCAAATCAAAAATCAAATCAAGATGAAATCACAGCCAGCTTTGACTAGTTTTAATTCTTCCAGATTTTTTTTAATAACTTTTTAAAATGAGATTTGTTTATAGCACACAATCAGTTTGTATCCTTTTTATTTAATTTCATTAAAAAAACATAAAAAATGTCAATAAATTAAGTTTCAATAGTTTTTCAATTTTTTAAAAATTGATTAAAACACTAGTAATTTCCGTTACAAGTGCGGTAGGTGATTTGTTAGTCAAGTAGATATTATAGACGAGGCGAAAAAGGAGCCAAGTCCATAATATCTAAACGAGACTGGAAGAACACCTAACGGAAGTGTATCGAATATTTTATTTCATCCAGTCATTTATTGTCTATTTGTATAATTTGAAACTTGTTTATTTTCTTAGGTTATTTGACATTTGACAGTTTTGACACTATTTTTTAATTTAAGGTTAATTTTTATATGTCGAATAACTGTCATAAGGTATATTAACAGTTTGTGATTGGTTCGTCATGAATTTCCGGTGGCTTCCGGTACATTACAGTATCAAGTACCATACTTCCCAGCCGCATATGAGTACGGTAATGTTGTACTTTTCGGACGGGATGAAATAATAGTAATTTTCGTTACAAGTCCGGAAGGTGAATTGTTACAGTCGAGTAGAATATCTAAACGAGGCTGGAACAACACCTTACGGACGTGTGTCAAATGATATTTTATTTCATCCCGTCATTTCTTGTACATTAGTATATTTGTATAATTTGACACTTGGTTATTTTCTTATGTCATTTGACACTATTTTTTAATTTACGGTTGATTTTTATATGTCAAACAACTGTCAAAATGTATAATAACAGTTTGTGATTGGTTCGTAATAAGTTTCCGGTGGTTTCCGGTACTTTACCGGCTCTGATACCGTAATGTCTCATTTTCCGACCGCATATGAATACTGTAATGTTGTACTTTCCGGACGGGATGAAATAAAAAACTTTTCTGTACAAATATCTATATTATATCCCTGATGTCTACCCCTTTCTGTGCAGAGTCTAGTATATTTTATAAAACATCTATAAGCAGTGAGAAATTTTATTAACTGATTGTATGCTACAAGAGAAAAATGAAAAAGTTAATATAGGTAGTGACGAATTAAGTACAATTTGTACATCAAAAGAACCTTTCAATTTAGCAACATTTTTTAATATTATCAATTTAAGGATACTTTACTCATAAATCAAATCCATATTTTTGCACTTCCCTCATATACGATAAAGGGTTTGTGATATTTTCTTGGAGCATCTTTAGGGAAAGCATCAACTTTTCTCATGAATAAATTGAAAGTAGCAATATAAATTTTAACATTTAATCACGAAGATAGTTTTATTATGTATTCAATGATTTTAACCGCCCAAGGATACAAGGGAATCGACAAAGCAATGTAGAGTAATGGATTTCATGCTGTTGTTCATGTTAGAAAACATGTCTGATAAGGATGTCTATCAGTTACGGAACTTCAGACTGATACAAATTACAGAATCATCTAAAATTGTGTAAATCAAACTAACCTAATCAGAAAACTGATTCATGGTTATTAAATTGTTTTTAATAATCTAAACTTTTCATTTCAACATCATATTTTTCGTGTTTAGTGTTTTAATTCAGAAGCTAATCCTATACCAATATAAAGTATTAATTA
The DNA here is from genome assembly GCA_963680705.1 of Rhagium mordax. Taxonomy (NCBI): domain Eukaryota; kingdom Metazoa; phylum Arthropoda; class Insecta; order Coleoptera; family Cerambycidae; genus Rhagium; species Rhagium mordax. The sequence goes on along the minus strand of OY796659.1, from coordinate 16,256,293 downwards.
CACAACAAAGAGCAATGAAAAAAATATATACCTATGTATAATGTTAATTTTCAAGAACTCTTACCAATAGTACAAAAATAGACTGAAATTTATGTGTTAAACGAACACGCTCACTAAATATACTCTGCAACAAATCTTACCTTAGCTTGAAGACAACTCTGGACTCCTTGTTGTGTTTCATATGTGATAAACCCATAGTTTGGCGGAGCACGTGCTCCTGGAGGGCCGCCAAGTTTATTTGTTGGTTTGCTGTGCACCCTCAGGTCTACTATAGCTCCAAACTCACTGAAAATTTCACGTAGTTCATCCTCAGTAGCTGTGTGTGGTAAATTGCCCAAAAACAATTGATTTATATCATTGAAGTTCATGCTTTGCGAACGCCTTCTGTCATCTGTAATTAAAATAATAATATTAGTATTATTTAAATAAAAGTTTTTTCTGGAATTAAGCTAAAACCTCGACTGAAACTACTCACTACTTATCTTTTCTTCTTTTTGCATCACATGACCGATATGTACTATTGCAATTTTAAAGAAAAATTTTTTTAATTCGGGAGTAATGAAAACACCCTATATGCCAGGTTCTCTTGTCATCAAGTGCCCGGGCAGGATAAAATCTCAATTAAAGTATTTTCAAAACATTAATTGGTTACCGTATTTAATATTTCAACATAGAATATTTAAATTACATACCAAAAATACCCTCATCATTAATGGAGTTCCTTCCAGGAGCACCTCTGCTGGAATCTTGCCTGTTCGGCATACGTGGTTGTTGTTGGTTTACTCTAGCACCACCACGATTATTCAAGTTGTTATTATTTCGTGCGCCAAGAGCAGGATTCATATTAACAGCTGGGGGTGATGCAGATCTAATTGGCTGCACTGCAGGCATGGCAGTCATCTGTGGAGGGCTGCTGAATGGAACTGTGCTTCCAGATTTCAAGAGATTAGCATACGTTTTTGGTTCATTAGAAGCTGTAAAATAAATTACTAAGAATTAACTACGCATAGCAAAAATGCTTTCAATTTCCCTTCTATATTTCGATTTTAGTAACTAACCTGATTCGATAGAAACTTCCTGTTCAGGTTCGGGTTCCTGGGGTTCAATGTAACTGGTTTCTAATGGTTCTTCTATTGGTTCCTCTATTATTAACTGTGTTTGCTGCTCTTCAACTGGAGTTGGTGGATTCAATGGAGCTTGAACTAATCCTTGTTGCAAGTTTGGCATTGGGCCTCCTAGTCCTTGAGTCTGAACGGATGGTACATGAGTTGGTACTTGTCCTAAAATTAAAAATTAGTTGAATTTAAAGGGCAAAACAATAACTTCAAAGTTCAATCAAGCTGTGAATGTACCCAGATAGCGAAATACCAGACAAAGTCACCTCGTGATGAAATGCAGGATGAGCCACTGGAAAAAAAAATAGACGGATCAATGGCACCAGCGTCTTTGGAAGAGTTGTAACGTCATATTGGGAAAGATTGTAGAGAATAAGAATGCCATTAAATAGCCACACGAATGCATGAAAATATCATTTCGAATAAATCTTGTAATAATGTATGGGAAGCTAGTGGTAGAGAGTTCAATAATTTAATTGACTAACAGTTACTTATAATGTTTGATAATTACACTTCTGAACTTCTTTATTTGAACAATTAAAAAATTCTTTTGCAATTTAAATTTTGAATCTTGAAAATGAATCAATAGAATTTGAATTTTTTTATTGTGGTATTTAAAGGACAAAAAGACCTTCCAAAAGTCCCAAATGAGGAATCACTTGCTTCATCATGTCATTTAAAAGTTTAGTGTTTGTGGTCACACTGGTCACGCTATCCAGAAACCTGCCCGTTTAGTTTTCCATGGCTCATTCTTTATAAATTACAAAGTGATAACCAAATTCATCATGAAACTACCAAAATTACATATATATTCAAATAATTCCGCTTCTGTTCCAGTATTTTTTTTTGCGAATAGAAGTATTAGGTGTATTTGATTATTATACATTTGCCCTAAAACCTCTTTTTGCTGATTTCTTATATTATTATCTTATTTGCAAATACATATATCAGTAGGTCAAATCAACTGACGGATTAACCGAAATGATAACTGATTACTTTATTACATAATGAGAGCAGAACACAAAACTTTCACTATTAACAATAATATTATAAATTTAATTATTATTTATTTTAAATATTGCGAAAGTACGAACCTGGCAAAACATTGATATCCTCGGGATGAATTGATCCATTAACAGTGGGCACGGGTTGAGCGTTCAAAACATGTGGTGGCGGTTGTTGATTATGATGAACTGGTACCTGTGGAATGTTGGGTTGAATAGGAGCAGCATTTGGATTGAAATATTGGGGAATAGCTGGTTGATTGATGGGCTGTTGAACTTCTGACAGAACCTGCCTATCAGGAGTCACATCTTCTTCTGGTTCAGAATGCACGTCGGTATCACACTCTTCATCAGAAATGATCTCATCTTGGTATCGGAAAATATCATTATGCACATAGTACTTTTTTGGTGATTGCGCCGCCAAAACAAAGGTTTGAGTAAAGCGACGCATTGGTTGACCAGCATTGGAGAGTTCGCCAGTTACCTGAACAACCACACCATTTCCTAAAGTAGCCTGAGAATCAACTTGAGTAATTTTAGCATGACAGTCACGGAAGTTCAATTGTTGTATTTTTTGATGAATCTGTTTCTGACCGATAACAGGGCTGGTTTCACGGTTTGGTGGATCCAATCCGCCATGAACAAATGAAGACTGATGGTTGTAGAACCTGAAATAAATAAACGAGTATATGAGATATATACCGGGTGACCACGAAATGAGGCTCGCCCTTATATCTTCTTTGTTTTACAGGATATAAATTTCAAATTTGGACACGTCAAATAACGGTTAAATATGCATTATTTCAACCATATTATCACTTTCTGTCGCTTCCGGTTTCACCGGAAATGACACTAACTTTCGTTTTTTAAATGGAACACCCTGTATATTTTTACATTTTTGGATTCAGGAGGTCATTTTGAATACAGTTGAAGCATATTGAGATAAAAATATTATTGACAGACATTTTTATAAGCAAATTTAATTTTTGATCTAGCCGGCCGTGACCCCAAAAAAATGTTTTGTTTTGCTTCAATAATTAATCAAAAAATACAATTATGATATTATGTCGTATGACATTTGTGTTATAAAATCTTACATTTCGGAAATCGTTTTTCCAGAATAACTCATTTTTTTTAAATGGCACCATGGTGACTCACTATGTTATTTTAATAATGCATTTCATTGCCGATAATTTGGTACCAAACACTTCATTATTTGTTCATATTATAATACGTAAAAATTACATTCAACAACATATAAATGAAAATAAAAATATTTAACACTGAGTTTCTATCAAATACTAGGTGCCTTTGAAATGTAACGAAAGAAACAAATGAATAGTTTGACAGTTCAAATGATATTTAAATCTGAATTCTGAGCATCAAGTATTATTTTGCTGCGTATTAAAATCACAAAGTGACAAAGTGGATATGCTGTTGATATACGGGGAAAGCCACAGAAACAGTCTGGGTGATTTATATGCAGAACGCTATCCACTAAGAAAGTGTAGAACGAGAGCTGAAAAAAGAGAGAGTAGCTCAAGAACACCACTTCGTCACTTTGTGAATAAACCATAATTTTTTAATACGCAGCATAATAATACCTGATTCTCATAGATTTAAATATCATTTGACATTTGAGCTATGAAACTATTCATTTGTTTCTTTCGTTATATTTCAAAGGCACCTAGTATTTGATAGAAATTCAGTGTTAAATATTTTTATTTTCATTTATATCTTGTTGAATGTAATTTTTATGTACACTCCCCGGCACAAAATTCCGCCACCCTAAAATTTTGGTCAATTTTGTTTTATAACTTTTTTATTTTTCATTTGATTTTCATGCATTTTTCACCAGTTTTTAGATCCATTTATTGTTTGTCTTTTCAATTATTTTAATAAGTAACATTTTTCGTTTAGGCAATATTATACAGGGGTAAATCAAAATGTTGTTTTTTGTCGTAAACTTAAAACACCCTGTGGAAAAATTGAGGCGAATAATTTTGTTTACAAACTGTTTGATGTAATCTTAGACGTATTCCGAACATTTTGTTTTTTGATTCATCCCATTATCTCATTTAATCTGCGAGCAGCAAAATTTTAAATGAAACACTGTTAATTTTACTGTATTTTTAGTTAAAAATTATCGACGTTGGCTAAGTACGCGGTGATTGTAACAAAATGTTTGACAGGACAGATGAATCCAGGATTTGTTTAAGGTCGCCGGATGGTCGTGAACGGGTATACAGACGTAGAAATGAAAGATATGCAGACTGTACCATATCAGAGCGAATGCAATATTACGGCGGTTCAGTCATGGTTTGGGCGGGTATTTCTACCGATGCACGTACCGATCTTGTTTTTGTTGAAAATGGAGCACTAACCGTTACATAGAGGAAATCCTCCAAGAAGCTGTTGTTCCTTTTGCTCCTTTCATTAGAAACCAATTTACATTAATGCATGATAATGCCAGACCTCACGTTGCACCGGGTAGTGAGCGAATATCTGGATGAGATTGAAATTCCAAGATTGAAATGGCCCGCATGTAGCCCGGATCTCAACCCAATCGAATATCTTTGGGATCTTCTTAAAAGAGCAGTTCGTCATCGTCCTGTGCAACCACTAGCCTTGCAAGACTTACGATTGGCGCTGACAGAAGAATATCAGGCTATTCCTCAAGAAAGAATAAGTAATCTTATTCATTCGATGCCACGAAGAATGCAAGCTGTCATTGTTGCGAGAGGAGGAAATATACGTTACTAAAATGTTTGTTTTTGTTAATTAGTTTTATGACATACCTAGGGTTAGTTTTTGTTAATAAAAATAAGCTTCAAATCAGCGTTTCATTTAAATTGTTGCTGCTCGCAGATGAAATGAGATAATGGGATGAATCAAAAAACAAAATGTTCGAAATACGTCTAAGATTACATCAAGCAGTTTGTAAACAAAATTATTCGCCTGAATTTTCCCACAGGGTGTTTTGAGTTTACGACAAAAAACAACATTTTGATTTACCCCTGTATAACATAGCCTAAACGAAAAATGTAACTTATTAAAAAAATTAAAAAGTCAAACAATAAATGGATCTACAAACTGGTGAAAAATTCATGAAAATCAAATGAAAAATAAAAAAGTTATAAAACATCAAAATTGACCAAAATTTTAGGGTGGCGGAATTTTGTGCCGGGGAGTGTATTATAATATGAACAAATAATGAAGTGTTTGGTACCAAATTATCGGTAATGAAATGCTTTATTAAAATAACATAGTGAGTCACCATGGTGCCATTTAAAGAAAATGAGTTATTCTGGAAAAACGATTTCCGAAATGTTTAAGATCTTATAACACAAATGTCATACGACATAATATCATAATTGTATTTTTTGATTAATTATTGAAGCAAAACAAAACATTTTTTTGGGGTCACGGCCGCCTAGATCAAAAATTAAATTTGCTCATAAAAATGTCTGTCAATAATATTTTTATCTTAATATGCCTTAACTGTATTCAAAATAACCTCCTGAATCCGAAAATGTAAAAATATACAGGGTGTTCCATTTAAAAAACGAAAGTTAGTGCCATTTCCGGTGAAACCGGAAGCGACGGAAAGTGATAAAACCGTTGAAATAATGCATATTTAACCGTTATTTGACGTGTCCAAATTTCAAATTAATATCTTGTAAAACAAAGAAGATATAAGGGCGAGCGTCATTTCGTGGTCACCCGGTATACTAGATATGGCACTAGTGCGATATGCCTTATTAGTCCATTTTTTAAATGCTAAAAATTTGTGGAAGTTCTAACTCCGTTGACTCAAAACCGAATTATTATATTAATTAAGAGTGTATTAAAAAAACACTTATTTGTTAATAGAAATTGAGAAAATAAAAAGCACACCTTCTGACCTTATGGGGAATTTTTCTATAAACTTTTTCCGAAATTTTTAAAAAAAGATGATCATAATCGGCTTTGAGTTAACGGAGTTAGAACTTTTTTTCTTTAGTAAATGGACTATGCAGTATGTCCACAGTGAGAGTGAATAAGAGGGTAAACTTTATTATTTCTCATATTACACGGAAAACCTATTCTTCATAAAAAGTTTCGTTTTTGTTAAAAATATGATATCATGTACAGGATGTTCAAAAAATTTAAAAATCTGAAAATTATCTAAGAGTAAAAAACAACTTTTACTACTAATTTTAACGATATGAAAACTGTCAATAAGAAAAGTTGTTTAGAATTAGAATTTATATCAGAATTCCAATTTGTGGATAAATCTGCCTCATTCAACTTTTTACAATAGTTATTATAGACTAATAGCCAGCGATCGCAGACATACGCAAGCTTAAGATTTTTTATGGGTGTGTACACTATGGTAGGTATGAACGTTTGGGTGTTATGAACTTTGTGTTCGGGGGACTTTGGCAGATAACAGGTCTTCAAGGTACAAAAAGATGCGAAAACACGAAAACTTCAAACGCTATTTCCAAAGGAAAAATCGCCGCTGGACCGCAGTTCTGGCACAAAATCCAAGGTAGAGGGTCTAACTTGGAACTATATCATAAATCGCGCGGCCCCTGCTCCAATTTTTGGCTCAGGAGAACCGAACGAAAAGTGGCGATTGTTTCTAATGTTCTGAAAACAGCCGCAATAGAAACAATCGCAAAAAGGCCTATTTTACGACGGACCTTAAAATCTACACTTTTCGTTTGGTTCTCCTGAGCCAAAAACCAGGAACAGGGGCCGCGTGTTTTACGATGTAGTTCCAAGTTAGACCCTCTACCTTGGATTTCGTGCCAGCACTGCGGTCCAGCGGCGATTTTTCGTTTGGAAATAGCGTGTGAAGTTTTCGTGTTATTGCATCTTTTTATACCTTGAAGACCTGTTATCTGCCAAAGTCCCCCGAACTCAAGGTTCATAACACCCAAACGTTCATACCTACCACAGTGTACAAGTACACACAGATAAAAAATCTTAAGCTTGACACTATAACGTATGTCTGCGATCGCTGGCTCTCAGTCTATTAATAATGAACTAAAAAATAATGTTGTACAATAAAATGACAAATTGGGGATAAATAAATATCATTGTCAACCACAAGCCAATTCCTCAGTTATATAGTTTTTAATTTTTATACCACTTGATACTTCTGGAAAATTTTTAAAAAAGTCGAATTAGGCAGATTTGCCCTCAAATTGGAATTCTGACAAATTTTCATTCCAAACAACTTTTCTTATTGACAGTTTTTCATATCGTTGACATTGCACATAGTTTACTCTTATATATGCCATTCACATTTTATTTACATTAGAGTAGGCTATGATGTTTTTCTTAGGTTGTCTCAGGCTTGTCTAGCATTGACAAAATATTGAAGTGTCAGATTTAGTTGATTGTCACTGTCATTTACTTTTGGCTGAATTGACAAATTTTTTATTGATAACATTGCTGTGCTTTCTTTAGGGTCTCACTCTGGCAACTATGTAGAACTAATTTGAATTTGTGGTTATATTTTTGACTTTTCAACATAAACGCAGTAATTAAAACAGTCATTCATACCAACAGAATTCAGATTTTCCAAAGCCTACGCTAATTTAAATAAAGTGTGAATGGCATACGTAATTTTCAAATTTTTAAATTTTCTGAACACCCTGTACATGATATGTTAACTTTTAGATTTAATAATGCGTAAGCCACTGTACTGAATTTGTGAATTTATGACAATGTAAAACAGATGAGAGTCCCGCCGTGCATCGTCTCTTTCGATCACGACAGGTTCAACTGTGTGAACGTCACATTTTCTCATAGCCACCTACGGCACCTAGCTCCCATGTTTGTACTTTGCGATAAGAGCACTAAATTTGAATTTTTTAAAGGAGATCTAACAACTTACTCCATGGCAATCTTACTTTTGAAAAAAGCAAAACTTTGTATGAAGAACAAGTTTTACGCGTAAAAAGAGAAATAAAAAAGTTTACCGTCTTATCCACTCTAACTGTGGACATATTATACCAGAAAACCATATGGTAATGTACAGTGTTATCATTTTGTTTAGTACACATATGAGTCAGAATTTGCGAGTTTATTGTAGATTAGGAAAAAATGTTTTATACAAAAGTTGCACTAAATTTTTATTCGGCAGTAATAAAAAAACAATTGAATGCAGATTTTTTCAGATATGGACATAACCTATGTTTTTTTAAAAGGAACACCCTATATGTTTTTATCCAGTTTTTTTTTAGACTAGGGAATGTTTATATGACTGATGGTCGAGATGGTAGAGTATCTGCCTCTCACCCAAAAGTCCCGGGTTCGAATCCCGGTCGTGGCAATGGAAAATACTGTGAGAGGGATTTTTCCATTATACACGGATATTGGATGTGTGTCCCTTGTCTTTAAATGTGTAGCCCCCTCCCGCACAAGGCTCAGCCTTCTGGGATAAAGGGGGTCGTAATTACATGTGGTGTATTTATTTATTTATTTATTTATTAGCTCAACTTTTATCCAGTTAGATTTGTTTTTTTTATGATTGCACTGATATAGCATACTTGATAGTTTTATACAGGATGTTTTGAATTATTAATCAAAAATAAAAAGATTGTAGGTAGGGGAGAGCGGGGGAATAAGAGACAAACGGGGTTATAAGAGACGCAGGGTGCTGGTATCAGTACTTTAAATAACAGTGGATACTTCATTTTTTTTTGTAACATAGTATCGGTATATGGTATTCTTAATTCCTCGGCATTATTACTTGTGTAACCAAAAATAATGAGAAAAATAGAGTTATGGCCCATGTCTCTTAAAACCCTGAAAATTGAGTCTTATTACCCTGAAAATTGCGTTTTCCATAGTAAAAAGAGACACGGCAAATAAAAATAGAAAAAAAGTGGTTTTTAATAAATAAAAAATACTATTTAATACCTTATTCCTTCAACTATTCTGGTAAAAAATGTAAACCACACAACAATTGTCAATAACAGTGCAGCCAACAGCCAAATATAAAATGGCCCAACCTTTACCTCTAATGTTGAAGGTCATATGTTCAGTATTTTCGTCGCAGAAAATAAAACGTTTGAGAAGAAACTTTTAATTACCTGGGTTAATGGGTAAAGGATAAAGGATGTATATAATTTTTTTTCAGATTTTTCAAACCACGTCTTCATTTTTTTTTCGACTACGTCTCTTATAACCCCCGTCTCTTATTTCCCCGCTCTTCCCTAAATATTTCTACTAGAGTTTACACTTTTTGCGTTAGCAAAGATGGCCGTGGATGAAAACAATATCAAAACAATAACAGTTTCTATTGTTTCCATTCACGGCCCTCTTTGCTAACGCAAAATGTTTTCCATTGCGTCAGACATAGATTGAACGTTTTATTAGTTTGTTGGTCGTTGCATCGCATGGATCATGTGCATCATATGACTAACATAACCTTAAATTTATAGTTTTTGTAAATTTATTTTCTATTTTAATTTCAATTTGTGTAATTTTAGCTTGGATACATTATAACATTTAAAAGCTCTCTCAGACAGTAGATTTATAAAGTTTCAATATAGTAGATTATTAAAAATAGACTGCTAATTAAAGGTTGGAATTCCAACCAACAAAAGGCATTTTCTATTTTCTCTAACACGACTTCAGTAACTACGCATTCCACAACTAAAAGTGTGTGATGGAGCAAATGACATTCTAACCCATTGTAGAATATATTATCACATAACGGTTTTCGACGAATCAAAGTTGGTATATATTATTTATATTATTACATAACCGTTTTTGACAAATCAAAGCTGTTTATATCCCAAGATATCATGTAATAGTTTAGGTTACTATAGTTACATCCACAGTACACACACATTTGGTTTCATCTAACAAATAAAGCATTTTTGTTTCCTGGCTTCGCATTTGACATTTGAAGTTGTCAAAGTTTTATATACAGGGTGATTCACGCAAATCGTTCATTAGAAGTATAGGGACTTGTAGCGATAATTCAATTCTGAAAATTTGTCTACTTACATAGTTCTTTATGCCCTTTTCATTAAAAATATTTTCAAGGTCATTGCACTTCCGCTTATATCGTAAGTTACCATCAACTTCGTTATTTTAAATGGAATGATATATTTTTTACTGCATTTTTGAATTCTACTAGTCATTTTAATTGGACTTTGACCATATTACCCTATCCCATGGTGTAACATAATTAGGTGATGAAACGCCTCAATTAGAATGTCTCCAAACTGTTAACGCTAGAGACGCGAAATCGTAAGACAAAGAGAGAGAGTGTGGGGCCACCAGGGCCGCGCGGGCTGCGGCCCGTATCGTCCCTAGTTAATTTCCACTTCATTTTACCAGGTCAAAAAATATACCATTCGATGCAGAAAAATATGTAGAACACGATTGTTGAAAAATTATGTGTCTAAATTGTCGGCTAGTCTGCAAAAAAAAAATAAAAACCGAAAATGAAATTGGACGAAGGCACGTTTAACTCAAAACGCTGCTAAAACCGTTCGAGTTATGAAAAAAATTAACATAAACAATTTTATAGAGAACTAAATTTCCTATAAAAAAGTCAGTGGTGGCATTAGTCTATCTTTAATAGTTTTGGAGTGAGGGCGCCTCAAATTCGCGCGCTGATCTTTTGTTAAATTAAACTTATCATTTTCCAGCGCACAACTTTCAGGCCCAAGGTGTAAGAATTGTCTTACACCGTGCTCACGCCTAAAATATTTAAGATAGACATATGCCGTCACTGACTTTTTTATTGTGTTACATTTGTCCCATATCCTATGTGAAATTTGCAACATGGCTTAATATTAGGCTCCTTGGCCTATATCCAAAATAAGTTTTTGTAGATTTCTTCGTTATTTTAAAAAATAATTAAGAACTTAGCATATTTTTAAGTGTCTAAAGCAGTATTTAACCATTATGAAGCAAAAAAATGATAAAAAAAGCAATAATTGTAAGTTGGCAAATAAAAAAATCTTTAACCTCAATTATCTCAAAACATGATTTTGGCTCATAGGTCAAAAGAATACTAGCATGACGTAATGGCACTTTAAAATGTTCTTGCTGGTGTGGAAATCGTTGTACTTTTACAATCGGGTACCGTGCAATATCTATAAACCATTGTCTTTCAATATATGACGCTCTATGAGGATTACACATCTCAATTGCATTTAAGAAAATTAAGAAAATAAAACAATAAAACACGCAAGGCCTCAGCGCTCGTTATTGTGTATCATCACATCTTGGCTGAATATTCGTTTACTTTAAAGGATAACCTGAATTGAAATCTACATGTATAGGGTGGTATTTTCGATTTAAATATTTAATAATGAAGTTTTCAGTGCATAACGTTTGAAATTTAACAATTAATCACTTTTTGCTTTCAAAAAAGATTAATAAAAGTATTAATAACCTCAAAACATTGAACTGTCAATTTCGACTGTCAAACACTTGTTGAACTATGCTGCTGGCAAGGCTTGCGCTGCTGACTACCCAAAGTCCGTCCAGTCTATATAGACTATATGACGTCAGCGGAACCTGCCACGTGACGTCACACTACATTGAGATGGCCACGCCTCGTTTTGGCGCGCCCGATTTAATTTCAAACTTCGATTGCTTATAAAATTATTATAAGTAAACGCTTTTAAAAATACTTTGCGTCCGTCCAGTCTATATAGACTATATGACGTCAGCGGAACCTGCCACGTGACGTCACACTACATTGAGATGGCCACGCCTCGTTTTGGCGCGCCCGATTTAATTTCAAATTTCGATTGCTTATAAAATTATTATAAGTAAACGCTTTTAAAAATACTTTGCGGAGGTGATATTTAGATATAAAGGGTCATTTTTACCATATAAAAAAAAATGTGCAAGGACCCTATTTGTGTTTTGACACCGAGTTTGAAATTTGCCGTCTAACATAATAAAAGTGAAAGTTACCATTTACACAACACGAATAGTGGAACCCTTAAGGTTCCTAATCATGATCTCATATTAACCTAATTGCTTACAGGGTGGTCAGAATTTACTGCCAACTTTGGCAAACTTCAAACTTCAAAAAGTATTTTGTTTTTTAATGGAACACCCTGTATATTTTTACAGTTTCTGATGTAGAATATTATTCTGCACCGATTTGTATTAAGGTTCCCTATATTCATCTTTTATAGTTTTTGAGTTATTGATAATTTTGTATTTTACTGCGCGAAATACATCGAGGTATGTGTTGCTCTTATAATAGTCGGCTGTGGAAATAGCATTTGTTGCAATTATTAATATCTATCAAACGAAATATATGTTGCTCTTATAATAGTTGGCTGTGGAAATGACATTTGTTGCAATTATTATTATCTATCAAACACGTCAGTGTTTATAGCGATTTTATATATAAGTTTGGTAAAGGGTTATCAGTCATGGAAAATAATGGAAATGGATATTCAAACAATGATATTTTAAACTTATTTTTTCTTCACGGAGAATGTCACAGAATTATTAGCATAACTTGTCTTATACTCTGGTGTTTGTCACAGCGTAGCGAATTTTCAAATTTTTCACTTTTCGACTGGTCCTGTATAAAAATCTATTATGCGTACAAAAAAGGTAAAGTATTCATTCGACTTAGAGCCATGTCAGATATCTAGGAACGAAGTTTTATCCCTGTAACTTCTACAGGTAGATGTCTGGATTTCAACAATAAAGTATCTACTTAATAAAAAAAATTAAATATTATATTATACAGGGTGAACCCCAACTTATGTATTTAATTTTAAGGGATGGTAGTTGATGATAAATCCATATAAAAAAATTAAAGAAATACATGCAGCAGTTTTCGAGAAAAAAAATTAAATATGTCAACATTTTGATATCTTAGCAACTGACGTATCTCAACCAGAAACAAAATAAGATAGGTCAGGTTAATCCTGTTTTTTACATGGGTTCATTAGCGTTTACCGCACCACTATCAATTAACTTTGCGCGAGTCTGTGGAACGCATATTTTTTATACCATTTGTTTAAACGTGCTGATGTCTCTACCTTCAAAGCCACATTCCGTCGAACAATTTTATTAGCGGCTTTTTTGTGAAGTTTTTTTGGAAGATTTATCGTTCGAAGTACATGTAGCCTCAAGATAACTTTGTAGGTGCTTTTATGGTGTTTTTTTTTATCTTTGGAATTTGTAAAAAACTTATATAAACAAAGTACATTGTTCGCCTAATATGTGGATCGGTGGAGACATGCAGCGGTCCTCAAAAGTTAAATATATTTTTACGTAAGGTAGGTCAGTTTTTCAACTTTCTTTTTTATATTTTTTTACTCGTAATTCGTGTTACAAATATCAACAGAGATCCCCCTTAACACATTGCGTGCCAAATAATAGAAAAAACCGTAAGCTCAGTAAGCTTTTATACATATATCCCCCCACTGCCCGTCATACATATATGAATGACGTGGCCACCGCGATTCAGACCTTGTCATTCATTTGTGTATGACATGGCGCCCAATGTGTTAAAAGGAATTAAATAAGTTGGGGTTCACCCTGTATAAGCGTCATAGCCATAGCTTATAAATTATTAGAAATAGACCCATAGTGTTACTTACAAAAAATATTCAGGATTGATAGGTCTTTAAAAAAATATTAAAAAAATTGGGTGTTGGCGAAAAAAAAATTAAAAATGGGTAACGTGTAGTCTGTATAAATTATATTTGATTGCCGATAATAATTTGTGCATAACCTCTACAGTTTCCGACAAATTAGGCGTGGGAGTCGAATTTGAATCACCCTGTACATAATAACAAATAATGTCTGATATTTTTACAAAAAATATCCTCCAAACATCCTTATTTATTTTTGCCTCCTGAACACGAATTTGAAGTCAAAATGTAACCATTTTATCTACTTTTTGAGTAAGAACGGATGAGCGAAGTACCAAAAAATTAGTTTATTTCATCCTGTCCAGAAAGTACAACGTTAGGTAATAATATTCTATTTGTCACTGAACTATTTATTATATCCACACAATATAAATCTAGTTTTAAAATTTATGAGAGTTTTTGGTAGAACGTGCGCTGTCATTGAACCGTGCTCTCTGAATGTCAGAATCCAGCCTCCTTGACATACGTCTCCGTACTCGCCAGGATCGGACTCCCTAACACTCGGCCATCCTGACAGCGGTTCGTCCTCGAACGCAGCGAATCCCAGACACACATATTGTCCAATGGATGTCCATTTTTTTATCCATAAATGGTCCACATTGTCCATGGACCATTCTTGGATGTCCATCAGATATCCATTGTCATCAATCCATTGGACAGCCCAAAAAGTACGTCCAATGGACATCCATTTTTGTCTTAAATATGCTAATTATCATACTTGGATGTCCATCGGATATCCATCATTATTAATCCAATGGACAACTCAAAAAGTACAGCCAATGGACGTCCATTTTTGTCCTAAATATGCAATTGTCATATTTGTATATTTGCAGGTTTTATAAGTCAGATGATGACTATATTATACACAATCACACATCTACGAATTCCATAATACTCGATAAAATCGTCACCTGTAATGGCTTCCGTTTGTTTGACAAATCACATATCGCGTGCTTGCACAGGCGCACAAAAGTTTAGTGGCTTGGCGTCGGTTTATTCCCGTGAATTCCGTGTACGTTTAGGTTATGTCATATCACTTAGTCACTTCTTGTCGTTTTTTTTTGGTGTGTCTGTGTACTGTGAAATTAATTAAGACTATCACAAAAGGTATGTTAACGGTAATTTCTATTTTATAGTATTAAGTTTTGTAGTATTCCATAGAAAGGTAAGTAGGTCATCTTCGCTCACAGATGTGATAAAAAGATGATTTAAAAAACAAAATGTTGGCAAAAAATGAAACTAAATTGTGATTACTATTTGGTTTCAGCAAAGACACTCCACAGGGCGTTTTAAATTTCTTGCTAAAATGATACCGTCAATATAAGAATCTGTGAGTCAACAAAAATTCCCCAGAGATAAACCAGCCTCATGCTAAGATTCTAGAAGAATCAAGCTACAATCCAATGGAATGATGAGATAGCTATAAGGCCAACTTAGAGGGGAGCGCTCACTCTGTCTGATTGTTCCATCCTATGCTTAGGCCGGGGCATACGTGTGGAGCATTTAACTGGAAATCGTTTGTATAATATCTATATACAATGCGTTCACAATGAAAGGAATAAATTCAATATATAATCTGAACAACTTGGTTTTGCCAAAAACAATCAGACACATCGAGTTTTAATTTTAATTTGGCACATTTTGAGTCATACGGCAAATCAATGTCAGTTCCGGTTTTTCCGGAAGTCGCATCAACCTTTTTATTTTCAATATAACACTATATTTTTGTACGGATTTCTATAAACGACAAAAGGACGTGTCCAAATGTGTAGTAAAAACATTTTTATTATGAACGTATTTTTTATTATTTACGAAAAACGTAAGATCCTAACTGAGGAATAGCCAGAAATTCGACTAATCTCACCAAAAATGATTCACAATGTCCAACGAGACATATTAGAAAACGTATTAGAAGTAAATGGTCACCACATAGAACATCTATTAACTTGATGTCTTTCCACATGCAGATCATTTGTCGTGCGAGTATTATAACTGTGTACATCTCGAACATATATAACTCTGTCATATAAGTAACTTGGTAACATACCGTTTTTTATTTTATAAATAAACTGCAGTGTTTTTAATAAAATTCTCTGCTTTACTGTCATAAAATTCAATGTTTGTAACATAATAGGTCTGTTCCAGCAGCATAAGGACTAGTCCGGAACCAGTTCGGGATTTTACTGAGCATGAGCAGAGACCGATAAGTGTTGCCTATCTGCTACTGCGCATGCTCAGTTAAATTCCGAACTAGTTCGAGACAGTTCTTATGCCTGCTGGAACAGACCTATTATTTATTGGAGTATATCTATTACACTGTAATATAACTCTCATTGCTCTATTTTGCATTTTTTGTAGAATCTGCAATTCATTGATATTTAAATATAGTAACAGAGTTGAACAGTATTCGAAATGTGGTGCAATTATTGCTTTGTATATTGTTAACCGGGCAAATATTGATATATTTGTAGATAGTCTCCTTAGAAAATTAATTTTTTTAGCCACCTTTTTTACAATATAATTAACATTTTGCTTAAAACTTAAATTTTCATCTAAGACCACTCCTAGATATTTTATTTCAGTAACTCTTTCAATTGTCTGATTATTTATTGTTATAGGGCCCATACACACAGTTTTGTTTAATTTCTGTTTTTTCCCCAACATCATCCATTTACATTTGTTAATGTTTACCTTAAGGTTGTTATCACAAAGCCACATATGCCACTGACATTGATTTGCCGTGCGACTCAAAATGTGCCAAATCAAAATTAAAAATCGACAAGTCTGAGTGTTTTTGACAAAACCACGTTGTCCATTATTATATTAAATTTATTCATTTCATTGTGAACGCACAGTTCAAATCAGCGAAATGTTAAATTTTTTAATAAATGCTACAACTTTGCTGTTTTATAAAACTTGTACATTACATTTGTAACTATACGATTACTATTATTGATTATTGTAGTCTTTATTAAAAAATTTAATATTAATTCGATTCTGTTATCACTATATACAATTCCGATGTATGATTTAATTAATGATTTGATATTGTATTGTAAAATAAAATTTTTTAAAATTAAAGTTTTTTACTTATACACTCACAGGCAAAATAATCGATCCACGCAAATTTTCGACTAATTTCAATCGCAAATAACTTTTTTATTTGATGTTGGATTTAAACGAATTTCGAAGAATATTGTATACAAATTAATGGGGATCGCTCACATTTTAAAAATTTACAAAAAAATATACGTACGTTTATAATATACAGGGTTAAACAGAAAGATGTTTTTTACCATAAGTTTAAGACACTCTGTGGAGTGGCGAAACAGTAAATTGTTCTAAATTAAGTTTTAATTATCAAGTCTCATCTATTCTTAACATTTTTGTTTTTGGTTCACCTCGATATCTTTATTTTTGTGGAAAATATGGATTTTTTAAAAATACATTGCAATTTCCAATAATTTTTTTGTACGAAGAACTAAGGTTGCTATAGAGGACTGACAGTTTTGTTACCAGTTTTTGTTGACAGTTTCTTTGTAAATGAATGTGTTACTTCTGAGGTGTCTTCTTAAAAATGGATGTCTCCGACTGATGTTGCCAGAGCCATTGCTTTAATCTAGGGACGGTCACAGTATTACGTGTCAAGAGTTTTAAACGTCACAAGAAGTAAAGTACAAAGGGCTGTAAATTGGTTTAATCAACATGGCGAGTACAATAGAAGGAGTCAATGTGGTAGGAAGAGGTGTACGGATGAACGAGATCTCGTTCATTCGTACACCTCTGACCGTGACCGTCCAGACCGTCCATCCTGGATTAAAGCAATGGCTTTGGCAACATCAGTCGGAGACATCCATTTTTAAAAGTAAGAAGACACCTCAGAAGTAACACATTCATTTACAAAGAAACTGTCAACAAAAACTGTCAACAAAACTGTCAGTCTTCTATAGCAACCTTAGTTCTACAAAAAAATTATTGGAAATTGCAATGTTTTTTTAAAAAATCCATATTTTCCACAAAAATAAAGATATCGAGGTGAACCAAAAACAAAAATGTTGAGAATAGATGAGGCTTGATAATGAGAACTCAATTTAGAACAATTTACTGTTTCGCCACTCCACAGAGTGTCTAAAACTTATGGTAAAAAACATCTTTCTGTTTAACCCTGTATATTATAAACGTACGTACATTTTTTTGTAAATTTTTAAAATGTGAGCGAATCTCCATTAATTTGTCTACAATATTCTTCAAAATTCGTTTAAATCCAACATCAAATAAAAAAGTTATTTGCAATTGAAATTCGTCGCAAATTTGCGTGGATCGATTATTTTGCCTGTGAGTGTATATAGTTTTTCTTTCCATTTTATTGCTTTATTTGTTTTATTATTTGTGATTAATTTAGGCATATTAATTAATACGCCTAAAACTGGAATGTCTTAGAACGTTTCAGTCGAACATTCCAGTTTGCTGTATGCTGTATGTCCATTGGACATACAATGGATACAAAAAAAAAAAGAGTATAATTAATTATTAATTAGAGGTCTCATTAATCACCAGGATAAGATAATTTTCTTTGTCCAGTGGATATTCATTATTGAATGTCCACTGGACATCCAGCGGTGGATATCCACTGGACGTCCAACATTTTGACATTTGTATTGTCCACTGGACGTCCATTGGATTACATTTCTGTCAATGTCGGATGTCCAATGGACATACTGAATTCCAAATAAATGTGTCCAATGGATATCCATTGGACAGATATGTGTTGTTGACAGTACTCATATGCGGCCGGGAAGCAAGGTATTATGGTACTAGAGACTGTAATGTACCGGAAGCCACCGGAAATTCATTACAAACCAATTATAAACTGTTATTATACCTTTTGACAGTTATTTGACATATATAATAATAATAATAATAATAATAATAAAAGGACTTTATTTATCTGAAAAATTTACACCTCTATTAAATAACAATAATATTTAGGGCGAAGTTCAAGTATTACCTCGTTCTACCTTAAAATTAACCTTGAATTAAAAAATAGTGTCAAAACTGTCAAATGATCTAAGAAAATAAACAAGTTTCAAATTATACAATATAAATAAATGCAACGGAATGAAATAAAATATTATTCGACACACGTCCGTTAGGTGAAATTCCAGTCTCGTTTAGATATTCTGGACTATATAACAAGTCACCTACCGGATTTGTAACGAAAATTACTGTTCCAAAACTGCCGCAAATGCAGTTTTTACACATATTTTGAGGGATCTTGCTGCCAATATAATATTTAAATCGTATCGACTTAAACATAGCATATTGTAATTTTGATAACAAAACACATAAATTACCATCTGCCATCTTAAAATTAAAAATATTTAAACATAACTCGAGAAACCCAACTAGATAAGTAAAATAGGGATGCTACGAAACTCACAGCAATATGAGCGTTGGTTGACCATTAAGATAATGTGCAAAACTGTCAACCAATCAAGGTTTTCCTGGCAACTGAATTTGTCCAGGGCAAATGTTTAAAAAAAATTTGTTTACTTAACTGCCTCTTAAGTCACCGAAGTAGCCTTTGGAAAATCCTACAATTTTGTGTGATACATTTTTTAACTTGGCTCAGAATTGATTCGAACCATCAATTGACGCAACCAAGGAAATACATATTATTAATGCATTTATGCACTTTGCTACCATGCCCCAAATGACTTGTGTTTATCCATTGAGTAAGGAAATAAAATAAGAAGGTGCAACAAAGCAGGTTTCGAAATTTTAGTATCGTATTATTAAGTCGATAACTTCAGGATTGTCATCAATTTTTAGTACTACGGGAAGGTATTTGTAAATTAGGCTGCATTGCCCTAAAAGTTGAAGGCAATCCTGAAGCTATTGGCAAAAAAATACAATTGCGCCTCATTGTTATTCTTTACTCAATGGTTTATCTAATTGATTCTCTCGAATGGATTTATTAAATTCCTTGTTTTAAATGACAATTTGATTACTTCAATTTCAGTTTTGTTAAATAATGGGCGCTGTTTTAAAAATTAAATTTAGTTATTTTGATTATTTAGGACTTTGTCGGCACAATAAATTTATGGTGTTTAACATTTCATTATCTCGAAGGTGCGAGGTTTTTCTGTTAAGATATACAGGGTGGTCCGAAATTAGTGGTCATCATTTTACCCGTGTATTCCTCGATCAAAAATAAGACAAAAAGTTCCTACAAACATGGCCCCGAAAATGCTATGGATCTACAGCCCTTTAAAGGTGCATCCTTGATGATGGTTTTTATTTAATATTTCCAAAACTGGTAAAAATAAAAACATGAAATTTTGGTCAATTACTAATCATTTTATGGCCAATAAAGTGATGTGATAATGACCCAAAATTTCAAACAGGGAGGGGGTGGAGTAAAATGCCCTACAACTTTTTCGCATGTACGTCTTTCCAGATTTTGATAGCAAATTATGGATTGCCAGAGTTTTTTATGCAATAAAGGTATTCTAGTTGAACTTTGATAGGACGCACCGTTTTCGAGTTATTTGAGTTTCTGGAGAACATTAATCACAAAAAAATCAAAATGGAACGAGTAAGATGCACAGTTCTCTAGGTAGGTACTTAGTAATTAATAATAAAATTATGCTATTATTATTTTTATTATTATTATTATTATTATTAGTTTCGACAATATTAAATAAAAACCATCGTCAAGGATGCACCTTGAAGGGGTTGTAGCTCCTTTAGGAAGCATTTCCGGGGCCATGTTTATAGGAACTTTTTGTCTTATTTTTGATCGAGGAATATGCGGGTAAAATGATGACCACTAATTTCGGACCACCCTGTATAGAAGTTTCTATGATATTAAGTTATCACAGGACTACAGGACTACACGACTACACATATGACGACAAACGTTTTAGCTCTTATGTGATGTATCATAAATGGAGAATTACGTTCAAGGCAACGAATTTTACCACAAAATCGGTTCTCTTCAGTCACCTTTTTTAAAAAGTTTTGAAATGTGTTTAACGAGCGTCAAATTTGGGGACTTTATCCCAGAAGGCTCTAGAAGAGCTTTGTGCGGGAGGGGGCTACACATTTAAAGACAAGGGACACACATCCGTGTATAATGGAAAAATCCCTCACAGTATTTTCCTTTGCCACGACCGGGAATCGAATCCGGGACTTTTGGGTGAGAGGCAGGTACGCTACCATCTCGACCATCAGTCATATGTACTGCTATACTATTGCGGATAAGTTTTTTATATGAAATTATATTTTTACATATTCATGAAAATAGTGTTGCATACAAAATTTGTTCAATTTGAGATTGAAAATATCAAATTTTTTTGCAATTCTCCAGAAGTCACTGGCGTAAAAACTAGATGGAAAAATTAGAAATTGAAGACTGAAGACCTCGGAACACAAGGGTTTTGTATTCGACCCCAGATCTATCGACATCAGATCTGTTATTCCTGCATATAGGTAGGTATTCTTTAAATTTCCAGGCATAAACGACAATAATAAAATGAATTTGTATACCTATAGACCGTTTGTAAGTAAACACCTACTCTGCAATTCTTTATTCACTTTTCAATTGTGAATGGATTGCCAGGGTATAAATTATTAAACATACCCAGCTAGGTGTTGACCTAAGATTTATCTAAATAGGTGGACAGTACAAAATATAAAATTTTTCCCAAAGATGGAAGAATACAATTAATTTTGTCACAACAAAATTTTGTTCGGTTAATTTTGATGTCATACAATTTTGTAATGATTTACACAAATGGTTTTTCATACATTGACATTTAATTACTTATGATGTTAAAGGTTAATAATCAAATAGCAACATCTGATATACAAAAAAATTTATATTTTCTTACCTGTGCAAATGAGTAGGAGCTTTGTTCAACAGTGTATAATACTGTCTTACAAATTCTCTTCCTACACTTTGGGGTGATGGGGGAGCCTCCATTACCATTCCTGACGATTTACGTTAACCAAAAAAAGGTGTGATAACAGTCAATAACCTGCAAACTATACTATAATAAACAAAAATAACATTTCAGGCAAACAAATTAAATACAGATAGAGCAACTCTAAAACCCAAATTAGGTGCAGAATATACAAAAATTACACGTTTTTAAAATGTTCCCAAATTTTAAAAGAATCGGAATGGTTTAAAATTCGCTATACAAACAAAGAGGATTCCATTAAAATACACACATGGGAGCAATTATATCGCAAAATTACTTCAACTGACGAAGTATAACTGAATTATATTACCATAACAAATGAGCCACTAGCAACAATATTTAAATAAACATGGATCTATATATTTTCCCAGAAATAATATTTTTCGTTATTTTCAAGCCACGACTGGTGATACCCATCTCGAATTTAGAATACCCGGCGTTGAATAAATCGCAAGACGTCAATAAAAATTAACTTTACTCACCTTCGCAGATTCCGTTGAATATCGGGAAACGGCGCGTTTCAAAATTTATGTGTTGAAATAGGTTTTAAGCAGCGTAAAGTTGCAAGTTATGAATGTTTTTTCAGAATACGCCGCAAAGCAAAGCACACGGGGTGTAAACTTCATAAATTGGCAAGTAGAATCGAGTTGATTCCTATTTTATCCGCAAGAATTCAGCGCCTTTCAAGGTCGTTATTTTAATCTAGAACCCAAAGCCTCTTTGACAACGAGCATGCGCAACAGGAAATGAGGTAGTCTTTCTTAGGCGGTTTTTCAACAATTCAAAATTAAATAGGTTAATTAAATATATTATACACATAATAAGTTTTGCTTTTTATCAATAAAAGACTTTTATACTAAAGGAATAGGTATATACTTTTACGCAAAGTTGTGACCGAATGGCCAAATTATTGAATCTAGATTAAATTAATTTTTAAATACCTAATTAAAAAGCCTGTAGAAAAATGATTCTGAATTCTGGGTACAATTAAATAATTAAAGTATGTCTCCGGATTGACGTAACGATATAGATCTAACACACCAAACATTTTTTAAATGAATTTTTTCCTTTTGGAATCTCGCCCTGCTCGTCGAAAGTTAATATGATTTTTTCCGATATACCTATATAGTGTCTCATTTAAAATGAAGACACCTGGATATTTATTTAAATCCAGATTTGAGCTTTGGGACAATTAATATTGTAGTCCTATATAAGACGTACATTTCGACGCAACCAACTTAAATTTAAGTAACACTCTGAGACAACGGTACCAACGGCAGCCTCGCAAATGGGGCCCATACTCGATATTTTGGTTCACGTTGAAGATATCGAAAAAAGTTATTCAGAATCTAATTTTAAGCCCCAATACCAAATTTCTTTAGAAAATTTGCATTTTGTTTCTTCAATATTTTTCCATAAATTCCAAATTTTGGTTTTCAATTGGATGCCATGAAAACATAAACTATGATTAAATTAAATGTTAATCTGACAAAACGTCGAGTTATATTGTGTAAAGTGCGCCTGCATTTAAGTGGCAAAATTGAAATAATAAGGTTGATGGGACTCGTATACGGGTGTCCCGTAATAAAGTGCAAACAATTTAACTGGAGATTTCTCGTCGAAAATTAAGGTGGGTACTTCATATAAAATTTTCCAAAATAAGCTTTCCCTGTTCGGCTACACCCCCTTAAAGGGGTGGGCTAAAAAATGGTTTTTAATTTCTATCTCAAAATAGCGTAATTGTAAAAAGATGAAATTTGGCACATCTTGGTTACTAAAGGCATCTAATGAAATCATTTCATCCACCTAGTATGTACACAAAGGGGTGAAATTAACTACCCTTCTTGAAATTTTGTAAATATCTTTCTACCTGCTAATTGTTTTTTCAATTAAAAAAAACGACTAAACATTATGATTCATTTAGACACTTTTTTATCTCTTGAAAAAATTTCGTAAAATCGACCATTTTTTTTTTAAATTAAATTACATCTGCCTAAGTGATCAATCAAAAGCATGAGCACGATTATATTAGTGTAAAATACTAAAAGTAGGCTAGTGTCAAATTTGAAATTATAAGCACCAAATGATCATGTCAGTACGTAATATTGTGAAATTATAATTTGACACCAGCCTACTTTTAGTAATTTACACTAATATAATCGTGCTCATCGCTTTTGATTGATCACTTAGGCAGATGTAATTTAATTTTTTTTCTCAAAAATGGTCGATTTTACGAAATTTTTTCAAGAGATAAAAAAGTTTCTAAATGAATCATGTTTAGTGATTTTTTTAATTGAAAAAAAAATAGCAGGCAGAAAGATATTTACAAAATTTCAAGAAGGGTAGTTAATCTCACCCCTTTGTGTACATGCTAGGTGGATGAAATGATTTCGTTAGATGCCTTTTGATTAGTAACCAAGATGTGCCAAATTTCATCTTTTTCCGATTACGCTATTTTGATAGAAATTAAAAACCATTTTTTAGCCCACCCCTTTAAGGGGGTGTAGCCGAACAGGGAAAACTTATTTTGGAAAATTTTATGAATTACCAACCTTAATTTTCGACGAGGAAACTCCAGTTAAATTTTTTGCACTTTATAATAAGACGAGCCTGTCGTGAAATCAGCATTCCGAAACTAAGAAGAGTAGCCAATCATAATCGTAAAAGAATTGAGATATGTTTTCAAATTGAAGGATTAGTTGGAGAGAGGCTACATCCGATAATAAAATTTTTTATTGAAGTATAATGAATAATTATCTCAAAAACTGATTGTGACTTTAAAGTTTTAAAGTGTTGTTTTTTACTTATTTGAGTTACCAAAATTCTATTATTTATTTTCTTTTTTATTTTGAAAACCAAAATTGTAACCATATGACGTGCAGAAAAATATTGAAAATACTAAAAATCTGAATTTCGCAATATAATTTGGGAGCTTAAAATTAGATTCTGAATAACACCACTCTCAAACTGATGCCTAAAAGCTTTAACTATCTCAGCTATGAAAAGAGCTATCATTCTGAAATTCGGGGCATTAAAGGTAGACCTAATGGTGGAAGAAAACGTAAAAAAAATTCATTGACGGCATTTTAGTGAATGGCCCTATTCTAGATAGAAAAATCAACAGAGGGAATAAGCTGAATTTCCATAAAATAAAAAAAAAAATAGAAAAACCATCTCTAAATCTAAACAAATAAACAAAACAATTAATTTTATTTTTTATTAAGGGTGTTGAGAAATACCCTTTTAATGAAATGCAAAGCCTAGTTCCTCAATTTTTAAATTTGTTTCTGAATTTCATGACCTAATAAATTATAAATCAAATTTCTCAAAAAACTTAAGACAGATGCGGAAAACTAAGAATAAAATCCATTACGTATTGTAAAATTTATTAATTCATTAGTGTAGATACATAAAGACTGGAAAAACAAGTCAATACACCATCGATTTATGTTTGTAATTTTATAATATCAAATATAGTATACATTTTACTAATAAAAGTATTAATTTTTATACTTATTTATAATAAAAATTACTTTTTCTTGCTTTAACTCGACCAACATCTCCCATTTAAGTTAAAAATGTGCTAAATAAATTATATTGTTATTATTAATTAATACTTATAAATAAAATACCATAAAAATAAATATTATTTATAATATTTTATTCGACAGCTTTATTAATTTTTAAATGGAATACATACAATACAATGTTCCAAACAATAAAATATGTACAGGTATTTTACATGTAATTCTACTCCAAAATTTATTGTTTTAAATGAAATGTATAACAAAAAATTTTCTTTTATGTAATATGTTTATAAAAGAAAATTTTATTTAACAAAAGTATTGTATATGAAAGTGGTTATAATAGTCTATATATATTTGAAGTATTATTATGGAAAAATGTTACTTACTATAAATAATCTTTACATGTTTGATTAAGTAATAATAATTAAACGTTTTAAATGCTAATGACCTGCTAAATAAACACTAATAAGTTTTATCAATGTTTACATACATATTATTATGTGCCTTCCTTTGTCTAGTTAGAAATGGAAGAACGAAATCTTAAATATTGGTCAAATATCTAAAATGTAAGGAATCAAATTTTTTGAATAATTGTTGTAAAATTTATCAAAAATAATTATAACTTGATGTTAATAGTGTACATTTTCTTAATAATTGTACATAACAAACATCATTTTATAAGAATTATTTAACTTATTAACCACAACTCCATTTAGAAACAAATATGTAGAAGAATTTTATTTACTATATTAATTGATAAATCGCTAATTTACATACAGTGGGTCCTAAATTCAAACCACACTATTGGGATCTCGGTTAAATATGAAAATATGGTTAAATGAAGAAAATTTTGTGGATTTTTATGGAACTTTGATTATCTTTTCAAAAAGTCCACAACTCATTTGGTTTTTGATATATAACAAAAAGAAATGAAAATATTATTTCTACTCATACCTACATATGAAAATAGCAATTTTTCCACTGCCTACTCTATATGAAAATGACATTTTTTTACTCTAGAGATGAAAATATTTTCATCTCTAGAAGTTAAAATGAAAATGTCAAATTTGTAGTTTTAATAATGGATAAAGGAAATATTTTCATTTAGTAGCCTGCGTCTCTAAGTTACCTACCATAGCAACAACTAAACACAATTAATAATTTACATTGCGAGAGTTCGTTTATAATTTGATAGCATTTTATTTGTATTTTCCAAATGACTAAAAAATAAATAAAGTTCTGTAAATTTTAATCCAATATTTTATTGCAATATCGTAGAAAAAAAGCATTTCCTACTCGAGATGAAATACATTTTTTTCGTGAAATGAGAATTTGCCCACGAGCGAAGCGAGTAGACAAATTCCCACGAAATCTCACAGTATTTTCATCTCTTGTTGTAAAATATACTATTCAATTCTTTTGTTTGTAAGAGATATAGACTAACTTATTTTTCTTATACAGCTATATTTCATTTTACATTTGTTGAAGAGTATTTTTTTGTTTTCAATCATTTGTCATAATCCATTAAAAAAATTCTTATTAGAAGTTAAAAAATCAAGTTTTTGTTGGATATAAATTAGTTAGGTTAGCTATGAAAATGCAAATTTGCAAAATATAAAACGGAATAAAATATTCCCAAAATAATTAACAAAATAAACAAACGAAAGAAACAAATATTTTTTAATCTAGTACAATTTATATTACGATTTAAATTAGACTTTTTATAATAAACTAAGTTGCGATTTGGTCCTTAGGTTTAAAAAATTAGTTAATGTTAAATGTTTTTTAATTACTTCGTAAACCATAACTAAAGTTAATTATTTCCAGTAAAGCATTGTTCTTTTATCTTTCAACAAAAAAACCCTTTTCATAGGAATATGATACATCTTTGAAAAGAAAAAAAAAATATTACAAAAATAAAATGAAATATGACGTCATAAAAAACAATAGTTACATCGAGAACAAAAGAACGAAAAAATAATTTCTGGTCCTCAAATGTATTTTAAATGCCCTAAACTTTTGGAAGTCTGAAAATGAAAAAAACCATAAAACATGCAAAAATTTCTTATTTTTTTATTACGCATATCTCAAAAACCAACATAGTTGCGGTATTTTTTTAAAGATATTTAATAATGCCATAAAACCCTAGAATACTTCCCCCATTTAAACATATTCCATTATTAATAAACCGAGATCTCAATGGTGAGGTTCAAATCTGGGATACCACTGTATATGCAAAATATTCACAACTATATAATTTCGATAACGGAAAATGTAAAATATCATCCTCAATTTTACACATTTTAAATATCCATCATAAAACACTCTCAAATAAACTTTTAAGTTTGGCGTAGAACAACATGCAAAGTTCAGACTTAAAATTAAGAATTTAAAAAAGTCCTCTATTATAGGTATCAGGCGTTTATTTTAATGGGTTACTCAAAATATCACTCTTATATTAATTTTGGAAAACAAAGTATATAAAAAACCTTTGCTAGTACTATAAGTTGGCACATTCAAAATCACAGTTGCCTTTCCAAATTATTACAAAGGAAATTAAAAATTTTCTTAATGTTGATGACAAAGAAAAGTAGTTATAATATGTTTATTAAGTTATCCAAATAAAATAGTTTAGTTTGGTAATATTACACCATTTTTCTTTGTATCAACTTTTCCTAACATTTTTCTTTCTATCAACTTTTCCTAACAAATTATTTTTCTTACTCTTGAGGTTATCAGCCACTGAAATTTTTTCTAAACTTAGAATGTGCGATCATGAACTGCGATTTTGTTTCTGCCGTTTACCAAATTGCCCATTTTTTAAATACTTTATCAATAAGCAATATTACAAGTATAATACCTTGAATTACCGATTCAAAAGACAGCCTGCATATATAGTTATATGTACATATACATACATTCATACACATCTATATAGATATATATACACACAATTATTGGCAAATATTTATTTACAGGTCCAGTTTCACGAGTTAAAAAATATTAAAATTAGTAATACCAAGTGCCTACAATCGTAATATGTATAGTGATTTTGTCGAGATCGCAACCGTTGTCCATAAAACCAACTGGAATAACAGAATTGCGATGCACGGTTCTGAGGTGTTTCAAATAAAAAAAAAAAAGACAAAATCATTAATTTACTCATTTATATCTGGTACAGAATTGCTAATTTTAGTATTTTCGAATTCGTCGGGCTAGATCTCTAAATAAATATTTGATAGTGTATAAATATATGTGCAGTAAGATAATTCTTTTTATTGTTCCTGCAATGGAATCTTAGAAATGTTTTAAGGAAATACAAAAAAAATATAAATTCTATTTTCTAGCATATTAGTAAATAATAAAACGAGGCATTTTCTCTAATAATAACAAAAATTAAAACATAAAACAAAAGTTCATTAAATGACAGCATCACTAAGTTTTTGATAGACATCGATGCTGGTATATATTTTATCTATTGGGGTCTGAGCTTAGTTTCTCTGGTTGCTAGGTTGCTGCCCAGTGGGTGACCATTCTTCATCTGAAATCACATGTCGTAAATATATGATATAATATTGTATACACTGAATTTTGAAATCGTAGTTTTTGTACGTTTTGATGGTTACCTAACTCTAGAAATAATGAATGAGCACATTTTGAAGATTTAAAGAATCTTAGTTTTTTAAATGTAATGCCTTGGGTAGGTACATTGTTTTCATATTTATATTTCTTGTTTTAAGAATGTTTGGTTGTGATTAGTTTAATTGTCATATCGATGTTAATGATTTCAAATTTTTAATCCTCATGGGAATGACAAAAAATGATTAATTCAAGATTAAGATTTGTAATAATTACAAATAATATTCATGTGGAAAGACATTTCAAAATATAAGAATTGTAGTAAGGGAGATAAATATATATTTTTTAAAAATGGTAATACTTTTTTAGGTCTTTCCTTCAATCCCAAAAGGAGACATAATATTCCTCTTCTCAATAGCACACAAAGAATCATTAATAACAATAGTCAAACAGTGAAAGTTAATATCTTATGTTGGGAGGGCACAAAGACAATTGGTTTCTGGCTATTGCACGAAATTGTTAATACATAACTCTTTAGTTACCGTAATTTATTCACTTGCTGTTAATATAATTGAATGGTTTAAAATGTATATGTACGTAAAAAAACCTAAATAGGTATATTCAATGTACAGGGTGTCCCAAATTGCTTGATTTTGGCTGGTTTTCCTATTTCCAGACCAGGTAGAGAAAAACTGACATATGAGTCTAGAGCTCGATTTTTGTGAAACGCCGATTGGTGAAAACCACATTTCGATATCTCCAACCGTTTCTCCAAAGTTCATTTAAAATTATAGATTATGTTTTATGTAATAGGTACCCAAGAATTAAATCAGTTACATCTGGCTAGGATTAATTAACAGTTGTCAGTTTGTGTTGAATATTCTTTTTCAGTCGCCAAATAGACACATCATTTATTATTTATTAAAAGAAGTTTCTTTAAAGTGTGGCAGTTCCTTCAATATCTTGTGGACGTATTTCAGCACGTAGTAGTACAAATGAAATGGTAAAACAAAACATTCTAGAAATTACAAAAAAAAAAAATATGGAGCTATTCTCTGATTTTACATAAGGTTTTCATGGATGAGGTTTGAGCAGATAAGTTCATTTTTTATTTAGTGATTTTTGAAGAAAATTCTATCCTCATACTAAACTCTCAGTTTCTCTTAAAGATTGTTGAAAAACTACTGAAGTGTAGCTATTTAAAAAAAAAAGCAGCTCTTTACAAAGTCATTTTCTTAGTCCCTAAATATCTAATAAAATTTGAACTTATTATTGTTCATCGACGTTTATGGAAAAGCCTGAAATATATATTTTCTTAACTTTCAGGAAGTTATTTTTTGTAAAATATTCTGCTGTCACAACACAACCACTAAATAATTATTTTAATTAATTATTTAACATTAAATTATTTGCTTTCTACTTTCTACATTTGTAGTACTTGATTTTCATCAGTTAAATGTAGAATTTGTTCTGTAGAGTTTTATGTCTTTTTAAGACATTATTTAGAGAATATAGACTCACATTGTGACGTAAACAGTATAATTTACTTTTACTATTTTATTTTATTAATTATTTATAAATTTATGTATACTAGGGCTCTCAAAAAAGGTCCTTACCTTAGAGTGAAAAAAAAACCTTTTTTGTTGACATAAACGGTAAGAATAGTTGTATAACTAAACTTCGCCTTAATAAAGACCATTTATTATTATTATTAATTATTATTATTATTATAATTGACAGTTCATAACGGAAGACTAGAATTTGTTATTGGTATTAATTGGAAGACTAATCGTTCTATCCTTCAAAATTAGCTTTCGAGAACCCTGCATTTATAAAATTTTAATACTAACTTTGAGGTTTTAACACGTTTTATAAAGATCAATTTCTCGAATGTTTGAAGAAGAAACATGTTTTTGAATTCCAGACACTATAAAAGTTGACGTCTACCGTAACAAATAGTACCCTCGGCTTACTTATATTAAACTAGTACACCACTTACTTTAAATAGCACCCAATATATGTATATTTATATTTAAGTCACTTTTCTCATAAGTTGTATTTCTCTTTATAATGGTTTTTTCAATCATAAATGAAATTGAAAATGACTATCGTTTTTAAAAATCAAAAGATTGAATTTTCATGAAATGTAAAGAAAATTTAAATGAATAGACAAAACTTTCAGCTTTCAGAATAACTACCCTTAATGAAATGCAAATATTTTGCAAATGCAAAAATGTTTTTTTTTCCAATAACTTTCTTAAAATAAATGCTACTTTCAAGGTTATTTATGATTTGATATTAAACTAGCAAAAACTGTTGGAAAGAGAAATTAAGAACTTCAGAAAAAGCAATGTAAACATACAGGGTGATTCGTAAATGAACCGATACAGAGTAATGCTTGTAAAAGGAACTCAAAATAACAATTTAACGCACCTTGGAAACCCAAAGTGGAACTTCAAATTTCTAAAAAAATTATCAACTTTCTATGAGCGTGCGGAAGTGTATTTGTTTTCACAAGCATTTTCATTTCGAAAGTTGCACTGGTGAGGAAAAGCAAATCTTTCCGCACTAGTGAAAACGTGTTAGTTAATATGTCAAATTTTGTATTTTATATTTCCCATTTCATACAAATTTAGTGAAATTAAAGCATTTCTATTTCCACTAACCCTTTTGAAGTAACCTCTATAGCTTTAAAAATCAAACAATCGTGTAGCCATGACTGTCTGATTTGGACGATTCTGTTACATAACATAAAGTCAAACAGTAGCATATTTTTAAAGTAAGAACAGTTTAACACTCAACTGAATTGCATACAATTTAGTGTCAAAGTCAGTTAAGTGTCAAACGGTTCTTAAGCCTACTTTTTTAATAAAGAAAAACGTATTCAACACGCTCATAGAAAAAATGTTGTTCCTAGTACATATGGAAACTCTTTTACACACTCGACTGCCTGAAATGAAATACTATTTTTTTTAAGATCAACCAGTGGACAAAAAAATTTGTATAATTTAACATGGAACTTATTAAGATTCATAATGAGCCTAAATTACATACCATGACATATAGTGGTTCTTCTACGACAAGGTGTTAATTTTTTTTTAAATTTGAAGCTCCACTTTGGGGGATATTCACTCAATTCGAGTTACCTTACGGGCTTACGCGCATTTTCTGTGTCAGTTCGTTTAAGAATCACCCTGTATAAATGCCATTTAAAATCCGATTATACCGAAGTGATTTCCTCAATACCCACGCATAATACTTAAAACATTTAGAAAAAATTCATCCTGAAAATGTAGGAGGCAATCTTCAACATTTTAAGAAAAATATAAACAGGAGTAAAATTTGTTTTGGGAATAAAATTTTCAGACAATAAAAATCTGACTCAAGTAGCTACAGCGGTTAAACAATCCATACCAGCGGATTGTGCCAGATTAATAGGATTATCGCTTTTACTGTGAAGAAAAAAAGCATCTTTGAAAACAGCAGTACATGAATTAATAATCGATCAATAAAATACGAAATATCTCAAAAACGGTGCTTTAGTCAACAAAAATATATATAACGCCTATCTCGAAAGCAAGGCATTTTAGGAATTCGCAAAAAAATAAAAGTAAAAATTTCCACTACCAATTGCAAAAGAAATTTTGCAGTTCAGGAAAAATGCCGTTACATATTTGCGACTTTTTGTATCTATTGATGTCAACCTCTTACATTGTCAAAATAAGGAAACCCCTAGGCTTACCAGCAGCCACACGCTACACAAATTACAGCAGCTGCTACTTTGAAACTGTTTTAAGGAAAAATTACTCAAAACCACAAAACTGAAAATAAACAAACCCACAATGTTTAATTTTAGAGGATTGGAACCTTTGATGTAGCAGACACCAACTGAAACAACATGCAACTATGTTGGTAATCGCAGGTGACTAAAACAGATATTCAAGTCTCCCGATGACACAAACTTGGTCAAAAGGAAACTAACTCACGTTTTAATCCTGTTCCGATGTGAAGAGTTTCAGATGAATGGCAACTACATCATTGATCAGAATCAGAAAAACCTAGGTTGGGAGTGCCAACAATTACAAAAAGACCAAAGCACTTTCGTACCCCTAATAATTATTGGTCTTAATGAAGAGTATGGCATGCAAACGAATAAAATAAGAATTTATATACACAAAATTTTTGTTTTATTAATAATTTTGTCATCATACAATGGAAGTACACAACGCCTCCTGCACTCATACATTACATAAACTTAAAACTACATTTTACATTATACTATTAAATAAAATCATTAAACATAATACAGAAAGGTATAAATTGCTTAATTATTGTTGAAGACGATTCTTTACTAGATTTATTTTAATATCAAAAAATAAAATGAACTCTTTTTATGTAAAACATAAAACATTTTTTGTACGTAGATGATATTTTCCAAGCGCCGTCATGATGAAATGGAATGATTGGAAAATCCTTCGAGATGATACGAAAACACCTGTACAATGGAGAAATCGTGGTTAGTATTCAAATTATAAAGTTTTTCTATAATGCCAAACTTACCAGAAATTTATTTAATCACAAGCTATTCTAATAGGGCTGATGCCTTTGGTTGCGTTGTCCACCACCACCACCTCCTCTTTGTTTACCACCTTGGTATCCAGATCCACCTGAAAAGGAAAAGCAGTATAAAAATTTTAATATTATAGCAATCCTACTCACTAATTAAACTCAAATTATTCTCGCCACCTGCGTTGTCTATTTGGCACTATGTTCTTCTATTGATAATTTTTATACATTTATAAAAGTTACAATCACTTTTTGAAATTTCTAGCAATAGCTGCAACTTATGTTTTCAAAATTTTTATGGACGCAGTTTGTGTGGAAACGGAAAACTTTACACGACCTTATGATAAACGCAGGCTACGACCGAATCAAGCAGAAAGACTCTAAGAATTTTCTAACAGGATACTAAATACGACACAAAAATCAAACTTAAAGGTCAACAGATAACTTGAAATTTTGGCTTGACTTGATGGTGTCTATTAAAAAAAAAAAAAATTATCAAAATTCTAGATGACTTGGAGACAAACAACGAACAAGAGTTTCAATTTCTTCGTTTACTCAAATCGAGAGACATCATCAAAACAAGTGAAGTGAAGTTGTATACAGAACTGAGGTGCAATTAAAATAACTCAACGTCTAGAACACCACCAAAAGTACCTTTTCCACGTGTGTTATTACTGCGTCCACCACCATATCCTCCGTCATAGCCATATCCCTGGTCTGCATTCAGGTATAAACAAATTATTAAACAATACTTTCATTTATTAAGCGACTCGACAATTAAAAATAATTTTTTATAACACCAACCCTTACAAATCATTTCTATCTAAGAATAAAATAAAGCTGCAAAATTTTGGAAAATTTAAAGGTTGCTATAAAGAGAAAAGCACAAGGGTTGGCACACCCGAGATATCTGCAAGAAAAATCTGAGCTAATTTTGAAACTGTTAAGAAAACACAAATATTTAAAATAATCATTCATTAAATCATACAAATATTTGTGTTTAATTCTATTTTGTTGAGTTGCAGCTTAAAAAAAATTAAATGATTGTGCTTTTTACGTGCATGGGTAAAAGGTGGAAAATGGAAAACACATTATGAAATGAGTTTCAACAAATGCTTTATTCAAGCTCTAGATATTTCACAATGTATTTCCATATATATAAAGGTCAACATGCATAAAGTATAGGAACAAAACAAGTGTTGACTATTTGTAAATATATTATAATATGTAAATAATAAACGTATGTTAAATGTTCTTCGGCAAACAATTCATGTGAATATCACACGTATTATTGTCTGCCCTTTTAATTTAACTTTAAAGGTTGGCATACAGAGCAACAAGGCACTGATAGATAACCAACAATGCTAACAACTTAATTAATGCCTGTTGGAGTATTTACCATAGTTGCCATAGTTGGAGTAATCATATCCACCATAGCCTCCATAACCACCTCCATAGTAATCGTAACCACTTCCGTAACCATCATATCCATAACCCTGGCCATAACTACCGTAGCCACCGTAGGGTTGATTCCAGTTCTGGCCGCCATAACCTCCTCTTCCTCCTCGGCCACGGGTACCACCACGTCCACCAATACGGCCACCACGACCCATAACTCCCATTTGATCAGGTTTGGGTGTGGCTTTCTTTACATCTACCTGGAAAAAAAAAAATGTTTTTTATTAGAACTGACGTTACTTTTAAAGTTTTTAATTTAGTGCAAAAGAACCATCAGATGTCTTTTCGTCTTCAATAACATTTCAGAAGCAGAACTGACAAATTTTTTAACATCATGAAAAGAGACTTAAGGGGACTATTCGAACCAGTGTTTGTAAGGTCATTTGTAAAAATGTTTTTCTTCCATACGGCTTAGCCAAATTAAATCAAATTTGAAACATCGGTAGTTGAAGGTGTACTAGAGGAACGTTCCTATATTAATTTAATTAATTTTCATCGCAAGTGTGAAAATTTACACTGTATATCCTATAAGGTGAAGTTGCCGCTATTATAGCTCCTTAATTATGACATAAATGGGTAAAATTTATAGGAAGCCTTCTAGAATGAACCTTTATGATTATGCTCAACAAGTTTCAAATTTTTATTCCGTACCGTTTGATCAAAATGATTTTTTTAAATATTTACCTTTGGCAATAGAAATTGGACCAGGAGCTGGTGCCTCTCGTGGTAGGAACATCAACTAAGTCGGCGATAAACCGCAAGTACACTCAAGTGCAAAATTAATCAGCTGAGCAGTACATATAAGATAAGAATACGGCCGACGGCCAACTCCTTAGAAAAACTGTTCATATAAATTGGTTAACATTTTATAATTATATAATAATAATAGGAAATTATAAATAATTATTTCTTTGTTTTTACGTAACAAATACAAAACAATATTTCTACAATGATAATTTCATATAGCGTAGGTATGTTTGTTACACATATAATGGCTATACGTTACCTGAATACATATACAGGGTGAGTCATTTAAATTTGCACGACCGAATATTTCGAAAACAATGCATTTTTTAAAATATGTTTCACACAAAACTTAATTGGTTGGTTTCATAAAAACACATAATAGCAAAATGGTATTATTAATTTTTGAATTTTTAGTGCCCATTTTTCTAAAAAATTAATATTTTCTCAAAAGAAAATCGTTAATGAGGATTGTATCATATAATGCTGAAATTTTTTAAAGAATTAAAATACCTATATAAAATTTCAAAGCTATCCAGGGGACGTCGAGGGTTTCCCGTTTTTTTTCGTAAATCAGCCAAATTTTTGTTTTGTAAATATTGTCATTCTCATCCCAGACATGAAATAAATTAGCATGAGTTCTGTGTATTTTTTAAGTTGAAATATAGTAGGTATACTATTTTTACTGATTCCCGTCTGAAAGACGCAAAAAATCCATGCAATTAGGTATTCTTTGGTTGTGGAGCCACGAGGTAACGCACAATTGCTGTGCTTAGTGTAGAGACACACGAGCGTAGATTTAACTCACGTCTAAACGCGCGTTTATTATGAATGGAAATGCAATGAGTAGGTAGTAATAAAGTCCGGGAGGCTCGAGCGTTAAATAACACACGCGTCGTGTCCCGGTTTTATAGTGCATAATATGTAGCCGTGCTTGGTTATGTTGATAAGTTAGTGGTTGATTTACATAATCGAATACGTAACTAAATACGCAGAAATTCTTAATTTGATAGACAGGTCTCAAATAAGTATTTTGTGTTATAATAATGTATTGTAGTGGTTGGTGACTTTTTGTATATAGCGGGGGATTCTTCATTTAGGTTCGTATTTGTACCCCTGCAATTAAGTTATTCTACAATAACTAATTGGATTCGGAATAACGTCATTTTAGTCACGAGTTTTATTAATCACGAGCGAAGCGTAGCGGATCGAGTGTTTAATAAAATGAGTGACTAACTATAACAAGTTTATAAAACGAATTTGTTGCATACTATACTTTTTCTACGACAGCAAATATCTAAATAAAAAATTTGGAAATTATTTTATTATTCCATTTATTATCATATCAATAAACATGGTAACAGTGCAGTCGAGTTATTTTGACAGATTGATGACTTGTGACATGGGCAATTAACTTGATTTTTGCCATTGAAAAATCTAGAACTAAATTCACCCTGTGACTAAAACACACGAAGCCACAGCTTGTCAAATAAAAAATTGTTTTATCGGTTTCAGGATATTAATCCTTTGTTTACATATGCAAAAGTAGGCTGATAAATAAGTCATAACTAAAGTTGTACAGTTATATTTATTGCTTGTACGGTAATATTACAATACAAATCTGTCAATAACTACTGTCAACAGATGAAATAATAAATAATGAAACTATAGGGCTATTTATTAATACAAACAGACAGAAAACTCCAAACAATAATAATTAAATACTGAAATCCAACTGAAATGTATTGTCAGGCAATCGAAGGTCCATTTTTATGTAGCCGTTGTGACATTAAAAATGTAAACATTTATGTAATATGAAAAAAGGTAACAAATAAAAACAAACAAAATATAACTGTAACCATGGCGACAAATCAACCCATACAGACTTGACCAACTAATGAAATGAGAACGTTATTAATAAGAGAATATCAAAAGGTAATATCTATTAATAATGTCTTTATTTTCTGAAACCGATAAACTATTGAACAAATCACGGATGTTATGAATCATAACAGCCTTAGATGTCTTAAAATCCTCGCTCTACGAGCTCGGATTTCAAACCAACATCTGCGGCAGTTATGATAGTCATAACATTCCTTGATATGTTAATAGCTATTACCGTACATGACATGTGGACATCAATCTGAAAATAGTTACAAACAATTCCTGTGGTATCTTTAACCGACTCGGTGGCGTAGTGGGCTAGAGCTAGAGCATGAGTCACACTGCCTATCGTGTCCTGGTTCGAGGCCCGGAATCAGCAAATGGCAATGTCGGTGGGTATGGATGTTTGTCTGCGTTTTTCAAATGTGTAGCCCCTCCCTGATGCATAGCCTTTGGTTTTGGATTTGGGGGTAGTCTAATTTCTGTGGTGTGTTTATGTTTACGTAACAAAACGTGAATATCTATTAAAAATTTATATTTTTCTTTGGATTGAATCTAATAGAACTTCCCACCCTAAAGGTGGGAAGAAAAAATGAAATACATGATGAGTGCTTAGCCCGGCGTCAACTAGCGACCTGGTCGAAGTGACACAAACGCCGCGAACAGCTTGTCGTAAAATCTGTTGCTGTCGCAGGTCGCAAGTATGGCCAGCTATTAGAATCCTTGTAAAGTAGACCACATCTTTATAATTTGATGCCGATGAGAATTTAAAACATCAACATTTTTTATGTGCACTATAAAGATGTGGTCTACTTTAACACATTTCTGCATTCGTGGCACGTGGCGTTCGTGTATCCGCGACCGCAAGCATGTCTACGGGCTTACTTGCCTCAAAAATTATACATTGAACACGTTGCAAAATGCCAGAAATTTTATTTTTATCTTTTCTTCATTGTCTTCAAAACTATAAATAAACTAGTCATAGAAAAGTGCGTACTTGTGATTTGTGGTCTATTTAATTTTAAAAAACAAAAAAATTTGATTTTTTTTTGTGAAACTGTAAGTACAAGTACAAGTATAAAATCCAATAAACTCTACTAGTGCGTTTTTTATTTGGCTTCCCATTAAAAAAAATTCGGTCCAAATCGAACCTAAAAATTTTCTTTTTTGCTTCCAAACAAAATGAGACGCTGTGAAGATGATAACTAGCGATTATGGAAAAAAGATCGAATTATCGATTACGCTTGACGCTTGACAATTACATATTTCATTCTCAGATTTTTTGTTATTATTATAATTATTATTTGATAATAATTATTAGTGATAAAAACCACATTATTATTATTATTACTATTCCACTCTGCATACAAAATCCTATAGGTAATTCTTCCAAATAAAAGTCAAGATAAACACTTTTTGACCTGAGTGTACAATTGCTCGAGAACAATAGATTTTATGGCTTTCCTCTATCCCGTCGTAATGTGCGGCTAATTCACGTATTCTGATACAATAATGTTTTCTACACGACTCCCATTTAATTTATATAAGTTTGTCACGCTCCGAATGGCGATTACCCGTTCTATGCCTTCGAAGCGATTTTGAAGCTAGCCACCTTAATTATGTTTTCCCATTATGATTATGGGGAAAAAAACCTACACCATAAAATTTTCGCATGGAAATGTACTCTAATTCATAAAATACCTTGAAATATTGCAGCGATTCTATAAGTATCATTAAATAATATTTTATAAAAAAAAACTTGGCTAAACAGATCAACGTTCTTCATAGTAACAACTGTTTTAGATCTAGTTCAGCAGAAGATATTTTAAAGGAAGAGACAAATTTATGAAATGCCACAATTAACATTCAAACAATAGAAGATATTTTAATTTAAAATGTTTCAAATTTTTCCTCGATTATAATTAAACTTTGTATTTCCTCTCGATTCATTGTTAACCAAACCCCTTTCATAGTGATAAACAAAAAAAAAAAAACCTTAAAATTATTAGTCAAAATTGGAAAAATTTTTAAACATTAAACTTTCGTAGGGTAAATTAGGGAGCAAGTTTTTGAATCAAAATTAATAAATTCACAGGTATTTTATTAAACGGGAATGCTCGTCAAACCTAAATTTAAGTTCATTACTGATGTGCGTTTCTTAGATGCTGTTTACAATTCGCAAATAATTTTAAAAAATCTTCCCTTGCTTTGAAACTAGGGATCGACAGATATAATTTTTTGTGGCCGATACCGATATACATATGGCCCATACCGATATATCGGCCTAAAATTTTTATCATTAATATTTTGCTATAAAAGTTTAAAAGTTAGTTAAAATTGACCGATTAAAAAAATAAAAAATACATAAAGGATATACCCTTACCATTTAACACGGTTTAACCATAAAAACAATGCTAAAAAGAACACAGAACAAACTCCCATCATGTCCTATAAACCGCCTTAATCGAATACAATTCCATGCGGTGAATCACCGAATTTGGCAGTTTGGTTTAATTTTGTTACATTATAACTTGCCAAAACTTAACTTTAAATATTAAATTTTTTTTAACTTAATCTTTTCCTTTAAGATTTTAAATGTGTTTTAAGTTTTCTTAAATTTTAAATAAAATAATAAAAATATACCTTTATTTGTTTTTTATTTAGTATTTGTGTTTTAATTTCTTTAAAAAATCCTTAGCAATTGAAATAATTAATATTTGTATTAGGCCGATACCGATATAGGCTGATATCGCACTTACATATCGGCAAAGAAGGCCGATATACCATTGAGTAAATAAATAATATAAAGAGGCGCAACCGCCAAGGGGTCGAGATTTTAGTATTGTATTTTTTTGCCAATAGCTTCAGGATTGTTGGATTGTTATCAATTTTTAGTGCTACAGGAAGGTATTTGTAATTCGGTTGCATAGCCCTAAATATTGTAGATAATTCTGCAGTTATTGGCAAAAAAATACAATACTAAAATCTCGGCCCCTTGACAGTTGCGCCTCTTTATATTATTTGTTTACTCAAAGCCGATACCGATATCGGTCAATCCCTATTTGAAACACAAGTTTAATCATAATTTCAAGATTCGACAGATTAATGGCTTAATAATACCAAATAAGAGATAATGCTAGTATATGAATATTGCAATAGTTGTATTTTTCAGATAAATTTTCTATACTTTTAATCAAACTTTCTAGAATATCCGAAACTGTACAGACAAGAAAATTTAAATAATAAAAACTATTTAATTATTTACTTATATTATTTTCCTCATTTCTTTAAGTATTACGCCTTTGTTCCACAAAGTATTTAATTTACTACTACTAAATAAATTTCCGTATAAAAATAAGCAAATAAATATCTCCCACTAAAAAAACATTTAATAATTTTTTATAGGTTTACGTTCTTTAGTTGTGATATTTTACAAAACTGCCCACCCTACCCTAAAGTTCGTCATTCTTGCGTATTAATATAAAACAATCAAGTTGTAATTTCTGCCAGTAAAAAAAAAGAATAAAACATGGTAAGTCCCAAGGCAATGCCCAAATTCGAAGTTTCAACATGTGACCACCTATTTTATGAAATATTATACGCAATGACTAATTTTGACAAAATTTAACTTAATATAGCTGCTGTAGCATGCCTTCAAAAACTTAAATTTAAAAGAAAAAATGAGAACAAAACTTACTTCTTTGTCTTTGATGGTTTGCTTTGGAGTTTTGAGGAGTTCGTTTACTACTTGTTCAGATTCAAATGTGATAAAACAGAACCCCTTCCTTTGATTCTTTGTCTTGTCAAATGGCATTTCTACTTCGATGATCTGTAAAAATAATTGGCAATGATTCAAAATATTTTAAATTTTTTTAACTCACAGTTCCATACTGTCCAAAGTAATTTTTGATATCATCATCTGTAAGTTCTGTTGTGAGTCCGCCTACAAATATTTTACCATGTCGTGCTTTCGCTTTTTTGGGGTCTACTTTTTTGTTGTTAATTACATGTTCTCCAGCAGCGACTACTTTGTCAATCGACTCTGCATTATTAAAGACTATGAAAGCAAAACCTCTCGATCGACCAGTATTTGGATCTGTTTTAACATTTATACTTTCTATTTCACCATATTGACCAAAATGATCTCTGAGTTCCTCTGTAAATTAACAAAAAAAATTACATTAAAATATTAAGCTGTATTCACAGTTCTGAGAGCATGTCAAAACAGACATATGCAAGAGTCGAGTCCGTAGACAGTTCTCATTGGTTGCATTAAATCGATCTTGTGAATTAGGCCAATAGGCGCCTGTTCGTTCACGTGGACAGTGCATGCATTTGTTTTGACCTGCTTTCAGGGTTTTGTGAACATTAATAAACTCTTTGACATGAAAAAGTACTCACTATCTGTCGTTTCCCAACTTAATCCACCAACAAACAATTTTCTGCAAATAAAAACAAAACAGTTAGTATTGTTGAAGGCCAACGGTAGTTCCTAAGCATATCGTTTAGTGTTTTTTTGATAATGCTTAAAAATTAATTTACTTAAGTTTTACTATACAACAAAATGTAATAATATATAGAAACTGCAAAGATTTAATCCTAGTTCAATCAAATGGATCTGCAATCTCAATCAAAGTAATCTGAAATTTACAGTTAAGCAGAGAAAAAAATCTGAGAAAATCTAAAGAGCAAAAGTTATTGTTAAAACAAACATTTAAATTTAAAAAGGGACATAATTATGAATTGTCCAAATTTAATTATTAACGTTGAGTTTACTAAGTGTTTGGCAGAAGAAGTGCCCAAGGATAAATACCATGGGTCCAAGTGTTCCAAGTCCTCCCCATATTCCATCTTCCACTTAGCTGACTCAGCCACCTGGAGAAAAGGAAGTATGTTTAAATTGGATAAGCTTGGTATCCTAAAAACCTGGCATCCTACACCGGTCCCGATTTTTGATAAATTAAAACCCAAGAAAAATGCTAATTTAACATTAAAATCCACTGAAAAGCAAATTTTATATTAAACCGATTATGTTTAATGCTGAAAAATAGAAAACATTCTTCGTAAAATACCTTGAACAGTGAAAATGCATACAACTGGAAATTCAAAATGCGCGCCAATTTGAGCGTCATCCGCCATTTTCTTCTCGTATACTACGAGCACCTTTATCTTGATAAAAATTGCCAAATCATTATTAATTAATGTAAAACATAATAATACATACAAATCGGTATTGCTTACGTGCTAAATAAAAGAATTAGATTAATAAATAAATACAATTTACTTCGTATTTACAGATGATCCTAGATATCAAATACGACGTAATCAAAGACGCAATAATTATAGATTCGGCTTCGAGCTTAAGAATTAAATTGAAAAAAAAATTAACGATAAATACTAAAAACTAAAACTACACAGTATATTTTAAAGTGTTTACATTTTTTTTTACTTACCTATCGTCATCACGACCAGGGGTATCTGCGCTACCACTATCGGCTGGAGGAGCGTCACCGGCACCGTTTTGCTGTCCGTTTTCTTGGTTTTGGAAATTTTGATCAGCAGAAACGTCTTTTGAGAAATCTTCTCCGTTTTCCATGGGACAGTCTTGAGTAGCCATAATTATATTATATTATAAATTAAATATCTCACTATAAAACTAAAACGACTTGACACGACACGTCCAACTCGAACGAGCACAGGAAGAGGAGAGAACGAAAACGCCGGCTACCCTGCCAGAACAGATCGTTATGTATTCCCCCCACAACGTCACACCCGGTCGATCAACCAATCACAATGAAGAATTGCTTAAAATGGTCTACCTTTTCATGCGCATTCTCTTGTTGAGGGTGTCTTGTTTACAAAACAAGCATAAAATTAGAGAAACATCAACTTTACCATCTGTAAATTTTGGCGCTCAGTTTAAGTTTATCATCTTTTTATTTTTAGTAATTATAGACCTATTGAGTTATAATGAATTAATAATGATTTTATATTGTCATTTTATTTATTGTATTATTGTAAATGCCAAAGGAAATAATACATTAATCCATTTAAATTCCCTATGTTCAAATTTCTAAAAATTAACAGTTTTATGCAATATTTTTTCATGAAAAACTACCTACTACTAAACCAATTATTGATTTTTAGATTATGATTTTGCTTATACCTACTCTATTTTTAAATTTGTTTTGAATTTTAGATGTGGCCTAATAGAAAAAATTGATTTGTACAAAATACCATCAAATTAATGAAATTAGGGGTACTTATACAATACATGGACGTAAATATTAGGTAGGTATATAGCTGCCATCTGTGAAATCAAGAAACCAGGGCAAGATGCTCGAAAACCCCGGATTTTTGAGCTTAAAACCCGGACATTTCTGCCGAAAATTTTTTAATTTACCAATAAAATAAAATAAGTTTAAATTGTTATAATTATATAATTCTCTTTGATAACAAAATTAAATCTTCTAAAAATTAACGAAACTAAAAATCAAGTCTACTTTCCCTCTTCTATTAAGGAACAAAAATGAAATCTATAAATAAACTAAACTTTCTTCTCTAAACAAAAAATAAATCGACGACGGCGCCGGTGACTTTAAAACCCGGACTGCATACAAAACCCCGCCCGGACGCTTCCCGGACGCCCCCCAAACTAG
Organism: Rhagium mordax; assembly: GCA_963680705.1. Lineage (NCBI taxonomy): Eukaryota > Metazoa > Arthropoda > Insecta > Coleoptera > Cerambycidae > Rhagium > Rhagium mordax. The sequence continues at coordinate 16,212,115 of OY796659.1, read as the reverse complement.
GACAAATCCGGGGAAACCCGGACGGATGGCAGCCCTAATATATAATACAGTGTAGGTAAGGGGTATCCCTATGCAGTAGGTATATTATCCTGTGCCCATTTTCTACCTGCCTGCATCCAGGCAAAAGCTCATTATTTGTCGGGTCCTTATACGTACACACAGTGCCGGTTTTAGATAGAAATTGTCCTTAGGCCCGTGTGTCTGCACTCTACACATACACAGGGGTGGAGCAACGGGTATGGAGAGAGTTTGGCTCTAAAACCAAAAGCAGCTAAGAATCTGAGAATAATTCACTCTTTGCGAATACAGGAAAATGTACCTATAACCTATATGCTAAATAATAAGTAGAAATCGAACAGAGACATCGTCGACGTCTTGACAGGTACTGACCACCAGAGGGATATGTTTCTATCTCTCACCACTACTAATTGCTGGGTCTGTCATAGACTAGTTTGGTTTGCCTTTATTATTCATCTTTTCAATTACCTATATGGCACACTGACGAGAACGTAATAAGTTCGAAACCGGTCTGTGTCTGGTGAGGAAAAGACGAATAATATTGGCTATCAATTTTGAATTTCCAAGTGTAATTCAACGCAAGTCGGGGCTTTTGCCCCTTTAGTAGTTGTTACTTGGATTTCTACTTATTATTTAGCATGTAGTTTAGTCCACCAGGGCTAGAGGTCGCCTGCTTTTAGTATTTGCTTTGCAAATCGCTATCTGTCACAGAGACATCGTCGATGTCTTGACAGGTAGTAGCAACTGACCACCAGAGGGATGTTTCTATCTCTCACCACTACCTATAACTCAACTTTTATGAAATAAATTGTAATTTTACCAATTTTATTTTAGGTAGTATGTACCTTAGTACCTACCATTACTTTTTTACCAATTTTATTAAAAACTCGAAACGTATCGAATCTTCCTCAATACAATCTGTGGTGCTTGAATAATTTAAAGTGTATTTTATTTATGCAATCGATAACGACAATAACGTAAAACATTAAATGCACCAAATTCAAAATGAAAATTGAGAATATGGCGATTTACTTTTTCATAGTAAGTATATACATATTTGGTAATAATTATGAAATGTTTTGGAAATTAGAAATTACCATTTTTGGTTTTATACAATACTTTTGGTCAATAATAATGAAATCACAAGAAAATTTTTAACAAAAATCTCGTGTAAAAAAAATAAGAAAAAAAAATAGATGCTGCACTTTTACTTTGGAATAGGTGAAATGTTTGTATACAAATGCAGAACGCGGCATCTGCAAAAGAGAAGACATACCTGCTTACAATACTTGAATGGAAAATGGAAAGAATGAAGAATGGTAGGTACCTACCACGGTGTGAGACAATTAGGTGGTGAAACGCCTCAATGTATCGTATGGTTAGAATGTCTCCAAACTGTTAACGCAAGAGACGCGAAATCGTAAGACAAAGAGAGAGAGAGTGGGTGGCCGCGAGGGCCGCGCGGGCAAAGCCCCGCATCGTCCCTAGTTAATTTCCACTTCATTTTACCAGGTCGAAAAATATACCATTCGATGCAGAAAAATATGTAGAACACGATTGTTGAAAAATTATGTGTCTAAATTGTCGGCTACTGTGCAAAAAAAAAAATAAAAACCATAAATGAAATTGGACGCCGGCACGTTTAACTCGAAACGCTGCTAAAACCGTTCGAGTTATGAAAAAAATTAACATAAACAATTTTATAGAGAACTAAATTTCCTATAAAAAAGTCAGTGGTGGCATTAGTCTATCTTTAATAGTTTTGGTGTGAGGGCGCCTCAAATTCGCGCGCTGATCTTTTGTTAAATTAAACTTATCGTTTTCCAGCGCACAACTTTCAGCCACCCTCACGCCCACGGTGTAAGAATTGTCTTACACCGTGCTCACGCCTAAAATATTTAAGATAGACATATGCCGTCACTGACTTTTTTATAGGAAATTTAGTTCTCTATAAAATTGTTTATGTTAATTTTTTTCATAACTCGAACGGTTTTAGCAGCGTTTCGAGTTAAACGTGCCGGCGTCCAATTTCATTTATGGTTTTTATTTTTTTTTTGCACAGTAGCCGACAATTTAGACACATAATTTTTCAACAATCGTGTTCTACATATTTTTCTGCATCGAATGGTATATTTTTCGACCTGGTAAAATGAAGTGGAAATTAACTAGGGACGATGCGGGGCTTGGCCCGCGCGGCCCTCGCGGCCACCCACTCTCTCTCTTTGTCTTACGATTTCGCGTCTCTTGCGTTAACAGTTTGGAGACATTCTAATTGAGGCGTTTCATCACCTAATTGTCTTACACCATGGTACCTACTAATTACCTACTCTATAACCTATAACGCTTTTTTGTGACGTAAAATAATAAAGATGTAAATAACTAAATTGGAAATGATTTCTAGAGTCAGCTAGTCAGTATGGATGGACTAACTTAACAAAATCAAAACGCGGCATCTACATTTAAAAGAGCAAACATGCGGCATCTGCAAACAGTTGCCGCGTTTCTGCTTGGAATTTTGCGTCACGTCCACCACCAGCTAGTAGACCCTGCGTATCATCGATACTTCCTATATGTTTTGTGATCGATATAGTTGATAGTGTTGATACAGCTATACAGGGTGTGCCACTTAAAAGTCCCCGGACTCGTAACTTTCTCATTTTTTAAGCGACGACCATGTTGGACACATCAAATTGTAGATATTATTAAAACCTTTAAACATGCGCACAGAGTGATTTCCAAAAAAATTTGTGTTGGTATAATACGGAAAACGCACTAATGCGACAATGTTTATTATATTACTCGTAACCACTTCAGCTGACGTCTATAAAGCACAAAGCCGGCGCTGGCTTTGTGCTTTAGGCCACAGCCCACTTTACTATCTAAAGTAGGCTATGTTTAGGCCGACCCTAGACCTAGACGCTACTGTGCACTTGTACGGTATGCTTGCGCAAGTGAATCGTTACCAGCAGAACTGAGCGTGTAGAAGAATAGTTTGTGCAGTTATGCAGTTCAAAAACAGTTGGCGCAAGTGACTTGTGCACAAAACTATTCTTCTACACGCTCAGTTCTGCTGGTAACGATTCACTTGCGCAAGCATACCGTACAAGTGCACAGTGCACAGTAGCGTCTAGGGTCGGCCTTAATAGACGGTGTTGACCCAACAGTCGTCTCTTAAAAAATAAGAAAGTTACGAGTCTAGGGAGTTTTAAGTGGCGCACCTTGTATAGCTACATACCTTTGTAAACATTTTGGCATGGTTTTATAATATACTTATATGTATAGGACGTTTCACTTTTCATGAGTACACCCTCGTATCTCAGGAATTAAAAAACTGATTCATTCCAAATTTAGGTGGGAAATATAAACTAAAAATGTGATTGTTTTGATGCAATGAACTTCGACATTGCTCATTGGCGTGCGACTCTGTGGAGGAAATTGGGGTCGGTTTTTCAAAAAAAAAAAAACTATTAGCGATTTTTTTATAGAAATTTTGATTTTAGATTCGTATTCAGCATCATCAAAAACCCCCTTATACCAAATTTGATCAAAATGTTTCATTGGTCCAGAGTAATAATTTTTCATGTTCAGCTGTTCTATTTGTCACAAATTCTCGTTATTATAGTTGTCATTTATTAATATGACACATTTAAACGGGCTGAAAAAAATAAAGAAACGAGACAACGGTTTTTGAATTTTTAAAATATTTTATTTAAAAAAAAAAATGCAAGCCCGTATCTCGGAAAGTCGTGCAATATTTTGTTCAAATTTGACATAAGGGGGTTTTTGATGATGCTCAAATACGAATCTAAAATCAAAATTTTTATAAAAAAAAGCTAATAGCTTTTTTTTGAAAACTCGACCTCAATTTTCACAAGGTCGCACGCCAAAATGAGTAATATCAAAGTTGATCGTGTCAAAACAATCACATTTTTAATACTCCCCACCTAAATTTGAAATTAATCTGTTTTTGTTATTCCTGAGATACGAGGGTGTACCTACTCATGAAAAATGAAACACCCTGTATATATACTATATGTATAGTATATTATAGGTACTTATTCGATTAAAATAAGTATAATTGTTAAATAATAGTAGGTATCCAATATGGTCTACCCATACAGGGTGTTTGTTCAAATAACACTCATGATTTTTCCGGTATTAATACACAATAAGAGGTCGTTTTTTTATCGAGTAAATTTTTTTTGGACAAAAACTTATTTTCCAATGAAAATGATTCGAGAATATAAGAATACCTACGGAAAAATCGCGAGTGAAGCGATTTTTCTTATGTCCCTTAACTCGAGCAAAATTTCCGTGGAAAACAGAGAGTCAAACCTCTCCCTCGAAAAAAATTTACCCGAGTAGAAAATCGCCCTCGTCTGTATTAGAGAAGATTAAATTAGATTAAAAAATATTATCTAAAATAATTATTAGAACAAGAACACTGTTTATTTAAAGTTTAAAAAATAACAATTTAGTATAACAAAAAATAGGAACTTTTTCTAATGTTTTTTTATCACGCGAAATGTCAGATTTTAATAATTTCAATGAGTTTTTTAGTTTGACACGTGGCTACTACGAAAAAAGTAACATACCTAGGTATACATTTTTCTCGATTTTTTCCACTGATCGAAAGCAGTTTTTCTCACTTTAAAAAAATCCCTGGTTGATTTTTTTGAAAATGTAAGTTTTGATTGGTTAATACAGTAAGGATATATTATTCGGAAAAAAAACGTCAGTGATGCAGAAAAATATTTTTTCATTATTATTCGAAAACGTTTATCATACCAAAAAAACTCAATAGAGGCCTTTTCATTTTAGAATTGGCCAACGATTAAGAAACAAATACCTATTTAAAAAAAAAAACAGTGGCGTACTATTCTTTTCTTCAAAACTTTTTCATTTTCGTCACGCACGCCACGTGGAATTGTCAACACTCGTTGAATCGAAAATGAGTCCTTCCGCGCCAGTATTGTGCATATATACGGCTTAATGAAATATCTTAAATCGTTATCGAGCTATTTTAAAAAAAAACACGTTTTTTTAATTTTTCTTTGACACCCTGTATCTCGAAAAGGCAGCATTTTCGGACTCTTATTTAGACGAACTTTTGTCTTATTTTGACCAATGCGTCCTTAAAATAGTTCCCTTTCCTCCAAAATTCCTAGGCAAATAAATAGGGATTCAGTACATAAAAGGAATATATCTCTGATTTCTTTCTCAACATTGATCATTGCATCAAATATACAGTAAATTCACTTTTCAACCAAAGCACTTTGTGAGTGAATAGGAGAGAATAAAGCGAGAGCGCTAACATTCTGAGATCGACATGCAGTCACGCATGTGTAGTGCTCTCGCTTTACTGCTATCTCCTATTCACTCACAAACTGATTTGGTTCAAAAGTGAATTTACTGTATATTATAATACGGACGACGTCTGCAGGAACACTCACGTCATCGAGTGAGAGGAATTTGTTGCTTTTTAGTAAAAGTTGACCATCAGTAGATACAGAAAACGTTTGTCGGTCGATGCATATCCTGGAGCGTAAGTGGGAGGGAGGGTTTATCCACCCTCCTTCGGACTTAACTTTTATCTTATTTAGTTAATTAATGAAACCTTTATCATTTAGTTAGAACTCGATTAATAATACAAGAAAGATACAATTGGTCGGACTGACAAAACCACCAGGTTGCGAGCTGGCCGGGAAAGAAATGTTTGAGCTTTAATTTGATGTTAAATTTACCCTCTAACTCGATGGGGCATATACAAGTTGACCTCTTAATCCACCCCTGTATTTGGTCGGACTGCGATACTCTCCAAGATATAATGCGGCCGACCAATTTTTTCTTTTGGTTTATTAATCGAGTTCTACTTAAATGAAAAAGGTTTCATTAATTAACTAAATAAGATAAAAGTTGAGTCCGAAGGAGGGTGGGTGTAAACCCTCCCCCCCGCTTACGCTCCAGGATATGCCTCGGCCGATAAACGTTTTTTGTATCTACTGATGGTCAACTTTAGCATCCCGGATTATTATTTATTATATGTATCTATATTTGTATAGCTTATTAGATGCCAAATACTATGCAATACGGACAAAAATATAAGACGTACAATGACCCCATCGTAAATTTATTCAAGTAAACATGGTCATGGTCCAAGGTTTTCATGGTCGTTCGTACTCATAATATAACCGACGCCAACGACGTGCAATATTTGATTCTGTCTTTTTCTTCGAAATAATGTAATTAATATAGCGTTACCAATTGTATTAAATATATAAACATTTTACGTAAAAAATCTTGTAATGCTGTAAGCAATAGGTAATAGGTCTCACAAAAACTAATGAGTGATTTTGATTCTAAACGATTGAAGAAATATTTGTTGCTATTTATCTCAAGTTCAGTTTCTAAGTTGCTTTAGTTTTATCCACCAGTCTTGTTATAACAAGGCCTCGAGTTTGAAAACATGAATTTTAATCGATTTAGTGCGATTGAACTGAGTAGAATTAAGAATTACCGGCTTAACAGATATTTGTCTTCGAAAAAAATGCGGATAGGGACGACCGAAATGCGAAAAGGTGCTACGTTGGAATGCGTGTGGATCGGAGATCGGACAAAAATCATGTGTAGATGCCTTTTAGGATTTGATGTGTTGTACATATATGGTTAAATTCTACGGGTCAACGATAAACTATCATCATCGAATAATATATGTGCATTTGGCCTTTCATTCCAGAAACTGGTATAATTTGTATAGTACCAAAAACGTCAGTGGAATGAAGATTAGCAATAGATGGTGTCCAGTGAAGAATTACTACACTTTTTGCCAACATTAGATGAGTTTGCCATCGAAGTAGAGAAAGGTCAGATATTAATGGTAAAAATTTGCTCCAGTTTCCTACGACAAAATACGAACACAAGAGTAAGTACATGCAGGCCAGATCAAAATATTAGAGTTGGTAACAGGAATTCAACATATAATCTCAAAAGATCATCACCTCGATAGTACTTTCCCAATATACAAGATCGGACCTCCCCAGTCACGAATTACACACACACCAGAGGTGTAGTCGCAAAATTTGCTGAGCCGGAACGCAATAATAAAATAATTATTGTCAGGTCCAATAATATTTATCTTTATTTTTAAAATTATTTTTTTGCTAAAAATCAGTGCCGGAACGCCGTTCCGGCTCCACTACACCACTGACAAACACACATTGAGATTATTCGCACCAACTATTAATATCAGCATTTCCAGACAGTGGCGGCGCCAGGGGTGGGCGCGGTTGGGCGAGCGCCCAACCTAAATTGTTCTCGCCCAACCGTTCGCCCAACCTGCTAAATCGAGCATTTGAATAAAAAAATATAGAAAACCCAGTAGATGAAATATGAAATTAAAAAAATATAAACCATCGCTTTCAATATTATGTAGTTCTTACATAATAATAATTATACCTAAACTATTAAAAAAGAACTGTTATTTTGTTCTATACCTACTATAAACGAATTAATAAAATATCCATAATCTATATTTTACTTATATTTTCCTATCTTATTTATTGCATTTTCGGTACGCGATACCAAAGTTTACAGTAAACTTTGGGCGATACCAATACGGCCCCTTTGTTTTAAGCCGCTTCCCGTCGATCGGAAGGCCTTTGTATGTGGAAATCAAAATAAACACCGCCCAGTCGTCGGCACTACATTAAAAAATTAACACGTGCGGTCGCAATTTTTTAAGTTATCTTAAGTTGTTATGTTTGGGGCGAGATTTAGGATTTATGTAATCACTATAATAGGTACTTATAAAAATTAGGTTTGCTTTCTTACGACTTTAATTTTTTCCTTGATTTTTTAAATGCATATTTTTATGTGCCAAAAAGAAATATCAAAAACTAGACATTTTTTAAATGGTTAGTAGCGAGCCGGCGTGTCGAACTTTTTTCAAGGATTTCAAAAATTTTAACCAATCAATTGCAAGTCAAATGAAAAAGGGAAATAATAGAGCAATTTTGAAAATATTTAAATTAATATCAAGTTTAATACAAATTTTGGGGCACTTGTAAAACACAATGACCTTGAAAATCATGAAAAATTTTCCCCGCACCCCCTGCAGCTCTTGCCCCATGTACACATCTTTTTTTGCTGCCCACCCTCCAAATTTTTCTGCCGGGTGTCGCCCAACCGAAAAAAAAAAGCTGGCGCCGCCACTGCCAGAGCATTACCACCATACCATACAATTTGGCTGTCAGCCTGCCAACTGTTGGTGTAGTTGCGATCTTTGAGATAATAATAGCATTGTTTGGTATATTTAAACAATGATAATAGTATCCAGTATCCTTCACGATATTCATTCTAAATTCTAGACAATACATTCTATCTAAACTTCGTTTCAGAAGAAGCTGAAAAATGATCGAAACGTCCAGTACTTATTTAAAATAATCAACGCCAAAGAGAACTTGGAAACTTTTCTACAAACAATATCTACATCCATTTATTACTGGGAACATTGACTATGCTTCAAAACAGCATAGTAACCGTTTCATGGCGTCTATAATGTGATGAGGTATTTCAACGGGCAATAAATGGTCTGACTTTCGTCTTTACGCGCATTGATTTTTTCTCATTTCAAAGATATCTCGTAGAGGTTGACGATCTGTTTCTTGCTTCTCAAAAGTGTGTGCTTTTTTATATTTTAATATATTTTTTGTAAGTACGTTTTCCTTTATACCAAAGATTGTTTTGCCAAAGTATAAAGAGAACCTTGGTTGTTACAATAAATAATATTTTTAACCCCAAACTTGGATTTTAGTTAGGTACGCTACTGATATTTCCAAGATTATTAAAGTAAAGCTTTTAATCATGTCAATGTATCGTATGACAATGAACTATAATTTATGAAGTTTACTCGTCATTTCTGAATAAGGCAATGTTTTATTAACATTACTAAAACTATCTGGAACTCTAATATATTTGATCAAATTTTTATCTGAAGTAGATTATCGACAAAATGCGTTATATTTAAAGCAAAAATATAAATTGCCTACGTCCTCAACTTGGAATAACAAAGAAAGATCAGATATATCGAAGCAACATAATTTAAAAGCAAAATACAAAATTTTATAAACCAATAAAATCTTATGGTACCTACCTACTTAAATATAATTGTCGGTAGGACCAGTTTTCGAAGTTTGCCTTAATCGGTTTTCGTGCTTGAAGCATTTTATATCATTACCGACATCTTAATAAACCCTTACTTTCCATTTTGCATTTTTGCATTGCTAATAACTAATTCTAGCTGGATTCCTAAATAAATATTTGCTAATAGTCTACAGTGTGCAACACAGGTATAGTAATTCTAAACAATTGTGAAAATACCAGATCTTCTTGGAAGAAGAATTTGGTATAGGTACGTAGGATTTGTTCAGTCCTTATCAGTCAGTATTACAAACGAAAACAGCCTTCGACAGTATGTGCTTATATTTCGTCTTTAAAGCTAAAAAAATTAGTAACACATACACACCAAAGAGGTTGCTGCGACATTACTGATTTTTTTTAGGTATTCGAGGGAGAAAGAACTACTTGAAGTAATATTTTTACAATTTTCCGAGATACCATTATATGCTTCTAAAGGTATCTAATCTAATCGTCAAAACAATTACACTTTTGAAAAAATTACCTGGAATTTTATTTTCTGTCCTTTTTTGCATTCTATTACGAATTTTCTTAAAAAAAAAAAAATACATTTTTATAGAGCTACATCATGAACACAAACACACTATGATCCAATTTAAATAGCTAAGGAATAATTTGTGTCCTTAAATGTATTTGTTTTTTGAGAGGAAGGTCGCCAGGATAGTACAAGAAAACTAATCAATTCATTAGTTAACGTTTCGACTTTAATCAAGTCTTCTTCAGAGCTCTGAACCGAAAATAATAAATTCTCTCTGTTCAGAGCTCTGAAAAAGACTTGAATAAAGTCGAAACGTTAGCTAATAAATTGATTACTTTTCTTGTTCTATCCCGGCGATCTTCCTTTCAAAAAGAAATATTTTAAATAGCATTCGATGTAGTTGGGCCTCACAGAAATATTTAAAATTACAAAGAGCCAAATTAATTAATTAATGTTTGGCTAGAATTAGATTAGTTCTCCATATTGGCAGTTATCTGAATTTATTTTTTGTTGTGAAGACACTTGATCGAGTATACAAGACTAAACTTTAAAAATCTTGATATATATGTATTTATTAATTCGCGAGATAGTTCCTCCAAAGATTATTGTGTATACCATAATCTTTGGTTCCTCTTAACAATGAAAATGAAAAAATAAAATTTTAACTAGGCAAAAAATAAAATGAAGGTAATATAACGTTTTTTCTTTGTGTCCACAATAATTATAATAAATATAGAATCTGATTTTTAAATGGGTATTATTGGACAACAACAAAAGTTTTATCTATTATAATTGACCGGTTTCGATCATTTTTATTGATCTTCCTCAAATTCTACAAACATTTTTAATGTATCCAAAAAATGTAGATTCTGAAGAAGATTAATAAAAATGATCGAAACCGGTCAATTATAATAAATTAAATTTTTGTTTTTGTCCAATGATACCTGATACCCACTAAAAATTAGATTCTATATAGGTAGGTAACATAATAAAATTATTTACCAGGTATTATTAATTAAGTAGTAGGTACGTTTTTCGAGATATATTAGTTTATGTTCTTATTAATATCTACACAATAAAAAATAAAATGCACAATCATTACAATTTTTACGCAAAATTTTAAAATTAATCGTTCATGCCATGCCGGTCTGCGTGCGTATGCTACTGCCGCACAGTGAGGAGGGAAAAAAATACCGTTCAAAAATCGCTGTAGACCTCAGAATTTATTGGATGATCTTATTGTTTTTTTAATGTTCGTTTTTCAATTCTTCATCCAACTCTCGAACCGAATTTTTTATTTTAAGTAATACTTTTTATAATTTTTAGATCGAAAATTGATTTTTTATTAAAAAATATCCTTTTTTTCAATTGAAATCAGTCTACAGGTCACAAATAGATTCACACAATTTAGTTTAAATCTTTACTATAGATAGATAATGGATCTGCCAAAATTTCTTCTTCTTAATCTTGACAGCTGTCAGAATTTTCATAATGTGAGTTTTTATTGAAAAAGAGATATAAATTTTTTTAAATCTAAATATTTTTGTAATTAAAATTAAAATAATGTTTCCGCTTTTGGCAGCTGTTAAATTTTAATGAAAATGCCATTTAATAATTATTTGAACAAATGAAAGTTCAAATAGCAGACATTTTTCTGTAGGTTTGGTAGGTATTGAATACGAAATTAATTTAATAAAATTATTAATGTTTGTTTATGGGCCCAAGACCAGGGCCAAAAGTCTTAAGACACCCCTGTACGGAGATATCATCTATTAACTGAAAGGGGTCGTCCATCGTCAAAGAATTGCCTATTTTATTATTTTATTTCGCTTCAATTACTCGAGTAACTGAAACTTGTATAATCTACATACGCCCCTCTGATGAGAATAATAGTAATACCCTTTGTATATGTTAAGAATACATATACAAGGGTAATACCTACTCAGCGAGCTGCACGTATAGGTAGGTACCTACTCTATATGTTGCAAGTTTCCAACTTGAAATAAGTTCCGATTATTCCCATTTTTTTCTTATATTTTACGTTTATAATTTTTGTTGTATAAGTATTCGAATTGTTTCTTGTATTGTATAGCATTCGCTTTACAGATAATATTTTAATAAATATAATAAATTAATATGGTTATTTTGCTTTATATTACAGTGCCGGACTTTCAAAAAAATGCGCCGTTATTAGTAGATGGGCTAGAATGGGAAGATCCGCTACACACAAACAGATTAAGTATAAGTGAAGAAAGGCGCTTAAATGTGCTTATTACAAAAATAGCATCCATAGTTAACATATGAGGAAGTTGCTATTATATAAGGCCTTATTTTCAGGATTACGAACTGGTAATTTTTTCATATTTCATGTTGTACCTACCTTTCGAGATGTCGTTGCTTCAATTTTGAAATTAAATATTAAATCATTTTTTACTTATTCGGTGTTTGTTTAATTTTTGCTAGCGTTATATTTTTTTAATTATTTTATCTCATTCAAGCATTTCCAGTTTCTAACTTCTAAACCATACCCAATTCTCTAGTTAATTAGAAAATTGAGTCATTAACGTAATCGTTGATTATTGTTTGTCTAGACAAATTTGTATAAACTAACTGTGCAACACACACTTACATACAAATACAAAGCATTTATAATAACAATATTGTATCTGCTAAAAATAAGTTTACTGAACTCTATATTATACTGTGTCAGTCAAAATCACATATTTTTATGCAATATTTATTATGTATAGGATATAATACAATGTGAGACATCCAAAATTTAAGGCATGGTCGGGTCAGGCTCAAACCTAAAATCACTTGATGTGGCATGTATATATATTTTTTTTGTGGTAGAAACTTCGAAATTTCCGTTCTATGCATTAACAAATAACATCTGTGTAACAATAATTCTGGATTTCCGAAAGATGCGAAGAACATGGTTAAACGTGGTAGTTTGAAGAAGCAAATGGATTCAAGCGTGGGCGGTATGTGGAATTCGTCGTGGCACGGTGGCATACATATATTTACCATATATATATTTTTGAGAAAAAGATTTTGAATGTAATTTTCAAACAGAACTATTAATCATACAAAAATTTACGATAAAATCAACTGCGGAACCATATTTCAAATAAGTTATACCTCTTACATATCATTACGAATATATTGAACATTTTAAAGGGTATATTGAGGTGAATGGACCATTTCTTATAAATAATATCACTTTGTTGTTATTTTTCATTAATATTTTTTATAGTTACGTTATGTTCACATTTATACTACCACAATTAATTTATTCATACTTGTCCATGGCATATTTTTTTATATTTTCTTAATGAGACATTTTTTATTTGTACAAAATGGATTAAATAATTCTTATTTGGTCCTTAGAGTCTAACAATGAAATGTGTATCATTCGGTTTAGGTCACCCTGTAAATTAATTTAGCTTACTTAATAAATTATTTAGTACGAATATGTTGATTTTCTAATAAATATTCACGTGAAAGTTAAGTTTACTGCTGCTAATATGTATGTTAAACAATTCAATGCATGGTTTGAAATTAGACAAACAAAATAATAAATGTTGGTACTTTAATTTTTTTACCTGGATCCCAGGTAAACAAAATTACCTTCATTTCTTTTTCGAGGATCCTAATAGTTAGTGATCAGTAAAACGTTATTTGAACTTGAAGTAAGAATAGAAATGCAAATAATATTTAACAACCCTATCTTATAGTAATGGCAGAATTGGCAGATAGTATCTTAATGTATATAATTTTTGCAGGTTTCGAAGAATAGTGGGACTGTAACCATAGCTCATTTTGCTAGAATATTAGCATATTTAAACATACTCATATCTGCTGATGATTTTAATATTCTAGTCAAGAAATACCATATAAAGGACTGTTACACTCTTAATTACGTCGCCTTTATAATTGTCTATTAACCAGGTCGTAAACTATCTAAATGCACATGGAATTATGGACTTAAGTGGTGTAAGCACAGCAAACATTTTCTTAAATATTTGACTACCTAGCCCTTTAAATAAATTATTTCTTTTAGGATATTATGAGCATATATTTTTCCAGGAAGGATCATTAATGCTGAATTACCAAAATTGCCCAGGCCTGAAATAGGTAAAATTCTGGCCTCTCGAATATTTGGAAAGCAAACTATTTTTCACCCTGCCTTAAAGGAGTCGAAACAACTTGAATCTCTACTATAATGATGATGACCATGGTACAGGATCATGTTTTGAAAAATAGACTAAGAGTCTCTGAATTTTTTAAGGTAAATATTTTTAATTTAATAAATTAATATTTAACAAACACCGAACTAAATCTTTTAGTAGGTATAGTTTATTGCAAGTGCCATTGCAGTGGCGGCTGGTAAAAAGTCAGTTATATTATATGTATATTGAAGCATATGGGATCCAAGCCACAATTTGAACTAGTTTAAAGCATCACTATCAATACCAATAGAAGAGAAAAAAATCAGTAAATTAAAATTTGCGTAATGAATTTTCAAAAAGGGCTGTCACTCAAGTTTTTTTCTTTTTAATCGGGAGGAATTGATCGACCGATTTCAAATTTCATTAAAAAGTTTTAATTATACTTTTTTGAAATATTATTTTTAATTGATTCTTGCATCTTAAATTTTTTAATAATTGAATGTCGATCAATCGTCCTCTTGATTATGAGAAATGGTTAGAATTACACATTTCAAATTCATTGAATACCTACATCAAATATTTATCCAGTTATGGTATACAGGTACATAAGCTGAAAAACATTTTTCAAAGAGCTCTAACCATTAAGCATATTCATTGCAGCATTTTGATCCTTTAAATTGTGGAAGAATATCAGTAGCGCAGTTTCAGCGAGGTTTCGATTCGTTAGCGCTAAGTGGAATGACAAGATTTTTCTTATCATTGCCTGACGTAGAAGCAATTATAAACCAATATCGAGATCCTTGTGACGACATTAATCATGTATTTACAATAAAAGTAAGTAATGTATACCTATAGTATTTATCAAGGTTTATACCAACGCGTTATTATTATTACCTACCTGGTGTATAGTTTTTATTACAAAAATAATTTTAAAATAATAATACTGGAATCGTGAATTTTAAGAAGTTAGAAAAAATGCCAGGAATCAAAGTAGATCCGCCACCTAAGGAAGTTGAGGAATTGCCCAGAGCTGGTGGAAAGCATTGGCAATCCGTAAACACTCCAATGAGATCTCTTTGTGAAGACGCTGTGGAAAAAGTAAAGCAAAAAATTATACATAGGAGAATTTTACTAAAACCTGTGTTTAGAGATTTTAATAAGTAAGAATATTATTATTTGGTACTTTATACATACTTATGCGGCGATTCGTTCTTAAGTAAGTTAAGAAAATGTAGAAGGCGATTCTTAAATTTATAACGAATCGAAAAGTTCACATGAACATTTCTGACTCTGAAACGGTTTTGCTTTAGAGCAGTGGTTCTCAAAGTGGGCGATAATGCCCTCTAGTGGGTGCTGGAACAATTTAGGGGGGCGAAAACAAGATCAGGATATTGGGGGGCGCCAAACAATTTTATGGGGGCCATGAAAGAAAAATATATATAAAAATAACTTTTTTTAAAATAAGACAAAGGTTAAATATTTTTTTATTTTTAAAGTAAATAAAAACATAATTAAGTATATTTAATATTATACTTTTGTTTATTATACATTACATTTGTTGAATTTATAGTTGATTTTTTTGATAAGAATAGTATTTTAAATAACAAGTTTTGAAAACGAATCTTTTCACACGAGTGAGACAGTTTGGTGCACAGACCACATAGACTTGCCGTCCAGGGACTAAGAGTAAAGTCGCCGCAGAGCCTAACCAGAGCCTACAGTCGAATGTCGTTCAGTATTGTTTAAGCAGTCGAGCAGTAAAGGTTTAGTGTTTACGCAATAATTATTTGTAATAATTGTAATAATGGGTAAATGTGTTGCTGAAGTACGTCCTAATCGAAGTGACATCGGTTCCAACTTAAATGAACATATTTCATGTTTTCAGTAAATACTAATTACGAGTTATTTAATTTAAATATGTATCAATCTGCCTGCTGCATGTTCGCCTTTGCGCATACACTCTCGCCTGTTTACAGAACTGGAGTAATAAATATTTAGTCAGATCGTTTGGTTATGACCGTAAAACGAAGTTGATATTTTAAAAAGTAATTTTAATTATTGTTTTTTAAAATAGCTCTATATAAATTTTATTATATGTATTATTCTATGTATTTATTTTATTCTAATAAAATTATATCATTATTATTTCAATAAGCATATTAGTTTTTATAAATACTTTTATGATATTAATTTTACTAAATATTTTAGTGAAGTTAAAATAAATAATAATACTTAGTAAGGAGAATATACATTATACAGTGTGGAAAAAAAGTCTGGAACACCTGAAATATCTCGCAAAATACGTTTTTCTCGAAGAAACGCTCGAAGGGGTCAAAGTATTTTAAATTTGTCGTCTTTTAAATACTTTAATTCTATGAACAGTGGCGTACGTTGAAGAGGCCAAAGGGGAATAATTAATAATTGATTAAATCGATCTTTTTTTAATAATATTAGGTATTTTTCACTTTCTACTGCGTTTTAATTAGAAAATTTCATATATATAATAATTGTAATTGCTTAATTTTAACTTTTAAAATTCAAAAGGCATTTGCTTAATGTATTTGCAATATTTAAATAAAATAATAATTGGAAATTATGTTTTCTTCATAAAAATATTCTATTATTACAAATGTTTTACGGCTACACTGAGCTAATGGAGTACTGCATTTCTTGCCATTCCTTTCTTCCAATCAAAAAAAAAATTTAATAGATTTCTTAAACAATTAAATTTACCTAATGGGTAGGTATGTATGAGAAAGTTAAATGCGGGCCTGTTGAAGTGGCGTGCGTCTCACATAGTTACCGCACGTCGCTTCCCCGATTTTAAGCACGCTGGTTTTCGTAGTAAATACTCGATACGCCAAGTCTATGTGGTCTGTGGTTTGGTGGGACAAGCCGAAGGCGAGGCCCACAAGTCGAATGAGTGTGAAAAGATGTTTTCAAACGTGTTGTTTACAATATTTTTTCTACGATTGG
Organism: Rhagium mordax; assembly: GCA_963680705.1. Lineage (NCBI taxonomy): Eukaryota > Metazoa > Arthropoda > Insecta > Coleoptera > Cerambycidae > Rhagium > Rhagium mordax. The sequence goes on along the minus strand of OY796659.1, from coordinate 16,195,276 downwards.
AAAAAAACCAAACAATTTGATAGATATTTTTATTTAACAAAACCAATTACAATAAAAATTAAAATTACAAGTCGGTTACTCAAACGAATAAAATAAGAATTTAAATAACAAAATTTTTTGTTTTATTAAATGTTGTCATACAATGGAAGTACACAACGCCTCCTGCACTCATACATTACATAAACTTAAAACTACATTTTACATTATACTATTAAATAAAATCATTAAACATAAAACATAATACAGAAAGGTATAAATTGCTTAATTATTGTTCAAGACGATTCATTCGACAGTTCATTTTACTTTTTGATATTAAAATAAATCTAGTAAAGAATCGTCTTCAACAATAATTAAGCAATTTATACCTTTCTGTATTATGTTTAATGATTTTATTCACAATCATATATGTAATGCTTCAATTGCCAGCTTATAAAAGTTGGGAGGCAGGCATTTATTCACTCTTCTTTTCCAGCTAGCCGGTAAAGTAGCTTTACCGGCTAGTTAAACGTCACTTTTCCGGCAAGTTAAACGTCACACTTTGCGGCAGCAAATCTTCTGGTTGTCTTTTGTGCAGCGAGCTTTAAAATTTGGTGAAATACACTCTCTAAGTCACAAATGATCAGAATCAAACATTTTGTTGTAGAATTGGGCTCTTCCTCGAAATTTTGAAAATTACACCAGACTATAGTGTTTTTTATGGATTCATTATAACATTTAGAGACCCTCGCAGACAGAAGATATATAAAGTTATAATATTGTAGATTATTAAATATAGATGGTTAATTATAGGTTGGATTTCCCAACCAGCAAAAATAATCTTATTTATTAAATCAAGGCGATTAAAACTTCATTAATAATGCGTTGAACAATTTTAGTTGATAGTACAGAAACTAAGCAGAAATTTTGATAAAAGCGACATAATATTCGAAAATCGTAAAAGAGGCATATTTTTGAGGTTAATATTGTAACGCCACGAGCCCAAACGAATTTGTTTGGAGTTTAACCAATAGCAAGACCGTCCGTTTTTGACGTCATTAACAGAAAACTGGCGGGACTTTTGAAATTGATACAACTTATTAATATTTAAAGCAACTGTAAGAATGATATATTATTGAAATTTATTGCATTATTATATTTAATATGTATGCAACTTTGATGTAAATCTATTAAAAACCTTTAATTCAATTGAGGTGTAAGAGCCCATTATTGATAATAAATACTTGTGGAAATAACCTAATTTATTTGACAGAAGAACCTTAATGCTCGTTACCTAGCAACGCTCAACTTTTATCACTGCAGCCTACCTACTTATTTTGCATAATTTCCTAATTCTCATTCACTATCTATTCAATTAAATAAAAAAATTGTATGTTGATATTATGTTATTATACAATGATTGTGAATAAAATAGTATACATACCTCGCTGGTCGTTTTCATTACAGCCTTGGTTTACATCTGACCTCGGCGCTACGCGCCTCTGTCAGATATCAACCCTCGGCTGTAATGAAGCACCTCCCAGCTCGGTATGTAATGTACTATTATTTAATAGTATAATGTAAAAACTAGATTTATTTTAATATCAAAAAATAAAATGAACTCTTTTTATGTAAAACATAAAACATTTTTTGTACGTAGATGATATTTTCCAAGCGCCGTCATGATGAAATGGAATGATTGGAAAATCCTTCGAGATGATACGAAAACACCTGCACAATGGAGAAATTGTGGTTAGTATTCAAATTATAAAGTTTTTCTATAATGGAAACTTACCAGAAATTTATTTAATCACAAGCTATTTTAATAGGGCTGATGCCTTTGGTTGCGTTGTCCACCACCACCTCCTCCTCTTTGTTTACCACCTTGGTATCCAGATCCACCTGAAAAGGAAAAGCAGTATAAAAATTTTAATATTATAGCAATCCTACTCACTAATTAAACTCAAATTATTCTCGCCACCTGCGTTGTCTATTTGGCACTATGTTCTTCTATTGATAATTTTTATACATTTATAAAAGTTACAATCACTTTTTGAAATTTCTAGCAATAGCTGCAACTTATGTTTTCAAAATTTTTATGGACGCAGTTTGTGTGGAAACAGAAAACTTTACACGACCTTATGATAAACGCAGGCTACGACCGAATCAAGCAGAAAGACTCGAATTTTCTAACAGGATACTAAATACGACACAAAAATCAAACTTGAAGGTCAACAGATACTTGAAATTTTGGCTTGACTTGATGGTGTCTATTAAAAAAAAAAATAAAAATTATCAAAATTCTAGATAACTTGGGAGACGAACAACAAACAAGAGTTTCAATTTCTTCGTTTACTCAAATCGAGACATCGTCAAAACAAGTGAAGTGAAGTTGTATATAGAACTGAGGTGTAAATTAAAATAACTCAACGTCTAGAACACCACCAAAAGTACCTTTTCCACGTGTGTTATTACTGCGTCCACCACCATATCCTCCGTCATAGCCATATCCCTGGTCTGCATTCAGGTATAAACAAATTATTAAACAATACTTTCATTTATTAAGTGACTCGACAATTAAAAATTATTTTTTATAACACCAACCCTTACAAATCATTTCTATCTAACAAATTAAATAAAGCTGCAAAATTTTGGAAAATTTAAAGGTTGCTATAAAGAGAAAAGCACAAGGGTTGGCACACCCGAGATATCTGCAAGAAAAATCTGAGCTAATTTTGAAACTGTTAAGAAAACACAAATATTTAAAATAATCATTCATTAAATCATACAAATATTTGTGTTTAATTCTATTTTGTTGAGCTGCAGGCTGCAGCTTAAAAAAAAATAAATGATTGTGCTTTTTACGTGCATGGGTAAAAGGTGGAAAATGGAAAACACATTATGAAATGAGTTTCAACAAATGCTTTATTCAAGCTCTAGATATTTCACAATGTATTTCCATATATATAAAGGTCAACATGCATAAAGTATAGGAACAAAACATGTGTTGACTATTTGTAAATATATTATAATATGTAAATAATAAACGTATGTTAAATGTTCTTCGGCAAACAATTCATGTGAATATCACACGTATTATTGTCTGCCCTTTTAATTTAACTTTAAAGGTTGGCATACAGAGCAACAAGGCACTGATAGATAACCAACAATGCTAACAACTTAATTAATGCCTGTTGGAGTATTTACCATAGTTGCCATAGTTGGAGTAATCATATCCACCATAACCACCTCCATAGTAATCGTTACCACTTCCGTAACCATCATATCCATAACCCTGGCCATAACTACCGTAGCCACCGTAGGGTTGATTCCAGTTCTGGCCGCCATAACCTCCTCTTCCTCCTCGGCCACGGGTACCACCACGTCCACCACGACCCATAACTCCCATTTGATCAGGTTTGGGTGTGGCTTTCTTTACATCTACCTGGAAAAAAAAAAAAAACGTTTTTTATTAGAACTGACGTTACTTTTAAAATTTTTAATTTAGTGCAAAAGAATCATCAGATGTCTTTTCGTCTTCAATAACATTTCAGAAGCAGAACTGACAAATTTTTTAACATCATGAAAAGAGACTTAATTATGTTTTCACTATGGGGAAAAACCTACACCATAAAATTTTCACGTGGAAATGTACAGGGTGTCAACTCTAATTTTGCTCCCCCTTTCCTTATTTGTGAAGATATTTTAAAATTTTAAAATGTAGCCTTATCAGACTTTTTCCGATTTGCACTAGTTGCACAAATAACTATTTTCTTTAAATTTGTGACGGTAAATCCGCATTTGCTTCCAAAATTTATTGCATAATGGCTTTCCAAGCATCAAAAACTAAATTTGTTTTTATGTGCAGGGTGTTCTGGATTCCATATTACGGTTTTGCGTTTGTAGTGGTCTAAAAATTCCCGGACCATTTCATTTGACCATTCCATTCTATTAAACAATTATTATTGAAAACTCCCTTGTCGAAAACCAACACAAACACTGTCAACGTCAATTATCAAAAAACAATCGCAAACATTTGGCGAATGTGTGTACCGATTAAATGTGTGACGCGCGAATCCTTTGATTTGCGCCAATTTACCGACACGAAGCGGGACTGGCAAGCGTCAAGTACACACATGCGGCTTTCGCCGAGTACCCGCTCGCCTTTCACCGAAAGCCGCATGTGTGGAGCCGGCTTAACAATAGACAGTAAAATAAAACATTTTTACATACTATTAAAGTCGCCTATATATTGCTGATGTTTTTGTTGCAGGAGGACACGGCGTAATTATTTCTAAACTGGGATTTATCGTGAAACTTAGCTGCCAATTCTCGAACCATTAAATATGTGACAAAAAAAACTAAATACGTGTTTTAGGGTACCCTATTGGTGTACTTTTAAAATTGCCCCGACAAAAACAGTTTTGACCACAGCCCCGTTATTATTTTCTTTTGTTTACTGAATGATGTACACATCTATTAGTGAAACATATTTGCCAAATTTGGTTCAATTCGGTAGTGGAAATTTTGGCAAAAAATAGAAAACATGCTGTATATCAGAAACAAAGGGAATTGGGAGATAAAATAAGGTTCGTTCTGAAACCGCCTCTCTACTTCCCACCGGCATAGGGCCAGTCACTCAAGAAACCCCATATATAGTTCAGAATTTACCGATTGAACATCGGGAACTTCGAGTACGTTAAAATAAATGTACTTCTTTAATAAACTTCTACCTGAATCCACATGTTTCACATATTTTCTGAGATACAGACGGTCAAAGTGCAATTTAAAAATAAAATTTTTTAATAAATTCTTAATTAATAAAAGTATTATCGTGTATTATTACGAAACTTGCTTGGCAAATAAACAGTAACTTTGACTCGCTGTTTCCTATTTATAAAATTTTTAATAGGTAAAGTACACCTACCTAAATGCCAAAATATGTCATTCTAGTTTTTTATCGTTGGATCTAAAATTTTGTAATTAGGCTTATTTTTCAATAGCAAACAACTTTCACGTAAAACACCCATATAAATACAATTATAGTTATATTTTTAGTGGTTCTTGTTACCTAAGTGTACTTAATTATTGCACTTATTAATAATAAAACAACAAAGCACTTGCCACTGTTCAACACAATCCACATTCTAAGTTGCTCATTATTATGTGGAAATCTAAATAATTTTATATTATATGCTCTTTTTGTTTTGCCACAATTTAAATATTGGCACATATTACCAGCCTTTTTTACAGACATCAAAATCGATCGAGATCTATCGCAAATCCTCATACAAAGCACACACTCGCACGATCTGACAACGTTTAGTATAGAGATTGTATATTATTAAATTCTGAAGTGCCATCTACTATGCAGACGCAAAATTAAAACACGATTTTGTGTTGGCATCCCCCGATGCAGAGAGTTGGCATGCCAAAGCGGTCCCACGTAGTAGACGTTCATATGATGAGAAGTCTATAACGTTATATAGACAATGTCTAAACTCAAGGGAGTTATACATTTTTGAAATCAGCTCAAAAAGTACTACAAACCTGTCAAGAAACATACAGATTCCATTTAAAAAAATCAACTTTTTTTTCGCCAACCTGTATGTATTGGCGCTAGGTAATTTTGAATATTATATTTGAAAAATTCGGTAAATGTCTGATAAGGATACATTTTAAAATTTTAAAATATCTTCACAAATAAGGAAGTAGAGGGGGGGGGGGCAAAATTAGAGTCGACACCCTGTACTTTAATTCATAAAATACCTTGAAATATTGCAGCGATTCTAGAAATATCAATCACGTATTTATAAAAAAAGCTTAGCTATAACAGATTAACGTTCTTCATAGTAACAACTGTTTTAGATCTAGTTCAACAGAAGATATTTTAAAGGAAGATAAAAAATTTATGAAATGCTACAATTAACATTTAAACAATAGAAGATATTTTAATTTAAAATGTTTCAAATTTTTTTCGTGATTATAATCAAACTTTATATTTCCTCTCGATTCATTGTTAACCAACCCCCTTTTATAGTGGTTAAAAAAAACTTAAAATTTTTAGTGAAAATTTAATTTTTTTTAAATATTGAAAAGTTCCCAATGGACACCCGGGGATCATGAAACAATGGTAAAAAACAAATGCGTAACTCCTTCCCAGGCAGCCATAGCTTCCGATTCAAGGGTTGTCAATTTTTTTTTTGATTTCGCATGAACAGCATCTCGTAATTGATGCGCCCCATGGGCATTACCACACGAAACATTAAACTTTCGAAGGGTAAATTAGAGAGCAAGTTTTCGCAAAAAAATTTAAAAAAATCTTCTCTTGTTTTGAAACACAAGATTAATCATAATTTCAAGATTTGACAGATTAATGGCTTAATAATACCAAATAAGAGAACGATAGTAGATGAACATCGCAATAGTTGAATTTCTCACATAAATTTTCTATATTTTTTCAAATCAAATTTTCTAGAATATGTGAAACTGTACAGACTTAATAAAGAAAATTTAAATAATAAAAACTATTTAGTTATTTACTTATATTATTTTCCTCTTTTTCTTTAAGTATTACGCCCTTGTTCAACAAAATATTAGTTACTACTAGGTACTAAATAAACTTCCATATAAAAAAAAAGCAAATAAATACCTCCCACTAAAAACATATTTAATAATAATTTTTTATCGGTTTACGTTCTTTAGTCGTGATATTTTACAAAACTGCCCACCCTACCCTAAGGTCGTCATTCTCACATATAAATATAAAACAATCAACTTGTAATTTCTGCCAGTTAAAAAAAAAAACAAAATACCTATGTTTAGTCACAAGGCAATGCCCAAATTCGAAGGTTGAAAATGTGACCACCTACTATTTTAAGCAATATTATGCATAAAAAATGACTAATTTCAACCAAATTTAACTTCATATAGCTGCTGTAGCATGCCTTCAAAAACTAAGATTTAAAAGAAAAAATGAGAACAAAACTTACTTCTTTGTCTTTGATGGTTTGCTTTGGAGTTTTGAGGAGTTCGTTTACTACTTGTTCAGATTCAAATGTGATAAAACAGAACCCCTTCCTTTGATTCTTTGTCTTGTCAAATGGCATTTCTACTTCGATGATCTGTAAAAATAATTGGCAATGATTCAAAATATTTTAAATTTTTTTAACTCACCGTTCCATACTGTCCAAAGTAATTTTTGATATCATCATCTGTAAGTTCTGTTGTGAGTCCGCCTACAAATATTTTACCATGTCGCGCTTTCGCTTTTTTGGAGTCTACTTTTTTGTTGTTAATTACATGTTCTCCAGCAGCGACTACTTTGTCAATCGACTCTGCATTATTAAAGACTATGAAAGCAAAACCTCTCGATCGACCAGTATTTGGATCTGTTTTAACATTTATACTTTCTATTTCACCATATTGACCAAAATGATCTCGGAGTTCCTCTGTAAATTAATAAAACAATTACATTAAAATATGAAACTGTATTCGCAAAGTTCTGAGAGCGCGTCAAAACAGACATATGCACGTGTCGAGTCCGGAGACCGATCTCATTGGTTGCATCAAATCGATCTTGTGAATTAGGCCAATAGGCGCCTGTTCGTTCACGTGGACAGTGCATGCATTTGTTGACCTGCTTTCAGGGTTTTGTGAACATACTTATAAGCATTAATAAATTTATTAACATAAAAAAATACTCACTATCTGTCGTTTCCCAACTTAATCCACCAACAAACAATTTTCTGCAAATAAAAACAAAACAGTTAGTATTGTTGAAGACCGACGGTAGTTCCTAAGCATATCGTTTAGTGTTTTTTTGATAATGCTTAAAAATTAATTTACTTAAGTTTTACTATACAACAAAATGTAATAATATATAGAAACTGCAAAGATTTAATCCTAGTTCAATCAAATGGATCTGCAATCTCAAAGTAATCTGAAATTTACAGTTAAGCAGAGAAAAAAATCTGAGAAAATCTAAAGAGCAAAAGTTATTGTTAAAACAAACATTTAAATTTAAAAAGGGACATGATTATGAATTGTCCAAATTTAATTATTAACGTTGAGTTTACTAAGTGTTTGGCAGAAGAAGTGCCCAAGGATAAATACCATGAGTCCAAGTGTTCCAAGTCCTCCCCATATTCCATCTTCCACTTAGCTGACTCAGCCACCTGGAGAAAAGGGAAGTATGTTTAAATTGGATAAGCTTGGTATCCTAAAAACCTGGCATCCTACACCGGTCCCGATTTTTGATAAATTAAAACCCAAGAAAAATGCTAATTTAACATTAAAATCCACTGAAAAGCAAATTTTATATTAAACCGATAATGTTTATTGCTGAAAAATAGAAAACATTCTTCGTCAAATACCTCGAACAGTGAAAATGCATACAACTGGAAATTCAAAATGCGCGCCAATTTGAGCGTCATCCGCCATTTTCTTCTCGTATACTACAAGCACCTTTATCTTGATAAAAATTGCCAAATCATTATTAATTAATGTAAAACATAATAATACATACAAATCGGTATTGCTTACGTGCTAAATAAAAGAATTAGATTAATAAATAAATACAATTTACTTCGTATTTACAGATGATCCTAGATATCAAATACGACGTAATCAAAGACGCAATAATTATAGATTCGGCTTCGAGCTTAAGAATTAAATTGAAAAAAAAATTAACGATAAATACTAAAAACTAAAGCTACACAGTATATTTTAAAATGTTTACATTTTCTTTTACTTACCTATCGTCATCACGACCAGGGATATCTGCGCTACCACTATTGGCTGGAGGAGCGTCACCGGCACCGTTTTCTTGGTTTTGGAAGTTTTGATCAGCAGAAACGTCTTTTGAGAAATCTTCTCCGTTTTCCATGGGACAGTCTTGAGTAGCCATAATTATATTACAAATTAAATATCTCACTATAAAACTAAAACGACTTGACACGACACGTCCAACTCGAACGAGCACAGAGGAAGAGAAGAGAACGAAAACGAAAACGTCGAAAACGCCGGCTACTCTGTCAGAAGAGAATGAAATGAAGAGATCGTTTGTAGCGTATTCCCCCCACAACGTCACACCCGGTCGATCAACCAATCACGATGAAGGATTTCTTAAAATGGTCTACCTTTTCATGCGCATTCCCTTGTTGAGGGTGTCTTGTTTACAAAACAACATAGACATAATAAGCAAAACAAGCATAAAATTGGAGAAACATCAACTTTACCATCCGTACAATTTGGCGCTCAGTTTAAGTTTATCATCTTTTAATTTTAAGTAATTATATCGAGTTATAATGAATTAATATCGAGTTTATATTGCAATTTATTTATTGTATTATTGTGTATGTCAAAGGAAATAATATATAATCCATTTAAATTACCTACATGTTCAAATTTCGAAAAATTAACTCAGTTTATTTATGCAATATACCTATCTATTTTTCATGAAAAACATGTATACCTACTACCCTTCTACTACTAACCAATTATTGATTTTTAGATTGTGATTTTGCTTTGCTTATACTCAATTTTTAAATTTGTTTTGAGTTTTAGATATGGCCTAATAGAAAAAAAATTATTTGTACAGGGTGATTGGTTATAACTCCCTTATTTTTGAATTTAGAAAAAAAAGTTTTAAATAAAAGTTGTAAAAGCTGATCTGAGGTTTGTAAGGGTGCTACACAAATTTATACAGGGTGTTCGAAGAGAGCGTGACCGACCAATGTTAGGTTTTTTTATTGGAACACCCTGTATATTATTGGATTTTCGAAATCTACGACTTATTGCGCTTCCGGCGATATAAATGTTGTATACTGAATCCAATCCTTTCCAAGATATATTGCTATAATAAATGAATCATAAGTAAAATTAAGTTACCCATGAAAAAATAACAACGATTGTGCATCCTTTTTGTTGTCAGTGCAATGTGTGCCATATAAGTTGAAAATGGGCTTGTCTGACGAAAAGGAACGAAAAATATATGAAATTTATGTCTAGCATATACAACATGCATGCACGAAGCTCAGCATGAGTATGCCAACTTATGGCTCATTTATAGCATTATATCTTGGAAAGATTTAGATTCAGTATACAACATATTTATATCGCCGGAATCGCAATAAGTCGTAGATTTCGAAAATCCAATAATTCCAATAAAAAACATAACATTGGTCGGTCACGCTTTCTTCGAACACCCTGTATAAATTTGTGTGGCACCCTTATAAACCCCAGATCAGCTTGTACAACTTTTATTTGAAACTTTTTTTTCTAAATTCAAAAATAAAGGAGTTAAGGGGGGTGGCATTTATAACCAATCACCCCGTACAAAATACCATCAAATTAATGTAATGAGGTAGGTACAGTATACAGTGTAGGTGCAAAAGCACATTTTTGCAGTCCTTTTTTTACTACACACGTTAGTCGTTGCACCTACTTAATTTAATGGGTAGGGTAGGTACAAGGTTTGGGTAGGTATACCTGGGTATAATAATTGATAATAGTAGCGGGGAGGGGGGGGGGGGCACCACAATCTTTATTATTTAAAAATATAAAAAATACAAACAAAAATAATATTGAAACTTTTAACTTAAGAAATGGTAAAACAAAACTTATAAATAATATAATATTAATCGACATAATTTCACTCTTCATACTAGTCTTCACTGTTTCTGTTGCTACCTGAGTAGGTACCTAACATTATACCCATTTTCCGTGTAACGCAAAATTAACTCTACAAATAAGTGCAGGGCGCGAATGCCTTTATTTATTAAACATACTGTCTCTCTCTACACAGGGGCAGGGTAACGGGTATGAGAGCTTGATCCTAAAACCAAGAGCAGCTGAGAATCTGGAAATACTTTAGTCCACTCTTTGCGAATACAGAAAAATATAGGTATAGGTACCTATAAGTCAACTTTTATAAAATAAAGTGTAATTTTACCAATTTTATTTTAATAGGTACCTACCATTACATTTTTTACCAATTTCGTTTAAAAACTCGAAACGTATCGAACTTTCCTTAATACAATCTGTGGTGCTAGAATAATTTAAAAAGTGGTTGTTTTATTTATGCAATAATCGATAACGACGATAACGTAATATTGAAATGTACCAAACTGAAAATGGAAATATATATAGTACCTATATAGTAGGTACCTACCTACTTAAAATATGATACAATTTTTCAATAGAATTAGACAATAAAACAGCAATTCTGAGAATATTTACAAGATACTTCCGATTTGACAACAAATATTGCCCTCATTCTAAAAAATTAATAGAATAATTAAGAAAATGGCCAAAATATGTCAAAATAAAAGTGTAGTATCAAAGGCAAACCTCAACAGTTTGCCCCAGAATATTAACTATCCACCACAAATAAACTACAAACAATACTAACAATTACCTACACAGTGTTGAGAAAATGGCGATAGCAAAAACCTTGTGTAAAAAAATATAAGAAAAAAAGTAGATGTTGCACTTTTGCTTTGAAATAGATGAAAATATGTTTGTTGGTATAATACAAATGCAAAATGCAGCATCTGCAAAAGAGAAGATATAGACAGACAATACTTGGATGGAAAGAATGGTACCATAATAATTAACCGCTATAAGAATAAACCAGGGGTGTTGTCAACGGCTGCGCTAGCTTTGGCCAAGAATAATCAATTTAATTGTGTTGTATATAATTTCGTGCCCTTGGCTTCGAATCGATCTTCCTTTTTAACTATTCACTATTAACACAAACACTAAAACTCAACTATGCAAATAATAATTTATGCGCCGCTAATAACAGATTTTAAAAATATTTTGATGATACGCTTATGGTACGAGCCGTTATCAAGAAATTATCCTGGTTGCTAGGGGGCGGGGCTTCGACGGACGACAGCACGAATTCTTTGATGACGTCCGTGGTTTGTTCTTATAAGGGCCGGACTCTAACTAGACTCCGGCCGCTTTTATATAATTTTTTTTGACACCCTGTAGGTATTATACAGGGTGTAAGGTACTGGTCATTACAAACTTTGAGGGATGAATCCCCATCAGAAATGAGGTCGAAAGAAAAAAAAACTCATGGTCCTAAAATGCTTCCTTAAAAAGATACAGGGTGTTGAAGTTAACTTTTTTAAATCGTTTTTTCACCGTAACTTTTGAACCGTTGGACCGATTTTAATCAAATTTGAACCAAAGTTTAGTAAAATAAGTATTCATCGAACAATAATACCGCGAATCATCAAACATTTTCAGGGGCGTAGATAATAGGAGGGTGTCCCATTTTTTCTACCCTATTTTTACCATCCTCTAATTATTTTTTTATTCATTGATATTTTCGGATTCTACGTTGAATTTAGAAGAAAAAGTTACTCTTGCAAAATTTTGATTAGAGGCTTCGTGTTCGAGATATTTAGGTTGTTGAAAGCTTTGAAAACATGCCGAAACGCAGAATGGTCATTTGAACCTGTCTATTTCTTCTAAATAATATAATATCGCGTTAGATACCAATACCAATTGTATTAATATACATTTTATGTAAAAAATCTCGCAATGTTGTAAGCAATAGGTAAAGGTCTCAAAATAACTAATGAGTGATTTTGGTTCTGAACGATTGAAGACATATATAGGTATTATTTTTAGCTATTTATCTCAAGTTCATTTTCTAAGTTGCTTTAGTTTTATCCGTCAATCTTGTCATTAACAAAAGGCCTCGAGTTTGAAAACGTGTGACTGTGAATTTTAAACGATTACTATTGAACTGAGTAGAATTAAGAAATTACCGGCATAACACTAGCAGTGGCGACGCCAGCTTTTTTTTTCGGTTGGGCGACACCCGGCAGAAAAATTTGGAGGGTGGGCAGCAAAAAAAGATGTGTACATGGGGCAAGAGCTGCAGGGGGTGCGGGGGGCGGCAGCTCCCCGTAAAGCGCCGCAGGCGAAAATTTTTCATGATTTTCAAGGTCATTGTGTTTTACAAGTGCCTCAAAATTTGTATTAAACTTAATATTAATTTAAATATTTTCAAAATTGCTCTATTATTTCCCTTTTTCATTTGACTTGCAATTGATTGGTTAAAATTTTTGAAATCCTTGATAAAGTTCGACACGGTCCGGCTCGCTACTAACCATTTAAAAAATGTCTAGTTTTTGATATTTCTTTTTGGCACATAAAAATATGCATTTAAAAAATCAAGGAAAAAATTAAAGTCGTAAGAAAGCAAACCTAATTTTTATAAGTACCTATTATAGTAGTTACATAAATCCTAAATCTCGCCCCAAACATAACAACTTAAGATAACTTAAAAAATTGCGACCGCACGCGTTAATTTTTTAATGTAGTGCCGACGACTGGGCGGTGTTTATTTTGATTTCCACATACAAAGGCCTTCCGATCGACGGGAAGCGGCTTAAAACAAAGGGGCCGTATTGGTATCGCCCAAAGTTTACTGTAAACTTTGGCGTACCGAAAGGCGAAAATGCAATAAATAAGATAGGAAAATATAAGTAAAATATAGATTATGGATATTTTATTAATTCGTTTATAGTAGGTATAGAACAAAATAACAGTTCTTTTTTAATAGTTTAGGTATAATTATTATTATATAAGAACTACCCCAGTAAACACATGATGTGTGGCTTTCTATCTGTTGGCCCAGTAGAGTTATTGATGGTTTTGTGATGTTGCTGGTTAAGCATTAATGGTCCATTACAAGTTTTGTACAGTCTAACCAGTAGTTTATGAATGACGTTTTGCCATTTTAGTACCAATAATGGTTTACTGAGTTTCTGCCAGTATTTTATACATTGCATTATTGCCATTTCAGTACCAATAATGGTTCATTGCTGGCGCAATCTACTTGAGTCTGCGCTTGCGCGTCACATTCCGTACCACCACTATCATTCGCCATTTTAACCTGTGGTGGCGTCAGTCGTCAATGTCGTTAGTAGAGAAAATTGATTAAGCAGGTGTTAGTGTAAAGTGTTTGTAATATGGATAATAGGTACTGATAAACAGTGTAATATAGAAGTAAAAATTAAAACCGTCAAATCTTTTCCTGCCGCCTCCTTCATTACAAATATCTCTCAAAAAAGTTACGAAACATCAAGAAAACAGGGTTATTAACCGACAAACCCGAACAATTAGTTTCTCTAGTAAGTGAAGTGAAACAACGAAAAAAAAAATAATTATTGTGATAATCCTTTGTTACAGGTAACGTACGTCAGCTGAACTTTTTGAATGGATACCGATTTGTGTCTTTTGGTATAGAAAAACCCTATAACTGATGTACCTATATTGATGTTTACCTTGGAAAAAAGTTTTTTGTTGTAATTTTAATGATACCTACAAATTGTTTTTATTTGTTTTACAATAAATATGTTAATATATAAATATACTGCCTTTCATTGAGAAAGTAACATTTGTATTTAAATGCTATATATTTTTATTTAATATGTTCAAATACTAAAATGTGAATAGCACTCAGTGGCGGCTTTGAAAAATGGGATCTATTTAATTTATAAATGGTTTGTAAAATATGTGCTGTTGGCTATTTAGTGTGCTAATATAGGTACAGTGTGCTCAGTCGCGACTGATGAAATTTAGTTTGTAATTTCTACTAATTGTAGCGTGGGTCAAGCGATATTTTAAATTATATAACTACCAAGACTAAATAAAGAAGTTTTGCAGAACAAAATTGAGCTTAAAATTTGCGAAAACAGTTGCCAAAAATGGGATTGCCTTCCCTGATAATAAATGTTGTGGATAATTCGAGGGATAATTTGAAAAATGTTTGCAAAACATTTTTTTCAGATTTCAGATTGTAAATTTTGTTTTTGATTAAATTTTTATACTTATCGTATTTTTAAATGTCAACTTTATAAAATATTAATACAAATTGAAATCCGTAGATAAATTTGACATCTGAATCTGAAAGAAAGTTTGGTAAACATTTTTCAAATTATATCTACAAAATTATCAGGGGCAGCAAACCCATTTTGGCAACTGCTTTCGCATATTTCAAGTTCAATTCTGTTCTGCAGAACTTCTTCATTCAGTCTTAGTAGGTAGTTAATTTAAAGTGTCGGTTGACCCTCGCTCCAATACGAAGAAATGACAAATTAAATTTCACCAGTCGCCACTGATAGCACTGTACCTATATTGGCACACGAAATGGCCAATAGCACAGAGAGTACTGGTTAGACACTGGTAACAGATTATTGGTCATGGAATGGCTGAATAATGGCTGAATTGTGGTCTAATAATGGCCCAATGTTAATTAAATAAAATACCACTGGAGGTTAAGCAGTGGCGACACATTACTGGTTAAATGATGGCAAAATCTCTGATGGCCGGTGGGACATATTTTTTCCGGTCCAGCACAGTCCAGTACTAAGCAGCCATCGAAGTACCATTGATGAGTTAGATGGCAGTTTGTGATTTACCATTATTGGGCCACGTATGTTGTGTTTATTGGGACATAATATTGAAAGCGATGGTTTATATTTTTTTAATTTCATATTTCATCTACTGGGTTTTCTATATTTTTTTATTCAAATGCTCGATTTAGCAGGTTGGGCGAACGGTTGGGCGAGAACAATTTAGGTTGGGCGCTCGCCCAACCGCGCCCACCCCTGGCGCCGCCACTGAACACTAGGTATACAGTATACACTTAACAGATAGGTACTATATATATTTCATTGTCTTCAAAAAAATGCTACGTGTTGGAATGCCTGGATCGGAAATCGGACAAATCATGTGTAGGTGCCTTTTATAGAAGTTGTGGCCGTGTTAGTAATTTGATATGTTAGATGTAGATATATGGCTAAGTTCTACGGGTCAACGTCGTCGACGACAAACTGTTATCATCGAATAATATATGTGCATTTGATTTGGCGTCAGTGGAATGAATAGCATCTGATGGCGTCCACTGTCGCCACTGTCCAGTGAAGCACTACACTTACAATTATTGCACTTTTTGCCAACATTCGAAGACTTCAACGAAGTATAGAGAAAGGTCAGATAATAATGGTAAAAATTTGATCCAGTTTCCTACAAAAAAATACAAACACAAGAATACATTCCAGGCCAAATCAAAATATTATAGTTGATAACAAGAATTCAACATATGGCCTCAAAAGATCATCACCTCGATAGTACTTTCCCAATATTCAAGATCGGGCTTCTCCAGTCACGAATTATCAAAACTGGTACATTGAGATTATTCACCAACTGTTATATCAGCATTTCCAAAGCATTAATACCACCATACTATACGATTTCGCTGCCGCCAGCCTGCGAACTGTTTTATTGGTGTAGTTGCAATCTTTGAGATAATAATAGTGGACCATCATGTCAGTATCCTTCACGATATTCATTCTAAATTCTAGACAATACATCTAGACTTCGCTTTAGAAAAAGCTGAATAAAATGATCGAAACGTCCGGTACTTATTCAAAATAATCAACGCCAAAGAGAACTCGGGAAATTTTTACAAATAATACCTACATATCCATTTATTACTGGAAACACTGACTATGCTTCAAAACACCATAACCGTTTCATGGCGCCTATAATGTGATGCGGTGGTATTTCAGCAATCAGCGGGCAATATAAATGTCATGACTTTTAAACGCATTGGTCTGAAAGAATTTTTTGTCTCTTTTCAAAAACTTCACGTAAAGGTTGACGATCTGTCTCTTCCTTCTCAAAATTGTGTACTTTTTTTATATTTCAATATATTTTTAACCCCAAATTTGGATTTTAGTTACGCTACTGATATTTACTAGAATATTTAAGTAAAGCTTTTAATCATGTCAATGTATCGTAAATCATGTCAATGTATCGTATATGACAATGAACTATAAATTATGAAGTTGACTTGTCATTTCTGAATAAGGCAATGTTATTAACATTACTATACTCTGGACGAGTTGCTTTATTCACCGGTTGATCCACCAGATGTGTTTTATCTCATTCTAACCTCGGAGATAGAATGAGATAAAACACATCTGATGGATCCACCGGTGAATAAAGCAACTCGCCCTCTGTCTGATGAGAGATTGCAGTGGTGGGCGTGGCTTGGGCAGAGAGCGGTTTACTAAGCTCAAAAAATTTTATAAAGCGTGGCAATGAAATTCAAATTATTTTAACTGCCGCAGTTTGAGTCTCAACTTCTACGTGCTGCCATTGTTAAGGGGCTACTATTGAATTTATAACTCATCTATTTGCTAAAAGTTGAAGGGAATGCTACAATACCTTTTATATTATTTGTAATTGATACTTCGTAATGTTAAATTTAGGATAATACACATTTATTACTTAATAGTTACAAGTTTGACAGTCGATACACGCAAACTTCAATGACCTGTCAACTCGTATTCGTAAACGCCATTGTAAACCTACCTGACTCTGTAACCAATAAGATCAAAGCGCGCGATTTTGTCGTCACTTCCACCACTGCAATCTCTCATCAGACAGACTTTAAAACTCTGGCAGTCTAATGTGTTTGATCATATTTTTATATGAAAGTAGATTAGCAACAAAATGTGTTAAATCAAATTTTCCTACGAGCGTGCGGAAAATACCACTTTTCCGCACGCATTTCAGTTTCGAAAGTTGCACTTTTCCTCACTAGTGGGGAAAAGTACATTTTTCCGCACTAGTGCGCAAAAGTGCAATTTTCGAAACTAACATGCGTGCGGAAAAGTAATTATATTTTTATTGGCATTTTTGGGTAAGTTATAATTACATTTTGAAAATGTGATCACGCTCCTCGGAAAAATATTGTTCCTAACACATGCGGAAACTGTCTTTTCCGCACTTGTTAGGAAAATAACTATTGTAGCAAAAATATAAATGCCAACATCCTCATCTCGGGATAACAAAGAAAGATCAAGTAGGTATCGAAGCAACTACATAATTTAAAAGCAAAATACAAAATTTTAAAAACCAATAAAATCTTGTGGTATTATAGGTCCGTATTATATTTGGCGTTAGGACCAGTTATGAGTTAGCCTTTGGGTTTTCGTGCTTGAAACATTTTATATTACTATATCGACATCTTTAATAATCCCTGGTCTGCTCTTATCTCTGTTTTGCCAGGCATCAGGCATGGCATTGGGCATTGCTATAACTGACTCTAGCTGGGTTCCTAAATAAATATTTGCTAATAGTGTACAACAGGTATAGTAATTCTAAACAATTGCGAAAATACCAGATCTTCTTGGAAGAAGAATGGTTTTATACATATTTGTTCAGTCCTAATCACAAACTAATACAGCCTTAGAAAGCATGTGCTTATATTTCGTTTTTGAAGCCAAAATAATTAATAACACGTACACACTAAACACGCTGCAGCGACAAAGTTGATGATTTTTTTATCACTTTCGTGTGTTCGAGGGAGAAAAAACTAGGTACTTATGAAGTAATATTTTTACAATTTTCCGAGATACCATAATATGCTTCTAAGGTAATCTAATCTAATCTAATCGTCTAATCGTCAAAACAATTACACTTTTGAAAAAAATAATTACTTGGAATTTTATTTCTGTCCTTCTTTGCATTCTACATATTATAGATAGTCTCTTCACGAATTTTCTTTAAAAAAAAATTACATTTATATAAAGTTACATACATGAACAATGGGCATATAAACACACTATTATCCATTAGAGATTTTAAATAGCTAAGGAATAATTTGTGTCCTTTTAATGTAGGTACCTATTTGTTTTTTGAGAGGAAGATCGCCGGGATAGGACAAGAAAACTAATCGATTCATTAGCTAGCCGACGTTTCGACTTTACTCAATTTTCAGAGCTCTGAACAGAAAATAATAAATTCTTTCGGTCCAGAGCTCTGAGGTTCAGTCAAAACGTTAGCTAATGAATTGATTAGTTTTCTTGTCCTATCCCGGCGATCTTCCTCTCAAAAAAAAAAAAGTAAATAACTTTCGATGTAGTTGGGCGTTACAGAAATATTTAAAATTACAAAGAACCAAATTAATTAATTAATATTTGGTTAGAATTGAATTAGTTCTCCATTGGCCTTTTTTATAATAATAGTCGTACATTATTTGACAAGTGGTAATGTAGTAAATAACTCCCAGATGAATTAATTCATTCATTCATTCATGGACGTCGCCTAGGGGGAGGGCAGGGGCGGCGCCCCCGGGTTTTGGCAGATAGTGTAAATTAATATTCACAAATAAATTTTATTGGAATTTTTCAACCATCCATGTATAAAAGGTACCTACAATAAAAGTCTTTATCTACGCTCGTTATATAATGACAGAATATGACACTCATTACAATGTCATAATAACATTGTTTATAGCACTAGTGCGATATGTATTTATCGCACGCATTTTATAAAAAAAAAGCATACAAACCAACGGTTGCTAAGGAGATATCAACAAACAGCTATTGTTTTTAACTTAGTTATTACTTACTTGATAAATATTGTGTGGTGTTGGCAATAAATAATATTAATTAATTAGTAGATTTTATGTATAAAAAAATTAAAAGTCGAGCGTAGATAAAATTTTGTATATTATACGTGCCATATCTGCATTTTCTAGCACTCGTCTGTTTACAAAACTCACCTTTGGTTCGTTTTGTTAACATCAGACGCGTGCTATAAAATAACTCATATATATGGCACTTGTAATATAAATAACTATTATTTAAGTAGTAATTCGGTATCTTTTTTTCCAATAAAAGCTCTAAGACATTTCTAAAAGAATGTACTCTGCCCCCCCCCCCTGGAAATTTTGGAGGCGACGCCCTAATATAATACTTAATTATAAGTGCCATATGAGGTATTTTATAGCACGCGTCTGATGTTTACAAAACGAACCAAATAAGGTGAGTTTTGCAAACAGACGAGTGCTATAAAATACAGATATGGCACGTATAATATATAAAATTTTAACTACGCTCGACTATTAATTTTTTTATACATAAAAAACTACTAATTAATTAATATTATTTATTGTCAACACCACACAATATGTATCAAGTAATAACTAAGTTAATAACAATAGCTGTTTGTTGATATCTCCTTAGGAATCGGTGGTTTGCGTGCTTTTTTTTAATAAAATGCGTGCTATATAGGTATTTTCCTAACAAGTGCGGAAAGTGGTACTTTTCCGCACGCGACTGCCGTTGACCGAACGACGCGAAGCGGAGTTCGGTCAAGCAGTCGAGTGCGGAAAAGACAGTTTCCGCATGTGTTAGGAACAATATTTTTCCTAGGAGCGTGATCACATTTTCAAAATGTAATTATAACTTACCCAAAAATGCAAATAAAAATATAATTACTTTTCCGCACTAGTGCGGAAAAGTGCAACTTTCGAAACTAAAATGCGTGCGGAAAAGTGGTATTTTCCGCACGCTCGTAGGAAAAATATATATCGCACTATAGTCATTATGACATTGTAATGAGTGTCATATTACTGTCATATACAGGGTGTTTCAAAAGTAAGCGTAAACCTTCTGGGGGCGTAATCCTAGGATAAAAATAAGACAAAAAGTTCCTATCAACATGGGTCCGGAAATGCTTTCTGAGGAAATTACGGCCCTTCGAATGGGGCACCCTGAAGACGGTTTTTCCGCAATATTTCCGAAACCGTCAACAATCAAATTTCGAAAATACATACACTGTATAAACTTTTGCCGCTGAACCCGATGATGAATTCAGAATTAAAAATTTTAGTCAGGGGCGTCACATACCGGGAAGGTTAAGGGCTAAAATAACCCCATTTTTTTTCATTTTAGTTTATTACGGTTTTCATTGAAAATTATAAAGTTTTCTACGTAAAAAGGTACCTACTCTTAGTTCATCCCGATAGAATGAACCGTTTTCGAGAAAATTGATTATGAAAAAGGTACCTACAACAGTCGAAAAGAACCCTTTTTATTCGCTATTTAAAGGGCCGTAACTTCCTCAGAAAGCATTTCCGGACCCATGTTGATAGGAACTTTTTGTCTTATTTTTATCCGAGGATTACGCCCCCAGAAGGTTTACGCTTACTTTTGAAACACCCTGTATAACGAGCGTAGATAAAAATAATTATGACATTTCTTAATGTCACTGAAAATTATTTAAAAATAGAGTTAATTAATCTTAATTTTACAGGTTCTGAATTAAAGAAAAATCTGATATGCACCTCGGCATTAAAGTTACTTTTTATCACTCATATGGCTTAAACTCCACATTAATGATAAAAAGTTGAACTTTAATGCCTTGAAACATAAATATCTATTATTTTGTATTAAAGATATTATTATTACTATTATTAAACGAGCGCCAAATCTATAATGGCCCAGGGCGCACAACTTTATCCGGCCCTGTTAACATATTTCTTACGTTGTGTTATCTTCCGCTGTAGGTACATTAATTTAATTAAATTATTAAATTAACAATTTTCCGAGAATATATCACACATATAATAAGTACGTGCTTCAAAAACGAGACAACCTGAAACCCCCATTAAGAATATGGAAATTACCTCTAATCAATTATGGGAGAGAACGTTGATATTTGTGAAGTGGAAAATTAACTGATAGTAGTGATAATTTATATCATTGTTTGTGCCATTGAAAAGCATTATCAAATCCATCATCGTGGAAATTTTTTTATTTTTTAAGTAAAGAATTGTGCTTCTAAATTTGTGTTGTGCATTTTTTGAAACACCCTGTATAATTGTTTAGGTTATGTATAAAATACTGTTCCCTTAGATACGAAATAGTGTATCTTTTTCTTCAACGAAAAATATATTGCGTCTGTCAGTCAGACTTACAAATTTCTTATGTGTTATTAGATATATTGAACAAAAATTATTTTTTTATACAAAAATGCCGCATTGCAAGGTACCTACATAGTAACAACATAAGTCGAAGATGTTTTCTATTTCATTAATATTTTAGGAAATTAAATTGGGAAATGTGTGGCGAACATGTAACAAAATTAGAGCGGCGATATTTCGCATGGGAATAAATCTTTTCGAATATTTTCTACCGTTGGATCCCAATAAAAATCGGTTAATTTCTGGTACGTATACAATATACTGACAAAACAGAGTTTTGCCTAATAAAACTACAATTTTCTTATATTCATATTGAGTAATTTTAATAAAGACAACTATGTCCAGGAAAATTGATTGATCTCTTTCTTCAGTGAAAGTTAGTTTAGGTACCTATATTGACAATTTAGAAGCAGATAGATAACGTATTCTGAATTCGTTTTGAGGAGTCTTTACATTATATGCACCTCACCTTTCGTTTGAAAAATACTCTTGTCATGTTATTATTCACATTTCATCTGCATAATACCTGCATAAGATGATAATTAAAAAACAAAATCGACATTTCCAAAGTTTTCTTCAAAAATCCTTTGTTTCAGAAATATTCCATTTTTTCTCTACTTCCTCAAAATCGGCTGTAAAGTATATAGTTACATGTAACGAGTAGAATTTATTGTTAAAAATTATTAAGTTAATCTTTTTAGAGTCCCAATTCATATCTGTAATTAATGGTCAGCTTGGTTCAACTATTGGACTTTCTGAGCAGGAAGTTGCAGAATTATCAGATTATTTTCGAGTTCCGGATGGAAGAATTTATTACACCCAGTTATGTGAAGTTATACATGATAGTGGTAAGCAAACATTTTTTACTATTTAAAACAACTGCAGTTATTGAAACTAAATTTTCTGAATAGAAAATATAAGTAGGTAGCTTAAACATAAAACGACCGCGTGAAAAAAATACCCATCGTCACACATTTGCAGATAGTACAAGCCGCTGAAATGATTTTTCTTTTTTAATTGAAAAGTACTGGCAAAGAAATTTTACAAACTATTGATTTTGAAGTCATAATTCACGACTTTACCGGTGTAAAATCTAGAAAACGACCTTTGTAATAAAACATTCCGCAATATACGTTACAATTGAAAACGTATTATTTTCTTATTACCTAATTCTATCCATAAGATACCGGAGAAAAGTATAACTAGGGGGCCTACTTATGGGCCCAAGACCAGGGCCAGAAATCTTAAGACACCCTTGTACGGAAATAATAATAATAATAATAAATAGTCTTTATTTATAAGGCGAAGTTTAGTACATATTCTTACACTTGATGTCGTCTATTAACTGAAAGGGGTCGTCCATCGTTGATCAATATTTTATTATTTTATTTCGCTTCAATCACTCGAGTAACTGAAACTTGTATAATCTACCTTCGCCCGTGATGAGAATAAAAGTAGTAATACTCTGCACACTCTATGTTGCAAATTTCAAACGTTTAATAAGTTCCCTAAATAGCCATAATTTTCTTATATGTTCACGTTCATGATTTTTGTTGTATAAGTATTCGAATTGTTTCTTGTATAGCATTCGCTTTACAGATATAATTTTAATAAATATAATAAAAATATGTATAATAAATTAATATGGTTATTTTGCTTTATATTACAGTGCCGGACTTTCAAAAAAATGCGCCGTTAGTAGATGGGCTAGAATGGGAAGATCCGCTACACACAAACAGATTAAGTATAAGTGAAGAAAGGCGCTTGAATGTGCTTATTACAAAAATAGCATCCATAGTTAACATGAGGAAGTTGCTATTAAGGCCTTATTTTCAGGATTACGAACTGGTAATTTTTTCAAATTTCATATAATTTACCTTTCGAGATGTCGTTGCTTCAATTTTGAAATTAAATATAAAATCTTTTTTTACTCATTCGATGTTTATTTAATCTTTGCTAGCGTTATATTTTTTTAATTATTTTATCTCATTCAAGCATTTTCAGTTCCTAACTTCTAAACCATACCCAATTCTTTAGTTAATTAGAAAATTGAGTCATTAACGTAATCGTTGATTATTCTTTGTCTAGACAAATTTGTATAAACTAACTGTGCAACGCAACACACTTACATACAAATACAAAGCATTTATAAAAACAATATTGTATCTGCTAAAAATAAGTTTACTGAACTCTATATACTGTGTCAGTCAAAATCACATATTTTTATGCAATATTTATTATGTATATAATACAATATATGTGAGACATCCAAAATTTAAGGCATGGTCGGGTCGGGCTCAAACCTAAAATCACTTGATGTGGCATATATATTTTTTTTTTTGTGGTAGAAACGTCGAAATTCCCGTTCTATGCATTAACGAATAACATCTGTGTAACAATAATTCTGGATTTCCGAAAGATGCGAAGAACGTGGTTAAACGTGGTGGTTTGAAGAAGCAAAAATGGATTCAAGCATGCCGGAGGGAGGGATGTGGAATTCTTCTTCGTGGCATACATATATCTACCATATATATATTTTTGAGAAAAAGATTTTGAATGAAATTTTCATTCAAAATCTTTTCAAAACAGAACTATTAATCATACAAAAATTTACCATAAAATCAACTGCGGAACCATTTTTCAAATAAGTTATACCTCTTACGAATATATTGAACGTTTTGAAGGTTATTGAGGTGAATGGACCATTTCTTATAAAAATAATATCACTTTGTTCTTATTTTTCATTAATATTTTTTATAGTTACGTTATGTTCACATTTATACTACCACATATTTATTGCGAATGTTGATTTTCTAATGAATATTCACGTGAAAGCTTACTGCTGCTAATAGACGTATAATGTATGTTAAACAATTCAATGGTTCAATGCATGGTTTGAAATTAGACAAACAAAATAATAAATGTTAGTACCTATTTATTTCTTTTACCTGGATCCTAGGTAAACAAAATTACCTTCATTTCTTTTTCGAGGAATCTAATAGTTAGGGATCAGTAAAACGTTATTTGAACTTAGTAAGAATAGAAATGCAAATAATATTTAACAACCCTATCCTATAGTAATGGCAGAATTGGCAGATAGTATCTTAATGTATATAATTTTTGCAGGTTTCGAAGAATAGTGGGACTGTAACCATAGCTCATTTTGCTAGAATATTAGCATATTTAAACATACTCATATCTGCTGATGATTTTAATATTCTAGTCAAGAAATATATAAAGGACTGTTATACTCTTAATTACGTCGCCTTTATATTGTCAATTAACCAGGTCGTAAACTATCTAAATGCACATGGAATTATGGACTTAAGTGGTGTAAGCACAGCAAACATTTTCTTAGATATTTGACTAGCCCTTTAAATAAATTATTTCTTTTAGGATATTATGAGCATTTTTCCAGGAAGGATCATTAATGCTGAATTACCAAAATTGCCCAGGCCTGAGATAGGTAAAATTCTGGCCTCTCGAATATTTGGAAAGCAAACTATTTTTCACCCTGCCTTAAAGGAGTCGAAACAACTTGAATCTCTACTAATGACGATGACCATGGTACAGGATCATGTTTTGAAAAATAGACTAAGAGTCTCTGAATTTTTTAAGGTAAATATTTTAATTTTAATAAATTATGTATTTAAAAAACACCGAAATAAATCTATTAGTTTATTGGAAGTGTCGTTACCAGTGGCGGCTGGTAAAATTAAAGTCAGTTATATTTTATATTGAAGCATGGGATATTGCACATGGGACCCAAGCCATAGTTCGTACTAGTTTAAAGCATCACTATCAATACCAAATGAAGAAGTGAAAAAAATCTATTAAATTAAAATGAATTTTTAAAAAGGGCTGTCCACTCAAGTGTTTTTCTTTTTAATCGGAAGGAATTGATCGACCGATTTCAAATTTCATGAAGAAGTTTTGTTTATACCTTTCTGAAATATTATTTTCAAATGATTCTTGCATGTTAAATTTTTAATAACGTGTAATTTTATGAAAAATCGAAATGGTTAATGAATTACACATTTCAAATTCATTGAATACCTACATCAAATATTTATCCCGTTATCACGTGTACATAAACTGAAAAACATTTTTTAAAGAGCTCTAATCATTAAGTATATTCATTGCAGCATTTTGATCCTTTAAATTGTGGAAGAATATCGGTAGCGCAGTTTCAGCGAGGTTTCGATTCGTTAGCGCTAAGTGGAATGACAAGATTTTTCTTATCATTGCCTGACGTAGAAGCAATTATAAACCAATATCGAGATCCTTGTGACCCCACAAGAGTTTGCTGGAAAACTTTTGAGGACGACATTAATCATGTATTTACAATAAAAGTAAGTAATATATACCTATAGTATTTATCAAAGTTTATACCAACGCGTTATTATTATTACCTACCTGGTATATACTTTTTATTACAAAAATAATTTTATACTGGATTTAAATAAAATAATAATACTGGAATTGTGAATTTTAAGGAGTTAGAAAAAATGCCAGGAATCAAAGTAGATCCTCCACCTAAGGAAGTTGAGGAATTGCCCAGAGCTGGTGGAAAGCATTGGCAATCCGTAAACACTCCAATGAGATCTCTTTGTGAAGACGCTGTGGAAAAAGTAAAGCAAAAAATTATACATAGGAGAATTTTACTAAAACCTGTGTTTAGAGACTTTGATAAGTAAGAATATTATTATTTGGTACTTGTAGATACTTATACGGTGATTTCGTCCTTAAGTAAGTTGAGAAAATGTAGAAGGCGATTCTTAAATTTATAACGAAACGAAAAGTTCACATGAACATGTCTGAAACGGTTTTGCTTTAGAGCAGTGGTTCCCAAAGTGGGCGATAATGCCCTGTAGTGGGCACTGAAACAATTTAGGGGGCGAAAACAATATCAGGAGATATTGGGGGGCTCTACACAATATTATGGGGGCGGTGAAAGAAAAAATAACTTTTTTAAAATAAGACAGAGGTTAAATATTTTTTTATTTTTAAAGTAAATAAAAATATAATTAAATATATTTAATATTAAACTTTTGTTTATTATACATTACAACATTTTTTCAATTTATAGTTGATTTTTTTTGATAAGAAAAAAGTTTTTCTACTGAAGCATTTGAGGATGGTGTAATACTAATACAGTCATAATAAATCTCTTGATACGTTCTCAAATGCATATGCTTCCCCTGCATTGCTGTGCTATTTAATTGTTGATCAAAGTAATAATAAAAAATCAAACTAAAACATGTTCAGAACTTCAGAACCGTAAAAATAAATAAATTAATTAATTATATTACGAAATTAGCTAGTAATTTGGGGTCCTTGAAAAAATTTGGGCAATGCGTCAAAATCTTTCGAATGCGGCACTTTCCACTTCCCCCCTTAAGGTAGTTTTAATACATATTTTTTTTGGGGGGGGGGGGCAACGGAAATAAACTGCAGGAATTTATGTTTTTTTACCTAACACAAAATCCTAGAATTCTCTGGGGGCTACTTCGATACTTCAATGACTTGAGAGGCGGTTAAGAAAACTTAAAACAATTCCATTCCTTATTTCCCAAAGTCCATAAATTCATTTTTATATAGGTTACAAAACAAATATCATATGTGCTTTATGGATACCATTTATGTACAGGGTGAGTCAAATTCGATGCTCACCATTTGGATCTCGGAAACGATAGGATATAGAAAGTTGATTAAATGGGGGCGAAGTTGTGCAATTTTATACCCAATAATATGCCGTGATAAAATTAAGAATATCTTGTTTGATTTTTGAGATGTTTGAAGAAAAACAAATTTTTGTGTTTTCAGTTTTGTTTTTTCTCGCTTTGTTTGAAGAGATATCAAAAATCTTAAAGAACTTCTACATTGCGACTTTTCCAGCTCTATAGCATAGAGTTAAAATATATTGAAGAGAACGTTTCGTCAGATCGAGTCACCAATTGGGCCACCCTCAAATTTGTTTTTTCAAATACCGACCTGATATAGTTTTTCCTTAATTAATTTATTGGAAGGATAGGGCTTTTAACTAAAACTACTATTTTTTATTTAGAACGTTTATTCGTCTTGAATGAATCAATGACTTAATACAACTCACTTTTTATTTTATAGCTCAATACGTTCGATACATCAGTTTTCCTTACACAGCATAAACTTATGTATATATATATTTATATGTTATTACTTCGCAGAAGTGTGGTGTTTATTCAGGCATAAATATCATGTTACAATTAAATAATTATTTTCATTTTGTACACATCTTCTTCCAACACTCCCACTCAAAATAAAAATAAATCAAATGAATCAAACAAAACAAAAATAATAAACTATTTTAATCCCAATAATTGTGAACGCAACAATTTAAATTTTTGGAGAGGTAGTCCTTTTGTGAATATGTATGCAAGTTGATTAGCTGAGGAATTGTTAATAGTTACTAATTCCTCTTGTATTTTTTTTTCCTAATAAAGTGATATTTTATATCAATATGCTTGGTTTATTTGTGATCAGAAGGATTTTTTATTTATTTTTTTTTTTGACATACAAGCCATATTATTTTCATATGTAAATATAGGAGTCTGAATATGTATGTATGTTGATAGTGTTGATACTGTCACTGAGCGATTTGAGCCAGAGTGCTTCTTTTGTTCCTTCAAAAGCTGCTATATATTCTGCTACTATAAAAGTTGAATACATAACCTGAGGTACTTTTGCGAGTTTCTGAATCATTTGCCCAATCGGCATCTGTATTATACCCAACAAGTTCTCCCACTATTATGCCTTTTGATTTAGTAAACGTTAGTTTTAATTGTAATGTACCTTTTATGTATCTGAGCACTCTTTTCAAAGCTTTC
Source organism: Rhagium mordax (assembly GCA_963680705.1). Taxonomy (NCBI): domain Eukaryota; kingdom Metazoa; phylum Arthropoda; class Insecta; order Coleoptera; family Cerambycidae; genus Rhagium; species Rhagium mordax. The sequence goes on along the minus strand of OY796659.1, from coordinate 16,166,623 downwards.
CATAAGGTTATATTATTTTAACCTGATATCTACTTAATATATTTATGGTTACACATAGATCAGGACGTGTACACAACATCACATACATCAGGCATCAAATTTAATTTCTACACGGGGCATTATAATATTCATCTGAATTTAGATTATTATAATCAAGTTTTACTGGCAATGGTGTATCAATTGGCTTGCATTCTAGCATATTGAACTCTTTAAAATCATAGTTAAATACATATTCTGATCAAGAGTGATTATATTTTCATAGCGTTTTTTTTATTCCTAAAAATAGTTGAATTTCATTTAAATCTATCATTTTGAAACATTGTTTTAAATGTTTTTTTTTTTATATTTATCATTGTTTATAAATTTTTAGTAGCTATTATTATATCGTCAACGTACCTACAACAATATATAAATATTTTTATTTATGTCATTTTTATATAGAAAATAAACACAGTGATCTACTTTTGACTGAGTAAATCCAGCCTATTTCAATGTAGTATCAAAGTAGTCATAACAGCATCTCGCATATATTGACATGTGTAATAAACGTACTTGATTTTGTTTACGTTTTCCTCCTTCTGGAGCTGCCAAGTATATTGTTTATTTTAATGGTCCGTTCAAAAAGGCCGTTTTACGGTTTTACATCCATATGATGTATTAATAAAGAAAATTGATTTGCTAAAAAGGCTAATAATAGCCTAAAACTGGTTAGTTTTACTACTGGAGCAAAGATTTCGTTTTAATCTTTAAGTTGGTTAAAGCCTTTTGCTACCAACCTTGCTTTATCTCTATTTACGTTGCCATTTGTATCAATTTTTAATAGTAAAGACCCATTTACAAGTAACTATTATTTGTGTTTGACGAAGTTGGAACGAGGATCCAGGTTTTATTATTTCTTAATGCTTTCAATACTTCTTTTTATTGCTAGCTCCCACTGATCACGATCTTCCTATTTTCGATTTCTTTATATGATTTTGGAATATCTAGTGGGAAATTACTAGCATTTAATAGAAAATATTCCTGGTTGTGAGTACTCTCGTCATAATTTATTACTGGACAACTTTTAAGTCTTTTACTTCATCTAACACTTTCTAACGTTATTTCTTTGTCTGTTTCATTTAACTCTTCTTTATTATTTTTATTATTATTGGTCGCCCTATATGTTTTGGGGGTACCATTATTTATTTTAGTGGTCTCAAGTTCACTTAAACTTGGAGTACCATTTTGTATTTTAGTGGTCTCAAGTTCACCTTTTTTTTTTCATGAGTACCTTGTTTTTGCATGGTCTCTACCTTTTGAAACAGTTTAGTTTCATTGTTATAAGTAGGAGTACCTTTTGAAACATGACTACTGGTCTCATTACTTGTAGTATGAGTACCAAACATGACTACTGGTATCATTACTTGTAGTATGAGTACCTGAGTTATTTGTTCACTTGCTGGGGGTCTTGTTTGAGAGAAAGTTAGTTCGTCAATAATTTACATCACGAGCAACAATAAATTTTTGTGCCTGTGGATCCCATAATTCGTATCCACTAGTTTCGTAACCTACCCTCTAATTTTTTTTTTTAATGATTTAACATCAAATTTTGATGTTTGTTTTTTTTTTTTTTTTTTTTTTTTTTTCAGGACATACACAGTGGAACCCAAAAAATTTGAGATTCGTAAGAGATGGTTTTTGACCATACCATTTTTCAAACGGTGTTTGTTTATTATTTAATGCTTTGGTAGGTATACGATTTATTAGGTACGTTGCTGTTAGTACAGCTTCACCCCAAAAGCTTTTTGTTAATTGTGCGGTATTAAAATTGTTTGAGCTTTCTCAGTAATTGATCACATTCTCTCAGCGACTCCATTTAGTTGTGGATAGTGAGGAACGGTTAGGTCATAGGTTATGCCTTTTTGAGAACAAAATTCTTTAAAAAAACGTTTGATAAATATTACCTACCATTATCACAATATAAATATATGTTATGTTTAAATTAAAATGATTTTTTGTTATATTAACAAAATCCTTAAATTTATTTAAAACCTCCCATTTATATGTTAATAAATAGGTCACTGTGTAATGGGTAACATCATCAATAAAAGTAAGATAATAATTTTTATTATCCACTGTTGGTGGACTAATAGGGCCACAATTTATAGTTATTTTTTTTATTTCAGCTACATTTGCCTTTTTCGTTTTAATTATGAAAGTAATGCCCAATAAATTATTTATAGGCTTACCTTTTGCAATTTGTTGGCCTTTTCTTTTAATCTCTACACCTGCCTGATAAAAAAATTACCACCATACCTTTTTCTTGTAGTCTCTTTGCGGAGAGTAGATTACACGTTAGCTCTGGACAAAATAGGACATCTTTTATACTCCCTTGTAGTCCTTGATCAGTTTTTACATTGATAACTCCTTTCTTGGTTGCGGTCATTGTTTCTCCACATTTAGCTACGGATATTTTGATGGGAAACTCTAATTCCATTAAAGTCGTAAAAACTTCAATGTCATTCACAGTATGGTCACTGGCACCGGAATCTAACACAAAAACAATAGAGTCTTTTTCCTTATCTTGGTGCTTCTGCTTGCATGCCCACCATCATAAATGCAAAACTCTTGTCTTCATGCACCGCCTTTATTGTTACAGGGTGTGAATTGTGTTTTCTATCATTTTTTGGTAGTGATAACAGTCTCTTTGAATATGATTTTGTTTACCACAATGATTACATTTTTTAAATTTATATGGGGATTTGTAATGAAAAGATCCCTTATTTGTGTAATTTTTCTGTTGAGCATTTTTTTGGATATATTTTCTTTTGTTGGTTATTACTTTTGACATTTGTGGTTTTATTGCTTCACTCAGTAGAGCCTTTGGTTCTTGAATTGTAATTTTTGTTTCGTAATCCAATAATTTTGTTTTTACAAATGCCATATTTAAATTAGTTTCATTTAATGTTTCTAATGCCGTTATTAATCCATCATACACTGGCGGCGATGTTAAAAGTAAATGTTGCACCTGGTCCATTTCATCCAATTTTGCCCCTGCTGTTGTAAGTTCCATGATTAAGTTTTCAAAAGTTGTAAAATGTTGGGATAGTTTTTCATTTGGTTGTAGTTTTAGAGTAAACAGTTTTTTACGTAAAGGTACTCGCACACTTGTACACTTTTTGTATTGCGCAACCTGGAAAATGGCGCCATTCTGGTATTGCAGGGTGTGAATAACGCTGCAAGTCTAATAATTGCGCAATTTTCAAAAACTGCACGACACTTTTCAAGTTGCGTACACTTGAAAAATTGCTAAGTATGAACAGTTAAAATTACTGAAATTGCGCAATGTAAATATGAACCGACATGTTGGTCAATAATGTGGCGCAATATTTGCTTTAGTGCAATTTTGACTGTTTACGACGCTGATTGTTTAACGTCCATGTAAGGTAAACGACCCAGTGTTCGTCACTGTCCCAGTATTCGTCAGTAATTCCCTAAATTCCTAAATATTAAGGTATGATTCGGCCCTGGGATTTATACAATTATTTTAACCAGAAGTAGACACTTTCAAGATCTACAGTTGGCAGTTCTTACCTCTCTGTTGCGCCAACTTCATGGCTTGTCTATTGTTTTGACAGTGTGCCTTCGAGTCTGGAGGAATTCAGAAGTTTTGTTAAACTGCGTGCTAAGCTTGGATGCATACATTGTTAAGGTTGGTAGCTTTATTTTCTTTGTTAAATCGTACTAACCCTATTAGTGCCTATATTAGTAATTCTTTATTACGGAACAGGGAATGCGTAAAAGCTCTTTTTTTCCGGCTTTTTTACTAAAATTCGCTCTAATTGAAGGTGACGATTACTGGTACATTAATTTTAAAGCAGCGTCCCAGTATTCGTCAAAAGTGACGAATACTAGGACACTGGTGGTGTTTGGAATAATATTCATTTGGGTCTTTATTAACGACGCTTTAAGGGCGATTTTAGGATGATTAAATAAAGTATACTGTACGGTTTAAGTGGACCAGTGATCGTCACTCCATTCTGTTAACACTATTAGAGATACATAAAGGTGTTTTCGGTGACGAACTATGGTACATGATAATGACGGTAAATGGACATTTCTCTTTTTCACACAGATGCCGAGCAGGTTTCAGTATGAGGAAACAAACATGGAAAAAGCCTTAGAGTCTGTCAGGGCTGGTATGAATGTATGTACATATGGCATCGAAAGTATTTAAAGTTCCTAGAATGACATTATGGGATAAACATAACGGGACATCACCGATTTCTCGAAAAATCCTTATCGAAAAAGAAGAAGGAAAAAATACCAGCATTAGCAACTTCAATGCAGTGGCAAGACTATCACAAAAGGAAGGAAGAAATAAAGCTGCAAAAGCTGACGGAAACGGAAATTAGGAAGAAGAAACTAGAAGAAAAGAGACGTAGAAGGAAAGCAGCACAAAGAGACGAATTGAAATAGAAGAAAACAAGTTCCAAATACATATATATGACTACGTTTTATCATTATTGTTTATTCTGATTCTGGCGAGAAAAATTTCGGACCTAGTGTGACGAATACTGGGACGTCAGGTGACGAACTCTCCAGCAACCTCTTTCTGACCTATGACGAATTCTGGGGCATTCATATTTGATCATTTTAAAAATTAAAGTATAAAAATATTGTGTGAGAAACGTTATTTTGAGGGTTTCGACACATTATGCAAACATAAATCAAACTACTGAACACCATTTCATTGCAGTAATACGACATAGTAAATTTTCACAGAAGTTTGAAAGTAGGATACCGGTGCTAAGACACTTAAGGTGACGGACACTGGGCCGTTTACCTTATTTAAGTTTTATGTATTTATATTTAGTTTGAGGTCCAGCAGAAAATACGGCGGCTTTGTTTATGTCTTTATCGGCAGTTATTGCAAAAAATAAATTAAAGGACGAAACAAATGACCATTGTACAGGGTGTTTCGTAATTTAAGGCTTTCGTGGGGTTGTTAAAAAAAATTATTTTCTAGTTCTTTTTCGCGTTTATTATTTCGAATAATAAACGTTTCGACCATCCTGTCGTAGACTTCTTCTGAAGATAAGTAAACATGATCAAAACAGGAATTCAAAATCATCAACTTGGAAAACCCAGAAATTATTCTACAAACTATAAGTTATATTGAAACAAATTAAAAACACATTTTTTATTAAATAACTTCCCATAACATTATTCTCGATGTACCTACTTTACATTTAATATTTGTTCATTTCCCATTTATATATTGCGAAACTTACACGCAAGCGAACTGAAGGACAGAAAGAAAAATAGCTATACTATTATAGCTGCTTTTTTAATAGTGCTCTCATTGGGAAAATGGAAAGAACAGATCATTTACAAAAGAAATATTAATAACATTGTTTTCGTTTTATGAAAAAGAAATTAGAAGAAATAAACTTATAAAGATCGAGTTCATATAATTTCGTCCAAGAAAATGCTAAAGCAGTACCAGCCTCAGAATAAATTATTGACTTGAATTAACTTTCTTATCTCAAGTAACAGGTTTTTCTCCAATTTTTTTAATGGATTTGCCGCATATTGAGAAATCAACAAGTGTACTCGTAGGTATACTAAAAGTTGCAGCTTGTGTTTTGCAATAAGAAGTGGCGTATTGCGTGTGAACAGCTCTGCAACTTTAAAAAATGGCGCTGCCACTTTTAACTTGCGCAAGTCATTTATGTAGCCATTTTAAGACATATTTTTGGTATGTGTGAATACAACGCGCAATTTTGGAATTGCGCTATAAAAACTTGCGCCATAAAAGTGTACAAGTGTGCGAGTACCTTAAGGTTAGTTGTGTAGCAAGACTTTTCCGCTCATATATGCTGTCTAATTTAGCTATGATATTGTAACCGTGCTGCTGATCTTTGATTGAATTTAGTAATGTGTCACTTAAATATTCATAGATGATTCCGCAAACGATTGAATCATCCTTAGTCCATTCTTCTGTCAGTTCCGCCGGAACGGGGTTTTCTAATATATATATAACACATTCATTTCACGTAAAACTGCTTTTATGCGGAACTTCCACAAAGCATATTTTTCACCATTAAATGGCTGGATATTTCGTTTGCGAGTTAGAAGATCCATGGTGACACTTGTTCCCACGCACAAACAACAACAACAAAAAAAAAACTTAGTTCAATGAGTTACTTTCACTGTGTTCAAACTGTTTAAGCCACTTGTCACCTTTGTTGTTATTTACGTGTCCTGGGCCCATAACCTATTGGAAGGATAGGGCTTTTAACTAAAACTACTATTTTTTATTTAGAACGTTTATTCGTCTTGAATGAATCAATGACTTAATACAACTCACTTTTTATTTTATAGCTCAATACGTTCGATACATCAGTTTTCCTTACACAGCATAAACTTATGTATATATATATTTATATGTTATTACTTCGCAGAAGTGTGGTGTTTATTCAGGCATAAATATCATGTTACAATTAAATAATTATTTTCATTTTGTACACATCTTCCAACATAATTAGTAATTTTCATCCTGATTCCAACGATATACGACACTCGTTGATTTGATATTTCTTCAAACAAACCTACAAAAAACAAAAATGAAAACTCAAAATTTTGTTTTTTTTCAAATATCTCAAAATTTCATCATGGCATATTATTGGGTATAAAATTGCACAACTTCTCCCCCATTTAACCAACTCTATCTCTTACCGTTTCCGAGATCTCAATGGTGAGCATCGAATTTGACTCACCCTGTTCAACGTAACTTGCTACCCCCCATAATTTCCTTATTTTATAAGGTAATAAAAAAATAGAAAATTTCAACTTTTCACGTACTTTTTAAATGTTATCAAATCATATCCATGTCAGAAAATATACAGTGGGTGCGAAAAAATGTGTTTCTCTTTAATGGTACACCCTATATATTTTTACATATTTGGATTTGCCTATTTTTTCTGATTTCAAAAATATATAATACTTGTGTATTTTGAGTAATATTAATAGTCACTTGTCGATGTGTGTCTTACAAATTGATTGGAAGTTTTTTTTATTTTAAGTTTTAAGATACTTTGTTGCACGATGGAGAGGTGGCTGCAGAACTTAACTCTTCCGCTTTGGACTCAACACCTAGCACTTTTGCTAAAGATAATTATGGTTTTATAATGAGAGTGATACAAATGAAATTATTGAAATCGCCCCAAAAGTGTTAGGCCAGTTGATGATGCTTCTATATCTACAAGTAAGCAACCCAGGGCAGTTACTAAAAAAATTACGGATTATAATGAATCCCTGAATCCAAAATTGTAAAAATATACAGGGTGTTTTGTTTAAAAAAACAGATGTTACAGTTATTTCCGGTGAAACCGGAAGTGTTGGAATCATTTTGTTAACATGCATTAATTCAAATTTACTTGTTATTGCAACTGCAAAATTTCAAAATGATATCTGAAAAAACAAAAAAGCTATAGGGGTGAGCCTAATTTCATTTACACCCGGTATATATCAAAATATCGATATATCGGAATGTCGATATATCGATATTCCGATATATCGATATCCCGATATATCGATATATCGACTATATCGATAAATTTCTGATATCGATATTTTCGATATTTTTTTCAATATCACCCAATATATCGGATATAACGATATATCGATATATAGGATATAACGATATATCGATATATTCGATATACCGATATATCGATATATTCGATATATCGATATATTCGATATATCGGTGTATCGATATATCGATATATTCGATATATAGATATATTCGATATATCGATATATTCGATATATCGATATATCGAATATGTCGATATATCGATATTCCGATATATCCCGATATATCGATATATCGACTATATCGATAAATTTCTGATATCGATATTTTCGATATTTTTTTCAATATCACCCACCCCTACTTCCACCATGTCAGCAGAAGAATACGAAACTTTTATTGAAATGACATCTGATTCATCATTGCGAGAAAAATTTAAATTAATCCGTTAGTGGATTTCTGGCTCAGTTTAAAAGATGAATATCTTCAATTTTTCAATAAAAACCAGTACCACTCATCTCAAAAAATTTAAAAGTCCTGCTTCCTGCTTCAATGGGAATAGGTTACCTATTTTAAAAATTATTTTAGGAACTTTTAATTTTGAAATTGTTTTTGAAGCAAATGAATATATAAAATAATTGTTGTTTTTGTTAAATAATAATCCATTAACAGAATGTTGAATTAGGTACCATATTATTGAAACATTAAAACAAAGCAGGGGTAGATATTAAAAAGGGTTCCACTTATCAAAAAGATTGAGAAACGCTGTTCTAGATGAATTCTTTTGCTTTGCCATAAATCGATTTAGGGCAGACCAAGTATTCGCCATTTGCATATTCTATCCAATTAATATATTCAATAATTTTATTACAAATTGTTGCGATAAAGTTGTTGATTTAATTTATAGTCGGGAAGGACTTTTGGGATTGTTTATTTTTCATTAGCATTAATATCTCTATTTTACCAAATAAAGATATAACAGAAATTGCATACATCCAATAGCTTCCACTTTGCACGTATCAGATGTTTCACTGCCTTCATTGCCTCGTGTTTCAGTGAGTAACACATAGCTTCAACAAATTTTCGAATACCTTTCCAAAATTGATAATGAAACAAATAAATCTATTTGTTTCAGGTATAATACTCATATTGCTATGTTCAGCAGCTGTGAGTAATTAATGTACAATATTTATAAGCTGAACTGAATTAATTAAGAAAATACGTTTAAATCTTGGAATAATTAACTTAAAATTTCAGGCATAATAATGGTCACGTAAGTCGAAATCAAATGAGGCAGGCCCTCAATTCGAATGGTATTCTTTTATCTGACGAAGAACTTTATGCTTTGGAAGAAAGATTTAATAATGATATGGGATTCAACTATTTCTGGTTCCTAAAAGATGTGGAACCCAAGCCATGTGACGAGCCATTAGTAAGTCCAGCGAGTTACTTTATAATGACAATTTTATTCCTCTGCTCAGTATACAGGTTTTGTGGCAAACATGAAGAGGTTGAATGAAGAACCACAGCGGGTGAAACCAACACGGCAAGAACAAGACATTGTTCTAATTTTGGCGAAGATAAAAGGGAAAGTTGTTAGGGAGCGAATTAGAGTTATGGAGTTCATGAGAGATTATGACAGATGTAATGAGCAAGTCATCAGCAGAGACGACTTCACAAGGGCTTTATCAGTATGTAGGTTTGATCTTACTGAAAATGAAGTGGAAACTTTAATGGACGTGTAAGTACATATTCTGTTTGTTTCGAATGTTGTTAGATTTAGATATAACTGAATTGCCTTTAACACAAAAATCTCTTCTGGTCTGGTCTGGTCTGGTCCATTACTTTACGATATTGCGATATTGCTTAAAATTGTATTTGGGTCGCAATGTTTACAAGATGGTGGTACGAGAAGGACTTGGATTATTGTTTAAGACTCCCAACTTTATGATTCTACTAAAAATTAAATTTATCTTTCGTTAGGCGAAATTACCCGCGCATTGACTGCCTCCATAAAATACCTTGTGCATCTCCTTAACAGTTCTTGGGTACCTACATGATTTTAGATTTGCTTCTCCAATGAGATGTCATTGCGTGGACTACAAAAGATTCTCAGATGTTGTAGAGGAAGCATTTACGCAACAATGCCTTGAAAGAGCACCTTTGGTAGTACCAGTTCAACACGTTCCAACGAGGGACTGTGAAAAGAATTTCCTCAACTTCGATGAACGCATAGTTTTGTCGGTAGCTATGCAAAAATTAGCTAAGAAGCCAGATCTACAGATGAATCTTTATTCAGTGTTACAGGTAATATTATTAACGTTTTGATCTAATCGATAAGTTAAGTTGGGAGTATAAAAGCTTTTAAACTTAATGGTAAAAGTTATCTATTGTTTCATTTTGCTATAATATGTTTCATAATAAAACTTAATAAACAAGATTTGCACGTAATAAAAAATAAATATTGTATCCAAAAATAGGTATTGTTGAAAGTTTCCGTTTTATGTAGCCGTAGGTGTAAACATCACAAAGATAATTTAGCAACTTCTTGCCCTTCTACCTTATTAAAAGTTACGACCTGAAAGAAAACAAAATAAAACTCTGGAAACACCAATGTTATGCCTCGTTAGATAGATGTATATATTTATAATATCTTTATATTTCAGCTATAAAACTTTAATTACAACTTGTATGTTTAATTTATAACCTTTTCCAGGACTTTGATAAGACCAATTGTGGTACAGTCTCGCAGACTCACTTCCTAAAGGCGTTAGCGATAAGAGGAATGTACAATCTGATATCAAGAGGCGAATTTGACATGATCTGTAAATGCTTTAGTTTCGAGCGAGGACTAAGAGATGAGGTTGATTACAGAGCATTTATGAAAGCGTTGGATATACTGTACGCCACAGAAAAATATAATCCATTTTAACATTTGTCGTTTTTATCAATCTTTAGTGTTTTGTAATAAAGTAAATTATTTTCATCACTTGTTTAATTTACTGTTTCCTTAACAATTTTAGGAACAATACAAACCTCATTTCAAAAGCGCATAGAGGCGTGTGTCAATCAAAATGGGCAACATGTCGGGCACTTTTTATAATTTTTTCTGTTGAATTATTTGGAGGAACCTCAATTTTTTAAGTTTATTCTTGAATTTTGTACCTATTGCTCAATAAATCGAAAATGGTTGCAAATAGCCATACACAAAATGTTCGTATTTCATTTCTACATCGAAAAATTTGAAAAAATTGAGAAAATTCAATTTGAAAAGTTCTCAATTGAAAAATCATTTTTGGCCACCTTCTATATTTTTAATAAGTGAAAATGACTAAAAAGCATTAATTAGATGTCTCGTAACTACTATTCACATATTTTTTCTTATTACCTTTCTCTTAATTGTATAATTTTTTCAATATAAGTACATTTGCAGATGGCATTATATCAACAAAAAAATGCATTAAATCCAAGTGGTTGAGAGATAGTCAATAATAATATAGGAGTGGAAGGGGCCTAGAAAGAGGCTTCGAAAAATAGCATTCCATTTAAAAAAAATCCTGTAAAATTGTCTTTGCCCTCCCTATACAGGGTGATTTATTAGCCTTGGGACAAACTTCGGCAGTGAAAAGTAGCTTTAATTTCATGAAGAAATGTTCATCATATAAACGTAGGTCTTATCTTTCTTTGTTCAGAAGTGATATCGATTTTAAAATGTTTAAATTGAAAAAACATAATAGCCATAATTTAGTAACTGCCATTTTAAATAATCACCTGTCAAAAATAGTTTGTTGATGTCAATACTTTGTCACAATAGGGTACATGCGCGTGTCAGTTTTACACCCAAATTTGTTTTTATCGGAAGCTTTATGTTTGAAAAATACCAACTACACCATAATTTAAATTATTTAGACAAACAATAATTAATAATTAATAAATAAAATTCAAATTATTTGAAGGTTTCCGACCAACTGTCGAGTACCTCCGACGACCCGCGTGACGTCATACTATTTGTTTACTTCTCGCCATAAACAAATTATCAAGGAAGTGACTGCTGCACGGTCCGAATATTTGACATTTGACATGTAGTGAATTTATCCTTGCTTTACTCACATTTCGTCTGCGGTGCAATGGCCTAGAGGCAACGAGCCGGGCTTGGCAAGGAGAAGGTTCAGGGTTCAAATCCCACACTTTCTTATTTTTTTTTCTATTAAATGCATCAGGCATGAGATCTATTGCGAGTTAGAAGCTGGAGGCGATAGCCGGAGGCAGGTTAGATATGTGTGTTTTTACCCTGATGAAGGAGAGCAGTTGAGGAAGAAGAAATATCCAGATCGTACAGCTATTATTTTAACGGGGACGGTCGGACCGTGCAGTAATCACTCCCAATTATCAATGCTTCGACTGTGTTTTTAATCTGTACTTCTATTGAAAACGTGCAAGAAAAGTTTATTTCAAGAGTTTCAAGCTTTCTGTGTTTTTTACTAACTGGTTTAACGTATATTAATAGCTTAGAAGTGTTTTATTATTATTATAATGGCTGAGACTGATTTCGTAAAGGCACAAAGTGACAATTTCAGTTGTTTCTAAAGAACATTTTCTATCTATTTGGCATTTTAATAATAATATATGTGGAACGATTTGATCTCTCAAAAATATCTTCCCACCCATTAATTTATATCGCATATATACTTTTTCATATCTTGTTCCAGTTAAAAAAAAAAACAAAAAAATATGTTTTACTTTCAATACAGAGTAGATAGACCATTAACATAGATACCTAACCTTTTATTTATTAACAAAAATATTTCTCACTATCATATTTTTTATTATTAGGTAAATAACTACATTGAAATGGTCTTCACAAACAAATTAACAAATCCTCTAGTGTTTTCAGACATCTCGCATTTTCATTTCGTCTCACAGCTCGCAACCACAATTTTCTTTTTTCTTTCAGTTTAGCACTTGATCCCACTGGCAATGAAATAAATACTTTTTCCGGTGTTCTTATAGATTTGATTCACATTGTGGCACTAAGCAGTATTTAGAGCACTTTAAATCAGGTTTTTCCATAGTAAATCAAAAGTTAAAACGAATTTACGAGTAATAAACAGTAAACAATCACGCTCTTGTCGCTTTGACACCGCTGTTGTCAATGTCAAAAAAGTAAACAAATAGAGTGACGTCATAACATGGCGGTCATGACGTCAAACTTGTTTTGCCGGAATAGCATTATTCAAATCCGATTTTATGCCACCAACATATATTTCAAAAAAATTAATAATCAAAGGTGTTATTAAAACAAATAGAGAATCAAATTTTATTGATTTTAAAATATGTGCATGTTTCCTATTTGTTAAAATTAGTATTTGAGGAATTTTACAAAAAAATGTTTAGAATTCATAGGGCTTTTAAAATACATAATTGTCTCTTTTAACACTAAAAGAAGTTTTTTGGGGAAATATCATGTTTCTTAGGGTAAACGGCAAAAAACATTTCTCTAATTATTGTAAAATTGCACAAATACGAATTTTAACAAATCGTGACAGAAAGTATCGACATCAACAAACTATTTTTGAAGGTGATTATTTAAAATGATAGTTACCAAATTTTATTTTACTAAATCATGGCTATTATGTTTTTTCAACTTAAAAATTTTAAAATCGCTATAACTGCTGAACAAAGAAAGATATACCTATGTTTATATGAAACTAAATCTACTTTTCACTACCGAAGTTTGTCACCAGGCTAATTAATTACCCTGTATATTCGAAAATGATTTTTGATTACTTATAGACTATTTTATCTAGTTTATTCGTATTTTTTTTTAATTTCTAACTGTCATAGAACTCGAGCTATCGAAGTCCGACGCACTATTGCCCCACCCTGTATAATGTTGAAGATTTTAGGTTAACAATGCCTAATTTTTTGAAACTTGGAATAATTTACATTTCTTTACACACCGTCCTACATATACAGTGAACGTGATATATATATATTTTAAAGTTAACGTAGGTACCTACTTCTTACTCTTAGATAAAAACCAAGATTACCACTAGAAATATTTGCAAACTTGTAATAATAATAATGATTCTTAAAGTTTTATTAATTACTTACCATTCTTTAAACAGAAGAAATGGGTCGTTGATATTTGGTGCTACTGTTAATTAAGAAATCCGTATCACGTTTACTTAATTAGTAGGTACGCGATTCTATTAGAATGCATTAAAGGAACTAAAAACCTTTCCACTCAATTGGGTATGCTAATCAGAATAATATATCATTTAATCTAAGTATATTTAAATGAGTTACAATTAAAACCAAGAAACTCAGATGTTAGTTCTTACAGAATTTATAATTTTTGCTCCTAGATACGATTTGGCCTGAAAGGAACAGAGTAACGATAACAAAGAATTAAAGATGATTGAAAATATATTATAGGCTAGTTCCCAAAGCAAAGAAATTATGGTGATAATGATTATGATTGAAAAACGGTATTCAACTTATTTTTGTAAAGTGATGGTTTTGGGATGTCAATAATACTTTGAGTTCAGAATATTATAAATAATATGGCAATAAAGAACTCCTCCAGTGAGTTTTGACCACCTCTGCTTGTACAGGGTTATTCATTATAAATTACCCACCCCTTATCAGCGTTATTATTGCCTATAGAAAAAAAAGTTTTAAATAAAAGTTGTGTGGTTATGACTGAATTTTGTTAAAATGTTATCAAAAGTACAGTGGCGTGCAGATTTCAGGGGATACAGAAAAATAATATATTTTTTTAAATGGGATACCCTGTATATTATTATATTTTTGGAATGATCCTTTTTTCCTGATTTTAAAAATATACCATATGTTACCCCCACCATATACCGTTTTTGAGTTATTAAATGTCGTATATCTTAGTTAAACTAGTTACTGTAAATATGGAAAAGTTAACATTGTTAAAGTGAGCTATGAAAATGACAACTGTTATGTTTGATAAATGACATTTCTTTAATGAAATTATCAAAATGGTTTACAGTGTCATTTTCATAGCTCACATTAATAATGTTAACTTTTCCATATTTACAGTAACTAGTTTAACTAAGATATTCGACGTTTAATAACTCAAAAACGGTATATGGTAGGGGTAACATATGGTATATTTTTGAAATCAGGAAAAAAGGATCATTCCAAAAATGTAATAATATACAGGGTATCCCATTTAAAAAAATGTATTAATTTTTTGTATCCCCTGAAATCTGCACGCCACTGTACTTTTGATGGCATTTTAACAAAATTCAGTCATAACCACACAACTTTTATTTAAAACTTTTTTTTCTATATGCAATAATAACGCTGATAAGGGGTGGGTAATTTATAATGAATAACCCTGTACATAAAGTGTTTCCACGGATTGTTGCCAGAATGGACGTACTATATTCTAGAAGCTTCTACTGCATGGTTTTAAACTAAGATTGTGACAAAATTAGGGCAATTGATCATATACAGGGTTATTTGGAAGTAAATATTAAAAAACCAATAAGAGCAAGTTATCCTTGTTTTCAATGACATGTAGAAATGTTATAGAACATATTTGCTTCGAATAAAAAGATATCATATATCCAAATTTTCAGTCACTTTGGCATGCTTTGATTTTTTTCCTTCAAACCAGATATCGTGTTATTTGACTAAAACTGGCAAAAAAACAGCAGCTAAGTAACTTTTTCCTATCAGATTTTTACGTGTCATTGGGAATGAAGGTAGTTCGCTCATGTTAATTTTTTTGTATTTACTTCTATTACTCCTAAATGCCCTGTATATAACCGATTTCACTAATATTGGCACAATCTTAGATTAAGACCATGCAGGAATAATTTCCAGAATATGAACATCCACCTCAAAAATTTTGGATTAATTACACCTATCCCCTCTCAAATTTTTCGCCAAAAATTATTCTTATGTGGGATTCCCCCAATGATATGAACGAACCCGTAAAAAATTATAAAAAAAACATTGTTCAAGATGTGTCAAAATAGTTCTATTTTCAAAAATTGAATACCTTGTACATTTTTCAATTTTACAATTAAAACTAATAATGAACATTATATTCTTCACAAACAGTGCATATGCTGCATTATTTATATACACTTTTTTTCAAGTAATAACCTGTTTCCGTTTCTTTAATGTTAGTCTCACCTTAAAGATTATTACTTCCTCTAGGCCAAATTTCAATACAATCGAATTTTTAGCTTTCTTGCATTCTTGGGGCTACAACGAACATTTTGAAACATATTCAAAGTTCGATTACTAACATCGGTGTAAAAAAATAAAATTTGGCTCTACTACCGATATTCTATTTATCTACTGGTAGTGGCAAATGCAATAATATGATATATTCTTCTGTGAAAAGTTTAATAATCAAAAGTTACAAGTATAGGAATTTCATTTGTTTGTTTGTTCAAACTTTAAAGATTACATCTTCACATATCACCATCTTTCCATTCAAAAAATACATATATAAAAAAGTGATACCTATTTTGTATTGGATATACCCAAGTCACCCAGCCAAAACGGAATCGAAAATACACCAAGGATAAATAAATTCATGATTAGAAAAAAGTATTTGCAGTTTACATGCAATGACGTGGGGCGCAACATCTAGTCGATTACTTGTAACATAAAATTCTTTATAAATAAAAAATTCTCTTTGATTTTTAAACATAAAAAATCCGTAAGAGGTATATTTTTTTAAATTTATATAGCCAATTATAATATTTGTTGACTTAACAATTCTTTCTGGATTATCAAATAAGTACCTATAACAAAATATTTTTATAAAATATATATCGGAAGACAGCTTTCAACAAATTATTCCAATCTGGGAAAAGTTGGTTGTTTCCTATGTCGTCATTGTAACCGATTCGTCCCTAGAGAGTTGGGCGGCACAGCCAACTGCCCTCATTCAGAAAATAGAAATAAATGGCACGGATAAGAATTCATAACCAAAAATAAGATTCATTGAATTCCTAAGCCATAAATATCAACAGCATGGTAGGCGTATATCGACAGGTTTGCTATAGTAAAGTCAAAAGTGTAAAATAAATGTCTATTTTCCCTTGTGTTGTATTTTCACTGAATATAACACCAAAAAGCAAACATGTTTTTTTTCATGCTAGTACCTACATCTGAGAATTTATCAAGTTGCCAATTACTAATTTTATACTAACAGCCCACATTAACTAATTTTAGATATTTTTAAATACACGCACGATGTTTTCTATAAAATAAATCGCTTCTTGGCTTGATACATATTTTTTATTTAGATTTTCATTTTCAATTAATATAATTAAAATATTAAGTAATTGCATTATTAATCTTTCTAGCGGTTTATAATAAAACTTTAATTAAAAATTAAAAAAAAAAATTTGAAAAACGTTTATCTTAAAAAAATCGTACTAAAAAGTAAAAATAATTTCTTTTCTGGCAAAAAGTTTCATGTACGACTGCAAGAAGGCGTGCGTACCCCCAATTCCCACCCCTTTCATACAATCATGCGTACAATCATCCAAAGTGCGCACGCCTTGCTTTTCTGTTTTTTTTAAGTAATTATTTCATTATTCGATTACAATTTAAATTAGCTTTCCAATGATATATAATATGTTATAAAAGTATTTAACTCTAGAAAAAGTGGTTAATTTTCGAAAAATTAAATATGCTTGTGAGGAGGCCATGGAAAACTATTGTGTGCATATTTCACTGCGCGACAGTCTCGGGATGAAGCCAAACCTCTCGATGATGGCGAAGTTAAGGGCGTGTGATGGCCACACGACGTTGGTCGAACAACCTATCAAAATCAATAGCCGCACCTCTCTGTGATGACGTATGACTGACCATGTGACATTGGTGGAGCCAGGCCACGCCTACGCCTACCAGCGTTGGATCTCAATAGCTCGCGTGGCCCACCACGCAGCGTCATTGAAACGAATCCACGCCTCCTAAACGCACAAATAGGTTCAACAGAGGTCGAGACAATTCCAGGGAATTTCTTTTGCTTGTGAACCATATATGTATATGTAGACGCTGAGACGAAGAAATACAAAATTAGACGATATTAGACACGAAATATAGCTCTCATAAAATAGGAAAATTCTCGTCTTTACATTTTTCTGGTAATTTAAAACGGTGATATGTTTCAACCTCGGTTTTAACATATATTTTTAGAAAATTCAGTTAAAGAAACGAATATTCAACTCTTCTACAAAATTACGTAGGTAACACCTATATCGGTTTTTCTTATATCTCTCATACTTTTGGAGAGAACCCCAAATCCCATAGAATTTGGTTCACCCTGTACATCTTGGAGGTATCGTTTTTTGATTAGTGGCCGCAATGAATGAATGTTGTGTTTTGTGGTAAGTTAAATTAATTTCAATATTCTTTTGGCTTTGGACTATGAATTCTGTTTTATTCAATATTTTATAACACATAACAGATTCGATAATAATTGTTCTAAAGTGGTTTCAATATTCTTTTGCTTTGGGCGTTATGAATTTTGTTATTTAATTCAATATTTTATAACATGTAATTATAAAAAGTAGTTGTTTTAACTGTTTCGACAATAGTTGTATTTAAGTGATTTTGACGATTTTCAGATTATATGTTATTTGTATGTTCAGAAGAAGTAGAAAATATAAATATATCAAATTGGGTATTTTTGTTATTGTGCTTGTCAGGGCCACCCTAACCACAGGGCTAAATGGGCTATAGTCTCGGGGCGCCAGCCTTTTAGGGCGACAATTTTGCTTGCACTCAAATCAGTTCACCCCGCTCCCGCTTCCCCTCCCATGTATTTTCTTATGAAGAGGGACGCATTATTGTTAATAGCTCGCGGGCGCCAAATCTCTTAGGACGGCCCTGCCTACACCACTTCTACTTAATGATACTACTAACAACCTACTAGTGAACGGAAATATTCATGACGCTAAAACCAGGACTGGCTCTAGGTGCTGTGTTATCATGTTTGTGTAGCAAATTCGCTCATGAAATAACTATTTGGAACTGTCAGCGATTATTTTCATTCCTTTAATTTAGCGTCTTTTGTCTTGTTTTGTGTGGGCATCATCAAAATTTTAAATTTATTTCGTCAAATAAAACCAATTTATTTTGTAAATTTTGTTCTAATGTCGTTTCATTACAACTATAAAATTAGACTATTACCGACATCATTCACTTCTTTAGTTAAATGTCTAAATCTAAATTAATTAATTTTCAACCTAATTTTTCAATTTATATTAGGTAATCTCCTTCTGCCTGAATACCTATAAAAAATCCTTCCTTATAATTCATATGCACACATGCATCCAAATATTTACACAACAAAAATCACACTACTTAGGTACTATTTCTTAAACTCGTCGCCATTTATAAACTATTTT
This sequence comes from Rhagium mordax, assembly GCA_963680705.1. Lineage (NCBI taxonomy): Eukaryota > Metazoa > Arthropoda > Insecta > Coleoptera > Cerambycidae > Rhagium > Rhagium mordax. The sequence goes on along the minus strand of OY796659.1, from coordinate 16,147,624 downwards.
TGTATAACTTTGATCTCAGGCCCAACCAACCGCATGCAAAATTCACATAAAATTTTCATTTTGTTTTTAATTTAAACTCCATAAACAACATGATTTTATAGATTTAAAAGCTGAATGGTATTTTTTAAATGTAGAACCTAATTTTCAATATGAATATTGACCCTCTTTCAATATTTTATACTTAGGTGTTTTCCTTATACCTATTAGTTCTTTTCATTATTGAAGACGAAGAACTATGCGTCTGTTTTTCTATAACAAATGTCGATCATCCTATGTCCTACATAGACATAATACTTTTATTATAACCTTAAGTTGAAAAAATAATGGTAATTGGTACATACATGATAAATGATTAAAAATATGCATCTGCTTAATGGTAATTTTTTCTCACCTACATGATCTGTATCGGGTATAGGACACTAACTTACTATTTATTTATTAATCGTTAGGTTTGAAAGGGTTTTAACCACTCCATAAATACTTTCGAATACAAGTTAAAGGGAAATTTCATGACTCCCACTAACTCACCCTCGTTTGAATTTAAAATGAGGTGTTCGTGTGAAAGGGCAGTTTCGAAACAAAAAATAAGAACGTTTTTACGTGATATGATATTGCAGATTTCTGATTATAAATGAATTAAGACTAAGATGACCGCTATTTTTCATTATTTTTAAAGAATGAATGTCAGTCAGAATCAATTTCTTGTATATTATGTATATGACGTTTTTACCAACTCCAAACATTTTTTCTCATCCCTTGATTGGTCAAGAGCAGTTGATTTCAAGTTACCTACTTATACTGGTTTCGGAAATGGTCGACACTTTTTCTTTAGCAAATGTAATTTTTGTTCCTGATTTGAAGCGTTCTACACGTGTCATATTAGAAAAATATATAGAGCCAGGTACATAGTTTCTTTTTTGCGAATGTAATACCTTAATGGTAGTCTGATTCTATGGTTATTTGGTTTACAATCCGTTATGAAGACACTTATTTCATTAATGCCAAGAATTTCTAAATTTGAAACGAAAAAGCTGTCATTGAGGAAGACTGAACAGAAAATTTTAACCCTTTACAAGACCGCCCCTGTGCCCTGGAGATGTGCTATCTTTAAAATTGATTGTACCTGCTATGGATTCTTTGTACCAGAGAAAACTAAATTTAAATGAGGAGAGCTAGCCAGCGACAATCGTCGGCCTACCCAACTGCAACTACAACCTTTATTTATTTATAACGTGAGGGTGTGCTAGTCAAAAATTAGCACTAGGTGTAGAATTTGTGTGCTAGCAAAAAATAATTGGGGCTGTAAATTGGCTAACGCTTTGCACGTCGAAATAATATGGAGGACAAAAAAATCTAAGGAAAGTTAGTAAGTAGTACTTAGTACTCAAAATATGATGTACCAAATGTGGCAAAAATCACTACAAAAAATTCAGTCCTTCGCAAACTGCAAAGATGGAATTGGAAATGACGAAATAGAACGCAAATCGTGAAATTTCGCATGTGATAAAAATGAAAATTTGTTGAAAAGTAGTAAATGGTTATTTCATTGAGTATTTTTATTTAGATATAATAATAAAAAGGTATTTTATTAACAAAAACATTTTCACAATTAAAACTAAAATGGTAGATATTATACAAATTTATTTCACTAACAAACATTTTTAATGTTAAAACTAAAATAATTTAAAATAATTTCGTGAAGATGAAAAGTGATTCCTAAAAATAATAAATACCGATATCAATTAATTGCAAACTATTAAACGCAGCTAAGAGTACAGGCAATGTCCAAAATAAACAAGAACATATCGAATTCGTTGAAACTTGACATACCTATAGGTACGTTTAAAAATACATAATATATTTCAACTGAAGAGTCCCGAACCGTAAAGGGTGAGTCGGAGCCGCCATCTTGGAAAAACGTGGGATGAACTAGGTTTTCACAGTATAATAAAAATTGTCAATTGAACCATGAAAAACTTTCAAAAAATAAGAATGACTTATTATATTTTTATTTATAGAGAAATATTAATCTTTGACTTTTTTATTAAATTTTTTTCTCAATATTACGTTTGTTTCCTTCATTTTCTGCTTGTTTATCTGTGAATATATTCTGCAAAATGAAAAAGTACATAATCATTGTATAAGTGACGATTTCGCGTAAATTAAAATTTTATATTATATTGAATGAAACATACTTTCTATCTAAAGATGATCGGAATCGATAGCATAATATGGATGCTATCGCTCCTGGACGATATCTTCCAAATTATTTACTGCATTCTCGTCTATTGCATCTAAATATTCTGAGTGGTTTAGATCCTTGATAATTTTATCCATGTATGAATTTAGACATTGTACTTCCTGACAATTTCCGTAAATTTGTGGACATCTTAAAACTGCTTTTCTGTTGCGGTTGCAGGAGATAAGTTGCAATATTGATTCTAGTGTTGGCACAAAAAGTGTTGTCACAGGTTGTAAAGAGCCGTTAATTTTCTTCTGTCCCCATTTTGTGGATTATTTCATTGCCAAGCCATTTCTGAATTTTGTACATTACTCGCAATGAATGTTGAGCGATTGCCTTTGGAGTTGATGGTAATAATTCCAACTTTGATTTTTGTTTTTGCAGCGATTTGTTGACTTGATAAAATCTGTATGAGTTGAGTGAGAGATTTGTGATTTTCCTTGCGCCGTATACAAATAGGAAAAGAGTTTCTTCAGCCTGTTTTACTTATGAGGGGATAGAATTCTTTATAAATGACTTTATTTAGGCTTTATACAAGCATAGTAACAAAAAACATATCCAATTTGATATACTCACATTGATGTTTCATCTCTAAACATACAATTATTAAGTTTATTGGACCTTCTTTAACGCATGATAAAAATTGGATTAAAAATTACAAAATTCAAACGTCTAAAAATAAATTATTGAAAAAATTTTTTTTTAACTCACCACAAAATTCATTCATTATGGTCACCAATTAAAAAACGATGTCCCCAAGAAGATGTACATTGTACATGTTCTTTCGCCTTTATTTCAGCGCATCAGGGAGACTAGACCACGTTAAATTCAAATTCTACCTTATACTTAAAATTGTAATTAATTGACATTAATAAAATATTTTGAATTCTTGTCATTGAAAGTTCTCACTACATTAACCAACTGCATTTCTTTCCGAAGAAGCTGGAGAATTTTTTATTTTCCTTTCTGAAATATTGTACACGTGATATCACACCCATTGAAGGCATGAGCCAGTAAAATTGTATTTTTTATACGTTCATGTGATTTTTGGATTTCTGACGAAGAAACAATTTTCCATTCAATTTTTTCCTGTTCGTGGCCTTATGAAAAATATATCTTTTTCCTCTGGAGTCAAAGCGATTAATAGAACAAGAAGATCAACGTCCTCACCGACTAGGTACAGATGTTCGTCCATTATTTGATATTTCAATTGATGTTTTAACAATAGGTGAATCCACATCATCTACAGCTAATTGTTTTACAAAAATTCCTTTATTTTAAAGAGTTTTTGTCAACATTGAAATTAATTGGATCTCGTTTATATATCATTTTACAAAAACTTTTCTACGATTACTAAATTTTGCTTAAATTTGTTTTTCACGTAGCCAACATAACTCGCACAAATGTCTTCATAAGATTTATTTGTCTGTCTTCGAACTCGATGCAATAAAAATCTACATTCAAATTAGATAAATAATAAGTAGGTATAGAGTTACAAAGAGTTATTTTATGAATTTCGATACATTTTGCCTGTACTATCGTTGAATCAGGCATTGAGAGAGGAATCGAACATACATATTTTTCTTCATTTCAAATCACCCCGTCCTTGTAAATTGCCAAAAACGACAAAATTTTGAGTTACATATGATTTTCGGCTATACATATTTCGACGAGATAAAATGAAATAAGCTGCTCGACGTGCTTCTCGATATTAAGTTGTGTTGGGGATTGTTGGGAGTGACTTTTTTAACCCAGCGATAAACTCCCATGTAACACATTTTTTTATCTCTTGCTTAATCTACCTCATGTTAAAGTAATGACACTCAAACCTCTAATACTCGGTAATACGTACAAACCAGATATATACAACCTGGCAACAACCCCCGGTCCTAAATCCACCCTTATGATTTTGACAAAATTGACAAATTGACAAAATTGAAAAAATTGCAAAAACACGAAAACTTCAAACATTATTTCCAAACGAAAAAACGCCGCCGAAAGACCGTTCTGGTAAGAAATTCATGTTAGAGGGTCGAACTTAAAACTACATCGTGAACTACACTACACGGCCCTGCTCTGGCTTTAGGCTCAGGAGGAGTGAACGAAAAAGTGTAATTTTGACGTCTATAGTTCTGAAACGTCATTCTGCTACGTCAAGCTCCATGAAACTGCGAAACCAGAAACATTTCCAATTTTAAAAATTATACCGTAACGAATTAAGCTTCGCTTTGAAGTACCTACTTGTTCTCTTTCATTAATTTCTCTTTCTGAATAAAGTAGGTAGGTTTACGATTTTCTTATAGCAGGTATTCAGATGCAGGGCATATTTATTTACTGCACTGGATCATTTCAATAATTCTTCCGATGCAGCTTTTGCGTCAGATGTCCGATCAGTAATAATTTAAATAAATCAGTCATCCTCTTCTATTTACGAACAAATTTTTCAATAATCGTATTTGGAAATATATCCGAAAAGTATGAAATTTGGCAATAGGTGTATACGGTAATTTCTGGGCACGGGAGAATATTCTTGGCTGGCAATAACCTGGGACGACAAAAGGTAGAGAGGCTATCTTTACTTCTGGACGTCTCATGTTTGCTCCCAGAAAAGTCGAGTTTTTTTGGGTTTTTGTGGCTGCTATGAGCAAGGACGCAAATGCTGTTATTTTTTTGCATTTCGGGTAGACAAGAAGAGCTATTTAGCGCAAGGCGCACATTTAAAGCGTTTCTTATAACTCTAGAACCGGTAGAAAAATAAAGAAGCATAGGTACATTTCGAGCCTACAATGACTTTAGGGTCCACATATTTTTTATGTGGTAAAACTTTCAAAAACTGTTGCTTGAAAAGAAGTGTTCGTAACATTAGTATTAAGTAGAGGTTTACTAATAATGCGCCTTCATTTGATAAAAGAGGAAAAAGGTTGTCGTTACATATATGGTGAAGGTGCCGGGTTATGTCATGTCACCACAGTTACCTTACTCTTTTCTCTGCCCTAGTCTACAACTAATTTTTCTATTTTATGTTTTAATCCACATCACCACTGTTCTCTTTCCCTTCGTAATGATTATTTCCATTATTGATTAATTTTCATAGTCAGCATTTAGAGAGGGATGCTGAAGGTACCTAGGTATAATTGGTTTTATTTTATAATGATTGTATATGGTGAAATTGGAAGATTTTCTTTTATTCATTTTACAGATTTTTAAGTCTACAATATTTTTTTAGAATTTAGAATTATACACTTCGCACATAAATTATGGAATAGGTAAAAAAATGAGTCAAGTTTATACATTCATATTTTTGTTAATATTAAAGCAATTTCAATAATTTTTTTATTGCGGATAGGTCATTTCTTCTGCAGTTTAATACCGTATGTTCGATTTAACTACGAGTTTTGTTATACAGGGAAACGCGAAAAGTATGAGGGCATGTAAATTCCATAAAATTTCAATTTGATCTGTGGCAATTAGGAGCCTATGAAAATTTATTTTTATAAGTGTTTCGGTTACGGCCTCTCCTATTGTACTCACTGCACCAAGCAATTTGCCCTACGGTTCTTGGTAAATAAAAAATTGGCAATTCTTTGAAAATTTTTCTGTTTCCTGTTAAGACTATTTTGTTGGAAGCCTGACAAAATGTGGATCAAATGTTCATTCGAGATTTAATTTTAAGTATGTTCAATCTATGCCAAACTGTAGTAAATGCCAGGGAAGGTAATACCCGTTATTAGTTTGCATTATTGCTTAGTTTTTTGTTATTGTTATCGTTCTTTTTCCTGTTAAACAAATTTATTAAGTTATTTTTATTCCAACTTGTATTATTAACCTCGATATTGGTTTCATAACTCTTTAGTGAGAGGAAAATGGAAGAAAATCCACTAAAATTATTGTTTTTTAACAGTTATTGGCAACAGAACAATTTTCAAAGAATTGCCAATTTTTTATTTATCAAGAACCGTATGGCAAATTGCTTGGCGCAGTGAGTACAATAGGATAGGCCGTAACTGAAACACTTATAAAAATAAATTTTCATAGGCTCCTAATTGCCACAGATCAAATTGAAATTTTAGGGTATTTACATGCCCTCATACTTTTCGCGTTTCCCTGTATAACAAAACTCGGAGTTAAATCGAACATACGGTATTAAACTGCAGAAGAAATGACCTATCCGCAATAAAAAAATTATTAAGATTGCTTCAATATTAACAAAAATATGAATGTATAAACTTGACTCATTTTTTTACATATTCCATAATTTATGTGCGAAGTGTATTTTACTTACTGGGCGTTATAATTTACAAAATTTCTTTATTATAATAATAATAAAGAAATTTTGTGAGAATTATAATTTTTCTTGTCAATATAAAAAATATGAACAATTACTCACATGGGATCAATCTACATAGGTACGTTAAAAGAATAATATAATTTTGAAAACATATGAAATTCGATTTGTTTTATTTAAGATTAAAATAGATTAAAAATCATTATAAGTTAGATTTTTTAATATTTTCTAGGCATTTCCTCAACTTGTTAGCACAAAGGTCACGATATCTATTTCACGAAAAAGTACATAAAAAGTTATGAATAAGGTATCAAACTAGAGTGTAGGCTGTTGAAAATAATGATGGGCGATAAATAAAGAAAGGCTATAAATTAACAAATTACATTTGTCAACAATCAAGAAGAGATTGTGTGGAAGGCGTTCCTGGAAGTCGTAAAAGGACCTCTTCGGAAAATTTATTGCATCAATTGAAATCACTGTTTACTATTCAATTTATAAGAAGTAATTCTTATAAGCAAGAAAGACTGTTGCTGTGCGGCGACTGCGCTTTCCATCTTTACAGAAAAAGGTGGATGCGGCGGGAGGTTCATCCTCATCAGTCTTGTGACATCACCCTAATTGAAACATTATTTAACACCTCATTTTTATGTTATCCTTAATCAAGTCAGTGTAAGATTATTATATGTGGTGTGATTTTTTATTTATTAAGATCTTCTGCAGATGTGGCTTCCAGTTTCTACAATAGCGGCAATTTGCGTGCTCTTCGATGTCTATGAAACAACACGATCGGAAAACGACTTAGAAGTTATTTTTAAAGAAAGGTATATGCCTTGTTTTTCTTAAAATGATTTAGCCCTATTAGTACTTTTTTAAAAATCAGATATTAAGTAATCTGGCAAATGATGTTCATACATTTATATATTTTTTTAAAGTCCCTCACTCAATCGCTACAATTTTATGTCGTACAATTTTTTTTTAATATTGCCTATATCTTTTAATGCAAAAGTGCGTATAGGTATAGTTTAATAGACGCACAAACAACAGCTATACCTATATCGCTATATTTTTAAGTAAAAATGTTTATGCGATCTTTTTTTGTAATAAGAATCCAGTGACTATTTTTCTAAAAGTCTTCATCAATTAACTGGAATAGTACCAAGAAACATCGTGGTCATTCTCTGATTACTGAAAATCCAAAGTTACTCCAAGAAAATGAAGTCCAAGGAACTTAACTTTGCTTCCAAAAATAATTTAAAACAGGCTTTTATAAAAATAAAAACTTGATATAGATTTTACTACACTTCAGATATGGTTCATATCAGCACACTATTCAAATACCTATGACGTACAAGTTATGAACAAATGTGAGTAATGGATATCTGATTTTTAATTTAATATGCGATCAAACGAAGGTTTCCAACCTAATCAAAAGAAATATTAGTAATAATTGGAAATCGCATCAAGCAAGTACCCCAACAGCTACGGATGCGTATTTTAGAATTATTGTCCCTCATCAACTGCTGTTGTTTTATTGGCACGATTTCCCAACAATAAGTATGTCATTATAATTAATACTTAAAATGGAGTGCATATAAAATTGAGATTTGGACGACATAACATACAGGGAAAAATGCAAATTTTTGTCACATTTTTGTCATTTCCGGTTTCGCCAGAAATCAACTATGAAATTTTAAAAGCAACACCCATTTTTATTTCTGCATCTAGATTGCCGTGATTGCCTCAATGTCCTGGGCCTGGGTCTAAATGAGCCAATAAAAATAATTTGTATTTACATCCAATCTAGATGCAGAAGTAAAAATAGGTCTAAAAAAATCAAGTAGGCTAAAATATTTCTCAAACAAGTGCAGCCGCACCTTAAGTCGTCTCCAGAATCCACAAAATGTAAAAATATACAGGGTGTTGCATTTAAAATCTCATAGTTTCAGGTCATTTCCGGTGAAACCGTAAATGACAGAAATGTGACAAATATCGAAAAATTTTCACTTCCCCCCCTGTTATGTCTCCAAATCTCTATTTTATCTAGAAAGAAAGAAAAAAAAATCTAGAAAGTTCTGGGTGCTATGACTTGTCTAATAATTTCGTTGACACCCGGTATAGATATTACAAATAAAAGAGACAATAAAAATTATCTTATTAAATTATAAAAATTTAAAAAAAACAATATGGTACTGAGACATACAAATTATATTTAATACATAAGCATATAATATTAATAATTTATTTTCTATATTGTAATAAATTAGCGTTTATTAGTTATTAAACTCGTAGAAGAACAAGTATGTTTCGTTTGCCACTCATGGATTTATATATAAAACTGCAAATACTTATTGGCCGTAAAACAAACGGAAAATCTGATTGTTTTGGTCTTGAAATTTGAACTATAAGTAAGTGGTGGTAAAGAAAAATCCTATTGTTTTTGAAAAGAAATAATTCGAAATAAATAAATTAGTTAAGGAATATTTTAATTAAAATAATATAAAAAGAAAATGAAAACAACCTTTTTTAAAAAATGTATTTAAAAGGAAAAATAATTCTTCTCAGACCTTCGGCCTCAATTGGACAATTGGAACTATTCTGGCCAAAGTGGCTGTCTTAGAAAAATTCCCTCTAAAAAAGGAGCTTGCAATGGTAGGTCTATAGGCGTGGATCGTGGACTTAAATACTGGTATAGGATCAGACATCAGACCAGTATATTTGTAAAAATATAAGTAAAAATAAAAGCGCGGGGTGTAAATATTCAAATGTCCCTTTTACATATATTATGTAACCAGTTACGAAAGACTTTATTTTGTGTAACGAGTTCTCGCAAAATGACACGAGTTACACAAAATGGTCTTTCGTAACATATTAAATACAAGATTTTTTCTAATTTTAAACATCTAAAAATAAAATTCTTTAAATAAAAAGTTTAAAAATCATAAAAAAATTAAGTATGTATGTTCATAGTTACCTTTATCTCTCTTATTACGCATTTAATTTTAATGTCAGAAGTGACAAGTTCAACAAATAAAACGTCTTCAGGAGTTAATTTGACAAATTTCACAAATTGTATAGTCAATATTTATAATTAAAAAATAATAATTCCAATAAACTTGTATTATGTATTGAATATACGTGATTTCTATTTCTTGAGAGTTCTTTATTTTTCTTAACTGGTGATGTATTGAACTTTTCCTCACCAATTAGGAAAAGTTTAACTTATCCTAACTGGTGATGGAAAGTAGAACGTTTTGACACTTACATCAGTTTTGAAAAGTGTAATTTTATATGTCAAAATTAGAAAATAGTTATTTATGCAACAAGTGCGTAAGGTGAGATTTTTTCACGAATGGGAATCCCATGAGTGAAAAAAGCTCACTTTTCGCACGAAGTGCATACAATGTTTTTTCTACTATCGAAATGGACCTAAATTCTCTAATAATGTGAAACGTCAAAATTTACCTATTACGTCAAAACTTCATATGTCACTTAAAAATCGCAATACTGTTATAGCCAACTTAATTTTAAATCAGTCGTCTATTATTTCTTTGTCTAATGTCAATGTCAAGAATATAAATGAAACTTCAGAATTGTAAAAAATTCAATCATTATTGTTAAAGAATACTGAAAATTAGGTGGTATGTTTTATAATAATACCGTGATATTAAATAAATGGACTACATAAAATTAAATAACCACATTTAACGTTTTTAAAATAAGATATATTTATAGGAGTTGCTCTAATAGGTATGCAATTGTTTAGTATGTTACGTTACGCACTAGTGCGTAAGGTAAAAACACTTTACGCACTAGTGCGTAAAGTTACTCTACAGCATGCAGAAAGTTAGTACTTTAAGATCGGTAGTAGAAAATAGTATATTAAAGTATAGTGGATATTAAGGTTGTTAAAACACGCGCGATTTTTCGAGCACGACGGCGCAGCAAGTGTTTTAAAGACCAGTTATCCACGAATACTTTACGCTATTTTTTTTATTGGTACACTTTGAAGTCATAAATAATATTAGTATTAATACTACAAAAAATGGAAATAAGAACTAATAATGTAAAATACCTTTAGTTGTCATCGAAATGAGAAAAACAAAAATTAATTTACAATCTGTCATATAAGATTATTGTTGTCATCACAGTTCAGTTTTTGAAAATTGGATTTAAACACGCTGAGGCGTACTTTAAATACGCAAAATAGGGTACCAATAAAAAAAAAATATTTATATTGCTCTACGTATTTTGATACATTACTTTTCGCATAACAGTAATTTTCCATATTAGCCCCACGCTTTTATTTTGAATCATATAAGTCATGTCAGTTAAAACACAGTTAAAACATGCATACTGTGTATCGGATACCACGTATACCCTCTTTAGAGCGAATTTTCTAAAGCCACATCTGAGGGTGAAATACCTGAGATGAATTATTTTTTCTTTTTAATACACTTTACTGAAAGCTTGAATAATTTGTATTTCACTTATACTTATATTATTATATATTTTTATTCTATTGGAAGTTATACTAAATCAAAATCCCAGAAAAACATTACAAATGTAAATTTGGCCTTGGCCCTCTTTTCTTTGTTGTCCCACAAGATTGATAGGTATATTCTTTCACAAAAAATTAAATACCCCCTCAAAAACATGAAATAACAATACGGCACGTTCTTCTACTGATTATCGCAACAAAAGGAAATTATATCAGAAACCCCTTCTATTGACAAATATTGGATTGTGCCAATCCTCTCCAAAAATTAAAAAAATTGGCGGATCCAGCGTTTTTATAAGAATACATTTTCTATAACCGACTTGAAAACTATAACTTTCCCAAATCTGTGGAAAAGATTACTAACCTCCAGTGTTATATTATACGTCCCGTAATAAACAGTGTTCTGTAGTTCTGGTTTCCGATTTGTGGCCTATTCGATGCGAGTTACAGAATACCAATGTGAGCATGACATAGACGCGATAGAAGTTAAACATTACGATTTGTATCCATTTCTACTTGACCTGTTCATTTCTATTCGATTTGTTGAAAGTTACAGAATATGTCTGATTGTCGCATTTACCTGGCTATTGAAATGCCCTGTATACTCATTTTGTGGGAATTTGGCCTATATTTTGAAAAGTTGGCTGTTATCTTCGAGCCACCATTTGGAATATTTAAGTGTTCAGATTGTCACCAAAGACCAAAAATGTATAAGAATGCAAAGTTTCAAAACAATCAGACATCCAGAAGTGGGTGAAAATTGGATTACACGATTTAACCCTAACACGTGAAAATAATAAAAATGGTTCTGAGGAGACTTTAATTTCTACTTTAAAAATCTAATGTAAGACAATACTGTACTTTCTTACAAGAACTGTTTAAAAAATTTAAAAGATTTGCAGCACTATAAAAGAGTATCCCTTAGAATGTGGAACAATAAAAACGTATACGTTACCTATATAAAACGTAAATAAATAGTTAATATCAATTTTTAGCAGAAAATGGTCCTGATGAAGACTTGCCACTGTCTTCATCAGGACCATTTTCTGCTATTTGAAATAACTTTCCACAGACAGAGAAAATGGTATAAATACACGTACACGCACCTGTACAACCCTATTCTATTATTTCTATTAGCATAATTCGAAGATGATGTATAGTAGCTCAATTCTTTCTTAAGCAATCTGACGCGAAACAACATAATAGCTCTCTCTATTAGAATTATTTAAAAAAAAGATTTTGTAATAAATAGTATTTTACGCAGACATACCTATAATATAATAATATATACTTTACATACAACATAAGAAATGTAATAAATTAAATTGACTGCAAGGACTGTTTCATTAGTTATTTAATTGTGAATGCAATGACTGAAGAAGACTTAAGTTTCGTTTCGTAACCGTTACAAAAAATTTAATTAAGATGTAAAATTACGTCTGATTTGATGGTTATGTTGAAATCAATTTACAAAGGTTTATCAAAAAAAGCTTATTACACATTAATTGTTTGAAAATTTTGAAACTTCCTATTGTCCCATACACTAAGCACTACCACTAAATAGGTACCTACACCTACCTAAGTACTTAATTTATATGTAAAGTAAAGTTAGAGAGGTCTTGAAGATAAATAAGTTGGTGAACGTATAGGTATTAGATTTTTACCCGTCAATATAATGCATTTTCATGAAACTTTTTTCATTAAGTTTCTAATCGTAAGGACTTTAATCCTTTACATTAAAAAAATATTGCTAATAATTATTTAATTATTTAAACAAATAATTCTTAATTCGAATCTTGGTTCGCAATAAAATTGATTATTTTTAATTTTTCACAGAAACACAAAAGAGACATACTTTTCCAAAAAGAGACATACTTCACCAACAAATCCAAAGATTTTTCGAAAAAAGTGACACTGAAAAAAACTAATGTTGAATTGTAAAAATTTTTACAATTAAAAAATGATCGGCAAAAAATTAAATTCTTATAGTTTTCGTTCCGCCGAGTATGAAACTAAAAAAAAAAAAAAAAATTGCTGATATAAAATGGCGCATATAACGTTACAAAAAATATATAATTTGATTTAAAAGTAGTCATTAAGTTTAAAGAAGTGTCCATATGAAACAATATTAAATTTCGATCCTGTAAAATATTTATTTTGAAAAAAAATCGGGGAAAAAAAATTATAAACAATTTTTATAAATAATATATTTCTTCTTTGTCCTCATTCTCTATTTCATTCATTGATATTACTAGTGTTGCACTCAAGCTGATATTGTCTTTGCATTGTGAACAAGCTGGAGAGCAATGCAAACCATACTTTTCCTGCATCCACAAGTTAGTTCATTACCAAGAGCGTCGGCACGGGGGGGGGGGGCAGGGGGCGATGGCCCTTCTTGACGGTCTTGTAACAGATTCGCGATCCGTGCTGTTCTTGGGCGACTCGTTATCGGAGATTAAATTTCTGTGAGCAAAATATGAAATATAAGTTAAAAAAATACTTATAATTTTTTGTCCCCCCTGGAAAAATTTCTGGCGACGCCCTTGAAAAAAGTTAATGTAAAATTAATGTGTACGCTATAAACAATTGTCGAAAATAAATTTGGAAAAAAGTTATGCAAATCAATTATTGTGTTTAAATCTTAACGTGAAAAATCGAGGAGGGCTGCCTGCCTAAACCTGAAGAAATTTCATTGACCGACGATGGAATAAAATATATAGGCATAGAGTGGTCATATTTCATATTATTAGGTATCTATTTATAAATAACTTGTCTACTAAAATTTGAACACCCCCCCTATAGGTACTTTACCCATTAACCGAGATTTTAGAATCGAATAATCAAATTAGATATTATTAACTACTTATAAATGAATTATCTTCTACTAAAATTTGAGCTCACTACAGTCACTACTGTTTTTTTTTGGCTACACTTTTTTTTTGACTACACTTTATTCTTGTTTTTCAGAAAAACAATTAATTGATCACCGGTCTACAATCGACCTAGAGTAGTCATTTATTATAACTACTATATTACTACGATATTTATAACTGCTTATATACAAGTTGCTTTTTATTAAAATTTGCTGATAAATACACCAGAAAATCTCATTTATTGCGCACATGTATATGTCTATTTTAGACATATACCCACTATATATTATGTCTTATGTCTGAAATAGTATTTAATGTTTTATACTTATATTCTAGGACACACTCAGACTGGAAAAATGCATGGCACAAAGAAAAATATTCTAGATGCCGGGAAACACTAATAAAACATTTATACTGGGCTTGTGAAAAAGATATATATCGTCTAACAAGGAGGAGTGATCCAAACTACAAAAATTATAATGAAATCGATGAAGGTACTGTTTCTTTATTTTTAATATAATATGTACAGTTTTTCATGTCATGAGAATATAAAAAATGCTAACTCTGAAGCGGTTAAAATAGTGAAAATATTGTTTTGCAATTTCTGAGATAATATGATATTAAACATGTATGTATCTATGAAAAAACGTATGTTGCATGCACTAAGAATGGATGAGAAATTTACACGCCATCCCAGTTGAACAATATTGGATGTAAAGTTGAAATCCCATTCTGATATTATTTTAGGAAACAATCAGGATTATTTTGACATTTTGTCTAACACTAGTATTGACCATAAGAAGTTGATTTAAGAATATTTTTACAGAATTGACCTTTTTAAAAAAAAAAAGAAATTATGAGGAATTTTAACGAATATTTCCTTTTTGTTTTTTTGTCAAATGCATTGACATGAAATATTTCTCAAGAATCAAGTTATCATATGACTTCTGTACTACAAGAAATCATCTCATCGAATTTACGTAATTTAACTCAGCATTTTAAAGCAAAACAATAATAAAATAAAAAACATTTATACTTACCACAATTACCACGAACAAACTTCTCACTTTGTCATTACTCATTAGTGTACCGCATAACCCATAATACTCATTTTGTTGCAATTTATTTAATTTCATAGTATATTTCTGGCCTCACAACAATTTATTTATTCTTTTAGTAAGTTTTCCATGGCTGGCCCCAAACAAAGCCAAGAGATTACTTCGATTTAGACGAAATGTGAATCGCAGATCTGGATCTTCTATTACAAACGAATGCTGCAAATCTTCAGGATGTACATGGGAAGAATATGCGGAATATTGCCCTACCAATAAACGTTACACTACCTATGTTTAAAAAATATCTATGAATTTTTAATAAATAATTATGATATAAAATATTTTTTGCGATGCTGGATTATTATATGCTTAATATTATAAACTAATAATATTCTAAATTACAAATAGTAGGTATAAAGATATAATGCAAATAGTTAAATGAGCCTTAAATACCTACCTACGGGACGTGCATTTTTCTTTGTATCTGGGATAAGCAATAAGTGCCATTATTAAGTTGCATAATTTTACACAGAATCGTCAATAAAATACAGTATAACGATAATAAAATGGAATTATTATATCTAATTAGTATTATACTCCTACAATTTAACATTTTTTCTGTTTCTATAATCGTAAATATAAAAGATTTTTAATTATAATAGAAATATAACTAAGTCATTACAAAACTCTGTATATTATTTTCTCTTTTAAATTTTAACTACATGAGTATATTATTTTTGTACAATATACCATTTTCCTTATATCTGCATATTGTACATATACTTCAGATGTATCATATAGGTAGTACATTTCAGTATCCAAAGATGTATTTTATATCATATGAGTGTAAAATTATTAATTATTTGTACATTTTCATTTTTAATTACTTTGGAATTTACATTACCCAATAAAATACATGAAATATAACATATCATGAGCAAAGTAATCTTTTTCTATTTGTTTTTTGACAGAACACCATCGAGAGCACTACTGATGACACCTATACTTATGATTAAATTTTAGCTAGCATTGTACAACCACAGTAGTAGGAATAGACAGTACCTATGTAATAACTAATTATTATCAAATTAAAAACATATTAAATCGATGTTGCAATTAAACTTACTCTCCTATTTTATTATATTTATTTTATTGTTACCAAGTTTAAATATTAGTGGAAAATATATCGAACTATCTACTAACATTGCTACTACGTAAATTTTTAAACTCATTGAAAATTAAAAAACTTAGTGATTTTAAGGTACAAAGCAAATTAATTCTAACAAGATATCTATCTATATGTATATACGGGCGGCAAGGACACATTCATAAATTATTACAAACCACAATATGATTCGTTCCTAGTTATTAGTGATTTTGTGGTGGACACTGTTGCCAAATTTTTTTCCATGTCTACATCTAAATTTTGTTTTCAATTATCCCTCTTAAGTAGTAGGTAAGCAAATTAAAAATTTATTTTTAATTTGCTTCAGACTTAAATGGGAACTGTCAATGCCCTAGATGTGATTCAGATTTCATAATAAACTATATAGGACCACTTCTTCCGTTCTTAACACAAAATCTTAGGATTATCCGAAGGTAACTACTATACACATAACAAAAGCCATTAAATATAGCCTTATAATCCACGCACATGAATTCTCTGCTAAATTGCTGCATGTTGATGTTGGTTAAGGCATTTCTGGTCTTTTGTTAGAATGGAGGTGTGACAGTAACTTGAAAACGAATCAAGCTAGGACAAAAGTGTAACAGACTTTTTTCCTTGTTTTTGTTCCTAATACACGCCTACGTGTTTGTGGCATATGATGGCGTAACATCCTGTATAGAAATGACATGTCCATCAATCTCTCTTACAAAAATGTTGTAATATGCAATGATCAGTTGGTGAAAATTTTAACAAAACCACACTAAAATTAAGTGAGAATAATATATATCTGCATCAACAACGATCCAGTAAAATTCTTGGGTCTCGTATTTGATAGCATATCCAAAAAACCGTCCAGTTAATCAGTCAAAGTATAATCGTAATAACCAATAGATATTTTACTAGTAAAAGTATTGGCTATGCATGAAACCTTCTCTATAAATACATTTTTCAAACTAGTTAATACTTAATACTATACATAAATATATAAATAAATAACACCCGGGACTTTTGGGTGAGAAGCAGGTACGCTACCATCTCGACCATCAGTCATATAAACGTGTAATTTCCATTTATCAAAGAATATTAATAGCTATGATACACTCAATGGTATTAGACATGCAGAAAAAATCAAATGTGACTGGCTGCCTATGAAGGTTCTGTACATTATATCGCTTCACATGAAATATACTCTATATAGCCAGTTCTTATATATCCGTTACGTGGTCGAGTTATACCAAGCACTATTTATACTTAGATAATAATCAGTCGCTATAATACAAGTTTATTGCTAATAATTAAGATAGTAGCATAGTGTGAGAGAACACGTTAGCCATCTCCTATATTTTTCGTATCTCAAACAGATGGCAATGTTGTAGGAAATTGTTCTGTTGTGTGTGTGATCAGACCGACTTATACAAAAAAAAAATGCAACTAGAATAAATAAGAAGTGAGAAGCATTGCCAAATTATTTATAATAATTTCTTAAGCATATATTTCATATTTTTTTTTAATTTAACAGGAATGATCCAATTTATAAGCGATAAACTTTTAAGCGGTAGCTGATTATCTAGATATATATATAATTTTTGACTATCGCACTTAAAAATATTTTATAAAGTTAAATAAAATACTAATGAATTAAAAAAATTTCTTAATTAAATAAAAACAGACCAAAAATATTTACTCAACTTTATTGATTTTATTATTCTTTGTGCGTACATGAACACCATTATATTTCAAAAAATAAATATAGTAACTAATCCACGAATATATGATACCAACTGCACAATAAACAGAAGTAATCATTAATGGCAAAAATGGTAAACGATTGTTAAGTCCCAACAAATTATGTACCACATTTTCATACGTAAACACTGCTCCTAAGCCTAACACATATATACTTTCTAAAGGACTTAGTAATGGTAAGGTATAGCTGCAAATTGACAGTGGATATATTTTATATAAACTATAGAATGCATACACTGAATACAATAAAAGCAAAAGAACTTTAACCAAGAGCAAAGATAACGGGTACAGCAATGGAAATAAAGAATAGTGACCTACTGTAGATAGAAGTAAAAATATCCTGGCGTCTGTGGGTTCCATAATGGACAATATACTGAAAAAGTGTATAAATCATTTATTAATATAAATATATAATTTAATAATTAATTAATAGCTAACAAAGACAAAGTAGGTAATTTAATGAGGTTATGGATTAGTTCAAATACTTTTACCATGGGTTCTCGGAGGTCACTCATTTATTTTTTATTAATTTACATTTTGAGTAAAATTGTTTAAGTAAAGTTTTGGTAAATATCTTTTTTCTCCACCCATTGTCGCAACGTACGAATTTGTTGCACACAATGCATACAATCAGTTAAAGTATATATGCTACAACAGTATATGAAAACTACCAATGTCCATGATTATGGTATTCCAGCCTCACGCTTGGTAACTATAGAGGCATGTAGAGATAGTAAATGTTTCAATTGTTAATGTACAGTCAGAGACGTCTAATAAGTTTAAAATAAATCAAGGCAATTACATGTATACCGGGTGACATGTAACACTTTGTAACTTTGCTATTTAAGTTAAAATTTTGAATTTTGGGAAAATTGTATATTGCATATAATTATCCTTTTTAAGGTATATTAAACTACCTCCCAACCTTCGTAATTGAATATTTTAGTATTTGAATAGTCAACATAATCTTTAGTTACATAAAAAATGTTGCTATAATTTTGGGTTATAAACAAATCATATGTAGATTAATATCAAAAACAGGTTATATGTTTACGTGGGACCTGTTGTAAAGAAAGCTATCAGCAACATAAGAAAAAGGGAAAAATATATGCTAACAAAGAAACCTCTTTGAAAATATTACCAGAAATATCATAATTAGAAAAATAAAAACAAATATATAAACTCAATATAAATTTGAAGCTACAAAGTATAAATGTGTTACTAAAGCCAATGATTTTTCTGGAGAATTGATATAAATTTTGAATTTCTTAATCTCAACCATATGAACCAGCTCGTAAGTAATTTTCTAGAATGCACCAGATCTTTTATTCGATGCAAAAAATGTTGACACTTTGTATATCAGAAACGTAGCATTTTGTATCTAAGTTATAATATATACAAATCCAATTTAATTGAAGCTATCAGAGTAAAAGCTGTTATAATTTGTATATTTCGAGGTATATTTCCACAGATCAGACTGACTTTTGTTCTCGGCAGGTACTTTAATATTTAAAAAGCAATGTATGCTTTATTAGAACTGCGTTGATAAATGACCTTTATTCTTTGAATAACTTGTTTCCATTTTATTTTTGGATAACCCTCTGTAGCATATGCAAAGTTGTATGTTGGATGGCATACAGTGGTGGCGTGGCGAAAGGATGAGAAGAGAGCTAAGGAATGTGTATGCACATGTCAACCGGTGATATGTAGATTAATGTTAAAAAGTAATAATAAAACCAAACCGAACTATACAGGTATTTTACTAAAGCCTACACCCTTCTATCTTTATATACCGGTCGTGGCTTATTCTTATAGCGGCCGGACTCTAACTGTATACGCAATCAGTAGCAGCAAATATGAAATCTACTAACAGTGAAAACAATTAACCTTGCACAAGGGAGTAGACTCATCATAATTAAAGGACATGGTATCCTGGATCCCTATTGTTACCACCGAGTCATATCTTTTGTAAAATAAGATAACATCTTTCAACTCGATTCGCAAATCCTAAACCAATGACAAAATATGACAAAGAAATTGGAATATTTTGATTTACTTTACCTTAGTGGGATTATTGTCATTAATATTGCTTTTTCATGAACGTGCCAACCAAATAAAAATGACGTTAAACCACATATAACCATACATCTTATAAAATTTGTTGCTTGTTTATTGAGAAAAAATAATTTGATCATAGCAGGAACCATACACAATATCGTCAGTAGCATTGTAACCACTGGAGGAATATTAGGAAGAAAAGAATGGGAAAACTCCTGAACCAAACCACCTGTCATAGAGGCAGTAGATGTATTTCCAAAACTTACGCCTGATCTTGTTCCTAGAGCAAATTATTATTATCATTATTATTATTAATAATATATGCATATAGTTACCAATAAAAAATCCTATTTTATCAGCTGTATTGTAAATAGCCCAAACATTCGGAGCCCAATATGCATGGCACAGACCTCGTTTAAATGGAAATAACCTTGCTAGTACCTAAAATAAAAATGTCTCATACTGAAATTGTTTTCCTATAAATTATTAAAAAGTATTAAAAGAATTATATTAGTTTTGTTCTTGAAGTAATCGGAGAATTTATTTACAAATTAATAAGTATTCGTATTTCTTGTGCCAAAAAAAACAATATTTTTCAGCAAAAATTTTGTTACCAACTAAAAACTGTAATCAGTTAATATTGTATTTAATAGCGTCAGGAATAAGTTTGACTGTGGTTGACAGAATGAGCAAAATATTTCATGTATATAGTGTGTTTCACTCTCACATTCACACCCCTCTGTGTCTTTCTTATTTATTTTCGGATTGATTTCTAATTTTGGTCAATTGTACTACTCCATAAAAAGGGTTATTTTTACAATTTTTAAATAATTTTACTGCAAGCCAATAACCTACCGAGATCAAAAATAAATGTGAGAATTCGAGAAATCATATTGGGCATAATTTTATCGAAAAGAATTATTAAAAAAAGTTATTCAGAATCACAAAATTAATTTAAATCAAAATAACACGTATATTACATGTTTTTCCTTTATTGGTTCCAAAAAAGTTTACATTTTATGAAGGGACACCTCAGCCCTGTGTTAACACTTAATACATAAAATTACATTAAAATTTTAAACTGCAAGCAGATTTCTTACTGGTGGGCATTTTCCCTGCAGCTCAAAATTATTAGCAAATACATTGCTTGCAAATATATCAAATTTTAACTCTTGTAATCGTAATCTTTATTCTTTCATGTTTCTATTTTACCTTCCTGTTAAATTGCATTTAATTTTGACCCACATGGGATCCGGCCAACCGTTCAATTGCCACAGTACTTAGCGCTGTGGATGTTTGGTTGGCTTCATTTCAGAATTTGTCGGCAGTTCACTAACAATGACGAGCAAATAAAGCTACTCTTAATGATATACTTAGTTTATAAACAAAAATACAAGCTCATTTATTGCACCAAAATGACAGTTTTAGTAAAATGTTCTAATAAATCAAAATGAAAAATAATGGAGCAATATACCTATTTCAAAATTTATATTTCAAAACTATTTTGATTTTATTAGAATACTAAATCATTGAATCATATTAATGTTCACATTATTTTGTAATGTAATAATTTTTTTTTTTACTTTTATTACACCTTATATAATATGATAAGTTTAAACAGTTAATTTTATTTTACATTACTCTGCAGCACAATACAAGTGTTTACTCACTTAAGTGCTTTTTGTACACATTTCTCTCTGTGCTAGTTTGGTTTGATCTCAAAATATATGTACCTAATTTTCATATTTTTGTTGTTTTATTACATTTTTTGTGATTGTTGTAATTACTAATTACTTATACAGGGTCCGGCAATGGAATGTGACATATTTCAGCGCGCCACTGTATGACACAGGTATGGGTGGGGGAACTCTACCTGTTGTATCGTGTTTGTCATTATATGCATTTAGTAGCCATGGAGAATTGGCCTGTCAATCAACGTGTGTTCGCCATGACAACTTACATTGAAACAAAGTCTGTGATTACGGTTCAACGACGATTTCGGGCTCAGTTTAACATTCCAAGACGGGGTCGCATTCCATCTCGGAACATCATTTTGCGATGGTTTAATAAGTGGAACAATCATGGAACCTACCCTACCCTACCCTTGATGATCTAAGGCAGGGGTGGGCAACCTTTTTAGGTGATGGGCCAGTCAGAGTTCGTACTAGCTGACGCGGGCCAGAAATTTTTTTTTCGCTCGCGTAAAAAAATTCTAGGCTTTTTTTAGGACGAGGAACGAATTTCGCGGAACAACAGTGAAGGATATTTTTAAGAATTTGCCAATTTGTCTCAAGAATCGATACCAAAATTAAAAGTTATATTGAGTTCTGCGATCTGCGGGCCAATTCTTATGTATTTAAAACGGATTTTCGCGGGCCGCATTAAGCACTTTCTCGGGCCGCAGTTGGCCCGCGGGCCGTAGGTTGCCCACCCCTGATCTAAGGAATAATATCACGCAAGAGATAAGAGAAATTGATGGAACACTTCGACGCGCAGTTATGAACCACGTCCGAGAAAACATCGAAAAATGTATAGAATATAATGGTGGACATTTAAAATCTGTCATATTTAAAAAATAATTATACTGTCAAAAACTGCATTAAACGAGTATTATTTTCCGAACATTTAGGATTTTTAGAAATAATATTTCTCATTACTATAGTGTAACAAAAAACAGCACATTCCACTGCCGGATCCGTTATATCTTAATCAATAAATATTAAGTTAGTACTTCTGTTATAGGGTATAGGGAAAAATGTTGTAATAAATAATAAATTGAAATTAAATATTTGACTTACTTGATGGATGTGGTCTATGAAAGGTAGAAATGTAGCAATAAATACACTTATAACTACAAAACCCAATAAAAAAAAGTTTTTAAATGTATTTCTCGATATAACATTTTTTATCGTTAGAGGACTCTTTATGCAGTAGTGTCTCAATAAATAGATAAAGTATGCTGGTGCCAAATATAGATAAATATGCTTCATATTTAGTAAAATTGTAAACCAAAATGCTGCTACCAGATGTTGCCCCTAAGAAAAAAATTGTCATGAATAACGACGGGTACCATAAAAAGTTGTTTACCTGTAACATATATGCAATAGACAATAATAAAATACCATACATAATACCATTGTACTGAAAATGAATATGATCAACCATTATTAAGCCACAATTTGTTATTAATAAAATTGGCAACACAACATCTTTACGCCAACTCTTTTGTAAGACTGCACAACATCTTAAAAAAAATAAATTTATTATATTAATTAAAAAGTCTCTTAGATTAGACCAGATATGTGTATATAGTAATAAAATTTGTTACACTTGTATGGACTATATTCTTTCTTCTCTGCATCTTAAGACGCATCTAAAGTTCGACACATAATATAAATACATAAATATGTACTTATAACAATAATTTATCAGAGCACCTTACGAATTACATTCAATATAAGATAATACTATAGTTGTTTCTATTGTTTCGCGTACTTATATCATATTTTGGCCTATACTTACTTATAGACGCCAAAAGTGTATACCAAGTCTGTAAAAATAACAGACAGTCTTTGAAATAAAACAGTGTTATCTGAAGAATAATTTATATGATTTACATTCAACATGTTCTTATCGAAGAGCGCAGCTATAAACGATAATAAATATTCAAACCATGCAAAAAGAGGTGGATAATCTAATGTCCATTGTGATGTATTTTCAAAATACCATTTATTTATAGGTAAACTATGTGTAATTGCTAACCAATTTCTGTGTACTTCAAAATCGGTCGATCGACTAAAAAAAAATTCAATACTGTGGCTTATAGTTAAAGAAAGAATTAAATTAACCACTTACTAGGCAGGGATAAGCAGTAATTTTACGCACGATGTCAATAAAGTTGTAGTGAATATCATTTTTCTTGTATAAGACCTTAAATATTTTTTTTATAGTGTTTTTTTGTTAGAAATATTTTGAGGTTAACAGTTGTAGAAATCGTAAGTAACAGGTCAAGGTGACAGGTTACATCTTGGATGAACAAAAAATATAGATGAATATACAAATGACCCATACCTACTTTGTTTGGTTCCAAGCTCCAAGTATACAAACCGCTGGCCAATAAGATTCCGGGACTGGCAGCGAAGAGTAAGAGGTCAAGTGCAAGTGACCAATGACATCCCGGGGAAGTGTAAACAATGTTATTATGGCCTCAATCAACGACGAGCTATTATTTATCTACATTCTACATCTCTTTGTTCATCTGAGGGTTAAAGGCAACTATTGTTTGAAAGGTTGTAGTTGTATTTCCAAATAACTTAGGACTTAAGACTCTTATCTAAAGTGGGTTTAACATGTTATTACCAATCGCTTAATTCGCATAGCTCGGAAAAATTTTTTTATCCTCTGAAGTGAAAATACCCTCTGAGTCTCTTTTAACCAGTTTATTTGCCAGTTTTGAAAGAAAAAAGAATTTCAACGAATTTTTCAACATGGCTAAAAAAATTATCCAAAGATATTTTGGTACTTTCCACAGTTTTGTTTATTTAATATAAATGAGTGACATAAGTGGGTTAAAAACAAATCTTAAAAAACGGGAAAGAAAAGAAGAAGGATGGAAAAGAAATAAAATAAAAATAGCTCGATTAAAAGGTGAAGAATATGTTACATTAAAAGGAAAAACAGTAGGACCTAGGCAAACAGGACCACCTTGTGGGTATGTGTGTATCAATTGACTAAAAATGTGTCGCTGAAATAAATTAAAAAAAAATGTTTTTATTCCAAAAGGATAAAAAAATTTTTCGTCTCTATTATTGAACTTACTTTTGTAATAAGTGGTACTCGAGTAATAATTCTGTAATCGATTTTAGATGTAGGCATAGATGTACTGATAAATTTAATGATGAGGAGAAAGCAAATATTATATCCAGTTTATATAATGGTTGCCCAAAGGATGAACAGGACTCTTATTTGCAGTCGCTTATAGAATGTGTGCAGATTAATAGAAGAAGGCCAAGAAAAACCCAAGATGAAGCAAGATTAAGGATTTCTAATTTTCGTTACTATATGTGGAAGGGAGGTAAACGTATACAAGTGTGCAAACAGGCCTTTGTAAGCCTACACGGAACTAATTCAAAAGCTATTCAAAGGTTATCAAATCTTCTACGATTAGGTTTGCAACCAGAAGATCAGAGAGGAAAACATTCAAGTCGTAAACTTTTGTCATATGAAGATTTACAAAAAATAATGGACCACATAAAGACTATCAGATCAAATCGCTACACTTTAGAGACTATAAATTATATGGAAGTACAATCTGTCGTTAGCATGTATAATCTTTTTATTCAAAAATATCCTGAACTCAAAGATAAAGTAAAGTATGATTATTATCTAAAATTAGATACAAATTATTTGGAAGAACCTGCCAGTTGAACATACTACAGTCTTAACCACATATTTATGTTTTGTATTACATATTTGGACATTTGGATAATGTTAACTTACTAATAGAGAAATTTGGAAAATTCTTAAGCTAGCATTTGTTTATTTAATTTTTTCGATAATACTATAGTTCATGGTTTACCTAAGTTATTAAATTATATAATCGTGTGAAAGAATTATTACGGCGTTGTACCTCAGGTACTCTTTTATTCAACAGTATACAATATATACCTATAAAATAGTTATTTATGCAAACTAGTGTGCAAAGTGATTCATTTTTAAACAAATTGAAATTGCACTAGCACTTTTGTGCTCTTATAGTCCACAAATTCAGAAAATACACTGCATAGGTACGAGTTGCATACAATTTTTTTTTTTTTTTCGAAACCGTCAAGAAAGCGTCTACTTATTATTATTTGCGGAGCGAAAGTAGTGTTTTTCAATACTCTAATGTCACTTTTCGTTACTCTTATGTCACTTTTCAATACTCTTATATCATTTGTACTTTCAAAATAAATAAATCTAAATTATTTTATTAAGAAACTAAAAACTATTAAATCTAAATCGTTTTATATTATCAGAAACTGTTATTTAGAAACTAAAAACCATGGAAAACTGATGATAAACACCATGTAGTTACATGGAACACTAGTGATAAATATTATATTTATTTTTGTAGACACAAGTGAAGGCAAACTGTCAGTGTAACATTTTTCATGTGCATTTAATTTTTAGATTTTTAAAAAACGGTTTCGGAAAAAATAGTAATCGTTACGCGCCATTAAAGTGTCTCTACTTGATTCGGAGACTTCAAAGAAGTACTCGGATGTTAAAGCATCCTCGTATTCTTCAACAACCCTCCTTGCAATAGACCACTTTCATGACTTTTAATGTAATATACTAATATAATGTCAAATTTTTATTCATCTCTAATGTAATGTAAATCTAATAACAAAATGATATCAATCGCTTGATGTTTTTAGGATGAATTCTCAAAATACTTTTTTACACTGTGTGTGAAATGCGTTTTTTAATGCTGTTATAGGCAACCATATAATAAACATTCCCAAAAAAAAAATAATTATTTTGATAAAATTTATTAAAAGTTTCATGAAATTGTTAAGAAAAAATGATTTTCCTCAAATCGTTAAAAAATTTCGGAAGATGCTTCTCTTGTCTCAGCACAACAACAATTATGAAAAATATAAGTAATGTTTGTATTGTAACTATATAGGTATATAACATCAATTGTGACACCCCATTATACCCCCTCGTGTTTATTAATCTCTTTCCGAAGAAAGAGAACATATAATTTTGGACTTTTACTGTGATCGTCTAGTTTTAAAGTGGTAGGAAAATACGTTGTGTTTGTAGCTTTTACTTAGATTTCTTTTTATAGAGTTTGATATTATTTATAACTATTGTGAACTATTTTAATTTACTGGATTTATACACTGGGTATACATAAATCTAATATTTAAGTTTACTTTATTTACCTCCTGAAAGAAAAACGATTAGTGAATTTAATACTCTCAAAATAGTTGGATTGATTTATTGTATCTTTAGACAATGGTCACAAATAAGTAATAAAATAGCCTGGGCAGACGTGCAAGGGCAAAACTTTGCCACCTGCAAGGAGAAACTTCTCCTGATATTTTGCTTATTTGTGCCCAGTGTCCCCAAACGACTGATAGGTAACACAAGTCTCGCTTATAGTAATTACCGGACCATTGTCGCAGACAGTCTCAATATGAAATCGTTATGTTACATAAAATACGTTGAACAATGTGCTTACGACAAAGCCTTGCCATAGCGAAGGCAACTGCCTCCTAATTTGTTTCTTATGTTAGTTTTTTTGTTCTATGTTGGCGTATACAGAATTCTGAAATACGCAGAGGCAACTGCCCCTAATCGTAGATTTAGATATTTGTATGTAAACACGACACATAATGAAAGTGTAGTTACTGTGGCCATAAATAATAAATACGTTACGGAATGCCAACGAATTATCATAAAAGGACGCTCGTATGTTTACCCCGAAGGGTCGGTTGGTAACAAATCCAGATGACATATTTCAAAAGCGTTCTTGAGTATCGTATCGTCCAGCTACAGTGAAACAAACAAAGATGATATATCCAAGAGATAAATATACTATTTCAAATGACGTTATACTGGGTGAATCTTAGAGTGGGGGTCATCATAGAGGGTGACACATTTCGACTATAGGAACACGAAACTACACATTTTTTTTTAAACGTGCTATGAAAATTTAATGTTTAAAACCTTTTTATTTGAATATGGGTACACAGCCAGTGGAATGCGCTAGTGACTAGGGGTGGGCGTCGTGGGCGATATTGAAGAAAATATCGATATCTGAAATTTATCGATATACATAAGTCCGAGGATATGTCCATATATCGATAATAAATGATACATCTCGATATATCGATATACTGTATATACGAGTATATACAGATTGCGAAAGTTCCCATCTTGATATGGCCCAGCGACTTAATAATAAAGTCGTTGATATGGCCAACCTCAAAATATATACGACGTGAAGTGCCACTGCCTAGAAACAAGTGTTTTACTGCTCGTACATGTCCGTCCTTGGTCGCCGTATGCTAGCGTCTCGAACTGTTTACACATTAGAGCTGCGATACTAAACAAAACTAAGCGGCAAATTTAGGTCCTATGTCAAGATGAGGACTTTCGCATTCTGTATGTACACCCAACGGGTACCTATCTTATTTGGCGGCACAACTGTATAAAGATTATCAGGCAGAGCAGATTGGCGCCATTACGGTACTTTGACCCCGGGAGCTAAAGGGTCAAATATGTTATATGTATTTCGTGACGTCGCGTGACCTTTGGCCACCTCACTTGTGATGTGGGGCTGAACTATCTATCCAATAAAACACAACAATGAATGTTTAAGGTACAATTCAGAAACAGACGTTTTTTTTTTTAATTGAAAACCACTTCACGACGAAGGACAGGCCTATCACACTATATACAGGGTGGTCTGAAGTTTACCTGACAAACTTCAGCAGGTGATAGAGGGACTTAAAATAAGTGGAAAAGTTCCTGTCAACTTATGTCCTTAGGTGATTGCTAACAAAGATACAGGGTGTTAAAGTTTTGTGGAAAGCAAACCATTTCTTTAATAACTTTAAAATTATGAAAGCTATTGACTTGAAATTTTAGGGGCGGCGATGTTTTTTAAGCCTCCATTGTTTTACGGAATCTTGCCTTTGTACTGCTTCCAGTAGCGCCGTTACGGGGTGGGGGAGTTAAATTTTTCGCCGAAACTGTGTAACGCCACTGCTTTGTACAGTTGATTTTGAGATTTTCCGAATCTCTGCTCAATTTGAAAGAAAGAAGGTATCTTTTAATTTATTCGTACAACGCTTACTTTTCGAGTAAAATAGCAAAAAGAATTTTCATGACTAAACTTTAGCAAATTTATCATTTATTTTACATTGCTGAACAATCTTGGCATCTTGATACCCAACATTAGCACTATAAAAACTCACAGGGTGACAGGTCAAACATTGACTGACAATAATATTTTATTGTTTACCATGGGCAGCTAGGATTATTAATTTTATTATTATTGTAGTAAAGGTTTTAGTGTTTTAGTAGAGATATAAAGCAAAACAGCCGTCTTACTCGAAAAGTAAGCGTTGTACGGATAAATTAAAATTGAGCTGAGATTCGGAAAATCTTAAAAACAACTGTACAAAGCAGTGGCGTTACATAGTTTCGGCGGCGAAAAATTTAACTCTCCCACCCTGTGACGGCGCCACTGGAAACAGTACAAAGGCAAGATTCCGTAAAATAATTGAGGCTTAAAAAACATCGCCGCCCCTAAAATTTCAAGTCAATAGCTTTGATAATTTTAGAGTTATTAAAGAAATGGTTTGGTTTTCACAAAATTTTAACACCCTGTATCTTTGTTAGCAATCACCTAAGGACATAAGTTGATAGGAACTTTTCCACTTATTTTTAGACCCTCTATCACCTGCCGAAGTTTGTCAGGTAAACTTCGGACCACCCTGTATATTATTGTACTTATTGCTTTTACAACTGAAAACATGTTTTTAATTATGTCCTGTGCTGTGAGGGGATGTTCTACTGAGTTCTAACACAAGGCGATTTAAACCCACAGAACTAGGTCTGTGTATAAACCTGATGGAATAGACTCCATTAGTTGTGACGTCACAACCCCCACTTCTATTGGTATAAAACAGAGATAGAATGGGCGAGTTGCTTTATTCACCGGTTGATCCACCAGATGTGTTTTATCTCGTTCTAAACTCGGAGATAGAACGAGATAAAACACATCTGATGGATCCACCGGTGAATAAAGCAACTCGCCCAATATAATAGGGAGACGGCATCACGTGGCAAAAGTGGTTTCATGTCCGCCATATTGCTACTACTTTTTTGTCAAAAATGTCAAACTGTAGTGTCATTTGTTGTCAGTTTATGTTGAGCAATATTTAGCATTTCATTTGTGTTTTGAGAACTGTCTAAGTATTTTTTGTTAGTTTGTCTTGTGCTGTGCGTAGCTGCTGTAGCAGAGACGGCGTGGATAAAAAGATGTCGGGAATAACATTTCATAAGTTAGTATAAACAATAAACAGAACCGTACCTACAAAATTATGGTATATAAATGCTATTATTGGTAGTGTACTTTATACAT
Source organism: Rhagium mordax (assembly GCA_963680705.1). Lineage (NCBI taxonomy): Eukaryota > Metazoa > Arthropoda > Insecta > Coleoptera > Cerambycidae > Rhagium > Rhagium mordax. The sequence goes on along the minus strand of OY796659.1, from coordinate 16,117,555 downwards.
GCTACAGCGTAGGACAAAGGGCGGCGGTAGACAAATACAAGCATCTTAGAAGGGAAGAGAAATGCGACAAGAAAGGTTTTTAAACCAAGAACTAATATCTGTAGAGTCAGAGTCAAAGGAGGAAACTTAATAAGCAATAAAAAATATATTCTATTTGGATGGACAGAACATTTTCAAGAGCTGCTGGCCGGAGGACCAACCCAAATGAAACACTGAAACCATTCTCTGAAGCCCACCTCGGAGAATATCAGTCAGGATTCAGACCAGGTCGCTCAACTACCAACCAAATGTTCACTTTGCATCAAATCCGAGAAAAATCCAGAGAATTTGACATTGGTATATATAACACTGGTATGCACCACTTGTCATCTACTTTAAAGCAGCGTATGATAACATTCTTAGGTCGATGTTGCACGATGTTATGAACGAACTCGGAGTACCAATGAAGCTAACTTGTCTGATTAAAATGACCATGGTTGATACCACGTCCGCAGTTAAACTTCAGAACGACATAATATAGGAACCGTTCGAAATACACAAAGGACTGAGACAGGAAGATGCGCTGACGTGTCAGTTATTCAATATAGCCCTGGAGAAAATCTTCTGATTGGTACGTACCACTTCGAAGGAATGTGGGCGTTACACATTCACTGATCGTTTTCTCTATTTACGCTTTACGTCTTTGTTTCCAATTTGGCTATAATTTTTCTTGGGGTAGGTACTGTATATTTATGTATTCTGAAACAATGTATAACATGGGTATATAAATTAAAGATAAATTTACTTATTTGCCTATTGTTTTACTTTCCATATTCACCATCATCCACACGCCCAATTAAGAAGCTGTAGGAATTGGTACTATTGAACTAATAGTGCAGTTTTCTTTCAAAGGGACCTATAAGCCCCATAAAACTAGTTCTACTAGATTAAATATCTTGTCTAAAAAGAACCAACAACTGCACCGAATTTAGTTGATTACGAAAGTTGAAAGTTGACCAACTAAAATCGAATCGTGAGAACGCGCTTAACCCAACTCTGTTAAAGCCGTCATATTGCTACTACAATAAGCTCCGCCCAGTAGTACCGTTATTTCCTTACCTATTTATATCGTATAGCATCTCCTTATATTCTATCTCTATGGTATAAAAGTTTACGGCCGAAACTGTAATACGGGAACCGTATTGCATTATCCATAAGGACTATAATACTTATAGTACATGGTCGGGAATTTTATAGTATTTCTGTATGTTGAAAAACTATTCAACTTCCAATACCTATTTCCCATTTAAGAAATATGTTAAAATATATGTATCCACGTATGATTTATAAAAACTTCATTTTAGTTTTATAAATTAATACCTATGTAAAGCGGCGGAAGCTTCCTCCAATAGGAATAAAGAATGCAAAAATTCAAATTATGAGTTTGCAGCGCTAACTTCAAAATTAATTCATGTTCGTTCATTTTGACAATGAACTTGATGTTTAACTTAGGTTTTCTCTCAGTTTCAAATCTATTCTACTATTTTTTCTAATAAACTCGTTTTTGTGCTTAATTTCAAATGTGGGTTTGTGCTTTGCATCTGAGTGTGATCTTATCAATAAAACTGGATGTAAAATGTTTAGTTTCCCAAAGAATTCCAAATTAAAGTAAAAGAGGTAAAGCTATAATTGTGTATGTTAGTTTGATTATCGTTTCTTAAATATGGGGATATGTAAACTGTAAAGACAAAATAATGCTTAATAAATACCTACCTGCATGTGCTTTCTATAATATCCTATATTTTTTTAAATAGAGGTTTAATTGATTTTTATTGTATTATTGACATCAAGATAAGAGGTTATATAAAGTATGCGTCAGCGACACTGACACTAACGACAGCCAGCAGTGTACACTTTTATTTTAATATTGATTTAAGTTTTCGTAATACTTTATACTTCTGTATATTTTCCAAAATCTTGTGCACGATAAATGATAACTGAAAGTTCTTATATATTTCTTCCACAGGAGAAATAAAATAAAACTCCAGGCCATGTTTCTACACCAAAAAATGTCGCCTTATGTACATATGCATTAAGGGTCAATTTCCAGTGAGATTGAACGCAACCCGTCTGTCATGATAGTAGTACGTACGGTTGCATAATTATGTGACGTCACACTAATGCGGTCCTGTGACGTCACGGCCCCCACTTCTACTGGCATACAAGTTTACGGCCGAAACTCGAAACTGTAATACGGGAATCTGACCCGTATTGCTTTATAAAACCTCTAGCCTCTGTATTCATGTCTATCGTGTTTTTACACTTTATACTGCTTTCTCTCTCGCATTTTTATGATGTCGCGTTGCGAAGTGTGGTTGCGAACGTCATTCTCATAATCTCATGTTGGAAACAGTCAACAATTTTCGCTCGAATTTCTTTATAATAATTGTTGATTAAAGAAGAACAAGAACTAGAAGACTTTCTGTTGGAACTTGAAATATTCGTTTATTTGGTCCACAATCAGGGCTTTATTGCTTGCATCCCATTAAACAACACAAAAACACAAAAAACGTCCTATGCATGGATATCCAGTCCAGTGGATGTATTCAATGGATACCTCTAGATGTCCATTGGGACCATTGGACGTTCTCGCTTTGTCCATGGTGTCCATGGTACCACAATGAACCCAAGAATAGTATACTAGAAGGATAGTTCAAATACGCTAATTTGTCGGCGGCGGGCGTGGCTACGATGACGTAGACTCCTGCCCAGAATTTAGAAATCGTTATTGTAAGGGACCGTATATGCTAAGAAATTGTGATATTAATTTAAACTACTGACTACTGCTGGGGGAGAAAACTAACATATTGAAAATCGAAAGCAAGTGGCAAATACTAAATGTTGTGGAAATATGAAACCTCAAGTGTAACTCGTTCTTACAAAAAAATATATATATATTTTACCCACGAGATTCGCGATTTGCGACCTATCATCGCGAACGCTGCAAAAACGGTGCAAGATACGATAAAATTTCACTTATACAAATTTGTAAAGCACAAAATTTCCTACAAAAAAGCCAGTGATGGCATATATCTAACTTGAAAATGGTGTAGGCGCGAGAGGCCACCGAAAGAGCGCGAGCACATAAATATGACATAGGGAACGAAATTTATTGTTAATTTAAAAGAAATTGTTATTTTAATGCCTATTTACAAGATTAATTGTACAGTGCTTTGATCAATGACATTTTTTAGCAACATGGGATTGTAAAAATTTGGTAATTTAAAATAATTTTGCGTGCTTGAGACATAAATAGTTATACTTACCTCTATTAAGTAGGTACCTATTTAAAATATGTATTTCAATAATTATATTATTATTATTATATATACATGTTATGAAAAAGCTATAAACTATAATAAAAACAAATATAATTTTTTTTTTGAATATTTATTAATTAAGGTTAAAAAATAGTTTTGTGTAACTAGTGTAAAAAGCGTGTATATTTGTTGCACGAGGCATGAAATCTCATCATCAATCATGCTGAGTGCAACAGATACACCACATTTTTTACGGTCGAATTAAATAGATTTTTTTTAAACATTTTTATTGTACAAAATAATTACATTGAACAGAACACATCGCACTTGTATCAGGATTAAATTTATCGGCACGTTTACAGCAATTAATCCATTATTTCAGAATAGTTTTAGAAACAAAATATTTTCCTTTAGAAAAACAGTGATATACAATGCTTGCATTGCTGATTTTCATAATCATCCTGATATTATTGCAGCCATAAATAGCACACCTAACCAGGTATATTTCTATATAACTACCGACTCGGTTTCTGAAATTATTTAATTAAGTTTTTACCAGTTATCCATCAAGTTTAAAGCAAAGAAAAAACTTACAATAAACAACACTAAACACAATAATCACAACATCCACTTTTTAAGTCTATATTCAACAAAGAAACAGTTTAAAACAGTCTAAACATAGCAGAACAAACGTAAAAGCAAGCGAAAACTGAAAGTTTAGGTCAGGAGGTGACGTCACAAGCACACGGTACGTGACGGTCGTAGAGCCAACATAGGGTCTTATGGGAATAAACCATCCTTCTTAGTATATTATTCTTGCAATGAACCAAGAGTCTATAGTCGTTGACAATGAACGTCCATTGGATTATTCATTTGTCACAACGTTACTGGCGGTCCAGTATGGAGTATGTGGACATCCATACCATTGACAGTCCAGTAGGGACGTCCATAGGAAAGCCAGTAGAGACACACGAGATACATCGGTACGTATAGCATTATATCTTACTCCTTGTGAGGAGCTCCTCATAGTTTAATCAAAATGTTCAGAAAAAATTGCCTAGATGACCCCTATGCTGGACATCGAAGCTTATCTGTCAGGAAAATTAGTTATATTAGTTATATTAAAATAAAAATCCAATAATCATGCTAAATTCATAAATGAAATATTTTATCAGATCAGAAGTGTCAATAATAAATATTCTATAGTAGCAGAGAGATGCATTTCTGAATATCATTACTTCTGAGTCTCATCGTTGATTGAAATATTATATTTCAATCAACGGTCTCATGCAGTTCTCATCAAAGTGGAACAGAACTAAGTCTGCGAACTGCAAGCAGCTCTATATCTGCTAGATAGCTGTAGTATGATGCTAGTAGTCACATGGTGTGGTTTATCCAAGTGTGTACAGGGACATCCAGTATATATTTTTAGTGTACATTCAGTGGATATCTTGATATAGTGTTCATTCGATAACTTTTCAAGCATATCCATAATGGGTGGCTTCATATGGACATCACCGCGTGTCCAAGTCTGTCCGTGGATATATCCGCACTGGATATGTTGTTTGCGTATAACTAGTGGATATCCATCTCGGGACATCCACCGGATGTCCAAGTTTGTCCATGGACATATAGTGGATATATTTTTGCGTACATACAGGGTGAGTTCATGCACTTTACATGGGGAAACTTCGAGAATCGATTCTTTATTGAAAAATTAAGTGTAGTTTGTCCTATAAACATTTTTCATATGGGACTTGGTTTTCGAGATACAGGACGTTGAACTTTTTTTTTTTGTTGGTTTTCGACGAATAACTTTAAAGTGGTTAGATCGATTTTTATAAAATTTGGGTTTTGTTTATGTTAGATTAAAGTTTATCAAATGATCTGAAAAATTTGAAAATATCGCTCCCGCAGGCGTAGATACGGGGACCACGGACCCCTTTTTAAAAAAGAATTTCTACGCCTATGGCCGTCTCAAATAATGGATATCATTTTTTTATTCTGCGATATTTTCTGAACATAAAATGTCTCTAGTAAATTTTCTCTATTTTTGATAGTTTTCCGGTTAATCGAGGTTAAATGATTTATTGTATGTTTATTTTATTTGCCAATGAGCCGGTGTTTTTTTACAGAAATGAAAAAAAAAAATATTAATAAATGTCTTTATTGTCTCTCAATTGCTTCATTTTCCTCTTTCAATTTTTAAAATCGTTTCAAACAATTTAGACTGAAAATGATAAAGACCCTTTTGAAACGACTTTACGTAATAGCAGACACCGGCTCATCGGCAAATAAAATAAACATTAGGGGGCATTACAATAAACCATTTGACCTCAATTAACCGGAATGTGTAGGTTCTTCTTAGCGCAAAAATTCAGAGTTTGTGCCTCAAAAATTCGTCCATTTGTGTGCGAGTTGCTTTATTCACCGGGTGATTCATCATAATTATTATGTGTTTTATCTTTTATTCTAACTTTGGAGATACGACATATCACATATCTCCAATTTCCATATCTGATGGATCAACTGGCGAATAAAGCAACTCGATCTCTTAACCCGTGTGCACCCGGACGCATATTAACATTCTTTACAGTCGTACGGAAAATGGCAGTATTCGGCTCAATCTCACTGGCCGTTTCAAGGCCAAATGTCACATTTAACCAAACCTAACTGAACTTATTCCTTCTTTACTCGCAATTCGTTAGTGGTGCAATGGCCTAGCGGAAGCTAGCTCGGCTTGGCAAGCAGAAGGTTCCGGGTTCAAATCCCACACGTTCTTGTTTTTTTTTTTAATTAAATGCATCAGGCATGACATGAGGTCTATTGCGAGTTAGAAGCCGGAGGCAGGTTAGATATGTGTGTTATTCCCCTGATTAAGGAATTTTTTTTCATTAGATTAAAGGAATTTTTTTTATTAAATGCATCAGGCATGACATGAGGTCTATTGCGAGTTAGAAGCCGGAGGCGATAGCCGGAGGCAGGTTAGATATGTGTGTTATTCCCCTGATAAAGGAATATTTTTTTATTAGATTAAAGCCAAATTTGTTTTTAAATGTGACATTTTGCGTCCGCGCCAAGTCGTGGCCTTGAAACGGCCAATGAGATTGCGCCAAATACTGCCATTTCCGTACGACTGTAAAGGATGTGAATATGCGGACCTGGGTATTTGATTGTGAACACGCCCCTGTCCCCTGTTTCTACGAGAATTTGATTTTGTATTATAACATTGGCAACACTCACAAATCTGAAGTTGTCTCTGTATTCTGTCATCTGTCATCTGTGGTCAGTCTTTTGTCTTTTGTTGTCTTTGTTTTTTACAGCTGATAGATAATAATATTTACGTTCTATTTTCTTATTACAAAAAGAAACCGATATTGAAAATGAGTAGTGACCGAAAAATTACAAGTGTTAAATTCAATCAAGATCAAGGTCAGATTAGAAAATTTTTCCCAATATATTCGTACATTCCTTATACTTAATTTTTTAGGTTGTTTTACTTGCTGTATGGAAAGTGGTGTCAGAATATATAATGTAGAACCGTTAGTGGAAAAGTCACATTATGGTAAGTTTCACCGAATTATTTAAATTGTAAAGTAATAAATACATTAATTTTGCAGATATTGATATGGTAGGAAGTGTCTCTCAATGTGAAATGTTGTTTCGGACAAATCTTATAGCGGTGGTTTCAGGTGGATCTCGTCCAAAGTTTGCTGATAATGTTTTGTTAATATATGATGATTTAACGAAAAAGTTTATATTAGATGTTACTTTCTCATCATCAATTCGAGCTGTTCGTTTAAGGAGAGATAAGTAAGAAATAATTTTATATAAATATTTGTAGACATACTAGGTATATCTTACCATCGTGCCAAATAATTCCAGGATAATATATAGCATTGAATGGTTTCTTCATATATTGTTAAAAGTAACAAAAATAAAAACTGAATTTTTTAATGTCACATACCTAAATGAAACTAAAGCACTATAAATGTGAGTATTTCCGTCCCTTATATTTTGGTCCGGTAGGTCAGGTTAGGTTACTGCATGCTACAAAATTTGGCTCTGTTGTACTCACAAATTATTATGGAAAACAAGTAAAAAAAAAAATATTCTCTGGTTAATTCGTCGTGCATACACAGTTGAATGTTAGCAGAATTTACTCGTACATTATTGATTCGCAATTTGCTGTTACAGAAAGTAGGCTGGTTTTTCAAGGTAGGATATCATCAGGCATTGAGTAAATAATGATAAAGAAAAGAGACGCAACTGTCAAGGTTTCGAGATTTTAGTGTTGTATTTTTTTTACCGATAGCTTCATGGTTTTCTTCAATTTTAAGGGCTATACAACCACATTACAAATACCTTCCCGTAGCAAATTGATGACACTCATGAAGTTATTGGCAAAAAAAATACAATTCTACAATCTCGAACCTTGACAGTTGCGCCTCTTTATTATTTTATACTCAATGCATCAGGGAAATGTTATACTACCTACATAATCTCTGGCCCAAATATGAATTAAGGCAGGCGAGAATACCTAGATTTATAGTATTCTAATATAGCAAATTTTGATTTCCCTTAAGAATTGAACCCTCTACTGTACCTCAGAATACGTATTTTTTTAAAGAGCTACATTTCAATTATTAAAGTTTAAAAGAAAGAGCTTGCATTTTGTAAAAAATATAAGCCAATTTTTTAAACCTATCTTTAACTCTTAAATTTAATTTTAGAACAAATTGTTGTACAGAAAAGTTTGGTTTTAACAAACCTGAAAGATGTATCAAAAATGGTTTGTTATATTCGGAGCTTATTGTAAAGGGTAAAAAAAAACAGAAAAAAAATCATTCTAAGTGTACTACGAAAAAATGAATAACGGGATAGGTATTTAATAGCTTTGTTCGCGGATGCAATTCCGAATCAGTTCAGGGCATATTTGCATGCGCAGACTATAAAACGACGTTCACCGCGCACGTAGTTTTATAGTCTGCTCATGCGAATATGCCCTGAACTGATTCGGAATTGCATCCGCGAACAAACCTAATGACAATCTGAAATGTCAAATTTTATTAAATTAAAAAATTATTTTTTATGTAGTTGTTTTTACTTTATTATACCTCATAATGAACATTAATAAACGAGCCCAATCTACTCGAGGGAGGCGCGAATTATTAAGCTCGACCCGGACGCGTGTTTGGAGAAATTTCAAAAATTGAAAAAATTGTCAAAACACGAAATCTTTTAACGCTATTTCCAAACGAAAAATCGCCGCTGGGCCACCGTTTTGGTAAGAAATCCAAGGTAGAGGTCCGGTCCAACTTGGAACTACATCGTAAATCGCACGGTCTCGCTGCAATTTTCGAGGAAGCAGTGGGAGCGAAAAAAAGTGGAATTTTGACGTATTGATGAAAATTTTGAAGTTGGGTTAAAATTTGCAAATTTTCTGAAGCTGTCATTGTTCTCGCATCTCTTTTCTAATCTAACAAATATTACAATCCTCCTTTTACCGACTGAAAACTTATTTTCATCCTTTCCTACAACATCGTGGGGAAAACAAAACTTGTTTCTTTTGACTCGAACTAAACATTTTTCGTGAAATTACCCTTGTCGTGATAACTCGAAATTTTGGTTGAGGGCTCTCCTACTATTTCTTGTAGGAGAGCAAAGTTCTTACGTTCAATACTTACCCATATGAGATTTTTTTTCTATCTGTTTTTCTCTTTTCCCTTTGTTCCATTTAGGTATCCTAAATTCTTAATTTTTTAAATTGTTCCATATTTTTTGTGTTCACATTTCTAACTAAATAAATATTTTTTATTTTAGGCTTGTTGTTGCCTTATTAAATCAAATACACGTTTTTTCATTCCCAACACCCACTCAGAGGTTATTTAAATTAGAGACTAGAGAAAATTACAGAGGATTATGTGAAGTAAGTCCCCTGGCATCTGCAGAAAAACAAATTCTTGTGTTTCCAGGACATAAACTAGGAAGTATTCAATTGGTGGTAAGTTTATGCAATTTACTTTTAATGCGATAATAATTAAAATGATAGTGTTAGTAATTTCCTGAAATTTATAATAAATAACTGATAATCATTTCAGTAATAAAATATAAATATACTTAAGAAAAATAAATTTTATATCCCAATCTAATCAGATGTTGTCACGAAAATTTGCTAATGGGTGAGTGAATAATTTTTTAAAAATTATTTTAATAACATCTACACATAAAAATAGATGACTCGTATTTTTTGTTTTTTTAAATAATATCTAATACCCAAAAAAATTCGTAAACTTTAAACACTATTTAAACGGTCAGATCTTGCCGCCAATTTTCAAGCTATTTTATTGGATGTGACGTAATAGGGTATAATTTCTAAGCCAGAACAGTTAAATACGAGCTCCACGTTGCCATGTTTCCAGATAATTAAAGAAATTCTATACTGCTTTAAACAATTTTCTTTATATTGCGAAGGGAATCCATATGTGAGTAATATGATATGTAAAGGGAAGGTCCAAAATAAAAGTCTTAATTCTCACAACTCCTTTTTAAACAAGCTACCAGTTTCGGAACCTTTATTTAAGTTCCGTACCATAGCCTGAAGATGGAACTTAAATAAAGGTTCCGAAACTGGTAGCTTGTTTAAAAAGGAGTATTCACAACTCCTTTTTAAACAAGCTACCAGTTTCGGAACCTTTATTTAAGTTCCGTACCGTAGCCTGAAGATGGAACTTAAATAAAGGTTCCGAAACCGGTAGCTTGTTTAAAAAGGAGTTGTGAAAATTAAAACTTTTATTTTCGACCTTCCCTTTTACAATATTACAAATTTAATAACTATGCGAATATCAACGTACATTTTACATGTTTAATAAAAATTTTGTTTAGTAACTGAAGTTTAATGAGCTGTATTGTTTTAGGATCTTTCTTGTACAGAAATTGGCATATCAAGTGCGCCAGTGTGGATTGCTGCCCATAAAAGTGAATTAGGATGTCTTGCAATAAATCAACAAGGAACAAGGATAGCCAGTGCTTCTAATAATGGAACATTAATTAGGGTTTGGGATACAACAACGAGAAATCTACTAGTCGAGTTAAGACGAGGTTCAGATCCAGCAACTGTGTACTGGTATATTAATAATTTCAGAAAACCCAAATTCTTAACAATTGTTTTATTTCTAGCATCAGCTTCAGCAGGGATTCACAATATCTTTGCTGTTCTAGTGATAAAGGGACTGTCCACATATTTGCTATTAAAAATACCAATTTAAATAAGAGAATATCGTAAGTATATAATATATTAGAAAGTTCTGTTAATTCGTAATTTCTTATCTATAACAACCAGCCATTTGATGCCTTTAAAAATATGTTTTTCAATGCAACCCCTTCATTTGTGTCTTTGATAAAATAATAATCAATATAGTATAGTTGATAATTAATATATTACTTTCCGTTCTGCTTTAATATTAGTATGTACTATTTCGTTTTTTGGGTATTTAATAAAATATATTTTCACTTTTAGAATACCTAGTGGCGGCATTTTAGGGAAATATGGAGAATCTCAATGGGCACTAGCTAATTTTACAGTTCCACCAGAGTGTGCTTGTGTTTGTGCATTTGGACCAAATAGTTCCGTTATTGGTAAGATAACAATCATACTCATACTTATTAGACAATAAGTTATTAAAATTGTTTTAATAGGTTTATTGAGGAAAAAAATCTATTTTCTTTTTTAATAACTTTTAAACACCTTTAATGGATGTAACTGATACTTTTACTAAATAATTAACGACTGGTAGGTTTAATACATACGATGTGCTCGCAGCCTGAAAATTTCATTTAACTCTGTTCTATATTGCACTGCATTTGTGTTTTACACAATAACATTGCAGATTGAAAACACCTCGGTATTATAACGAACTTCAATAAAATTTTCTTATACATTGCTTTTACAAATGTCACGCATGTATATCTTTGTGCTGACCTATGCTGAATTGAATCTTGCATGCATGCGAGCCTATCGTGTACTTTCACCATGGATATTAAGATAACTCAAACCCACTTAATGTATATCGGGAATACTAGAGGATAAAGAATCATGAAAAAAACCTAAGTTGCTTATGAGTTAGCTCAAACATTTAAAAATAATAGAGAAAATTTTTTGGATAATGGAATTTACCATAGTGGTAATAACAATTAGATGAATTTTAAAAAATTATAATTTGTGCTTTTTCTTATTTTGTACTATAACCGATGTTTTCTTTTAGCTGTTTGTTTAGATGGAACATTTCATAAGTACGTATTTACTTCAGATGGAATTTGTAACAGGGAAGCTTTTGATGTCTATTTAGATGTTTGTGATGATGATGAAAACCAACAATAATCTGCTAAATAAATAGCTATTACCTATTTGTAAGTCAATGGCTATAGTACAAAAACGAATATATTAATCTTTATTTAATTTTATTAATTTATAAAATAAAAAATAAAATTATAATTAAATAGTTATTATATTATAATAATATATTATATTCTGTCAATTTAATTGTATATATTAAAAACTATTATTTCAATTACTACTGTAAGCTAGTTTTATCACTGTATTCACTGTAAGAGCTGACAAAGCAGTATTTAGTTGTCTAGATGACAAATAAAATACAACTTTAATACATTTTTTATATAACTACTAAGATAATTATACTAAAAATGTTTTATTTTAAAAAATTTTAAGAGAATACGATTAGGCATCCCGGGACATAAAAGGATCATTTAATTCTTTACAGTTGCGACTAAAAGTTTCCACATTGAAATATTCCTACCGCTTTTCTATATTAGTGTGATAAATAATGATCCCTTATTGTTTAACTGTACAAACTATTTAAACTTACGATAACGTATTTACGCTGACTGCCACTAAGCTCTATTCTCAAAGTGTAAATATGTAGTCAAAATCAAAATAAAGAGTGGAAAGGTTTATTCGCCCATGACCGTACAAGCAAAATAAAATTAAGAGAAAATGCTTCTCCAGTTCATATATATTATTTGTCAATGTAAAGATATAGGGGCAATAGACTGAAATCAAGCTTTAATATTTAATTAATTAAAAAAGAAATTTATTTGTATAATCACTTCATTATTTTAATTGTTTTGCATGTAACTACTAGCCGTAGCATTTCGTTTGATGGTATAAAGATAACACCTGGGATTACCTAGTATAGCATCTGTATCTGATCTGTAACAATATAAAATATAATTATTCTTAAAAACATATGACGGAGAGCCGGCCGTACTAATATCCTATGAAGATACATGAAAAACTTTTTGTGATTGACTAGTACTGCCACAGACCTAAAGGGAGCCACTTTTTATATAAACTAATTTTGCCGTCATCGGTTACGATTTTTAATGTTTTCTTAACTCATGAAGTGAACAAAATTTATGTAAAAATGTAGGTTTTAAAGTACACAAGAAATTATAGTGGGGTGTCAGGCCTAGTTATGCCACAACATCGATTAAAGTTTAAATTTTTTGTTTTTTTAAGTCATCGAATACATCGATGACTTTTTTTTTTAAATTAAAATTTAATTTGTTTTTAATTACTATAAAGATAGTCAATTCGAAACCGCATTTTTTCCCAAAAGTATTGCGTCAGCAGCTAAAAACCTTTTAGAGGGTGGGGCACACGATGGTGATAATAATTTTTTAATTCCTAAATCAAAATAACCAACCCTTTCTTCTGTTTTTCGGTCCTAGACTTGCGGGAGCTCATCAGATCAGGGTTTTTTTTTTTTTTTTTTTCGGGGAATAATGATGAATAATAAGTCTGAACTAGGGGAGGCACAGCCAACCCCCACCCCTAAAAGTAAAAATCCGAAATGTCTGACGAGATGAAAAATGTATCCCTCCCGGTTTCGAAGGCGGTAACACGATGGTGGTAATATTTTTCTCTTACCCTTCCCAAACTACCCCTAAATCGAAAAACTACCCTTCTATAATCTCATTGTATACCTTAATACCATTTTTACATAAATTATGTGCATGTATTTTTACGAGTTAAAAAAACATTAGAAATCGTAACCGGAAGTGATGGCAAAATTCCATGATGCGGGCAAAATTAGCTTATATAAAAAATGGCTTCCTTTAGTTCTGTGGTAGTACTACTAACTCACAAATAGTTTTTCATTTATCTTATTCATAGGATATTTGTTTGGCCGGTTCTTGGACTAATATCTACCGGGAGTGGTTCATATTTCACTATACTGTAGAGTCAAATCTTTTTCACAAACGAAATGCTGACAGTTAAAATTATAATTACATTGTTGAACATATTACTTAACAATGTGTTTGGAATTGGCTTACGAAAAGCATTAAAATTTTTAAACTTGGAATTATGATTTTATTCTCAGAATTTAGACTTTAATCTCGAACTTCCGCATCCCTCACTTACAGTAAAATTTTGCGATGCATATTGTTCTCAAGAAGTGGTTCGGAGTCCACTATAAACTATAAGGCAACGTCTCCTTCACTTAAACAAATCTATTATATTTATAATTATCTATCAGAGGGTTGCCCTTGGTAATTTTGGAAGTTGGTTAGTAAATAATAATAATAATAATAGTAAATAAGTAAGTGATACACTTTATTGGATAACTTAAAATTAACCAATAAGAAGCAATTGCTGCCAACAGTTCTGTTGTATAACAAGCGTTAAGGCTGCTGAATGCGACCATTTATTATTCCCTAGTCTACCTAGTTGCATTATTAGTGTTTCAGAGATTATAGCTGTCTTTAAAGGGGTATACAATTATTTTTTACTCATATTTTCAATTTGGTTTGCAAGCAAGTTGACGTCGACAGTATTAATTATTAGAACCAAAAATATTACATAACAGTAAATTAACATTGGCATTCTTCTATTGTTTTACTGATAATTAACATTTTTACAGAATTTCTTAAAAAATGTTTCTCAAGTTAACGAAGTAGCCCTCTGGAAAAATCCTAGGATTTTGTGTTGGGTAAAGAGAAACGAGGCCCTACTGTTTATTGTGGAGTAGAAACCACATCTAGGGGCTTCGATAATTTTCTACCCATCTGAAGGTAGAGACACACATAACCGCACCAAGAGCGAGCTGTGAATCGGCCGTGTCACGGGCATACTACGGTGGTAATTTTGTGTAACCACACTTGACCGCAAGTAGGCCGTGTTGCGGTCCAAGCAAAAGTGTTTTTGTCAGTGTGTTTAAAGGAGAGGGCCAAATCTCGGAGACCGATTGCCGTAAAAATTCAAACAAATTATAACGGACACGGCGCGTTCTCGGCTCGGTATCGTGGCTCGGGCAAAAATCGGTCACGTGAAGACTGGCGCATATATTGTGTTCAGCACCGAGTACGTCCGTGACACGGCCGATTCACGGCTCGCTCTCGGTGCGGTTATGTGTGTCTCGACCTTAAGTCCGAAGCAAATCAGAGATAATTTTTTTTGAATTTGCCCCAGGATAGATTCAAACCATCGATCTTTGCAACTGAGTAAGTACGTATCAATGCATTTATCCACGCGGCTACAGCCCTATCAGTTTATCTAATATGTTTTCGTTAACCCTTTATTTAGATCTATTCAAATACACCTGATAAAAAAATCAAGACATATTCCAAATAAAAATTCGCCTTAGTAAAATTTTGTACTCTAGTCAATGAATAGGTTTTAATAGTGCTACCAAAGTATGTAGGTATGTCTTTACTAAACCTTCTTAATCTAGGTAAAAAAATTACTTTTTGTATTGTTTTATAAAATAATGTGTAGGTAATAAATAATAAAATTTATTAACAATATCAAACAATTATTGTTTCCTTAACAGCATATGTATATAATGACTAATAATGGTAACAATCTAGTTAAATTAGGTAAGTATATTTAATTCTTCTTTCTCTCAAACGGATCTGTCCAAACTTTCATATCTAAAAAGAGGAAAATATAAATAGCAACTGGTTACAGTTTGTTAATTAAATTAAGGTATTTAAGTAGGATTGATATAACAAAAAATGCATAAAAGTTTTATGGTGCAGATTTAATTTAGAGTATAAGTAAAATCTGATTCTTATTAAAAAAATAAATAACCATTGATTTAAATAAAACAAAAATCTTGTTTGATTAGCACTTTTGAACTTGTGCATTCTGATTTACAAAAAGAATTGGGAGTGGAAGAACAGGGAAAATTAGTGTCTACATAAATATCACGTATAAAGTTATATTTCTATACCATTTCTGTATCATTTTTATCAAGTAAGTTTTTTATAAGAATATTTTTACTGGTTTCTTTTTTGGAATGTTTATTTTATTTTCTTTACATGAAATGTTTTAAAAAATTTCGAGTTTGATTAGAATTCTGATTTTAATTTAAAAAAAGGTTTAAAACTTTTTACGATAAGATTATTAAAACTTGTAAATATTGTTTGTAGTTTATTTGTGGCGATAGTAACAAGTTTAATGAATATTAAAACTTGGTTTCTTCAAATCCCTGGTTGGCTTGAGGAATGAGCAAAACAGCGGTGGCACTGCTACCTGCGGGGACAGCACAATGGGCCCAATTTAGAGGCCTAAGTGCATGTGAGCATTAGTTTACCCTCCACAAACAATCCAGAATCCAAATCCCTGGTTAAATATTAATAACACTTCAACAGAATCATATCTTCTTAATAATTCGGTGTAATGTAAAACCTATTAATTATTTTATAGATTCTTGCATAAATTAGTTTTACATTAATATTAAATGTCAAATGGCTTAATTGCATCAAAATTTTGATTCTGATATGTAATAAATATTTATAAATGTTTGTCTAGTATAGTAATTAATATAGTAGTTTAAAAATTTAATAAAAATATACCATTTTCATCATTTTCTTTCTGCGTTGCTACAAGATATATATAGAGTCTTTCATGAGTTGTTCTTTATTCCAGAAAATGGTATGTAATACCTAGACTTCATAAAACTCATATTGGAAAACAAGCAAACAAGAAAAGCAGCAAGTATTGGCTACTATGGAAGCAGAACTACATTGCGACGTTATGTAAATGTAAAAATTTAAAATTGAATTGGGATTTTGTAATGTTACACAACATTCCAAAAATGGCCCCCAACTATATGAAAATTTGCTTATCGAGGATCAAGCAACACGGAGTTCGGAAATACGCTTTTATTGTCTAAAAGTTATTTGTGGCATCTTTCTGTATACTTACTACGCTCACAGAAAAGTTGATTAGATTAGATATTCAAGTTGCTAAGTTCTTCTTTTAGCATCGGTAACCATATTGTACAACAATCTACAGAATAATTTGATACGCATTTGTCTTCATTTAGCAAAATTATTGCAGATTCTTTAATTTTTCTCTTTTTACTGTCCGGTTCTTTTGTTAAAATTTTTGCTCCATTCCAATTTATTGGATGTCCGTTTTCGAAAGCGTGTTCACAAATTTTTGATTTTTCAATTTCATTTTTTCTAATATATATAACTTTTGTGTATATAAGTATCTATGGTTATAATATAAACATTAAAATTGTGTAATTTCACGAATTACACAAGAGAAAGACTATTTAGCATTGAGAAAGGAAACAAACTAAGTTTCCGAAACGTCTGCAAAACATAATTGTTTTTATTTTATTTTAATTATATTTTATGTCAGAAAACCAACCTTTAACTGTTCCTTTGACGTAAAGTCACAGGCGTAAAGGTTATTTTTTAAATAATCCAAATATTTTTCAGATTATCAGATTAATGTTCAGAAGTGTGGCCGTAAATCCCAAATAAGAACAGAAAGAAAATATGCTTTTACTACGATGATACACATACTATTTTTTCTGAAACCGCGTTTCCATACACCCTGCATTTTTTTTATTTCAGGGAACTAAAAGACTTTATATCGTGCGTAGAATCTCTTGATTGATTATCAACATCACAATCGTACACAGCACATCTCATTTTCGACGATTTTTTAACCTTTAAACATAAAAATATCCGCAACAATTTGATAATTCTACCTGACACTCCTGACAGCCGGGCGTTTAATGGAGTTTTAGCTCACCGATTGAAGTCACGAGCTGCGCGATATCTTATCTCTTATTTATTGTATCATGCCACAAATACCACCTAACTTCTAGACAATGCCCTTTCAGATTTAACCGATTCAGATGAAATTTCTTTTTGCGATATACAGGAAGACTATGACATATCTTTGGAGGATATAAAAGTAAATACATATACGTGCTTGTGAAATTTGCAACTAAAAAAGAAGTTACATTTTTTCAATTCAATTTCAATTTGACAGATCCCGTAGGTACCTGTGGAACTGCACGAATGAGTAGACGTCTCAAATTCAATGTTAATTTGGAATAGTATATGTTTGATAATGGAAACCGTTAATTAAAATAGTGTTCAGGGTGCCCCTTGTTGTTTGTGATCATTGTGCCCCATACAAGTGACACCCTGACCACTTTAGTATACTTTTTTAAGTTTGAATAGTAATTCTGTTCATTTATTTTTACCACTCTGTATATTATATAATATCCTAAATACTTATATATTTTTTTGCACCAGCACTTGCATACTTTAAATTCTTTAGGCAACCTTATACATTAATTTCAGCAAAACGTGTCCACTGTTTCCCAGTCTCCCCTAAATCTTTAATCAGATGTTAAATGAATTTGTTTAAAATTTATATTCAAATGATATTGTTATAAAATGGGAATGAAATTTGAAGAACTTGATAACGATTGCTATTTGCCACAACTTGCAAACATCATATATATATACAATATAGGTATCTAGACGTTTTAATAACTTACTTCCAGGTTGAATCTCGTCCTGTCTAATGTTAGCTCTATTGGCTTCTTGTATTTTTTCTAAAACACCAACAAAATCGGACCATTTTTACTGCAAGATGGACAATTTAGTACTTACTATATTTATCTGTATTTAACATGGGATCAATTATTATGGGATAAATGGCTAGACCTATGCCACCTACAATACATCCCATTAATGCAGCATATCGCCAACCTTTCAAAACGGCCATACTCTATATAAAAAATTACTTTTAAAAAAATCTATTCTTAAAAATAAAAGTGAGGTTATATAGAAATATTTTCAATTACACAATTACACGATTATAATCGATGGTCGATGGTAAGTAAGAGGTCAACTGCTAACCGGTAAGTACTGGTCATTGGTTAGTGGTTATAGTCATATGCATGACGTCACTGTGAGTAACTTTTTAAATCCACGCCGCGTATTGGAATTTAATATCAAATTTTGTTAGTTAGGAACTCTGTTTTACGGTTTTTATCATAATATGGGTGTACTGCTTATAGTGTAATACCAATGACAAATGTAAACTATAACATTTGTCATTGGTAATACCATTGTTTATATTACTTTATAAACAATGGTAATACTGTAATACTAAGTTAATGACGGCTATTTATCTAAAGCGGGCGTCAGACGTCAGACTATCAAATATTTGATCAAATTATGGTGAATCTCCACGGTGGCAGTACGAACTGCATGACTGCATATCAGCAAACCAATCATAATAAGCCACTACACGACGTCGTATTCAAAATCCGCGTGGCGCGAAAGTTGACCAAGTTCCAACTTTAAACGACAACTGTGTGGCAGTTTAACGTTTTCTGCGTTTGACTGTTATTTGTTAGGTTACTTACTAATGGCGAGCAGTTGTATATTATAAATAATAAATTCATTATCCTCATTCATAATGACACTTCAAACAATTAAACACATATTACTATCACTATTATGAATTTTTGGAGGTTATGCTGATAGTAAAAGAGAGTAAATAAAACGTGTCGTGACGACGACGTCATCTGGTAGTAAGGAGACAAGTATACTTGCTATAAATAAAAGCGTAATTATTTGTACAGTTAAAACGTCGACGTTGCACTGACACTGTGGAGACCCACCATTAGACTTATCAAACAGTGAATATGACGTCACAGTCACAGTTTGATAAGCCTGTTTGACGGAAATAGGCCATATGCTCTATTTTCAACAGTTTCTATCATGAATTCATTGGTCAATTTAAATTTTACTTTTGGATATTGACAACTTGTGTGACCATCTATTCTAGAAACTAATTTGATGGTGACGTCATATTCACAGTTTGATACTTAAGTATGTTTGATGGAAATAGGCCATGCTCTATTTTCATCAGTTTCTATATCATGCAACTCAGACGTTCATTGGTCAAATTAAATTATACTTTTGGATTTTAACAGCTTGTTTGACCATCTATTCTAGAAAATAATTTGATGGTGACGTCATATTCACAGTTATTGATGAGTCTAATTTGATCAAATTAGGCTCATCAAACTGTGATGACATAACATCACCATCAAATTACTTTCTGGAATAGATGGTCACATGAGCTGTCAAAGTTCAAAAGTAATTTAAATTGACCAATAATGAACGCCTCATTTGCATGATAGAAACTGATTTATGAAACCATGTGACTGTGACGTCAATAATAAATAAAGATATTTTAATTTATTATCTTTTCGGTTACCCGATACTGGACAGTCTCTCCGTGGCCTCTGACACACAGAGAGAGCGCCGGCGAATAATCTACAGCTACTCCCCACATCCCGCAGGATTAGTGACTGTAGATTCCAGACTCGTGTGCTCAGGATGACCGGTTTCTGCATTTGACCAGCCAACCACTCTGCCGATTTTTGGCAGGCAGGCATGGTCTTCAATGCGGAGAGCAGCGTGGGCTTCATACCTCCGAGTACACCGAGGACGACCATTTTGACAGAGTAGTCTGGGTATAGCACTTGGAGCACGTACCGGAGATCTCTGTATTTGGTCCGTTTCTCCTCCTCCTTCAAGGCGATGTTTGTCTCAGCAGGCGCTGAGAACTCGATGACGTACATCGCCTTGGTCTGATGGTCGAGGAGGACTATGTCAGGCTTATTGGCTTGAATTCGCCTGACGGTCGGGAACGAGTAGTTCCAGTAAATCCGGCATTTCTCGTTCTCGACAACGGACTCGATATCTCCGGGGATATAAGGCAGCACTGGTGTTTGGTCTATCTCGTACGAGTGCCGGCGTAGATGGTGGTATAGCACTCGTAAAGCCGCGTTATGTCGGTGGATGTAGGCCGAAGTCGCATATATCGGACATGCAGATAATAAATGCATGAGCGACTCCGGCGCCTGACGGCAGGTCTTGCAGTTGATTCCTGAAGAGGGGTTGGAACCTTTGGTGTAGAACTTACACTTGGAGTAGTTTTCCACACACACCAAAACACTTTTGCACACACTCGACGCGCGTTTCGCCAACCAAGTTGGCATCATCGGGAGATGATTAAAACTGATTTTAATCATCTCCCGATGATGCCAACTTGGTTGGCGAAACGCGCGTCGAGTGTGTGCAAAAGTGTTTTGGTGTGTGTGGAAAACTACTCCAAGTGCTTGCAGTTGATATCAAAAACCTCTACACCGATAGACCAAGGTGTTAATAACACCATCTTGACAGGCCACAATGAATTCCTCGGTCTCCGACTCGCAGCCCTGCTGACCTTAAAAATGCGAAGGTCAGCTTTGTCGATAAACCCAGTGCTTCTATGTTGTTATAAAAAACACCGTGCATGGGCTTATCGACGTGCTACCCGAACAGATTCCTCTGTTCGGCAGCGTTAATGTGGGCTGTCAGACAATTCGGCGGAAGCTCACTTACTGATTCTAAATCAGCATCTCGCCGGCCTCCTCGCCTGTAGTCGAACACGAGACCGAGTACATCTGCTGCCCTCTGTGCTGCCTTAAAAAGTAATGCGCCCACTCCTACTGTTTCGTGATCTCTCACTAACCGTAGGAGTGGATCCGAGCTCCTGAGGATGTTACATGCCATACTTAGTGCTACTCTGCCATGCATACACTCCAGGCTCAAGAGTCCTCGGCCTCCCGTTAACGTGGGAGGTACACACGAGGAACGGACGACCTAGGATGAATATTCATAATCTTGCGGGTATCCCTGTCCAATTGGCGCAGCTCATCTACTCGCCACTTGACTACTCCAAAGGTGTAGAGCATAATCGGAACGGCAAGCATATTAGTGGCAGACACCTTATTCTTCCCCGAAAGTTCAGAAGACAAAATCTTTCGGAGTCGGTGTCTGTACTTGCCACGGAGAGAATTCTTTATTTGGTTCATATCCTGGATGTGGCGTTGTTCCACACCCAGGTATGTGTCGGTCTCTCTGGCATCCAGATGTCGTAGGATGCTTCCGTCTGCGAGCTGCGCATCTTCGTGGAAATCCCTGCATCGTCCTCTCTTGAGGTGGACGACTGCGCATTTGCTCAACCCAAACTCCATTCCAATTGCCCGCGTGTATTCCTCGACCACCCTGAGAGCATTTTGAAGTTCTCGCTCTCCGGGGGTATAGAGTTTAAGGGCATCCATATAAAATAGATGGGTGACCTTATGCCTCCGGTTGCTGGGTGGTCCACACTGACAGCCGCGGATGTGGTGCCTGTGGTAGAGTCCAACAGATAGCGGCAGCAGTGAGATGCAGAAGAGGAGCGGACTCAAAGAGTCATCCTGAAACACTCCTCTCTTAAATGTCACCAACTCTGTCGAAATTCGCTCGGCACCGGATGTTATGGTGAAGCGAGTACTCCAAAGCGGCAACAGTTGTTCAATGCATCTCACTATAGTGGTGCTGGTACCGCAAATAAAACATCCGAACAAGTGTAACAAAAGCTCATGGGATGTTGTATCAAATGCCTTGCGATAATCAATCCAGGCCATTGATAGATTCCGCTTGTATTGCACAGAATCCTGTGTAATACGGCGGTCTATCAGCAGGTTTTCCTTGCAACCTGCTAGGCCCTTCTTGGCACCACGTCACAGTAGAACCAGTAGAATCTCTTCGTATAGAATGGTCTGTTGGCGCATCGCATTAGGTGCATCGGTCTTAGCTTGCGATGACCCATATATTGTAGAATAAACACCGCAAGGCACAGGCACGTACTTACTGAAATGACTGAAATTACATTTGTCTTGGTGTTTTATTGTGCAATGTATCAGTAACAAGTCCAAAAACAGTAATGTTATTTTCTTTGGATTTCCCAAGGATATCAATAGGTATAATATAATAATAACAATAATGTTTATTTTCTCTAAACAAAATTTTTGTAGTACAATACAAATTTTACATTACCTATGACTCACTGAAGTATATAAATATTAAAATATAAATAATTATTAGGCACAATATGTATATGTTTTTTTTAAAAAAGGTATTGAAATATTCAATCGACTTAATAATAATTATTCACCATAAATAATATTACACAGAAAACATGTTTATTAGTATTGCAGTCGGGTAACGAAATAAGTATAACCCATAAGAATCTACCTACCCGAATATCTTTTTTTTTTACGTATAATATACAGAAATTACATCAGCACGTATGGTTAGGTAGTTAAATCCATAGTAACATTGGCTTGAAGGCCTTGTGATACGCTTTACATGTTTTAATTTATGATTTCGTACATTTGTAAACTTAATATTGTAGGCAATATATCTTATTTCTGTTTGTTTGCTACAATTTATTATTTCATATCATTTATACGACTTTGATTTTCGAATTCTTAATTAAGTAAGTGTGTTTTATAATTAATTATTCAACTCAAGTTATAGAGAAACAATTTTAGGTACTCTAATTTTCATTAAAGTACATAACATTATCCGATTTTTCAAATCAATTTTGAAACACCGGGAATTACTATTAAACTGCTAATACAACTCTGTTGTGGCTCTTCACAGAATCAGGTCTTCAGTCGCACACGACATGGGGAACACCTGTGTTCGAGGTCATGAAAAGCCCACTTGCTACATGAAAGACGCCGACGTTAAGTCGGACTACTGGGTTATACTGTGCCCACGCTGTTCGTTTATCTGTTGGTAGACCGGATAAACAGACCTCAACTTCCTAGTATACAAGATACGAGTAAATAACTTGTAGCAGGAGTTGAGGCAGGTAATCGGCCTATAAATTTTTGGGTCAGACAGATCCCCCTTTTTGGGGATTAGCACAGTTCGCCCCTCGACAAACCAGTCCGGAATTTGCTGCCCCTCGTTCAACCATGAGTTGAAAACTCGGGCCAGATGGCGGTGGGTGGAAGGAAACTTCTTCCTCCACCAGTTGTTTATACCATCTGGACCCGGGGCAGCGAAGTTCTTGGTTCCAACAAGTGCTCGTTGAACCTCTTCCGTACCGATTGCCGGGCACACTTCGTCTGGCTCTTCTAAGACTCTACGACAGAGAGGCTCGAAGTGTGCTATAGCTGGAGTGTCATTATCGAATGGACTCGTGACTTCGTAGATTCCTTTCCAGAAGACTTCGACATTATCAACAGTCGGCGGAATTTCGACAACACGCTGTGGCTCTTGGAACAGGCGAGACGGGTTTGTTTGGAATAATGTGTTCTGTTCCACACCAGCCCACCCGACCAAAGTTTTTTTTAATAGCCATAAGCACTCGAATCCTATCTAGACAGTGCTGCTTGATGGTCTGCAGTACTGTACGATTTAGAGTGTGGTGTTGGCGTCTCAGTCCGGCTGCCACTCGCCGGATTTTCGATGTAAATACCCTACCTGTGATTATATAATCCACCACACTCTGGATTCGAGAAGCGTGTTGTCTTGCTGATCGAATTTTAATTTCGATCTTCTGCACGCGCCGCTTGGCTTTCTCGACCCTTCCAACTGAGCTTGCCAGACGCTGTTGTGGGACGAGTTGCTTGGCGGCAGCGTACACCGCGCTGTTGATCTGCCAGATGTTGGCATCTTCTAGAAGCTCCTCATTAATCATTGAGTCCATTCGTGCCAGATCTTGTGGCTTTGGGTTAACCCTGGTGTTACGATTAACCCTCGTCCTTAAGGCGACGTCGGTGTACTCAAGCGGAAGTTCCTCGTCAGCTGGAATTTGCCGCGGTGAAAGTGCGGCTGGTACTTCCTCACGCTGACGAGGTGCCCTTACGTAACCTGTTCGGCGCAGAAAGGATACTTGATCTCTCAGATGTTGTTGAGAGAAGGCGCGATACTCCGGGTGCATATCGCACCACAACCGGTGTAATCGCGCCATGTATCCCCTGCGCCCAGGTTCGCTGCTCTCATAGCAGTTAAGCAGGTCATGCCTTAATCCCTCCGTCCACCTAAAGCGTCGATGTTCCATAGCAAGTTCGTCATTAAGAGACCGTCCGCCGGTAAGGCCCCCTCCCACCTGTCTCTGACCCCCATCCGACTGGGGTCGATTGTGAGGGGCCTGTCCTCTATTCTGGTCGTAACCAGAAGGTTTTGGGATTACAGGGTTAGTTAGCCCTGAAATCCCACGTCCGACATTTGTCAGAGAGGGTTGCCCCTCCCTGATCAGGGTGCACCGCGAGGAGGTTGCGGGTACGCATTTCGCACATATTTTAATTTTATTATTATATTGTTATTATTAGGTTTGTTTTTACATCAAACCGTTTGAAACTATCAGACGCCTGCGCAATTAAGATTTGGCTGTTCTTACAATCTCGATCTCAAACTCAAACTAATAATGGGATGTTCTTACAAATTTGCAAACTGATTTCAGATAGTTTGCTGACTATACAGCGGTTTGAGGATCGAATGCAAACTGAGAATCAGACGCATGCGCTTTGATAATTTAACCAGAATCTAACATTTAATTTTAAATCTATGAATCTAACGGTAAGTTAATTTTAATTTATTACCCTCCTTTTTCTTTTTGTAGGTAATTAAAATAAATCCGCTTTTTTATCTAAAATAAGCAATGCCCATTTTGAATTATATGTGAAAATAATGATTAAATTGTTTTGTCCAATTTTTGGTAGTATAATAGTTCATGTGATGTTTTATGATTCATTTTATAAATAAATTATTATCCCGGTTATGCTGGTTGCATAAATATAAAAAAATATGGCGTTCTTACAAGCCAAATTCCAAACTGATTCAAAACCATTTGCAAACTGTTTGAAATCGATCATGCGCACTAGACACAGTTTGCAAACTATCACAAATTCTTTATCTATTATTATTATATTCTCAGTTTGATCAGTTTAATTTGATCAAATATTTGATAGTCTGACGTCTGACGCCTGCTTTAAAAAAATGGCATGTCAAATGTTAAAAAAGGATTAATAACATTCAATATGTGATATTTAAGAAATACAGACATCCCCAGAAAGCATTCAGGATAATAGAAAGCTTATTTATACTTAATTTCTCAAAAATTGTTTCGTGTCGAAAGTTAAGTAAAATCTGTTGATTGACTATCAACATCACAACCGTACACAGCACATCTCATTTTCCACGATTTTTTAATTTTTAAACACAAAAATATCCGCAACAACTTCTAAATTCTGCCTGACACTCCTGACAGTCGGGCGTTTATTGGCGTCCTAATTCACGTGATGACGTCACAATCTGCGCGATATCTTATAGCAGCTTTGCAGCTCTACGCCTCTACAGATCCGTACCGTACCCCTCCGAGCTGCACAAGTGTATAGGGTTTTTCGGGTGACAAATTGGTTGTTATAACCGTTTAGTCACCCAAAAACACTTTATGACGACATCCACATTCCAAATCAAAATTATTGCGACACGAATTACATCAAACTTTTTGTTGCTGCGACCAATCACGAAGCAGAAAATTAGTATTTAACCAATCAAAATTAACTGTTATAAATAGTAAATATTTTTAAGAATTCGTACGCAAAAATACGCCTAAAGTGCTTAGCCATTCTACAAGCGTGCGTCAATTGCGTCATTCTTTTTGACATCTCACAACTCATTGTGGTTCTGTCAAATTGTATCCAAATATTAAATATCATCATTAATTTGGTAAACGCTTAGTGCTTTATTCGCAAAATAAGTTTTTCGATATGTCTAGAGGAAGCAGTGCTGGTTTTGATCGCCACATAACTATATTTTCACCAGAGGGGCGATTATATCAGGTAGAATATGCTTTTAAAGCTATTAACCAAGCCGGTTTAACATCTGTAGCAATAAAAGGGGTAGATACAGCAGTTTGTGTAACCCAAAGAAAAATTCCAGATAAATTAGTTGATGCTAATACTATTACTCATATGTTTCAACTCACAGATTATATTGGGTGTGTAATGACAGGTATGATAGCCGATAGCAAATCGCAAGTTCAGAGAGCTAGGTATGAAGCAGCTCAGTTTAAATACAAATTTAGTTATGAAATGCCAATAGATGCATTGTGTCGAAGAGTAGCTGATATCTCTCAAGTGTATACTCAGAATGCTGAAATGAGACCCTTGGGTAAGTTTTTTTTATTGTTCTATATTAAATTTAACTGGAGGTGAAAAAAACGGCCCTAAAACTGTTATATTTAGTTGTAATATTTCTTTATATTAACATAAGTCCGCGTCTGATGGTCTGATACTATTTCAGTTCAAACCGTTTATTATCGCTATACGCTATACTATTTTCAATAAGGGAATCAAAACGCGCAGTACTCAACAGATTTCTCACTTTTTAATACCAAATTTTATAAAAACGCTTGTTTTCTACACATGCCTTTAAATTAATATAACCAGTTGTTTGTGATCAATAAAGTTACCTATTGTAAGATAATATATATTTTTATTAGCAAAATAATTGATTCATGTTGTTTTCAATAGCATTTTTCTCATGTATTATATAGGTATGTAACTGAAAAACGAATTTATTAATCAAATTAAGTTTTTAAAACGTGCATTTGCATGCCAAAAGTACAAGAATGCTTAGTAATGGAAAATTCCCCCTACAGGCTTTTGGGGTGTTATCACTAGTAGTCGTACCTCAAAAATTGTGCCTATGTTTATTAATTGACGATGAGCAATTTGGCTAATAGTAAAGTTCACAAAATTTTGCTGTTATTACAAAAATTCTCGCAAAAACTTTAACAATTATTAAATAGGTAGTCTTTTTTGCAAATAAAAAATTAGTCATATTTTCTTTACAGGTTGTTCTATGGTATTGGTAGGATATGACAGTGAAATAGGACCATGTGTGTACAAGGCTGATCCTGCGGGCTATTATTGTGGATACCGAGCTGTTAGTGTTGGTTCTAAACAGACTGAGGCCAACAGTTACTTGGAAAAGAAATTAAAAAAAAAGCAAGAGTTGCAGCATGATGATGTTATACAATTAGCTATCGGTTGTTTATCGAGTGTTTTATCTGTAGATTTTAAACCCTCGGAAATAGAAGTGGGAGTTGTTTCAACTGAAGAACCTAAATTTAGGAAACTAACAGATCAAGAAATTGATAAACATCTAACTGCAATTGCCGAAAAGGATTAAATGCTTATTTTTCAAATATTTTCAGAATTAAAATATCTCTCATAAAGTAACCTTATTGTAATTTTTTGAATAGGGTGTGGTTAATTTACAACATATTTATGTAATAAACATTAAGGAATAATATGTTTTATAACTGTTCATATATTATTGTTAAAGAAAGGTTTTTTGATTCCATTAAAAAACTTTTATAATAATAATGATTACGTGCATCGGAACAATAATTGTTGTCAATTTTATTATATAATTATACTTAATATGGCACAAAAATTTTCCATTAGATTTAATTTTTTTTCACTACGAGGTGTTAATTTTGGTTGTTTTGTTGCATACGTCAATTAGACAAGAGAATTCGTGAGATTAAGGAAACAAGAGATAGTTTCCCTCTGTGTTATGCCAGATTTATAAGAATGATAGTAGTAAAATAACACTTTTCTATTTGGTTCTGTTAATTCTGATGATTTTGTATCAAAATAACTCCTCAACTATATAACATTAGAAGTCCAGAAGTAGAGCATACAATGACTTAACGTCTAGGACTAAGAAATATAACAAAAATTTTTAGATAAAATTGACAAACGATATTTCATAAAGTATACAGTAACACTTAAGCTGGATTAGCTGGAAACATGGCTGTATCGTTGTTAATATTCCACGGACAAAAAAAAATATTCTCCAAGATTTTTTTGCTTCCGATTGCGTATTCTTTGATCCATACATTTTTTCAAAAAAATGTACAGGGTGCTCGTGAGAGGCTGAAACATTTTACCAACGACGGTGATAAAAAAAAAGTTTAAGGAAAAAGATACTTGATATCGTATTATGTCTAAATTTAAAGTTTGGACAGAAAATTCTGAAAAATGATTTTTAACCATTTTCATAACACATAAGCTGGAAACAAGGCTTGATCATTGTTAATATTCCTTGGACAGAAGAAATTATTTTCCAAGACTTTTTTGCTTCTGATCCTTTGTCCTACACATTTTTTCATTAAAATATACTGGGTGTTCTTGAGAGGCTGAAACATTGTTTCATCACAAGACTACTCATGTTAGCAACGGTGATATAAAAAAAAGTTAAAGGAAAAAGCTGCATGAAATCGTTTATGTCTAAATTTCAAGCCTGGAGAATTCTGAATAATTATTTTCCACAATTTTCAGTGTTACAAATATGGCGGAAAATCATTTTTCGGAATACTCCATCTAAACTTTAAATTTAGACAATATGTATACGATTTCAACTGGCTTTTTCCATTAACTTTTTTTTGTATCACAGTTGTTAATGTGAGTTTACTCTTATGGTAAAATAATGTTTCGGCTTCCCACGAGTACTCTGTATATATTTATTTAAAAATGTATAGGCCAGAGAATGCATATATAATCAGAAGCAAAAAAAATCTTCGGGAATAATTTTTCTGTCCGAGGAATATTAACAACGACACAGCCATGCTTCCAGCTTAAGTGTTACACACTGTATATACACTTAGTTATCATGTAAAAAAATCGCTAATATGATTTCTTGAATTTTCGCCCCAAAAAAATTGTAGGCCTTGATTTTTATGATCTATCGATTTGCCACAAAATGCAGTTTTTTATAAGCAACAATCCTAAATAAGGTTGATCAAAATCGGATCAAAAATAACCATTTTACAGAGGTTTAGCTTTACGGAGATTGAAAAAAATCAAATTTTCTTTTTTCAATCCCGTTTCCCGCGCGCAGGGTCCGTTCTAGCGTTTGCGCCACCCCGGGCAAAAAACAAATTGCCGCCCCTTTGAAAGTTTTTTTTTAAATTACTTTGCACGGCTGTTGAAATTTTTTTAAATGAATACCAAACTAAGTAATTTTCAAGCACATGCCGATGGTTTTTAGCAATTTTCTCGAAAAAGGTGCATCCTGTGAAAAAATGACAAAGAGGGGCTTTTTATACAAAAAATATCAAGTATCTAAAAATAAATTAAAAATTTGTGGCTAGGACCAGAGGTGTAGAAGTTCAGGTAGGGCAAAAGGGTCACGAACCCCCCCCCCCACGCCACTGCGATGATTTGGCGACTTTTGTAATAAGGTAGTGCTTAATTACGAGGTATTTTACATCACCAAACGTTTTTTTTAAATATTGTCGTTCATTTGTAAGATATTTAAAAAATAATTGAAAAACTCGTATTATTTTTCGATGTTCTATCGTTCCGTGAAGTTTAATCCGGCACGGATACCGGACCACCCAGAGAGAGATTGAAAATGATTGCTATGACGATTCAGTTGTTCAAATCCACTACCTACCTAGTACGTTTAATGCTTCATTCATGCCAGAACGGCGGTCCGGCGGCGATTTTTCGTTTGCAGTTTTCGTGTTTTCGCAATTTTTTCGATTTTTCAAATTTCTTCAAACACGCGTCCGGTCCGAGCTTAATACTCGCGCCTTCTTCGAGATGGACCGACGAAAAATTTATATTTTTGGAAATTAGAAGAAATTTAGAAAATGCTGGGCGAAATCATTTTCCTCGATTTTTCCTCCTAAGAAAGTTACGAATTTTTGAAAATTGGTTATTTTGTCGGATTTCGGCACACGTGCCCTTTAGAAATGTTCCGGAGCCTTTCTATTTTGACTTGGAGGTTCCAGAGCTTGACGGAGGCCAAGAAGCAGGATAAATGAAGATCTCTTTTTTTTTTTTTGGTCCATCTCGGATATTACCGAGATACGATTTTTTTTAAATTAGCCGCGTGCTGCGCAGGCGCGTTTTTAAGCTATTCAGTGGTTCGGTGCAAGTTTTATCAGGGCCCGCAGCTGTGTACACGGGGCAAGAGCTGCAGGAAGTAGCCCCCCCGCCAAGCGCCGCAGGCAAAAAATTTTCAGGAGTTTCAAGGTCATTGTGTTTTGCAAGTTCAAGGTCAAGTCATACTTAGTGATTTTCTAGTATACTTACCCCAAAATTTCACGGAACAATCGATCGACATTGACTTTATTTAATTAAGAAAAATACAGCAAGCAATAAAATATATATTTTTTAAACACAAAACAGACAAAAATAAACACAAATTAAATCAGTAAAAAAATTAAAAATTATAATCGACCTAACTTAAGCCGATATAAATGTTTTCACAATATCTTCTAAATTCAAATTGTTAAGTGTATCTCTCTCGATTGAAAGCATTGCCAAATCTGAAGTTCTCACTTGAGTCATTGTGCGTCTGAAGTGAGTTTTCAATCTACGCAATACACTAAAAGATCTCTCAGCACTTGCTATATATGCCTATGGGTAGCGTTATAAACAATCTAAAAACCAATTCAAGATTGGGAAAAATATAAAAAATTCTTACCATTGAAAAATATTATAAAACAAAATACGAAATAAACCTTTGAGCACAAACTTTAGTTATCCACAGTTTAGATAATACACTATATACAGGCACAGGGATGGTACTTCTTTGAGGAGATGAATTGAAATGATTCCAGTTAAAAAATAAAATATTTCTTAACTATAGTAGTGCGTTTTGTTTATTTTTATTAAATACTTTGACTTTTTGTGGTGGACCGTCGCCGTGAATGAATAAGGTGCACGTGCAGTTTGCACTTGCGTGCTCGTGGGCCCGTTTTTAGGAACTGAGTTGGCGAGTTTTTAACTTTTTACTATTTTACTTTGGCTCAGATATAGAAATAAATAAAATAAATATTTTCTTATGGATAAAAAGATTTTGCTTCCAAATACACACACGACCACAGGGGCCCGCTAGCCCTAGGCCCGTCGGTGCAATGCACCGATTGCACCGACGTTAAAAACGCGCCTGGTGCTGCGAAATGGGCGACAGAAGCGCTATGCGGCTGGAATACATCAGGCAGACAAAGATTTCCTGAAATGAGAAATTTCAAGTCATTATCTAAATCTTGTCACTACCGATTTTACATGTCCGGCTCTTAGACTATAAGTGCAATTAATTTGTCAATATTTGGTTCACATTCAGGGCGAAAATGCCGCCCTCAGAATCCTCAGATTCGTCATCCCCGGACAGGGGTCCGGGTTGTCCGTTCTCTCGAGCGGCACGCGCCTCCTCTCCTGGAAGTTTTTGTCTGCCAGCGTAATTGGGGTATGTGAAGGTCATATACTACATACTACTACCTGTGCGGAAAGTTATCGGTAATAATTCAATAAAAAAAAAATCCGCCCACCATACCAAAATGTTCTAGAGAGAAAAAACTTTTGGTCTCTTCGATTTACAGGGTATCAGACGGGAACCTTTCAACGTCAATTTTGCATGCCATTTCCCTCAATAGACCCCGTTTGTTTACATTTTCAATGAATGGAAGAATATCGGTGGGGAAAGGAGAGTAGTACCTACGCGATGCATGTGTGCCAAATTGTATCATTTAGTGGTAATTTTAGGAAAAGTTAGAATAAGAATTTTCTAATTATTATTAAATTACCATTTTGTCTTTTATAACGTAACGTTATATACCTAAATATCACTAATAACACAAAATAAATTCTTGGTTCATATCGTGGAAAATCGTCATTATTATAGCCTATAACAACTATACCTTTATGAAGTTGATTTCTAAGAACTTATATATTGGCAACCCTGTACAAACATAAGCTTTGGATCCCTTTTGTAAATTGTTTGTATTTGAGGTGTTGAAGTGTATTTATATTTATTGTTCAGGGATGGTGAATATAAATATGTTATTTGTAGAAAATATTGTGATAAAGCATGTGGTTGACCATTCCACAGGTAAGTAAACATAAATCATGAGCGTAGAAAAGGGATAGCATAATGTTTCTGTTATGTTTGTTTGTGTTTCCTAAAAAGTCTCATTCGAGAAAAAAAATTGGTTAGATGCTCTGGGATTGAAAGTAGAGGACGTGCAATTGAAAACAGCAACTGCTTAATTGTAATTCATTTACAAAATGCATTTGCCGATATTGACCCCCTAAATAAATGATACACACCCATGGGATCGAACTCTACTACCCGTCTCCCCCGACCCGCTATATTTCCTTCAACGATAATAGTAAGCCATGAAATAAAAGTTATTCTTTTGTTTTCTTAGGTCTTTATTGAAGATTATCTGTTAGAAAAATGGTAGGTATCTATATGTACAAATTGAATTTTTTTAACTTATTACTTAAATAAATCATTATTTAGCTGTAAAATCAATCCCAAACTAGTACAATACGTTATTCTAAACAAAAAATGAATAATGAATTTTTTTCATTTGAGAATCCGTTTTACAGATAAGAATTAGGTACTTATTTTCAGTAAAAAAGAATGTTTTTTGACGGCCGGCCCCTATATAAAACCTTTGAATCCACTACGATGTAATCTTGTACGAGGGGGTTTCTAAAGATGTTGATTAAGATTATTAAGAATATCTTTACTAGTCTTTTCCTAAAAAAATCGCTAATACATTTTTTTTGAAAATCGACTCCCTTTTTCCAACCTAGAATCAAATGCCACCGACTAAAATCAAATGTGGTTACGTCTAAAGACTCACTTTATAGGTATACAGGGTGTTTCCTGAGTGACAGGCCATAAGTTAGTGGGAAGTAGAGAACCCTAAGAAGGTTTCAGAACGACCCTTATTATTGTATCCCTTAATGCCCTTCGTTTTTGAGATACAGCATGTTTTCTATTTTTTTGATCGGCCATATTCTTTTACCGAATTGAACTAAATTTGGCAGATATATGCCATTCACACTTTATTGTAATTATAGTAAGCTTTGGAAAATCTGAATTCTGTTGGTATGAATGACTGGTTCAATTACTGCGGTTATGTTAAAAAGTCAAAAATATAACCACTAATTCAAATTAGTTCTACATAGTTGCCAGAATGAGACCCTAAAGAAAGCACAGCAATTTTATCAATAAAAAATTTGGCAATTGAGCCAAAAGTAGATGACAGTGACAATCAATTAAATCTGACACTATTCAATATTCTGTCAATAGTTACAGTAGAATAGTAGATAACCCTGAGACAACCTAAGAAAAACATATCATAGCCTATCCTTATGTATATAAAATGTGAATGGCATATATGTTTCACCGTAGCCATCGCAATCCCCGATGGCTACGGTTTCACTAATGTCTACGTCATTCAGTAAACAAAAAAAAAAAAAAGACACAACCAATAGAAAAAAGCAATAAAATGGACCTTTCTAGTAGAGTGGTAATGGCGGAGCTGGGTCTCCCCCCACCCTTTTTTTTGTGGTGGGGGGTAACTAGGGTAATTAGAGTAATGTAGGTAATTAGACTAATGTAATTGCAATAGAGGTAATTAGAGTATTGCAGGTAATTAGCCTGATGTAGTTGCAATAGAGGTAAGTAGAGTAATGTGCAGTAATTAGACTGATGTAATTGCAATAGAGGTAATTGGAGTGGTGCAATGCAATTGTAGTTGTAATTAGTGTATGTACTGATATGTGTATGAGTATTTCAAGTAGAGGTGGTGGGGCAGCTTCACTCCGTGTATATAAATGAGGATGAGGAGCACACAGCCATTTGTGGTGCTAGTCTCCGAGAGTAAAGACATAAAATGTATATTTGTACTTCTTGTGGTGTAAGTTTTACACGTGGTGACAATTTGCGAAGACATCAGAGGCAATCTTGTAAGAAGATACATGATAGTGGTCCGCAAGCAAAATATCCTAAACTGGAATGTAATCCTTCAACATCTACAAATATGGAAACTTGTAATTGCTGTAATGTGACTCTAAGCACAACCCAAATGAATTCCCATAGAAGGACATTGCAACATAGGACAAATTCATGTGTTCCGTTTATAGAAGGTGTAGAAATTGGGCAGAGCGCTTTCAAATACAGGATTGTAACCTATCGAGTATATAGCGAAAATGATCACCAAGACTATGTAATGTTCTTCAATGAAATTAGACCAAAAATATTAAATCTCTTCGAGGAAGTGTTACGTATTCATAATACAGTAAAAGTAAATATGGAAACGTTTGCTACGTACGTATTACAGACACAGGAACTATCTGAAATGAAATCATTTAACACTTCCAACAAAATCTTGGATCAAGCTATGGATTTGAACGATACTTTGGACACCTTTGTGGATGCTATGATTACACAAACTACGGAGTTCCTGGAACGTGATTCAGGTATTTAAACATACATTAAGGTGGAAAGAAAATGACTAATTATAATTTAATTTTAGGATGGGCCCTCGAACGAATTGCTTTTGTTGAAATCAATGTGAATAAATATAGTCCTCTGGGTGGTTCATCATATATCAAGTTGCCAAAATCCATAGAAAACAAGAAGGCAGTGGTAAATGTAAAAAACCAGGATCAGTATTGTTTTGCTTGGGCTGTAACTTCAGCATTGTATCCTGCAAATGGCTGCACATCTGAGACCTCATCATATCCACATTTTTCAAGAGTTTTAAATTTATCAGGTATGAATTTTCCAGTAAAATTGCGGGATATTTCAAAATTTGAGGAGATGAATAATATTTCAATTAACGTGTACGGGTTAGAAGAAAAATTTGAGAATAATAGAATAAAGTATGAAGTTGTTGGGCCTTTACGTTATTCTGAAAAAAAACTATTTATGCATGTAAATTTGTTACTACTTTCCGGTGAATGTGGTGTAAATCATCACTGTAAGAAAGATTGCGCTAATAATCACTATTGTTGGATAAAAAACTTGTCTAAGCTAGTTTCCGCTCAAATTTCAGCTCATGATCATAAAAAGTACTTTTGTGATGGTTGCTTACTATATTTTAATAATGAGCGTCAGTTATTCCAGCATCAGAGAAATGACTGTAATCATGTTTATACAACAACACCATCGACACAATTTCGGATTGATAAATATGGTAAACAAGTACCTGAAAATATATTAAAATTTGAAAACTTTGAAAGACAAATGCAAGTACCATTTGTAGTGTATGCAGACTTTGAATCAATTCTGAAACCTATTCATACTTGTGAACCGAACCCCGAACGTTCTTATACAAATAAAACTTTTATACACGAACCTTACTCCTTCGCATATTTCATAAAATGTTCTTTTGACAATTCTTTATCAAAATTTGAACTCTATCGAGGATCTGATGTAGCCAAAGTTTTTGTATCGCGTATTGAAGCCGATGTAAGGGAAATCTATAACAGATATATGAAAGATATAGTCCCAATGGCTAAACTCACAGCACAAGAAAGACAAGACTTCCTGAATGCGACCGTATGCGGTATATGTGAGAAACCATTTAAAGTAGAGGATGTAAAAGTTAGAGATCATTGTCATATAACTGGTAAAGTAAGATTTGGTGCCGCACACTCTGTATGTAACTTAAATTACAAATTACCAAATTTTGTACCTATCATATTTCACAATATGAGTGGCTACGACAGTCACCTATTTATAAAACAGCTCTGTGCACATAAGGACAGAGTTGATGTTATAGCGCAAAATAAAGAAAAATATATATCTTTCACGAAACACCTTTACATGCATGATTACGTCAATAAGAAAGGGGAGAAAAAACGGAAATTTATACAACTACGATTCATCGATAGTTTTAAGTTCTTATCAACATCGTTGCAAAATTTAGGGGGCAACTTAACTGATAACCAATTGTTTGTTACGGGAAGTTTCTATACAGATAAGGAAAAATTTAATTTAATGAGGCAAAAGGGTGTATTTCCATATAGTTTTATGGATAGTTTAGAGAAACTAAATAATGTAGAGTTACCCTCGAAAGATGAATTTTACGATAACCTAAATGAAGAACATATAACAGATAAAGATTATCAGAGGGCTAACGATGTGTGGAACTTGTTTGATTGTCAGAATTTGGGCGATTACTCAGATCTTTATTTAAAATCAGACGTACTCCTTTTGTGTGACGTATTTGAAAATTTTCGTAAAATTTGTTTGGAAAAATATAAACTTGATCCTGCTCAGTATTACACTTGTCCGGGTCTCTCGTGGGACGTTATGTTAAAACTAACCAAAGTGGAGTTGGAATTATTAACGGACGTTGATATGATCCATTTTTTTAAAAAGGGAATACGTGGTGGAGTAAGCCAGTGTACGGAAAGGAAACATTTTGCGAATAACAAATTTCTCCCTAACTACGACCCCAAAGAACCTTCTTCATTCATCACATATCTAGATGCCACGAACCTATATGGGCATAGTATGTCGCAACAATTGCCGACAGGTGGATTCGTGTGGCTGTCCGAAGAAGAAATCATGAATTTAGATATTACGAGCATTTCAGATGAAAGCACCCATGGGTATGTTCTCGAAGTAGACATACATTATCCACAAGATTTACACGACTTACACTCAGACCTACCCTTTTTAGTAGAAAATATTATTCCACCAAAATCAAAATCGAAATTGACAAAACTGATACCAAATTTAAACGATAAGAGGAGGTATATTGTGCATTATATAAATTTGAAACAAGCGCTAGATAACGGGTTAATGGTTATAAAAACACATAGAATACTTAAATTCAAACAATCACCTTTAAAAAATATATTGACCTAAACACTGATATGAGAAATAAGGCTAAGAATAAATTTGAAAAAGATCAGTATAAATTATTAAATAACGCAGTATTCGGTAAGACAATGGAAAATGTTGATAATAGAATGGATATAAAATTAGTTACCCACTGGGAGAGCGTTAGGCGGAGTATGGGTGCAAATGCATTAATAACACGCCCTAACTTTAAATCATGCTCAATATTTACTGATGATTTTGTAGCCATCCATATGGGTAAACTAAAGGTAGTCTACAACAAACCAATTTACGTTGGTTTTTGTATCCTGGAGTTGTCTAAGACAGTATTATACAACTTTTTCTACGACGTTATCAAAAAACATTTCGGCGATAATGCTTCTTTGCTGTATACAGATACGGATTCGTTGATTATAAAAACATTTACAGATAACTTCTATAATTTCATAATACAGAATCCAGACAAATTCGATACATCTAACTACGAAGAAATAAATAAATTTAATATTCATAAGGGCTTGTCGGTGTTAGGTAAAATGAAAGACGAGTTCCCCTCTGATCCCATTATTAGTTTTTATGGTACGAGTGCGAAAGCTTATTATATACAATCGGTGGATAATGAACTCAAAAAAGCTAAAGGTGTGAAGAAATCTGTTATTAGAAAGCAGCTGTCAATAGATGACTATAAGAAAATTGTTGAGCGGGGAGGTTTAATATTGGGTTTGAGGACGCTTACTAGATTCTTTCCGTCTTCGCCTGTGCTAGTGTGTGCAAGTGTGCTCTCGTGAATTTCATTGCTCAGTTTTTGTGAACAAAATGGTAAGAACCGTTAAAAACGTATCTGCTGGTGGGCGTTCAAGGCGCTCGTCGACACCGCCACCAACTTTACCGCCCTTGACTTTAATGACGTATTTGGCTACGTTTAAACCATCACCTGACGCATCTACAGCGTCAGGTTCCGCCATTAATGGCGGTGCTGTGAAGTCAGGGACAGCAATACAAAATCCATCCTCTGGCAGAGTTAATGTTTTAAACGACATTATTGTTAAAGATGGTATTGCTGCTGACGTTGGGGGCGCTTCGTGTTCTAACGAAGGCGGTAGTCAGCGAGCGTATCATGGGCACCATCAGCAGATGCACGGCAATATACATCCTGGCGCAGATTTACCTGTTTTGCACCTTGAAGATGGTGACCTCGGCAATACCGTCAATGTCACCGTATCCAGGGGTAATGCAGGTAAAGCCGTTCATACCACGAAATTACATGGTTTGGCTTTAAACAAAAAATTTAAAGTCACACCATCTACTTCAGGGTGTCAGGATGTACGCGCATCTCATCCGCGCAAATCATCTATGTCTCTGGTGGCACATGACTCCGATGACGACTTTTTGCCTAGTGTTAGCACTGGTAATGTAAACAACAATAAAAACACAAAGTCGTCGTCGGCGCCATCAAAAGGTAAAGGTAGACGTACAGAAACACAATCAATAGACTGTGACGCGACTTTATGGGACGAGATAATGGATTTCACGCAGACAGTTGTACCTGCCCCCCTAAGTCCGCTACCTGCTTCACCAAAAAAAATTAAGGTTTCGGCAGGTAAAGGGCAGGTAAAACCGTCTGCGTTGTTTGTGGCTGTACCTCTACCTGGCAATAGCGCATTACAACAGCCGAGCTGTTCTAATGCGGTGTTGCCACCACCACGCAATGACGCATTAGAACAACCGGGTTGCTCTAATGCGGTGTTACCACCGCCGCCAGAGGTAGCTCCGATTGTGAATGAGAATCCGCTCCCAGCACAAGCAGACTCTGATTCTGAATCGGAGGTGTTCTCGCAAGTTGACACCAAAACATCTGTTAAACAATTTTTTAAAATATACGGTCAACTTAAGAGAACACATGATTTAAATTTGAGGCTTTGTCGGGATCATCCGAAAATCTTACGTCGTGCTGCTGATATGCGGGAAAGAGCTGCAAAATTAGAGGCCGACGTAAAGAGACAAAGGGAGGCTCTCGACAAAACTGCAAAGCAGATGAGGTTTATTTCGGACCAAATGGATGGCTGAGCACTTGCGCACACGCGGCGGAAAGTTATTTTAAGTTAGATTTTAAGTTAGTTAAGAATATTGTTAGTTAGATAAGATTATTGTTAATTAGGTTTAAAATATAGTATTAATAAAAAAACATTAAAAAAATAAATGCCAAAAAAAATTTAAAATGTTTGTCAAAAAAAATAAATGACAAAAATAATTAAAAGACTATATAAAAAAAATATTAAAAAAAATAAATACCCAAAAAAAAATAAAAATTTGTCAAAAAAATAAATGACAGAAATAATAAAAAAAATATACAAATAAAGGCAAAAGAATAAAAAAAATAAATTACTATATATTATGTATGAATATATACTTTTAAGTTAGATTAGTTTAGATTAGGAAAAAAATAAATGTCTTGTTAATTAGGTTTAAAATATATTAATATGAAAGTATTGTCAAAAAAATATTAAAAAAATATAATGTCAAAAAAATATAATGTCAAAAAAATTAATGACAGAAATAATAAAATGATTATACAAATAAAGGCAAAAAAAATTAAAAAATAAATTACTATATATTATGTATATATATATTGTCAGATTAGATTAGGAAAAAATAAATGTCTTGTTAATTAGGTTTAAAAATATGAAAGTAATGTCAAAAATATATTAAAAAAATAAATGCCAAAAAAAAAAAATTAATTACTATAGATTATGTGTGAATATATATTGTTAAGTTAGATTAGGAAAAAAATAAATTTCTTGTTAATTAGGTTTAAAATATATTAATAATAAAAAATATGAAAGTAATGTCTTGTTAATTAGGTTTAAAATATATTAGTAATAAAAAATATGAAAAAATGACAAAAATAATAAAAAAATTACAAAAATAAAAAACAAAAATGGTAAAAATAAAGTCCCCCCTCGACCCAAGTGATCCACCGGTTAGTGTAGTTTGTTAGATCTATACTAGGTGACGGTTACCAAAGGCGACGAGCCCCCCCCCAACAATATCTCGTAATCCAATTAGGAAACGAATCATCAAGAAAACAAAGAAGGGTAAGAAGAATGTTAAAAAGACAGCGTTTGGATCTGGGATAGTACGAAAAGTGCGTGACACACTGCGAAGTGCTGGAGGCAAAAAAGTAAAAGACCAAAAGAAGGCGGTTGAAATTGCTCTAAAAGCTGCACGTCGATATATAAAACAGGCCGGTGGAAAACGCAATATTCGAACACCTCGAATTATACCAATACCAAAAGTTGGCGGTATTTTACCTCTAATACCCATTTTTGCTGGATTATCTGCATTGGGTAGTTTGGCGGGTTTGGTATTGCTAAAGCTGTAAATGATGTGAAAAAGGGTAGAGAAGAATTAGCTGAAGCAAATCGGCACAACAGAAGTATGGAAGCAATAGCTATGAAAAGTGGTAAGGGGATGTATATGAAGCCATACCGAAAGGGGATGGGTCTTTATCTAAAACAGAATTCAAAAAACTAATAGACTCCCTACCTCGGAGACCTCTTACCGACATTGATCTTAAATATTATGCTAATAAAATGAAGGTAGCATACTTTCGAGGTGTATTTATGCGTGACTCACTACCAAGACATGGGCCACATTACAATGAATCCGCAATAATCAATTTGGATAGTATATATGGTCCTGGGACACATTGGGTGGCATATAAAAAACGAGGTAGTTTAGTAAATTATTTTGATAGTTTTGGCGACTTACCCCCACCTATAGAATTAGTTACATATTTCAATAACGATTCAAGGAGGGCCAACCAAATATTCTATAACTACAAACGTGTACAGAATTTTAACACAGTGTTGTGTGGACATTTGTGTTTAAAGTTTCTCTCTACGAAACAAATATAAAACGCCATGGAATTGAAATCTATGACCCCAGCAATAGATCGAGAAGGTATCAAGCGAATGGGTCACTCACTAATTGCATTCTTCCGTTTGCGTAGTCTGTTGAAGATGAGCAAACAACAACTAGCAGATATGCCCAAAGAGGTGATGATTGGGTTGGCTTCACATGAAATTGCATTAGTATGGGATAAGCTACCTACACATCTTCAGAACGATGTCGATATATTAAAATATCAATATTGTACAGAACATTACCTTAATGATTATGAAAGCAATGTTGACGTAAATGATGGTCCAACACCTAGAAAAATGTTTTGCTGCTAT
This sequence comes from Rhagium mordax, assembly GCA_963680705.1. Taxonomy (NCBI): domain Eukaryota; kingdom Metazoa; phylum Arthropoda; class Insecta; order Coleoptera; family Cerambycidae; genus Rhagium; species Rhagium mordax. The sequence continues at coordinate 16,076,157 of OY796659.1, read as the reverse complement.
TGTAAGGTAAACGATGTAAATGTGGCATCCAATAACAATGTAAATATATTACCATCAACTTCTAAGAAGAGGAAATTATACCATTATTGCTGTAATCCACAATAAATTGGGTAACACAATTTAATTATATCAGTCATGTCGTACACGTTCACACTAACGAGCCGCTTAAGTGAGCTAAGTGTCAACTTTGATCCACCCATTGAACTGGATAGGAGCAGTCGTCATGGGTTAGGTTTAATTGGATTCTACTCTTACAACTCCATATACAATGTGGATGAAACAAATAACATCTTCCAATATAGGGTTAGTGCTAAAGATACATTCACTACTGTTCACATACCTCTGGGGGCTTATGAAATTGATGAAATCTATGCTGCAATGTTGAAAGCTATGAATATTGATGGAAAGGATTACACGCAAATATTCACTTTAAGGGCAAACAACAATACCTTAAAGTGCGAGATTTTGTCAAAGTATGAAGTAGATTTTAGACAACCAAATTCAATAGGAAGTCTGTTGGGATTTGGACAAATATATTTACAACCAAATAAAAATTACGAATCAACACAGCCTGTTGATATTATGAAAGTAAGGATGATACGCGTAGATTGCAATATTATTTCTGGAGCTTATCTGAATGCAGAAGAGTCACACACTCTCTTTGAATTTGACATAGACGTTGAGCCTGGCTACAAACTTACTAGAGAACCCAAAAATATCATATATTTACCTGTTAGACCTAAAGGGTGTCAGTTAATAGACAACATCACACTACGCATACTGGACGACAACGGTGATTTGATCGATTTTCGAGGTGAGAAAATTATTGTAAGGCTAGAATTGAAGAAAGTCGGATATCACCAACCAAATGGGTTTTCGATATAAACAGCGACAGCAAGTACATCACTATCAGTATGATACTGTAGCGAACAACAGTATAGATAAAAAGAAAGGGAGATGTGGAAAGCAATTCATTCAAAGTCTATACCTTAAACAGTTAAGACATAGATTGTCAGTTGAGGATCAAGCCTTTTTAAAATCTATTGGATTAAAACTGCGAAAAAATTGGTCATAATAATGGTGGCTACTGCAACTAGTGACAAACTTGAGGTGTTTGATGAACCTGTGTTAGATCATTCCCTAGTTAGCCTACATGAGCATACATATAAACCATATGGATCCCCATATTACAGAAACTCTGATGAAATACGTATTCCCATCAATCTTCAAGATGTTATACTCGACATTTCAGAAAGTTATATATACATAGAGGGAAAATTTACTCCTAGCGACACCACAAAGCGTTGTTATTTATCCAATAATGCACTAACATTTCTCTTTGAAGAGATACGACTGGAAATGGGTGGTGAACAAATAGCAGTAGTTAGAAGACCTGGTATTACTACCACAATGAAAACTATGGTGTCGTATGGGCAAACGCATGCACGCTCATTAATAACAACAGGTTGGGGTCTCACTCAAACGAGACAAGATATTTTAGATACCGCCAGTCACGTGTTCAGTGGCAAACTACCCCTTAAGTTCCTTATGGGTTTTGCAGAAGATTATACCAAAGGCATTCTGAATGTGAAGCAAGAATTAATTATGATAATTGCACGCTCATTTAAAGACTCCTATATCGGTGAGGTTGATGCAGAGTTGGAAATCAACAAAATTGAGTGGAAGATAAGGCACATTGTACCTGAAGATCGACAAAAGTTAAAATTATTGAATCGAATTAATAAAAGTGGTAATAATACCAAAGTTAAGATGGTCTACCGTGCGTGGGATTTTTATGAGCTTCCCTGTCTACGCGATACTACCTATGACATATGGGCTCTTAAACTCTCCACCCGTCTTGAAAGCCCACTTTTCATCCTTCTTGGCTTTCAAGGCACTGATCAGGCCAATGATAGAACAAAGGATGTTACACAGTTCAAACACGCAGACATAAATAATATTCGACTATTTCTAAACTCTGAAGTATATCCATATGAACGTTGGAATTTAGATTTCGATAAGAAGCTCGATTCTGCAGCATATTATGCTTATGAGAACTTCCAACGTAGTTACTATGATAAAGATATGAGCGAACCCATGATGGATCTTGGGGAATTCAGGAAGAATCCTTTGTTTGTCATTGATTGTTCACACCAACCTGTTGCAGTGAAATCATCTACTGTCGACATAAAAATAGAATTTGAAACACGAAAAGCGAAATTTCCGGAACAAACTCGAGTGTATGCACTTATACTTCATGATACATATTTAAGTTATAACGCATTAGATGGCTCGGTTCAGAATGGCTTTCTCGATGTCAAGTAAAAAAAGAAAATATTTATTATTGTGGAATTAAGTAGTGCAACCTATTTCTATCAAGATATCTGGATAATTTTATCAACAATAATCATGATGTACTTGCAACTGTTTATTTTCTCAGAATGTAATTGTAGAATTAAATATAAAATTAAAATAAAAACTGTTCTAATTATACTAATGTATTTTTTGTTGTGTAATAAGAAATATGAAATAAAATGAATGTAATCTTTTAATGTGCATTTGATTTATTCAGTTTTATAATATAATATAAAATACAGAATATTGTTTACTACAGATACATACAATATTTGGTGTAATAAATATGACAATAGAAGATGAATATTATTTATGTATCTACTGTTATGATAGGGGAAATTAATTATATTTTTATTTTATTTATTTGATTCTTTTTTGCCTTCCTGTGCCCCACGTTGGGCGCCAATTTTTGTTATGATATTTTATTTTGCCAGTCACGGTTGATGGGCCTATATCATAAGGATTTTATTTGATTTTCTACTTCGAATATTTCGGTTGTGGGTTTTTAAAAAAAATTATTTTATTTTATTTTAGAATGCTTTGTTTCAATTTTATTATTGCACGTTTTTTATTTGCATGTTTGCTCATATTCTCAGGTGGGATCGCCTATTTATTTATGCTTTTTATGAAATGTAAATAGTTTTTTATTCAGAATATTTTATTATTTAATTATTTTTGGAAAATTCTTTTATTTTACTTACCACACTTTGATCTACTTATACTGCAAATCTTTCAGACACCTTATAGCACTTTATAATACTAATTAATTGATTTTAATTACAAATACCATGTGTTTTTTATATTTTACAAGAATGCTTACTTGGGTTCTTGTTTTTAAACCCTGTTTCTCTTTTTTAGTACTCTAGATGAAGTTCGACCAGGAAAAACTTACCTCCCTTGGCTTTTCTAGTGATTTATTTTATATTTGAATTATAATTTTATTATTAAAACTTTGTCAAATTGTAAATATATGATTTTAAGAAATTTATTTGACTTACTGTCTCTCAAACAAATTCTTAAATTAATATTTAAACTTGATAGTCAAAACTTTTAACATAAACAGTATATAATCCTTACTAAATCTATTCTTAAATTTAAAAAAGTTCGTTAACGTTTGGTTTAATACCGAAATTCCCCGTGGGATTCGCAATGTCTTTTTAAATTTGACAGTACATGAAATTTGGTCGTTGACCTCAGTGCTGTTTTATATTTATGCACTTAAATTACTGGTAGTCGGCTGTGAAAATTTCCAGCTTCCAATTTAAGATAGCTTATGGTAAGTACCTGGGTTTTTACGTATTTTTCTTACTTCATGCCTCTCCTGTGGCTTGGTCTCTGTGATATTCTGTGTAACTTAACCTCTGCACACTTCTGAATATTATTGTTCTCAATATTTCAGCGATTTTCTGGTAATTTTTCTAATATTTTTCAGGAGCTAAAACTGGCGTGAGGATGCCTTAAATTCTCGAATCAACAACTCTCCTGCTTTTGTTCGTTGCTAGGTAAGTTAAATTTTCTTGTAAATTTGCAATATTTATGTCAACTCATAGCCAACTGTCATTTTCTGTATTGTATTTTTCAGTTTATTTTTGAAATTTCCCTTTTATCTTGATTCTTTTTCAGGTTTCTTGCTTGTTTTCTCGTTCTTTAATTTATTTGCTACGTTTGGATGTCCATTTCATAGTATTACGTTGGGATGAATTTTGATCTACCGTTCTACCGTCACATTTTTTTAATTTATTTTTCTTTCACTTATGCACTTTATTTTAGGAACTGAATTTTCACTATATCAAGTCTATTTTAGTTACTTATTATCTATTTACACAGTTATCTTACTAATATTTCCTTAAACTTTAATTACACATGTGACAAGTCATATTTTTACAAGTTTTTTGTGCTTTTGTTGACATATTGTACCTTTTTTTCGTCTAAACTAGCATATTTCATGTTTATCTTGTAGTTTTCTATCCTTTGTTTGTTTTATGTGATAATACTTTGTAAATTTTACTGATAGTTTACTTTTTTAGGATCTACAACGTTCCAGCGTTGGAGGTTTTTGCTGCGTTGAGTCCATGATGAGTTTATTTTGTGGTGGCTAACTTTCTCCTGTTCGAGGATGATCTAGAGTTATTTTATAATATCCTTTTTGACTTTACTGTAAGTATTCTTGTACAGGGTGGTAATATTTTTATTTATTTATGTTTTAAGAATTTAATTTTCATTTTAATTTTGATTTTTACATGGTATTTCTAATTAGGTCATTTTATATGGTACGTTAGTGAATAACATTGCATTCCCTCGCTGATTAATAATAAATTTTTAATTTTTTTTCAAAATTTTTATTCATCTAAAACTTTCATGGAATATTATTCGCTAATGTCTAAACTCTCACTTTGTTTCAGGTTATCTGCTGTATATGGGAATAGTAATTCAATGTGGAATTTTCCTCGTATAAGTTCACTGTTTGGATATTTTAATTCATATGTGCATAAATTTATTATTTTACTTATGACGTATGGGCCTTCGTACGGATACATTAGTTTTGCACAAATCCCTCTACGATTATTAGTTACTTTTAAACGTTTTACGATCACGTAGTCGCCTAAGTCAAATTTTAACCCTCGCTTAATTTTGGCATTCTCCCTTTTACAATACCTTTCAGCGTTATCTTGTATACGTTTCCTGGCTTTGTTTTGTATAGCCTCTAAGTTCAACTCTGAGTCATTCGACCAAGGTCTTTGTGGTTTAACTCCAAAAATTACGGTTATGGGTGCAATTTGTGTAACTGTACTGGGTGTGTGGTTTAAAAAGTGTTCTACGGTAGGTATGTGTCTTATCCAGTCCGTATGTCTGTCTTGTGTCGCGATTCTCAGAAATCTTAATACTTCTTGGATGTATCTTTCTGCTGGGTTTGCTTGTGGGTGTCGTATGCTTGTGAAAATTACGTCTATGTCTCGTTGTGTCCAGTGTTGAGTGAATCTGTCATTGTTGAAGTAAGTTGCGTTGTCTGTCAAAAATTTTTGTGGTTTCCCTATTTCTCTGCAGTAATTTTCTAATATGGCTATTGTCGTTTTCGTGTTACATCTCCTAGTTGGGTAAATTTTTGTGTACTTTGAAAAACAATCTATTACTACTAAAACGTGTTTATATCCCTTGTGGGTTTTTATTAAGTTACTCACGTAGTCTATTGCTACTATTTTAAGAGGTTCATTGGTGACTATACTGCTTACATTATTTTTATTTTTATGATTTTTGGTTTTTCCTAGACAACAAATGTGGCAACTATTTATGATGGTTTTTATTATTTGTAAATCTTTTTCTGCGTAAAAGTTTTCTCTGAACACTAACCAGGTTTTTCGTACTCCTATGTGTCCGTATGTAATGTGTAGGTTTTGTATTATTCGTTCGGTCAGGTCGGTGTCGATTACGTATAGTTCGTCGTCGTTTATTAATTTTATTATGATGTTGTTCTTTAAAATATGTCCTCTGTACATGTCTTTCGTCTGTAGTATGCGTCTAAGGTGTGTTAATTTTTCTTGGCTTCGTAGTATGTTTGTCTCTGTAAAAGGTCCGTCTGTCATGGTTAGTCTGTTTAGTGCTATGGTAAATTGGTGTGGATTTTGTATGTTTGGTAATGTATTTCTTGTCAGTGCGTCAGCTGTTACGTTGTCTTTACCTGGCCTATGTTTTATGTCGAATGAAAATTCCTGAATCAGTAGCGACCAACGGTAAATTCGGTTGTTTGCAAAGCGATTGTTCATTAGAGATGCTAAAGCTTGATGGTCTGTTTCTAGAATGAATCGTGATGAAGTTAGGTAAAATTTTAATTTGGTTATAGCAAAAACTATCGCGGCCATTTCTTTTTCACAAACAGCATATCTTACCTCGTACGGTTTTAAAATTCGTGAGATAAAACATATCGGAATTTCTGTTCCTGATTGTATTTGGCTTAGTTCCGCGGCTATTGAGTGGTCTGATGCGTCTGTTCGGAGTATGAATGGTATTGCAAAATCAGGGCTGTATAATAATAAGTTTTTATGAAAACTGGTCTTTAGTCTGTCAAAAGCTGTCTGTCTGCGTTCGTCCCATGTCCATTTCGTCTCTTTTCTAAGGAGTTCTATCAATGGTACCTCCATTTCTGAGATGTTTGGAATGAATTTCTTGTAGTAGTTTAACATACCCAGAAATCCTCTTAGCATTTTTAAATTTTTTGGTTTGGGATAATTTTTAATTTCGTCTAGTCTTTCTTTATCGATACTTATACCCTCTTTTGCTACTTGGTATCCTAAATATTTGACATTGTTTTGATAGAATTGGCATTTTTCTAAGTTTAATTTTAAACCTGCGACATCTAACGCGTTCATTATGGTATTTAAGTGATTCAAGTGTTGTTCATCGTTTTCCGAAAATATAAGTATGTCGTCCACGTAATGAAAGCAAAATTTTTCGTACTTATCCAAGATCTGTTGCATGGCTCTTACTAAGGCAGATGATGCCGATTGCAACCCAAAAGGTACCACTTTAAATTGGTATACGTGTCCGTCAACCATGAAACCAGTGTATTTTCTCGATTCTACTGCTAGTGGAATTAACCAAAATGAATTTTTCAAATCTAATTTCGTGAATATTGTCTTTTTTCCGATATATGCTAACATTGTGTCAATGCCCTGTGGTGAATCGAATTGTGATTTCGTTATCTCGTTTAATTTCCTAGCGTCTAGGCACAATCTAATCGTGGAATCCTTTTTTCTTACTACTACAAGTGGGTTTATATAGTCCGTCCTTGCCGGTTCTATAACATTTGCTTTTATCATATTTTGGAGTTCTAAATTTACTTGGTTTCGATAATGATATGGAATTGGATAGGTTTTACATTTAAAAGGTTTATTTTGATCAACATTTAATGAATGAGTGTAGCCTTTTGCTATTCGCGGTACATAATTTGTCAATGAATTATATTTTATTATGAGATCATGAACTATGTCGTTATATTTAGTTGGACAATTTAACTCTAATTTATTTAGCGAATTGTAGTTGTTTATTTTGTACATATTTTCCCCCTTATTTATTTCTTTGACTCGTTTGTCATTCATATTTTTAATTTCATTATTATTTCTTTTTATTATAGGTACCGTTTTACCTTTTATATTCACGTTTCTTTCCCCCATATCTATTTTCGCTCTAATTTTTGTCAAAATGTCTTCTCCGATAATAACATCAAAATTCATATTTCCCATGATCACAAATTCTGCTTGAATTTTTTCATTTTGAACCGTAAATGTAGCATTTAGCACTTTGTTACAATTTGCAATTTTTTTTCCCCCAGCATCTATCAATGAAACCTTTGAAATTCTCATTATATTATTTTTGAAATTACTTAAATATTCATTTACAATATTTTCATTAATAAGGCTTAATTCTGCCCCCGTATCGATTAATGCATTTAAAGTGATATTTTGAAATTTTATTTCTATGATTGGTAAATTACTGATTTTAATTTCTATCGTTTGTCCATTTTCATTGCCAATGTCTATAAACTCCCTCATATGCTGGTAAGAAGTGTTTAAAACCGTCCTATCTAAAAATCCTGGTTTTGTGAGTGGGTGTGTATTTGGGCTGTTGTTTGAATTTTGTTCATGTCCTGATTTGTGTCTGATTGATTCGTGTTTTCTTGTTTTTTGTTTATGTTTGTGACCTGTGCGTATGTTTGACCCTGTTTATCATCCCAATTTCGTTTCCTTTCATAGTTGTGTCCATATTTATTTCCATTATTGTTGTAATTTCGGTTCTGTCCATCGTAGTATTTCTTGGAATCGTCATAATTTCGGTTCTGTCCCTCGTAGTACTTCTTAGAATCGTCTGTTCTCTCACGTTTGTCCTCCCAATTTTGCTTCTTTTCGTATTTTTGTCCATTTGTGAAACCTCTATTTTCATTTTCGTTTTCATTCCTGTTTTGTCCTTCGTACTTCTTGTATCTATTGTCATTTTTGGAATAATTTTGTCGATTGTCTCTTTGTTTGGAAGTATAATCGTCTATTTCTCGTAGGTATTCTATTAATCCATCTAATGTGTTTATCCTCTGTGTGACAATAACGTTCCTTATGTCGTCTCTAAAGTGTCTAGCTAGATAAGTTACCATTTCTGGCTCTGTAAATTTTGGTTCTAGGTATCTGATGTTGTATATTTTTCTTAGGATGTATTTCTCCCTCGATAGGCTGGTATTTTCGTAGTAACGTCCATTGAAAAGGTTAAATCGTATTTTCTGTTGAGTATATTCTCCCCAGTATTGTTTTAAAAATAACGTCTCAAATTCTTCGATCGTTTCATACCTGTCTTCAATCATTTGGTACCATATTTCAGCTTCCCCTTTTAACGAGTCTTGTATGATTGTTTTTATGTTTGTTATGCCTGGTAGATTATTGATGTACTGTTTGAAACGTGTCATGTAAATTTTCGGATGCAATTTTGAGTCTCCGAAGGATATTTCTGTAGCACTGTATGTCTGTGCGTGTGTGTATGTTATTGGTGTGAAATTTTTAATCTTCTGCGAGTTTTGTGTGATTCTATCGTCCTGTTCCTTTAAACATTCTTCGAAACTCTTCGTTTGTTCGTCCAGTTGTTTGGTTATTACTGAGAAACCTTCTTCTACTAAAGATTCCACTCCTTGTTGTATTTCTCCTCGTATTTCTTTTCTTGCTTCTTTGATTTGTTGATCCACTTCTTCTCTTACTTCTCTGTGGATTCTGTCGAGTTTTCCTTCCAAATTTTCCATCTTCTCTTTGATTTCTTGTGCATTCTGGTTCATTTCTTGAGCGTTTTGTTCCAATCTGTTATTCATGTCTTGAGCGTTTTGTTCCAATCTGTTATTCATGTCTTGAGCGTTTTGTTCCAATCTGTTATTCATGTCTTGAGCGTTTTCTTCTATCTTTTTGTTGATCCCTTGTACATTTTGGTTCATGTCTGTCATCATTGCCATTAACCTTGTGAGCATGTTTGTATCTGTTTGTGGTGTCGTGTCTGTGGTGTCTCCCGCTTGTTGTGTGGATGTGTTTTGTATTTCTTCTTCTGTGTTAACCATTTTTCCAACTTTCTTACCTGATCTTAAGTCCATTAACTACTAAATTGAATTGTTAAATTCTGAAAACGTGCCCCACGTTGGGCGCCAATTTTTGTTATGATAGGGGAAATTAATTATATTTTTATTTTATTTATTTGATTCTTTTTTGCCTTCCTGTGCCCCACGTTGGGCGCCAATTTTTGTTATGATATTTTATTTTGCCAGTCACGGTTGATGGGCCTATATCATAAGGATTTTATTTGATTTTCTACTTCGAATATTTCGGTTGTGGGTTTTTAAAAAAAATTATTTTATTTTATTTTAGAATGCTTTGTTTCAATTTTATTATTGCACGTTTTTTATTTGCATGTTTGCTCATATTCTCAGGTGGGATCGCCTATTTATTTATGCTTTTTATGAAATGTAAATAGTTTTTTATTCAGAATATTTTATTATTTAATTATTTTTGGAAAATTCTTTTATTTTACTTACCACACTTTGATCTACTTATACTGCAAATCTTTCAGACACCTTATAGCACTTTATAATACTAATTAATTGATTTTAATTACAAATACCATGTGTTTTTTATATTTTACAAGAATGCTTACTTGGGTTCTTGTTTTTAAACCCTGTTTCTCTTTTTTAGTACTCTAGATGAAGTTCGATCAGGAAAAACTTACCTCCCTTGGCTTTTCTAGTGATTTATTTTATATTTGAATTATAATTTTATTATTAAAACTTTGTCAAATTGTAAATATATGATTTTAAGAAATTTATGTCTTATTAGTTGTCTACTCACATATCTTTTAGGCTGTACTTAGGGTTGCGGCCTTTAAAGGATTTTATAGTCAGATTCTTTGAATTATGCTACTTTAGTTCTCATCAGATATAACAGATGTCGGCACAATATTGAATTTATTATCATACTACACAGTTTACAATATTTGACTTACTGTCTCTCAAACAAATTCTTAAATTAATATTTAAACTTGATAGTCAAAACTTTTAACATAAACAGTATATAATCCTTACTAAATCTATTCTTAAATTTAAAAAAGTTCGTTAACGTTTGGTTTAATACCGAAATTCCCCGTGGGATTCGCAATGTCTTTTTAAATTTGACAGTACATGAAATTTGGTCGTTGACCTCAGTGCTGTTTTATATTTATGCACTTAAATTACTGGTAGTCGGCTGTGAAAATTTCCAGCTTCCAATTTAAGATAGCTTATGGTAAGTACCTGGGTTTTTACGTATTTTTCTTACTTCATGCCTCTCCTGTGGCTTGGTCTCTGTGATATTCTGTGTAACTTAACCTCTGCACACTTCTGAATATTATTGTTCTCAATATTTCAGCGATTTTCTGGTAATTTTTCTAATATTTTTCAGGAGCTAAAACTGGCGTGAGGATGCCTTAAATTCTCGAATCAACAACTCTCCTGCTTTTGTTCGTTGCTAGGTAAGTTAAATTTTCTTGTAAATTTGCAATATTTATGTCAACTCATAGCCAACTGTCATTTTCTGTATTGTATTTTTCAGTTTATTTTTGAAATTTCCCTTTTATCTTGATTCTTTTTCAGGTTTCTTGCTTGTTTTCTCGTTCTTTAATTTATTTGCTACGTTTGGATGTCCATTTCATAGTATTACGTTGGGATGAATTTTGATCTACCGTTCTACCGTCACATTTTTTTAATTTATTTTTCTTTCACTTATGCACTTTATTTTAGGAACTGAATTTTCACTATATCAAGTCTATTTTAGTTACTTATTATCTATTTACACAGTTATCTTACTAATATTTCCTTAAACTTTAATTACACATGTGACAAGTCATATTTTTACAAGTTTTTTGTGCTTTTGTTGACATATTGTACCTTTTTTTCGTCTAAACTAGCATATTTCATGTTTATCTTGTAGTTTTCTATCCTTTGTTTGTTTTATGTGATAATACTTTGTAAATTTTACTGATAGTTTACTTTTTTAGGATCTACAACGTTCCAGCGTTGGAGGTTTTTGCTGCGTTGAGTCCATGATGAGTTTATTTTGTGGTGGCTAACTTTCTCCTGTTCGAGGATGATCTAGAGTTATTTTATAATATCCTTTTTGACTTTACTGTAAGTATTCTTGTACAGGGTGGTAATATTTTTATTTATTTATGTTTTAAGAATTTAATTTTCATTTTAATTTTGATTTTTACATGGTATTTCTAATTAGGTCATTTTATATGGTACGTTAGTGAATAACATTGCACTACATTGTTATCTTCTACATCAGACTGGTCGAGTTGATATTTTTCAATAATATTCTTAGGTAGGTACTCCATTATCTCGTATAGAAAATGTTTTAGTTCCACTCTGTCCATATGCTCACAAAACTCATCCAAATTTAAGAAGCCACGGGAATATCTACCACATAGATTTACACCAACGCTATACGCTTTAGAAGCTTCTTTAACCCGTCGAACTTCTTCAGCGTCGAAGCAGATATTCATATCATAATTTAATGAAACCAATGCATCCCTTATTAAGTTAGTTTACAAGACAATCTCTCAATGGCAGATTTAATGTCTTCTGCAGGGGTCCATGTTTGGGTTGAATATTGCATCCACATCTTTGCTGCGTACCTACAAATAAAAAATGAAATGTAAAAAAATATATAAAAAACAGCACTAAATGGACTTACGTTTGAGCTATTGGTGTACACGAAGTAAAAATATGTTGTACAAATGTCAATTTAGATATATCAGAATCTTTATAGGCTAACAAGTGATACTATTCTATAATACTCCTAGCATTCTTCCACAATATTCCATTTCTACTTAATACTTAAACTTAGCTAACTTAAATACTTTACGATTATTTTTGTTTGAGAATTAAACACCGAAACTTATTAATGGACTAGATTTTGCTCCAGGATAAGCTGGAGAACTTTGTCCTAAATATGTCAATGTAACTTTACCATTTGACGAATTTATTTTATCGATAGTGTTCTCACATATAATTTCCACAAACCGTTTCGGTAAAAATGATTTAAAAGTCGTAATTGAACTTTCCTCAAACAAAGTTACTATGATTGATTTTCCAAATCTTGTATTAACCAAAGATATTTTTTTTATGATATAAGGTTTATTTAAAATTAACGCTGAAATGGATCTTTGCTCTAAAACCTGCATATCTTGATTTATTAGCTCATTAAGTGCTAATAAGTCAACTTCGGAAATTGCCATATTTAAAATGAATATAATGAAAGAATTATAAAGAGTAATATAAGATATTGCTCACTTGAAATAACTGAAGTCACTGACTGCACTAGGCTGATTTGTTAGCTGTAGATGGTTCACGATAGAAATGATTTTGTGTTGCGACTACATCTTCTTTATAGCAGTCTAGCTGAGCTACCCCACCACCACTACTTGGAGTACTCATACACATATTGGTACATACACTAATTACAACTACAATTGCATTGCACCACTCCAATTACCTCTATTGCAATTACATCAGTCTAATTACTGCACATTACTCTACTTACCTCTATTGCAACTACATCAGGCTAATTACCTGCAATACTCTAATTACCTCTATTGCAATTACATCAGTCTAATTACCGACATTACTCTAATTACCCTAGTTACCCCCCACCACCAAAAAGAAAAGGGTGGGGGGAGACCCAGCTCCGCCATTACCACTCTACTCTTTCTCTACATTTTAAGACCTCGATGAGGAAAATCGGTCAATCCGGAGCGAAGCTATACGTAATCATACAAAGAGTCTTTCTGTTATTCCTATAAGCACTTAAATTGCACTTTTTTCTTTGGCCAATATTTTTTTTGTTTATTAACTCCAGCGTACTAAAATTAATGATATCATATCTCCTTCAGTTTTTAATGAAATAGGGGTGCTACAAGGAAGTATCTGGGCCCGTTTTTATTTTTAATTTATCTTAATGATATAAATTATGCACTATGTGATTTTGTCAACTTATTTGCTGATGACACTCTTAGTGCGATTTGTCATGATGATGTTGATATAGCCATAAAGAAAAAAAGTACAATTTAAGGTCTACAGCTTAAGAATGGCAAAAAGACGCTTTATGTAGTTCCTCTACCGATGGGCGCATTTTTTCATCGAGGTCTTAAAATGTAGAGAAAGGTTAATTTTATTGCTTACTATCTAACGACAATTGCTTAGTTAGGACCTAAAAAAATTAACAGACAGTTCATCAAGTCCATAATACTTAAGTTTTGTACAAAGAAGGGAATGGTATGAAAAGTCTTGGAAAAATTAAGCAAGTCAAAAGCCGTAGTGCTTATTATACAATTAATTTCTTAGAAAAAATATCCAAATAAACCACCATTATGTTAAATAAGTTAAGTCTTCCTTGCAAATTTGACATGTTTTGCAGTGTGCTAGGTACATCTAAATAATCTGTGGAATTCATATACCATGCTCAGCCATAATTCATTTTCATCTTGAGGTAGTGCACAGTGGTGGTGGGATCATTATAATTTTTTAGTTGGTTAAGTGACATTTTCATAGTATGTACCTAGTCCAACATCGAAGGAATTACAAATAGTTATTTATGCAACAAGTGCGTAAGGTGAGATTTTTTCACGAATGGGAATTTTGTCGACACTCCCATGAGTGAAAAAAGCTCACTTTTCGCACGAATTGCATACAATATTTTTTCTACTACCGAAATGCATCTAAATTTATTCTCTAATAATAATGTGAAACGTCAAAACATACCTATTACGTCAAAACTTCATATGTCATTTAAAAATCACAATACTTATAGCCCACTTAATTTTAAATGAGTGAAATTAATCAATGTCTATTATTTCTTTGTCTAATGTCAATGTCAAGAATATAAATGAAACTTCAAAATTCAACCATTATTGTTAAAGAATACTGAAAATTAGGTGGTATGTTTTATAATAATACAGTGATATTAAATAAATGGACTACATAAAATTAAATAACCACATTTAACGTTTTTAAAATAAGATATGATTATTACAGGTATGCAACTGTTTAGTATGTTACTTTTTCACGCACTAGTGCGTAAGGTAAAAACTCTTTACGCACTAGTAACTTTACGCACTCTACAGCGTGCGGAAAGTTAGTACTTTAAGATCGGTAGTAGAAAAAATACTTTTTAGCACCATTCTTTGAAAAATCATGATATTGAAATTATAGCCCGAAATCCGATAGCATATCATGATATAGGACAACAAGTAGCTGTGGAATCAGTGCGTAACTAAGTCATGATACGCCCGGTGCGAGCTAACTGCTTTTGCGCCCCCTAGGCCCTACCCCCAGCTCAATTTTTTCTGAACCTTCACAATAAAAAAAACATTAATAAATGATATATTTCGGGCAATTTCGGCATAAAAAATTAAATCATTTCAAAGCCTTCATTGCGCCCCCCACCCGACTGCGCCCGGTGTGGGGGCACTGACGGCACCGCCCTAATAACGGCACTGTGTGGAATGTGTCTTTAGTTTTTTTGATATCCCTCCTAATAATAAATATAATTAGAAAAAGAAATCCTGAATTTTTTTAGATATGTCAGGAACTAATCAAGATACTCAGATTAATGTTTGGGATATCGCTCGGGATATCGTTGGGCACTTAAGCTTTGCCTCAATTTAATCGAAGCGGTATCACTTTAAACAAGCGAGATCCCATTGAATTCCAGATAAGTATATATTGTATATTTTATATTTTGATTTTGTTTGCTAAATAGTGTCAAATTAGCGGCGTGCCATTCTCCAAATGGCTCTAGTGCAATCCCAAATGGAATCAAGTCAATGAAGTCAATGGTCTGACCTGCTTGTATAAGTTGTATATCAATATTTTTCAAAATGAATGCAAACTGAGGGTTCCGCGCATTTCCGATGTGAGTATAATAAATATTCCTGCGCTGTAATAAAGTACGGACAATCAGCAAAAGTTTTAAATTAAGTAGGGGGTGACTCTCTTGATGCTATGAATTAAAAACGGTCAGTACTTGTTTTAACCGACTAACACTAATTTCTAAAGATTTGTCAAAGTAACATTCGCCATTCACTTTTTAATTATTTTATTAAAGAGTTTAACATTTTCTATTGACAATAATTCTTGAAAAATAAATTTTTTAATCAAAATATTGAATATCACATTTAAACGTATAGTATTTACAAATATAATTTAACAATAAATAATTAATAAAGCAAATATATATGTATAGGCATCTAAACAAATTTAAATTAGCATAACCTGCAAATCATTATAATCTAGACATTTACAGATGTTAATTAGGTTTATTTTTGGAGTTTGGTAAACGTCCTCTTCGTCCGGATATATTTCAAGTATTTCCTAAAAATAAAAGTTTCCATTTTAGTATTAATATTCTAGCTAATATTTTTTTGGAATTTAATTTGAGGTTAATAAAATTTGTGGAAAATTAAAATAATAATATAATAAAAAATGATAGAGCGGAAGTAACTAATTCACTAGTAGCTGGTGAATTAAACATGCGGAAGAAACAGGACATACAGAACATTGGTAGTACAATACGACTCACTGAAAGATTTTGTTCAGGAGAGAGTTACTACCACAAAACATAGGTTTTAGAGACAACGAAGACTTGCTCAATACATGAGTAGATATACTGAGATTAATTTCCCTTTCAGAAAAACTGTCCAGGAATCAAATCAGTGAAAACAAAGAAGTACCGTACTCTCATTACGGCAAGTTTCTAATATCAAAAAATAGCCCAAAAATTTATTTTAACTCATTTTTAACATCTATGTATACCTATCTAACCTATTCTTGACTGCAATAATGTACTTTTGAAAAATGTATGCAGTAGGTTTCTCTTTGATTTTTTCCTTTTTTCTGATCTTTCCCCTTCTCCTGATAACGTCGCACCATTTCTTTGATATATTGATGACATCGTTCTTCTTGCGCTTCACTATAATTCTTAAGTTTTTCTAAGAAATAATCGGGATGAGAATTGAGAATGTAATTACAAATTCAACAAGAATCCCAATTTTCCAAAGTTTTCAACCACTAGTCCACTATCGTCTTAGAATTCTAACTTTTGTGATTCTCTAAGAAATTTTCAACGATATTTTGAAAATTCAGCTATGTTGCTTTTCAGTATCATTCATTTTGGTAACAAAAATTTTTTTCCCGTAACATCGGTCAACATTCCTTCCTTCAAGTAGTTCAATTTTGCGAATTTCTAATGTCATATTAATATTCAGCGGCTCGAAATTCATGGTTTAAGCATCACGGTTTAATTTGTTTTTAGTTAATATGTCAATAATATCACCGTGTCTGATGGAATATTGTGGATTTTAAGGCATGTTCTGACATTTAAAAACTAACATGAGACAGAGATTTTTACATCAGATTCGTTTTTAGCGATCAAAATACATGAGAATAACATGCTTACATTTCCTTTCAGTAAACGGGACAATTCTTTTAAAACAGTGTAATGTTGGGGGATTCTTAATTAAACTGGTCAACAAAAAGTTCGGCAAAGGCGATTTTTAGCACCATTTTCAATTAGCCGTAACTTTTTTAAACGTGAAAAATATCATTTGTTCCAGTTACATAAAAGAATACATTTTTTTGAAAAATTTAAATACTCTTATTATATAATAATAATAATAATAATAATAATAATAATAATAGTTTATTTATCCCGTAGGACCATACAAGTTGGTATAGGACAAGTCGAAAAAATACAGACATAAGTTTAATACAAAGAAAAAACAATATAATATAGGGTGTAAAACAAAGTAGTGTAAAAATTGCAAAATTTTGATGGTCTGTCATTTTGTTAAAACAACATTTTTCATCTCCCATTATGGATGGTAAATGAGTTAATATCAATATCTCCAGACGTTTTCGCCAGTTTTTTTATTAAGGCACTTTGGCATGTTATAAGTACAGACCGAAACAAGGTAAGTGTCAAAATCTTGGTGGCGACATTTTAAAAGCATCGCAATTTGGAAACACATGTTGATGGATAAAAAAGATTAAAAGATTTTAATCTGTGCATCTCCACGGCCTCCTCAGATGATATTGCTGATATGAGACAACAGTATAAACGATAAACCTATTGAATTCTTGACCCGGTTATACAAAGTGAAAACCTCACTTGTGAGAAAAACGATCTGATGAAGAAAAATCTACAGAAAATAAGCAAGATTAAAATCTTTAAATCTTTTTTATCCATCACCATGTGTTTCCAAATTGCGTTGCTTTTAGAATATCGCCACCAGGATTTTGACACTTACCTTGTTTCGCCCTGCCAAAGTGCTTTAATAAAGAAACTGGCGAAAACGTCTGGAGATATTGATATTAACTCATTTGCCATCCATAATGGGAGATGAAAAATGTTGTTTTAACAAAATGGCAGACCATCAAAATTTTGCAATTTTTGCACTACTTTGTTTATACAGGGTGTTCCGAAATAACGTGAAAACCCCTTAAGGGTAGATTCCTCATCAAAAAATAAGTATAGTCTTTTATATACAGTAAGGTCGAAAACGGCCTCCTTGAGCCGCTAGACCTCCTCAAAGGGGGGCAGCAAAAAGTGATTTTTTTGGCAGATTTGATTCATGACAATAACATGACATTATGGTAACAGTGACACATGCCTACTTATTCTTTTTGTATCAAACTCCGTTTTCAATTTAACAGAAACGGCTATTATGCAAGGGGTCAGAAAATATTTTTTTATTTGAAATGATTTACGATAAATCTTCAAGAGAAATGAAAGTAGTAGAATACATGTGGCTTTCTGAAAAAAATTTAATTTGAAAAAAAAAATGCATCTGTTTAAAAGTTCTGACTAAAAATTCAATAGGGGTTGTTTATTTAACTTATTTAAAAAGTAAGTAGAAAAATAAAAAATGCATTGAAAGGAAGACGTTCCATAAGTACAAAGTCGTGCCCAAATTTCATTCCGCTAACTTTAGTCACTTTCGAGAAAAAAAATAAAATCACTTTTTGGTGCCCCACTTTGAGGAGGTCTAGCGGCTCGAGGAGGCCGTTTTCGACCTTACTGTACATAAAAGACTATACTTATTTTTTGATGAGGAATCTACCTTTTAGAGGTTTTCACGTTATTTCGGGACACCCTGTATAATAAGAGTATTTAAACTTTTTCAAAAAAATTTATTCTTTCATGTAATCTGGAACAAATAATATTTTGCACGGTGCAAACCGCACAAAAAAAGTTAACTTTTAAAAAAGTTACAGCTAATGGAAAATGGTGCTAAAAATTGCCTTTGCCGAACTTTTTGTTGACCCGTTTATTTCTTAAGGCTAAAAAAACTGACTCGATGGGGCAAATCTGAATTGAATTCAGCGCATAAAAATACATAGGTATGATGGTTTAGTTGACCGGATATGTGATATATATGTTAATTTATATACTTACACGAGGAAGTTGATTCTGTGTACATCTCTTTTTCCAATCAAAGAATGCATTGTAAAATACATTTTTATTTTTGTTACGCAAATGTTTTCGCACGAACGCAGCCTTTCCATGTTCGTTAAATTTGACGAAACAGTGAACCAATCCATGTGAATTATGATCGTGAACAGTGATTTTTTCCACTCCTGTTTTGCCATCGGTAATGTCATTAATTTCTTGTAATAATTCCCATATCATATCAGTAACACGAATTGTTCTCCAATTAAAAGCTGCAAAAAAATCATTTAATCATTAGATTTAAACATCACGCTTGATAAAATACAAGTAATGTAGTTTAATATAGTAATGGCAGCTCAGTAAAGAAATCCCCATCAATATTTAGTGCCAAGAATTCGCCCCATATTTTTTAAGATTAAAATAAAAATTGTTAGTTAAAAATGCAATAATATTTCAATATAACATAGTGGTCTGCTTAAATAAAAACATTATGATCTTGTCGATTAGTTAATATCTGCTTTGTTATTCCATATTTGAATTCAGAATACTCTTGATGAACGTTTACTTACCAACAAAGATGATTCTACAGTCCTCATCGCTGACAGTACATCTAATAATTTTATTTTGAATATGTAATAGGTCAAATATATGGCATGCTCTAAGTGAAGACTGTCTGTCTTTAAAATCTATATAACAGAATCCTCTGCAATCTCCATTAAAATTTAACATAGTTCTAATTTTGCAAACGTCCGGAAATTGTAGTAAGTATGGTATGATGTCATTTTCTTTAAAATCTCTCGGCAATTTTGCTAAAAATAGAGGTAAAAAATGTAATTAATTAAAAATTACTAGGTATAGTATTAAGATCATAACTAAGTCATGGTTAATGAGGTAACCAGATAAGTACAACATGGATCTGCACGATAAGAAATATTCTCGGAAATATTACTTAGTTGTAAAATGGTGATTGAAGATATGTCTTTATTTGTCTCTGATATACTCACATAAAAATATTTCGTTATGAGTTGGGGTATTTTCTGAACCCCTTGGTCCAATTATTCTTTGTCCATTTTGTTGGATAACAATAAAACCATAACATTCTAAAAATGTACCAAATAAATCTCCCTGGAAAAATAAAAAATATATAAGACGAAATTATTTACCATAAGTAAAGCTTAATCGATATGATGTAAGTATTTTTCACGTAACTTTTATCAAATCAACAATTGACATATGTAACATTGGCTTCTCTTGAAAATGGCTCCAAAATGGGAGCCGAAACGGCGAGACTATTTTTGCAATGAATGCATAATAATCCATAATTTTTTTCTAGTTTCCAAATACATATAACAGGACAGAGTAGTTCCATATATTTTGACACCTACCTACGTCCTACAGCCTTTATATTTAGAGATATGAAAAAAGTGTATAGACAATAGTTGTAGATTTTGGTGTCAAATATCTTTTGCCGAAAAAATATAGAACAAGTATTAAATGAGGTCAGGAGTCGGGATTTTTTCGGGTTTTTGCTTTTTTTTGCCAGAGCGCCAAACACGATGGTGGGGTCCCAAAATTTTTTTTCCTCGTACAAACACGAGGCCGGTTTACTTAATAATTACTAGTGAAAAGGTTTTTTTCATGAAAACATACATTTTCCACCCCTTCGGAGGGGGTGGAAATCATGGGGTGGGGTGGTTTGGCTCATCTGCCTGGAAGACCGAACCTCTGTACTCGAGGCAGTCTTAACCAGGCCAAAAAAGGGATTCGAAAATTATTTGCAAGCGGGAGAGCGATTTGGGGGTGGTTTTGGCCAATTTGAAGAGGTTGCCGAGGAGAAAAAATTTTCGGACCCCCACCATCGTGTTCAGCGACCTCGAAAACGGAGGAAGGTCTCTAGATTAGCGCTCTGGCAAAAAAAAGGTACCCCTTCCAACTCCTGACCTCGCCCATATGCCTCTTTGTTCAAAACGCGTAGAATATAGGTTACCATGAAAAAAAATGAAAAATGAAAAAAATTGGCACAATATTTCTGACAGTTTACCACCACATTTTTATGCCAAATCCTGAATACTTTAAAATGGATGTGGAAAATCATAATTTTATCAATTCTGACACCTACCTACCTATTGAATTTATTTATAGAAATATGAAAAAAGTGTAAAAACGAAAGTTGTAGATTTTTATATGAAATATATTTTAGTGATAACAAATAAAACAATGGAACATCAGAAAGTAAACTGTCAGTAATTATCAGAAATATTTTGTCATTTGTTTTCATATGGCAACCTATCGAGTAACCTATGTTCCATGCGTACCTACTGCATAATATTTCCACAATGGATAAAGCAAATGACAGTCATGTATATTTTTGGAATCAGAGGATGTTCTATTTAAAAAAACATAAGTTATCTTTTTCTCTACTTTCTGACACCATTTTGTTTTACTTTACTTCACCAACAAATAGTTCACACTAAAATCTACAATTTTTATTTTTGCACTTCTTTCATATCTCTAAAAATAAAGGTACCCTACTTAGACCCTTTAAGTATTTTTAGAGACACCTATGATAAAAGTGCAAAAATAAAAATAATTGATTTTAGTGTGAACTAGGTGAAGTAAAGTAAACCAAAATAGAATCAGAAAGTAGAGAAAAAGCTACAACTAATATGGTTTTTTAAATGGGATATCCTATACATTTTTGCATATTTTAAAAGATATATTTTTTATCTGATTCCAAAAATATATATAATATGTAATACACTTCTTTCATATCTCTAAAAATAAAGGATGGAAGTAGGTGTCAAAATATATGTAATTACCCTGTACAGTAAGTCTAATATTTTTGTCCAGTGCCAATAATTAAAAAAGAAAAAAATCTTAGCAGTATATGGATGGTTGGAAAATTTTGAATTATTGGTATATAAATGATGAAAAATCAATTGGACCCCAACAATTAAGCAGAAGTAGGATGGGGATGGAAAAAGGGTGTTTTTAGGGGTGAAACGTGGCAAAACTAGACCTCCTATCGAAATATGTAGTTGCAAAAGTTGTAGATAAATTGAAAGATCTTCAACTTTTATTTCAATAATTTTTCAACATAACCTCAAAACGTCAAAACTGTTGAGAAAACCGCCAAAAACAAATTTTTTATTTTTATCTCCCACAAAAATGATTCGATTTTAATGAAATTTGGTGGAACTGTACATTTTTGTATCCCAAATAAACTGTAATTTTTATGGATCGAAATATTTATTTTTTGAATTATTGCGAATTTAATTTGAAAAAGGCCTAATTTTCAATAAAAAAGTTGATAGCAAAATTTAGATTTTTGAAAATTTCACTGTTACTATGGAAAAACATTGTCAAAAAGGGGAAAAACCAAAACAAAGATCTTTTCAAGATCGATTTTCGTGACATGTACGGAACAATCGATCTTGAAAAGATCTTTGTTTTGATTTTCCCATTTTTGAAAATATTTTTTCAAAGTAACAGATGATTTTTTTACACCATCTTACAATAGAGGTTTCAACAAAAAAAATTCCGTCCTGAAATTTTCAAAAATCAAAATTTTGTTTATCAACTTTTAGATTGAAAATTAGGCATTTTTTTCAATTTAAATTCGCAATAAAATCAAAAAATAAATATTTCGATCCATAAAAATTACAGCTTATTTGAAACACAAAAATGTACATTTTCACCAAATTTCATTAAAATCGAATCATTTTTGTGGGAGATAAAAATAAAAAATCAAAAAATGGCTTTTTGATGTTTTTCTCAATAGTTTTGGGGTTATGTTGAGAAATGGTTGAAATAAAAATTGTAGGTCTATCAATTATCTACAACTTTTTTGCATTTAACTTTTCCGATAGGAGGTCTAGTTTTGCCGGAAATCGTAAAAAAACACGTTTCACCCCTAAAAACACCCCTTTTCCCACCCCCACCCTTCTGGTTATTTGTTGGGGGTCCAATCGATTTTTCCCTATTTATATACCATTAATCTAGTTATAAAGAGACTTAGATAATATTGTCAATTAAATTTTACGTATGGTACGTGTACCACATTTGGATTTTCGGTTTTATTTTTATTAAAATTCAAATTGGCATTTAGTGATTTTTTAGATTTTTCAAAATACAAACAAACATTTAAAAAATGACAAATGGACTTAGATCAGGCTAGTATAGGGCAAAAGTAAATGTAATTATCCCGAGAAAATTAATTTGTGAAATGTTTTTAGATATAAGATAGGTAATTAATTTTATTCAATCGTTAGGAAACTAGATTTCATTTTGAAGTACCTATTAGATAAATTTACCTATAATAAATATCTACAATTATGCTCAAATTAATATTATCTACTATTGCAGTTTATTTATACCTATCCAGTCTAAAAGCCTTCCCAGCACTTTATGTCTCGGTTTGCTCAATAATTTTACAAAATTACATTTGAAATTTTGCAGATCTAAGTTAGTACCTATACAGGGTGTTTCATGAGGAACTGTACATAGTCAAATGGTAGATAGGGCCCATCAAGGTTAGTAACAAACCACTATTTAAAATCATTTTAGCCAAGTATTTAGGGTTGTACAGGGTGATTTATGAATTTTTACCAAAATTTGCTTTCGTTGCCTGTTAGAAACTAATTATTCGATTCAATTTATTTTTGGTACACATTAAGTACTATCAAATACCAACAGTTCGCCATAATTACAAAACCAAAATTCCAGGTCCGTATTAGGAAAAATTTCATTTTATCTGTGCCCCCTAAAAAGTTCACCCTGTATATATTTTTTTAAGATCTTATTACTGTAGTTTGAAAGTACATAAACTACCAACAAAAATGGAATACTTCGTTTTCTTGTCACACTTACAACAGATACAATATAAACACATTAAATTTAAACATTATCTTGTTAAAATTCAAACTTTCAGTAATTCAATGTTATTTGTCAAAGTTCCTATCAGTTTAAGTTTCTAAGTAATTATAACTATTATTAGTTAAAAATAGTATGAAATATCAACAGTTAGTCGCAATCAGACAAGACTCCAGGACCGTATTAGAAAAAATCATCATCTCGTCGATTCCTCCTAAAATTTTCACCCTGTATATCTTATTCTTAACTTTACTTGCTATAATTTAAAAGTACATAAAGTATAAACAAGTAGTGTAGTGTGATCCGTTTTCTTATTACACTTTCAACAGGTTTTAAACCAACCAACAAAATTTATCTTGATAAAATTGACATTTTCAATAAATATTTTTCAGTTAGAGCAGCTATTCTGTCTGTATATAATACTCATTGAATTCTAAAACAATTTAATAGTAACAGAACAGAACAAGCAAAATAAAAAACACAACATGAATACAAAACAACATAACGAAACAAAATAATACTTACTCGAATACATATTAACAAAATAAAAAGCAAAAATCTATAACTTATTTTCAAAATGTACCCCCCCCCCCTCTTCACGGCATTTTATTACCTACTACTACCATTGATTAAGGAATGAATAAGATACGCGACTTCAATGGTAAAGTGCGAGGCCTTTTTTGGCAGCGAGATCTCGGCAAGTTGCGGGCATTCCTGTGATTTACGCAGTATGCTTTTGACAAACCTGTGTCGTGTCTGGTTTTATATCATTAATAATCTAGTGGTAATAAAAATTTAATGTCCAGATTAATTTTAGTTTAAAATTATTAACGTAGTATGTTCTCTCTGCGAGTTATTTCTCAACGATTGTTTGACTTTTAACAGTCACATAATTTTAAACTAAAATCAATCTGAACATTTAATTTTTGTTTTCACTAGATTATAAATTATATAAAACCAGACACGACACAGGTTTATCAAAAGCATACTACGTGAATCACAGGAATGCTCGCAACTTACCGGATTCTCACAGCCAAAAAAGGCCTCGCACTTTACCATTGAAGTCGCGTATCTTGTTCATTCCTTAATCAATGCTACTACTAAATGTCCCACAGATTTTCGTATAACGTCCGGGAAGTTTCTTATTACGTTACAATACTGTTCAATTCAGTCTATTAATTGCTGCTCTCAAGTTGGACTAATGGCATTAGTAACGTAGAAACAAAAGTTATACCTCATCAACAATTATACCTGTCAAACTATTGCCAAAGCCGACTACTCCTTTTGTTAACAGTGTCGGTAGATAAAAAGTCTATTATATTCCTACTGTAGAAAGAATTGACAAACTTTCGCAGAAATCCTGCACAAACGTCTTTAGCAGCACACTAAATAAAATAAGTTCATTTCTTAAAACTAGAACTGAACATGAAAATATTCGACATTACAAATTAGAACAGAATGTACTAGATTACCCTTTAATTACTACACAACTTATGTGTCGGTAGTTGGACGTTCATAATTATTATTGAAAAGTGTGGATCACACTACACTACTTGTTGATACTTTATGTACCTACTTTTAAATTATAGCTAGTAAAATTAAGAATAAGATATACAGGGTGAAAATTTTGGGAGGAATCTACGAGATGATGATTTTTCCTAATACGGTCCTGGAGTCTTGTTGATTGCGACTAACTGTTGATATTTCCTACTATTTTTAAATAATAATAGTTATAATTACTTAGAAACTTAAACTGATAGGAACTTTTGACAACTAACATTGAATTACTGAAAGTTTGAATTTTAACAAGATAATGTTTAAATTTAATGTGTTTATTTTGTATCTGTTGTAAGTGTGACAAGAAAACGAAGTATTCCACTTTTGTTGGTAGTTTATGTACTTTCAAACTTCAGTAATAAGTTTAAAAAAAAACATATACAGGGTGAACTTTTTAGGGGGCACAGATAAAATGAAATTTTTCCTAATACGGACCTGGAATTTTGGTTTTGTAATTATGGCGAACTGTTGGTGTTTGATAGTACTTAATGTGTACCGAAAATAAATTGAATCGGACAATTAGTTTCTAAAAGGCAACGAAAGCAAATTTTGGTAAAAATTTATAAATCACCCTGTACAACCCTAAATACTTGGCTAAAATGATTTTAAATAGTGGTTTGTTACTAACCTTGATGGGCCCTATCTACCATTGGACTATGTACAGTTCCTCATGAAACACCCTGTATAAGTACGTCTTGGCCCGCCCTGTATATTCGAACATAATTTTTGGTTATAGAGTCGTTTGTCTAATTTACTTTCGTATTTAAATGAAATTTCTCTCTTAGAATTAGGGATATCAATATTGGATGCATTTTGTATATTTATAATTAAGATATTTTTGACCGCCCATTCCACCTTATACACATTATTATTAGGTACCTACTACATATGTAATTGGAAATGTGCAAATGCATTTACTGAATTTCTTTGAAATATCTCGATAAGTCGGTATGACAAACAAACAGACAGACAGATATTTTCTAAAACAATATTTTAGATTTCCTTTGAATTCGAAACAAAACAATCATCATCAGCAGTAAAATGTTTAGTGCTATATTTAAAATTAGAAATTACATAGCAGCACTGATGTAAATATGCAGGAACCTATTATTTTAATTTTTTTCTCATAAGATTTTTTTTTAAATGAATTTAATATACCTATTTTACATTTTGTTCCATAATTAAAATTAAAGTACGTATAATCTGTTAGTTCTGTAATTTTTATTTGTCTAATTGAGTTTAAAAATAAATTTATAACAATCAAATATATTTGTGAATAACATTTTCGAAAAATCAAAATCAAATTTTCACTTACCATTTTAACACTACTAAGAACTTCCACGAACATCAAGTGCACTATGTAGAATGGCATCCTAACTGACCGCTTTAACTTATATATGCGCAAAGCCGGTAAAGAAGATTTCTACATTACCGGCCGGTATGAATTCGTAATTTTACTGTTTTTACTGAACTTATGCGGCATTGGAATAAAATATTTGCGATAATTAGCCGATACCGGTATAAAGATATCACAAATATTTCAAATTTCAGTCTGAGTGCCTATTTAATAATATGGTTGGTAACTTCAGTTCTTCGAAGCTTCCTCTTCTAAGTGCTCTTGTAATTTATAAAAATAGATAAAATTTCCAAGATTACTTATCATGGCAACTTTAATTTTTTTAAATTTAGCACGTCAGACAGACGGACGGGTCTCTTTCACCTAACTCACTCCAAGGGTGTCATGAGTGTTAGATCATTAAATATGCTTCATATTCAGTTAGACTCTAGTCTTGATTAAATTAGTAATAAAATGACTACATAATGAATTCCATAACTATGATTATTGTGTTAGAAAACTTGACAAAACAATTTTCGAAAATTATATTTCGCTAAAAAATTATGTTGATTAAGAAGTAGATTGTTCAATACAATCTATCATGTGTAGTCGCATGCTTTCTGTGAGATATATGAGGTAAAATAAATTATAGGATTTCAACTTAAGACGATTGAAAAACTGCTTGGCCGACATATTAGGGATGATGTTATGGTGAGAGGTTCTCTACATCGAGACCAATTTCCATTCAGAGCAGGAATCTACAGAAACGGCGCTGAACCATATTGAGAGTACCTGCTGTAGGTGGATCGAAGGCATGCTCAAAGGTAGGCAGATATTTACTACTATGATGGGAGAAACTTTAGGAGTGTCAGTTGTAGGCGGATGCCCGCAGGAAGAGGTCTTGTCCCTTCTATTGAACCTTGCAGTTGACGGACGCTTAAAGAAACTCACAAATGAAGGCTTTGAAGCTTAGGAATATGTTGATGACATTGTCATCATTGTAAAGGAGAAGTTCAACAACACAATCAGGGATCGTTTACAAAGAACCCCTGAATGTGGTGGAAAAATAGACTGATGATGAAGAGTTAAAGGTGAGTCCACCTAAAACCACCATCGTTCCATTCACTAGAAGAAGAAACTTGGAGGGACTGCGGCCTCTAAGACAACGAAACACGTAGCTGCAGATGTCGGGAGAGGTTAAGTGTCTTGGGGTTGCCATATATTTCAACCTGGAACCATACAACGATCGGTCACAGTATTAGCAACATGCAAACGATTATATGGAAACATGGAAACACATTGGGGCTAAGATATGGCTCTATACCAGGGTAGTAAGACCTACCATCACATATTCTGCGTTAGTTTGGAGGACTGAAACAACCCAAACAACGGCGAATAACAAGCTAAACCCGGTACAGAAACTTGCCTAGGGGGTCACGAGTGCATTGAAAAGCACTCTAATAGGTACCAGCTATGGAGACTCTATTAAACCTTCCCCTACTCAGTATAATGATTCAAGGGGAAGCCAGGATGGGGGGCATATAGGGTGCGGAACTCAAATGACCCGAGTTCCCGCGGAACAGTATCGAGACATATGAAGGTAGTGAATATTGTAGAAGATCCTGTACTAAACGTGAGGACCCAGACTACATGACACCAACAATCATATTCCACAAATTTTTCGACATCATTATTGGGCAAGGAGAGGAATGGCTAACAAAAAATTCTGACATGTTGCGGAAACGACTCTATTGGTATACAGACGGTTCTAGGACGGAAACAGAAGCCAGAGCAGGAATACATGGAGAAAGACTAAGAAAGGGTATCACTGTTTGGGATGCTACTCCACTGTATTCCAAACGAAAATTTTTGCTATGAATGTATAAGCTAAAATTTATAAAGAGGGTACGCCGGACTACAGATCACCATCTCATCGAAGAGTCAGGTCAACTGGTAGGAGAATGCCACGAGGAACACACAATCCTGGGAGAGCGGAACAGAGTAAAATTACTCTGGGTGTCTGGACATTCTGGGATTTCAGGCAATGAAGAAGCTGACGAACTTGCTAGACAAGGGTCAGCTATCATCTTTCTTAGCGCAGAACCTGTACTGAGAATCTCCAAAAGCGCAGTAAGAGGAGCCATCAGAGACTGGGTCAAGGACAAACATAGCAATCACTGGAGGGGTCCCCAGTAAATTGACATGGGAAAACACTAATTAAAGGCCCATGTCCCAAATAAACCTAGGAACTGCTTGCAAAGAACAGGTTTCAGTTGGGAATAGTAATAGGGCTTTTATCTGTTAAGAAGCATTTGCGTACAATGGGAAAATATGATGGCGACTTCAGCTGCAAATTATGCAGAAAGGCCTGGAACAGTGGACCACATCATTTTCAATTTCAAGCATTAGCTCGCAGAAGATACAACATTTACGGGCAGACTCAAACAGGATCGGAAACCATAAAAATTGGTTCAGTTACGGATTTGTATCACTTGATCAGTGGTAGAGAGGTTCTGAAATAGGTGGAGTAGAATCGCAAAGGGAGAGCACAATAAGCCCAGGCCCAGGCTCTCGGTGTTTAAACAGACGAGCCCTAGGAGGAAAAAGAAATTATAGGATTTATGACACGTCAAGGTTTTAGGTAAGAATCTGAATCCAGAATATTTCTTCAATACATCAACTGATCGATTTGGATTTTTGAAATCTTCAAAATGTCATGCTATTATTGGCAGAAATTTCCCATAATATATAGTACACCTACCGAACTAAAAGTGCAAATGTTTTACCCCGACAGCCCCGAAAACACCTCTCGATGACGACAAACTTAAGTGCGTACTACTGACTATGCGACATTGGAGGAACCAAGCCACGCCTACACCTACCAATAATTTAGATCTCGATAGCTGATCTGATTTCTGAATAGAATTAATTTCTATCCGTCAACACAAATTAGAATAAATCAATTCATACTTACATGTTGAAGAATTATGGATACGTTGACTTAAATTCAGGAAAATCTCCTGAATGGTGCATTACCGTTAATGCTCCCTGTATTGTTAAAATTTCATTTAATGGTTTTACAACTATGAAAATTAAATATTATACTAAATTTATCTTCATGTCGTCGTATAATGTAACTAACCAATAGTTCATTTGTAGCAAAGATAAATATTTTCTGACTGTGCATTATTTGCTACAACTGTTTCATTTATGAATTATGTCTTTTCACTCTTCTTCAGTCAATCTTTTTTCACAGATCAGAATTAAAGTGCCATTCATATGCTTTCACATTATATGTTGATAATAATGAACGAAAAACGATTGATGATTTCTTGTCATTTGGACTTACATTCGACCATATTTTTCCATTTCCCATTATTGAAATTCAGAAATACCAAAATAATATACACCTGCAAATTTTATTTCTTTCCCTCAATATTAGATTTCACATCTTGAAGCAGTTTCTAGCTACATATATCGATATGTGGAGAACCAGCTAATGTTTCTTTAACCTTTTAAATGATTCCTTAACCGCTTCTCAAGTCACCGAAGTAACCCCTAAGAAATCCTAGTCCGAAGCAAATCCCAAATACATTTTTAATTTGTTCCAATGTGGACTTAAATCATCGATCTTCGCAAGTAAGCGGTAGCTGAGTCGGTACGTGCATTGATACCTAAATGGATGTACCGACTCGGCTACCATGTCCTAATAGAAGTACATATATTAGTCTATTCATCATTAACCTTTTCTTCTAAGGCTTGTGTTTCCTCTTTAGGGCTCTTCTGTGGAACTTTATGGATATTGCAGCACCTAGATTTAGGTGATCCCTGTTTGAAACGAATTGTCTCATACCACAACCACAATAACCTATCCTCGCATTCTCTGAATGTGTCTTGGTTTATCTCATTTCATCCTAGTTCTCAACCATGGCTCTTATTCTTTTATTAACTAGCGTTAGTTATAATAATGTGTATTAATCTCCTGCAAGCGAAGGCTTCTCACTTGAATGCGATATTGACCACCGTTTCTGATTCTTTTCCATACAGGCTGTAATCTAGATCATCATAGTTAATTCTCATCGTATGAGAACGTTTTCAATATAAATGTGACCTATTAAGAGCTGTTATTTTCAATTTATTCCTTGTGAGCAGTTTCTGATAACTCCTCAGCGTTAGTTCCTGGGCCAATAATGAATTTTAGTTGATCCTTGTCCAGGCTAGTTCTTCAGCTTCTTCTTTGCTTGGTGTCCCATAATTTCTTGGAACCAAAAGTAATTTAACTCTCTTCCATTCTCCGGGTATTGAATTACTAATATCATATCAAGGCAAAGAAGGAGTAATCTGAACAACTTTGAGTGTTTAAGATAGGTACCTAAAATTCATTTTGATGATGAAGACTATACATAATTGATTGACTGGAGTCAGTGAAAATCACAGAGCCCTCCTTACAACGCCAATTGAAGGCAAAGTTTTGATAGCAGTGACTAAAAATAGAGAAATAATCATTGAATTGAATTTTTCCACGTCATACCCTGGCAGTTGAAAGATCTGTGAAGGTGATAACGGATGCGTGTCTAACATGGTATGTGATGAATCGTCAAGGGACGGTTAATATGTGCCAAATTTAATGCACGAAAAAATTTGCCCGTTTTTGATAACAAACAATATAGTTATTCTATGCAGCACATATTAACCCTATAAATGAACAAAGAGAGTGAGTAAGTAAAGTAAGTTATTGCTTGAATAAGTGATAAGGAGCATATTTAGTGAACGATCACACTATCTCATCCCCTTTTTAAGAGAAAAGCTGCATATCTATTACCGCATACTCAGGAATTTGAGGACTTGGGGACGCGCGAAATATTGAGTTAAAATGTCAAAATTTTTTTTAGGGTTTAATGAACTCGTCAAGTTATTATTCACCACTATGACATATTTGAAAATGGGCAAAAAAAAATTACGCTTTTGAGGTTGTGGGGCTAATTTTATTTTTAATTATGAAGAAAATCGGTGTCATTATTTAAATGCTTTTCAGCTCCCTCAATTATGGGTTATTAATGGGTTATTATGTAGCTAATATGCTCAGTAGTGGGTTTCCCATCCTCATATGATGATATTTTTTATTGATATGTAAATTAATAGGAAAACCAATTTTTGTTGTAGTCGATGTTTCGATTTTAATTCTAGAGCCCTGAGGGTGATTTAATTAAAATCGGAACGTCGATATTTTTTACTTTTTTTGCATTTAATGCAGTTTCATTCATGTGAAATTGATTTACAATTTTTAAGTAGTTACGGTTCGAAACAAATCAAATTTTGGGGTAGTTGGTTTATTCACCGGTTGATATATGGTATCTCATTCTATCTCTGAAGTTAGATAAGGATACAACACATGTGATGATCAACCGGTGAATAAAGCAACTCTCCCATTAATTCTGTCAGTTAACCAAGAATTTTATACTATTGAATTGTTTAACTATTCCCAAGTGTATTTGTTAGTTTTTTGTCCTGAATATGGAGAAAGACTACTTATCCAGTAGTCAGATAAAATTATTTCTGCGACTAAGTGGAATGATGGTACCTGATCGCGGATTTTAATTCTCCTTAGGTCCCAAGATCAGAGGCAATAGGAAACTTTTAAAATAATTTTGTATTTTAATATAATTAGTACAGGAAATTGGTGTGATAGAAATAGTACCTACTCAAAGCCGAAATTGTACCAATAGCAAATCCGCCACGTATGTTATCATATTATCTTATTTCAATCAGTAAAAGTTCCTCTGTCACTTGTATAATTTATGTCCCATACACGGTATGAAATCCTCGCAGTCTGTATTAATAAATAAATTTAAAAAACGTTTTTCAACTTTTATAACAGCATTTTATTAATCTATTTTTGTATCCTATATATAATTATATGTCATAACATTCTGTTAAATGATTTAAAAAAATCTATAAATAACAACATTTAATGCACATATTTTTCATCGTGTTCTTTCCCGTAAATCTAGAATAACACAAAGATACACTTAACACTGCTTCACTGTGAATAGGCCAATAATAAAAAACATTTTTTCAGTCTGTTAATGATGAAAATCAGTTCGTTATGGATACTGCTTGGAAGTTGAGGGCATTTCTTCATGGAAACTGGAAGTAGATTCTTCCTTCATGGCTAGCGGAGGAATCTGAAAAATATTTATTTTACTAATTTAGGTTATATGTATAGGCGCTTAAATAATGGCGGAGGTGCGAAAAGTCGATACTATACAAAACTCTAAAATTTTAACATATTGGTTAATACTAATTAAATACAGCAATAATCATTTCAGCATAATCATTATAATTATTTCTTTTTGAGATACAACTTTTTTTGGCATTTTTTCTTTTAAAATTTTCGCTCTCACCGTTTTAACGTTAATTTATTTATTTAATTTCCACTCTTCTTATATTCTTTTCTTATAGAAGAGCCTAGTACTACAAATCCTCCCAGAAATTTCTTCCTCATAGAGAATTCGTTCCACTACGGTACCTACAAAATGTGTTTGTGTATCAATATCGCTTCTGTTCCTTTGGTCATCCGTATAGTAGATAATGTATTCGAATTGTATCAAACATTTTTGGTTTATTTGCAAACACGTTTTTGCAAACAATTGAACGAGCACAATATTTATACGTATACGATTTGGATTAGTAGATTTCTTTCAATTCCTCCTGTAATAACCTATGTCCACAAAATTTTGATATAATAGGTAAAAGAAAATCGTTGCAATATAATCCTATTTTAATCTTGCTTATGATTGTTGCTGTATCCCTTAATTCTAGATTAATTAAATCTAAGGCGATTATAAGCGTGTTAATTGTTTAGCTAATTGCTGTAGAAAAAGGCAATTGCGATGTAAAAAAGTAAAATAAAAATATGTTTCATATTAAACCTTTTTATCTACGTGAAGGTGGTATTCATAATACCAATCCGGGAAGATAGCTCTGTCTGTAAAAGAATTTTTAAAATTATGAATTAAATTTAAAGTTAATGGAAATGAGAATGACTGGTTAAGGGTATTTTAATATTAAAACGTAAAACTTGAGGAAGTAATATTTATTCCAAAAAAATATTTGAACATTTAGTTTCATTAAATTTAGTGTAGTGTAGTAAATGTAAATATAAATGTCATGTACATATGAAATTTATTCAATAAATTTATATATTTATTATTATAAGACATAGAACAAGCAATTTTTCAAGATTATGAAAATACGAAGATTGTCGTTATAGATATTTAATAATTTGTTCCTTGTTCGGGAGATTTAAAAAATTAAAGCAATAGGTTTTCATCAATAATTATTATTTTTATGAAATGATGCAAAGCAATTAAACACGTCGATGTGCGACATAATACTAAAGCAAGACATTGTAATTATAATAAACTACGTAATAATACTAAATTTATACAAAAACCAGGGCGTGAAACCTACGTCCAGGCCAAATCCTTCCGACCTAACTACATATAAGCCTGACATCCTTTCTCCTAAAAACCATGGAGAAAAGGGTGGATAGGCATATAAGGGATGATGTTATGAACTAGAACCTCTACGTTGAAATCAATTTGCCTACCAAACATTATAATATTCACAGAATAGAAAGGGCAATGGACAGCCATGAAACAACCATAGGAAACACCTTATTCGACTCAGTAAGCAGAGCAGCAAAGAGACGCGGAGTCAGACAATCGATAAGAAGATGGATTGACTCGGCACTCAGAACCAGAAATATACAAACTATGCTGGGCTCCACGACAGAGGAGGTAACCAGAAGCTGTCCGCATAGGAGTCCTATCACCCTTTTTGTGGTGTCTGATTATTGGTGAACTCCTAGTACAATTGAAACAGCATATACGCACAAGGATTTGCAGATGACGTCACCATCCTGGTAATAGAAAAAACTGAGAGCGTCACATCAGAAATAATGCAAAGAGCCCTCAAATTGGTAGATAAATGGTACACCAATGAAGGCCTATCTGTAAATCCAGGATAGACCATCGTTCTGACATTTACAAGGAAAAGGAAAGTCCAAAACCCGAAAGAACTATTTGTTCGGGGAAAACAATTACAAATGAGCGATGAAGGCAAGTATTTGGGACTGACTCTCGACATCAAACTGAACTTTAAAGATCATATAGATAAAGTGACCATCAAAGTCACGAAGGTTATATGAGCCTGCAGACGCATGGTGGGCACGAACTTGGGACTACAACCAAGAAAGGTACATTGGCTGTATCAAAGGGTTGTGGTATCAACATTCAACAATAACCTACGCCTCCCTAATCTGGGGAATAAAGCTGGAAAAACAGAGTCGTTGAGGAAACTAAGCAAGTTACAGAGACTTGGGTGCCTAGGGATAACTAAACTGATGCAGGAAACGAAGCAATCGTCATCAACAACAGTAGCATTATTCAATAGAAATAAGAAAAATCAAAAGAAATTGAAGCCGCGTTGCTATAATTGCAATCAATTTGGGCATTTTGCAAAAGATTGTTCTCTTGAAAGCAAGAAGAAAAAGAATTATGGTAATAAAGTCTCACATTCGTCAAATGCAAGTAAGGTCACATCTTTATTTTCGTCATTCAGTATTCGAAATGATGAAACTGATATTTATAATTGGTATGTGGACTCTGGTGCATCAGCTCATATGACAAAGAATGAAGAGTGGCTAGAAAATTTGAAATTGTCTTCACAAAAGGAAGTAGTGACAGCAAATAATAAGAAAATATCGGTTAAAAGTATTGGTAACGCAAAAGTGAAAATAGGTTCAGACTTTATAGACATTAAAAACGTTTTGTATGTACCTGATTTGACAACAAATCTTTTGTCTGTGAGTCAAACAGTTAAAAGTGGCAATTCCGTATTATTCGATTCATCTGGATGTAAAATTTTTAATGGTGATAATGAAATAATTGCTACAGCAGAGTTAATAGACAATATATATAAACTTAAATGTACATCCGAAAAAGCGTTTTCTGTTACAATGTGACATATACACTCTTATAATCAATAACATATATATTCTCAATTTTTATATACTAAACTATAGTAACAACATGTCTGTATCCAAGTAGTGAATACATGTTGAGTACCAGTTATTCTATATTTTAACAGAACCAGGGACAGACTTCAGCTGGAATCTGGGCAATACCGCAACCGTGTTCCAAGCAGAAGTCACAGCCATGGAAGCCTGTGTACAAGAAATAAAATGGATGTCATATAATAACAGAAGAATCCGCATCATCACTGACAGCCAGGCAGCTCTTAAGACTCTGAAGGCAGTAGAAATACCTTCCAAAACAGTAAGAAGCTGTTACCCCTGGCGAAATTGGCAAAGCAAAACAATGTGCGATTGGAGTGGACGCGAGAACTAGGGAAATTCAGGAAATGAGAAAAGAGACAGCCAAAGAGGGGACAAGAGTAACCCTAATTGCGGGATTGCATAAATAGACCTCAAAAGGCGCAGCAATGGAACTATTAAGATTAAGACAGAAATACCACTTGGATTGGACAGGGGCACCAGAAATGAGGCAATCACGCATATTCATTGATGATCCATCCAAATCAAAGACTAACGAATTGCTGGAGCTGAGCAGAAAACAGCTCAGATGTGCAGTGGGCATTCTAACAGAATACTCCATACTAAATAAACATCTTACCAACACGAAGGTGAAGGACGATCCGGAATACAGGATGTGTGGTGAAGAGGAGGAAACACCTCACCATATCGTATGTTAATGCCCAGCCCTGACGGCGAGAGGGATTGCACACTTCGGGAACCATTAGTGATATCGGAAGAGATAACCAAAGCTCCCATTGACTGTATACTCACCTTTGTGGGAGGAACGGGTCTCATGGAATCATGGAATAGGGAGACTGCAATAAGCTCAAGATTCAGTACAGCAGGTCAAAACCGCAACCCCTAAGGAAAAGAAAACTGAATCTAGAAGAGTATAAATGTGTGAAAAATGAATCTTTTGCATAGCTGTTTCAGTGGCTTCGAGTGAATGGTTTAATATTTAATAACACAACAAAAAAGCATGAATTATAAACCGAAAAAATAAGTTTCCCCAGAAGTACACCCCCTGTCATTCAACGGTTTCAAATATTTAATCAAATTGCAGTATTTTTCATATTTTTACATATTTCTGTGGCATTAAACCAGGAAATCAATAGGAATAAAATCTAAACATTAAAAAATTTAAAAAAGTTTTTCGGCTTATTTTTGAATTTTTATTTTAACAAAAAAAAAACTTAGACTTTGTTCTATGTCCCAGCAAAAGTTGATTTAATCTTCATGAAATTAAATTATGACCGTGTTTTTATTTACATAACTTACTTGTTTGTCCTCTTCTAAAGTGGGAAGTAGATCATCAGTTGAATGAGGACTGGGTGTAGGGGCAACTCGGGTTGAAGAATTAGCGCCAGTCATTTTTGAGTAACGACGTTCCATTTCTCTTTCTTCCTTTTGTTGCCTCTCTCTTTCATACCTCCTTGTGCTGTAACTCCTAATAGAACTCGAGCTATGCACCGATGCAATACTAGGTCTCCTTGAACCTATAGATGGAGTGGTGTAATTAAAAAATATAACGTTATTTATTATAGTGCTAAATCATAATTATGCAGCAGCTTAATTGAATCTAAAACAATGTATAAGTGCATATTATATTTGGCATAGAGGCATTTTGCTTAACTGGAGCAAAGTGTGAGCTAAATATTTACAGAGTTATTTAAACGTTGTGGAAATTAAAGGAGTGTTCACTAGCCAATGGAGTTTAATGAAGCCTTTATATTATAAAAGAGATATTTAACATTACTTGATTATGTTCAC
This sequence comes from Rhagium mordax, assembly GCA_963680705.1. NCBI lineage: Eukaryota > Metazoa > Arthropoda > Insecta > Coleoptera > Cerambycidae > Rhagium > Rhagium mordax. Next base: position 16,038,674 of record OY796659.1, on the reverse strand, counting down.
CGAATTGAATGCATTAAATATTTGTATTTTAAGTAATAGGTAACATCAGAGAATAGGGATTTCAAACTGTATTAGGAATAAAGAAAAATTGACCTTTGTACAAAAACAATTGAGCATACTCATTTTCCATCTAATTCTATCAATTTTAGTAATGTGATTTTACACACAAGGCAACTACCTATTTAGCTTTGATCTAGCGTGACATTTACAAAATAAAAGCAATATGCTAATGTATCTTATTTCCAGTGTACCGATATAGTGCGTGTTTAAATACTCTCAAAGTGATTGTAACTGGCTAATTTCATTACTAGTCAAGTGATGAGGTAAACGTTGATTTGGAATGAAAGATAGGAAAATTCCCATCTTCATCATCAAGGTGAGTTTATAAAGGTATACTCTTACTCTACAGAGGAAAATGAAACTAAATGAAACCAATTTCCTGTTGGACATGCGGTTCTAGAGGGCAAATGCTCTCATCCAGGCTAATAGCTGTCCTAGTAGGGATAGGTACGAGACGGCACGGAGCCAAAAAATACATCTTCTCTATCATCTCTCTTCCAGAAGCGCGGATACACCCTAGCAAAGAAGCATAAAGAAGTAAATTTTCTATGAGTTTCAGGACAGAGATTTAAATAACTAGTTTGGAACTGATCTTCCGTGTTAGGTATCTGAGGAAGACAAATAATGCCAGTGTAGTCTGTGGATTTACGTAGTACTGAAAGGATATTGAAGATACTGAAATAGCCTCGAACTTTTGTGACATGTCGAGCAGATCCAGGTCGGTCTGAATGGTTGGAGTTGGAAGACTACATCCATTTAATCTGGATCCTAACAAGTCACTGTAACTTAGAAGGCACCAACTATTTCATAGAAGTTGATCGAAATCCACGGCATTGGGTCCAACTAAAGGTGAGCACACAGGATGACAAAATCTAAGACGGAGCACGTAGTGTATAGATAGTTGAGGGAATCCGAACAGTAGATAAAGAGGGTTTGCTGCCTATTTATCAGACGTTAGTTAACCTTCCTCAAAAGTACTACCACAGATATTTACTCTCTGCTACTACTAAGTATTCATAAGTGCAATACGTTGAAAAAATTTGCTGACTTAATTTTTTTACATAGCTTTAAATGAGTAGTTTTGCTTTTACTGTATAAACAATGTTATATATCTCTTTTACCATAATGTACGAAATTAAATTAGATTAACCTAATATGCTAATGTATAATAATGCGAAAAAAAGACAAGTGATTGATGCAAAATATATTAGCACACCTTTAAAAGATGTATGATTTGAAAATTAGATCATGAGAAACAGGTTGAAATCTTTATGATTTTTGCATTAGTCAGTTTAGTATCAAATTATATATTTTTCTGTTTAAGTAAAATAATTGGCTTCATACGTAAGTTAAGTTAAAGATATCCAAATATAATATCAATACTATTTTATTTTTAGAATTCTTTATAATATAAGGCAGAAAAGATTTCCATTTATTTTTCTGATATGTCTTTTTATTGAAAAATTTAATTATGCGTATACTTTGATAGGACTAGATAAAATATGTATTAATACGATTTTAATATTTTGTGTCTTGATCATATACAGGGTGTCTTAGTTAAAACAAAACACCCTCAATAACTCTTAAGAAAATAATTAATAATAATAATAATCATCGAGTAACACCTACATCATTTGAAAAGTACTTTAACCTGCCAACGAGTGTAATTTGTCTTTACATATTGGTCGATTCATGTTGGTATTCGATAACAAAAGTTTCACCAATGCTTAATGCTTCTATTTGCTAAGTGCCTAGAAAGGGTTGGTGACGCATGGCATTAGTTTATATTGCATTTCTGCTATCTGCTAGAGTTACAAAAGAAAGCGTATAAAAGTTAATAAAGAAAAGAGCACAAGTTAAATTTATAAAATGTGGAATAAAAAATTATTATTTTTTCAAGAGTTAAAGAACGTGTTACATTTTCCAAGTTACACATTATACTAAATCACTGGTTGAAGTGTTAATATTAAAAGTTTTACACCACAGATACACCGTATGTACAGTGGGACAAATTTCTTTGGAATTCTTTTTGATAATTTTATTGGTTTTAGTCCGATTTTAATGAAATTTGAAACACAGAATAACAAAGCATATCTGAGTTTTCAAAAAGTCTTGCTTTTGAGGTCGTTGCAAAAAGTACCCTGTTAAGGTTTAATTTAAAAAATAGTAAGAAGTATTAGAAGTGACCAGAAGTATTTTAAAAAAATATTTAATGGATGACATTAAAAAAGCGGTAATTATTTTTTATTTCAAAAGGTAAGACAACATTTTTAACTATTTAAAACAACCTAAAATTATTTATAATAATGCATTATGAATATGTCCCAACCGGTTATTTACTATAGCTTGCAGCTTTCGACGCCATTGGCCAATTGATCGGTTAATGGTTTCCTGATCGAACTGGTTCCAGCAAAAAACTATCCGACATTTTAATTTATCGATAGAAAGTGGTGGTTCGTGGATTATTGCTTCTAATATACTCCAAATACTGTAATCATAATAGTTGAGATTAGGGCTATTTGGTGGCCACATATTGGGTTCGATAAAATCTGCAACGTGTTCTTGCAAATAAGTTATTATACTTCAGGAAGTATGGGATGGCGCGCTATCCTGTTGGAAGATAAAATCATCATTAATACTTTAAATTTCAGGAAGCATATTTCCTAAAACATATTTTTGATAAACCTCAGAATTTATTTTAACACCAGAATTACAAAATAAAATACTGCTAATGAAACCATTACCGGACACCGAGGCGGAAAAGTGACTCCTTGGAACCAAAAGTAAATCCAGATTTCTTTCGTGCATCAAAAAAATTTTTGAGGATTTCTTACAATGAAAAACCTTTTCATTTGAAAACCAGTTTTTTTCCAATTTTTTGTCTGGTTCTAAATCTTCTTAATAATTAAGTGCACCTTTCAAATCTTTTATTTCTCACACCTGCTGATAATTTTTGGCAATAAATTTTTTTGAATGGTCGCTTATTTAAGTTCTTTCTTATTCTTATTATTCTACGCATAGTGATGCGTTTAATATTCGTTATTTTAGGAGATATTTGAACTAATTATATCATTTTGCCTGGCATTGTTAAAAATTTCCTTTACCATCTCAATATTTTCGTTACTTCAGCCTGTTTTCTTTTTTCCGCGTCCTGACTTCATTTTAAGGGAACCATTATTTTCTCTCAAATGTTTTAAAAAATAACTTACTGTGCTTACTTTCCAGTGCAACTCAGGAAACATTTTTGCAATTCTTTTAGCGCTGTAATTTTTTCCACTTTATTAAAATTTTATCTTCAATTGATAGGTAAGTTAAATACTAGCACAAAACCAAAACAAATTAGTATTTGATGACAGTTTCTATTGGCAATTTTGTTTCAAAGTCTACTTAAAAAATTCATTAGTCTGTCTATTAAACATTAATTTCGATAATTTGAATTTAAATATTTAACTTAATTTAGTCTAAACGCTTAAATATTTAAAAAAAATATTTTAGTGGTCCGGACACTTTTTAATACATATTACTATATTTTAAATTAATAGCAAAACTTTATAGAAATGACCCCACTTAGACCCCCTTAACTGTTTCCTTTATTACTTTTTTTGAAAACTAAGATGTGCTTTGTTCTTTTGTGTTTCAAATTTCATTGAAATCGGACCAAAACAAGAAAATTATGAAAGATCAAAAAAGGTTCCACATAAATTTGGCCCACGGTGTGGATTTTTAATAAAATCAAGTTATTAATATTATAATATTAATATTTTTTCGATCTTACTGTGGTATTATTTTTATAACTGCATCTAAATTTTGACTTAGTAGAAAACAAAATATTTTAACTTTCCTGACAAAGTAATTTTTTACTAATATAAAGTCTCACATTTGGTCTCTACACCTTAATATTTAGAATACCTAAATGAATTTAACCAAACTTGATAAACAGGAATAGAGTAAGTTTTTTAAATATTATTATAAGAATACCAAAGGATTCTTGTATTTCAATTGCATTAACAACAGTAGGTACTTTAAATAATTGGTAAAACTACCTATTATTGTCTTAATTTCAATTAGTTTATAAATTATTAATTCTTCTTAGTACACAAAGAATTTCATGTAATTGCCATATTGAAATTTTTCGCATATAACAATATTTGTAGAAAATACTCCATCCTATAGCTTTTAGAGGTAATTTCCTGACATATAAAAAAAATTATGTCAATTCAATACAAATGCCACTACATGTTTAGTGATTTATATGTTGACGTTATGTATATCCTACAATATTACTACATTACATAAGATGAAATAAATTCGGCATCGATTCTAAATCCAAATTACGTTATCATGCATACATGCAACATTACCTCTATTTTTCCTACACATCTACATGCACAGTGTGATGCGCTAGTGTGTATCGTATATTATTTTATTATCCTTTTTATATACATGTAGTTTATTATTTCTATATAGTGAATTGTAGTTAACGTGTAAACATAATGCAATAAAAATTAAATTATCATGAAAGCCGACTTCACCCCTGCCATCTTGCGTTCTCCATGCTGCTGTTTGATGATAAATGAAGCTATGGTGATTTACAACATTTTCTATCTCCTCTTTTGACTTAAATAGGGAAAAGAAAAAAAAATAGAAACAGAAAAAACCGCAATGCATATTTATGCAAATTTCATCAGAATCAATTTTCAAAGCGTAAATATCTTCTTTGTACCTATATAACTAGAAGTTACTGGTACAAAATTATCCTCAAAATCATCCTCAAAATCAGTCTCACTACCAATTTGCCTTCAAAACTCGAAACTTTAAATTAGCAATTGGATTTTAGTGTTTTTTATTGTGTCAGGGTTAGTTTTATTAACTGCGACCCCTCGTCTTTCTCTTTAATTTTAAATAGTTTTAATAATTTAAGGGCTCTTCTTTAATTTTTGTCATACGTTTTGATTCCATGTTCATATTTCTTATTAATCATATAAAGTGTTTGTATTAAATGGAACACCCTATATATTTGTTTGAATTTAGATTTCCCCCGTTCTCATGATTTTATACATATGTGTATATATCTCATGAAAACTTTACAAATAACCAAGTTATCGTTGGAACACTTTCATAATTTTATTATTACGCAGACCTACAAAATTAGGGGTAATTCTTCTTTTGAGACACAGTAGTGGTATTCCATGTATTTTTGTGCTTTCACGCTGAATGGGATCGCAAAATTTGGGTAGCATATCAAATTTTCGAGCTAAATTGAATTTAAGTTTCAACGTGACACAGCACGACAAATAGACAAGCTCTAAATATCTACCGACAACTTAAACCTTCACAGATTTCTAATTTCTGGTGCTGTTAAACACCAAATTCTTAAACCTCCAGCTCATAAACTAAAAATCCTTAAACCTCAAGCCTCTAACTTCAGTACCAAAGACTAGTGGAAATCAAGCCGATGAAGGCCGGGTATGTGCTGTATCGTTTCTTTAATTTTAAAGCATTATCAGTTTAATTTACAAATTTTTTTACGTCATGAGAAGTCCGAGGATTTGAGCGTCTTTTGTGAAGATTACTAATATCCCGTTTAAAGCATCAACAGTAAACAGCCAGCATGGACGAGTTTGGAAGGTAATTGGAAGTACTTTATGGATTGTCAAAAATGGCATTTTTAGAAAAGTTTACTCGGTTTAGCTCGAAAACTTGAAGTGCAAATTCAGGGATCAAATTTGGTAATTGCAAAAAATATTTGCTTTTAACTATGAAATGATGTAACCATTCATGCAATTATTGTTGGTAAATGACTAATCTAATTTTTATACAAACAATAATAAATATCGCCGTAAAGTGAAAAAAGTATTCCCCAAGAGTGATAATATGAGATAATGGAAATATACATTTATTTTCAAAAGAATCTATCAGCAGCCTACAGTGGATTTGTATGAAATCAAGATTCCTTTAAATTCGACATTATTTTGTCATCGGAATCAGTTCTTTTCTCAGTTTTGATGATGAATCACTCTAAAGGTTAAAATTGATCAACACAACAATTTTTGGGCGGCCAATAATATACCTATGTCTTTGACGGCACATGTACTTTTTGTACATATGAGAAAAGCAAAAAATTTTTCTATTTGGATAATGAATACAATATAAACATACACGTTGAGACAATATGATTTCTCGCGCAGTGCCAGATGATAATTGTCGGTAGTGACATCACGTAACTGAAAATGTATGGATTTCTACACTACCTACTTTTAATGATATCAGAGATGTGAGTTGTAATAGGTATGATGTGACGTAATAACTGTGAAGTACAATTTGCTCCTGTGCAACAGTGTAAAACAACTAAATCACACTTTCCTTACCTCATCTGAGTTTAAGTGACCTGACCAGGTGTAATACATTTTTGACTGCGTTCTTTATAGCATGTCTAATCTTGTATCCACTTGGACTAGCCCGTATAATAGAAATAATCGATGGCAGTTGTTAAAATTCGCTGCCAATCAGCAATTTTAGCATTTATCTACAATCGTATCCGAACACGATGGAATCCAAAGCTATATTTTATGTTTTGTGTAACGATAATCACATTTGTAACGTTACGTTCTTGACTGATAGGAGGGTTTCCTAGTAAAGTATTTCAATTTTGATATGTTACTATTAAAACAAGATGCCGACTCAAGAGGTGAGAAACCCAAAATTTACTCTAGATGAAAGTTTTGTTTTGTTGCGAAAAGTTATTAACAAAATCCTTTTGAAGATAAAAACGTGAGGCTGTCACTGTAATTTAAACTGCCACACTAAAGACCTCTGTTTCTGAGTGTTTATTATTATTATCCAAAATATTACGAAGGACTGGATTTTCCCCAAAATCCATGCCATTCAAAACAGTCACTTCCATACCAATAACGAATTGAATGCAACCCATCACATACATACATACATACATAAATCTCAAATGAAAATGCTGAAAAGTTATCGTTGTCTTATCAAGACATTTTATCTTTCGGAAGCCGATACTGTGTTAACTAAACACAAGTAATATTGCCGATAACAATCAAATAGCATATTTATCGTATATGGTACAGTAACTCACTAATACATTAAATTTTAATAATCCAATAGATTTTCTTATTATCAAACAGAAAATGTTGCGCAGGAAACTGGACAGATGAACAAGATATTGAAGACGAACAAGTGCTTGAAGTTAAAGACGATGTGGAAAATGAGTCTTAATTTTTTATTTCTGCACAATATTGGAGCACATGGATTATGTGGAAATAAGTGCATTGTTATAAAGAAGTATACGGTTAAAATTTTGTAAGCTGTCATACGTAAAAATGTCTTTTTCTTTGAGAATTTACTAATCCATAAATTTCATAATAAATATTTTAGTTGCTAGACCAATAAAAACCAAAATATTTAGGAGAACTGATTTTCCTGATTTGATTTTTTTTGATTTTAAGCTTTTCATATGTGTTTTGTTTAAAGTACTGAATTAGAGTGAAATTTCAACACTAACGATGGATATATTGACAAACCCAAAGTAATTGATAAAAATATTACCAAAATAATCTGAATAATGCATAGTTTCATATTTTTTGGTTGTTTACTTTAAATTAGTTGAAAGGAAAATAAACATTCTTTATAAAAGACTTAACTCTTATCAAAATAAAATTAGATGGGCTAATTTAAGCAAAAGAGGAGAAAGTGAAGTATTTCATAATTATTTTTAAACATTGGGAGAAATATAAAAATTGAAAATGTTAGTAAAAATTTAATTGTGCAATACTAACCGTTTGTTCTTATAAATGAAGTTATGAAGTACAATAAGGCAGTAAAACAACACAGATAAATGACAAAAGTAAAATAAACAATTAATTTGTTGGTATTTTCGCTTCCCATAAATTAAAATGAAATCATGTATTATAGTCGTAGTGTTAGTTAGTTGCAGAAAAGGCTATACTTTCCATGATGGTATCCAAATTTTTAAAACATAGAATTTTTCTTTCAGTTCTATTTACTTTTTACAATTCACTTTCTTTGCTTGATATGCATTGTTTATAAATGACTCTATTTAGGCTTTAACAATCATAATAATAACAAAAATATCCAATTTGATATACTTATATTGATGTTTCATCTCTAAATATAAAATAAAGGCGAAAGAACATGTACGTCTTCTTGAGCATATCAAATGGATATTTTTGATATTATTATGCTTGTATAAAGCATAAATAAAGTCATTTATAAAAAAATTCTATTTACTTACATCGCCACTGAAATAATTTTCCTTTGCATGTTGTGCATTTTTAAAACTTTGTTATTTGATAGTATGAACATATAGGATGTTTGAAACTTAAATTACATTCTTTTATTGGGGATTCCTTTTATTAAAATAAGACGAAAAGTTAATATTAGAAAACGTTCTGTTCCCAAGTCAGTAAATACAGATTTTTTTTGTAGTAGCAGATTGTTAGAACCTGTAAAACGATTTTAAATAATCAAATAGCAAATAAGTTTAAAAGTATTAATAAAAATTTTTTCTAAATTGTATGTTGAAATTGTAATGGGCAGTTTTTCTAAATGAAAATATATTCATTTAACTAACAAATATTTTGTGATATCGTCTTCGTTAATTTGTCTAATTGATGAATATTTTGGAAATTTTTCAGATCGTTATAGCTTTACTGTAACAGTTTTATTTTGAGAGGTTAATTACACTTTTGCAAGTATTCTATTCTTTTTCAGTTTTTTCGTAGCTCTCGTTCTCAAGTTAATCAAGATTCCTAAATCAGTTTGCAGGCCTTAATACTTAAGTAATCGGAAAGTTTTTTTTTAATCTTCGCTTTTTAATTGTCAATCCATCTGTCGAGGTAGATTTTCGATTTTAGTTCCTAATTTTTCAAAAATTTCCAAAGAAATTTGAAAATTTCTGAAAAGTTAGTGGTAAAAATTGAAAACCTAGCTTGACAAATCGATAAGCAGTCAAAAATCGAAGATTTGAAAAAAAAATTGTGATAACTTAAGAAACATAAAGCGATATTTTTATTTACACACAAAAGGGAACTCCTAGAACTTCTCTGCAGATTTCGGATGAATTTGCATGCATTTGCAGTGATGCGATGCATGCATTTTTTTTACTTTCCGTAATTTTGAATTTTGTTTCGTTGCAAAATCCTCAGCCTAATTCAGGGTATTTGTACTTTGGTTTGGCGTGTTCACTACTGATCAAAATTTGGTGCTGATCTGTCTAACCACAAATAAGTGGCCTAACTAATAATTTATTTTTAATCCGCTTATTTTTATTTTTAGTGCTTTCCAATCGTTGGATATTTAGTAAATTCAACTGAGTGAACTTGCACCTAAGCAACTATAAAACTTGACATAATATGTGGGTTATTTCCGTTTAAATTGGTAACGGATAAATCTAATTTTTTTGAATTCCATATATTTCCTATACTTAATTGTATTATTTAAATATATATGAAATTACCATGTGACGGGTATAGACTCTGTCACTTTGTTCATTTTAAATAAATAGGAGGCGAAACAGTCAACAAAAAAATTTAAAAAAATATAGAAAAGAGAGACAGTACAGAGCCTGGCACACTGAGAGTGCAGTGCAGCCTAGATGCATCTATACCGAATTTGGTATCAGCTCTCTCATGACACGAGACTTCGTAGGGGCCCACGTGACAGTAGGAGAGCAGCAAGATGGCGGCGGCACGGGCCGCACCTGCACGGGAGGCAGACACTGACATTCCGCGGTACCCAGGGGCACTGCTGGCCCGTCGCGACGGCATGGACGCGAAGGTTCGATGGCTCGACGCTCGGGACGTCAGACTTCGGTCGATGATAGGCAATGGTAAGGATCCTGGAACAGTCCTTACCGATTATTTTCTAGCATATTAAGGAAAATATTAATGCAATGTTTGTCATGTGATTACAAAAGTGCCAGTTTTTTTAGAATTTGATATGGCAGTAATGAGTACCATTCAAAGTCAAGTTTTTGTATAGCAAAATTATATGAATTTTCACAATAGAATCATCATGACGAACCGCTTCTACTGAACAAACACTGGCACTGGTATAACCCTAATCATTCACATAGACATGTAGGCAAAACAGTATGTGGGTTACGATGTAACTTCGGTAAGTAAACTACTCTTTATTTAGAAGAAGTTCTGATATGTTGCTAGGAATCCAAAAAAGCTTTTAAACGCTACATTAGGTTGAAACTGAGAATACTTAAAATACTTTGGGTCAAATCGGGTAACCTATAATGCCATTTGGAGCTATTGAATTTTGAAAAAACCTTTTACAAATTTTTCAAAGCAACAGCATATTTTTTATTACATTTTTACAAAGTGCCGTTATATCTTTATACCAGTTGATTTTGCGATCATAGAGCTAATGAACGCTTGGAACTGGATGGCATGTGGTCCATCCGAAGCACCTTGGAGCTGGTGGTTTAGGTGAAGAAGAGCTTATACAAGAAGTGATTGTCAATGACCGGAAGGTATTGCGCAATATTGCATCATCCTGCGCGTTCGATGAGTCATAGGCACACCTGCGTTCAAGGTTAAAGCGCCACGTGAACAAGCGAGGTATTGCGTAATATTGCATCATCCTGCTCATTCTAAGAATAATCGATGAGTCATTGCATGCAAGTCCTCACGGTTTATGCTGACTTGTTGAGACTTGTATGCGATGACTCATCGATTATTCTTAGAACGCGCAGGATGATGCAATTTTACGCAATACCTCGCTTAGTCACGTAGCGCTTTAACCTTGAACGCAGGTGTGCCTATGACCTTCTGGTCATTGACGATCACTTCTTGTACACCCCTTCATAAGCTCTTCTCCATCCCCTCAACGAAGACTACCTCATTTCCCCCCCTAAACCTCGACCTCGAAGTTTCTTCACCTAAACCACCCTCTCCATGGTGCTCCGGATGGACTCCAGTTCCAAGTGGAGCAGAAGTGACATAGCCTAACTACTTATTCCTGTTCGATGCAGCACTGCGGTGTATCAATAGAGTAAACTTGATTTCTTCTTGATAAACGAAGATAAAGTTAATGATATGATAATAATTCTGGCTAGAAGGAAATTTAGGAAACTAATGCTCGATTTTCATCGATTCTGACAACTTAGCTCTATGAGTGACAAGAGTATGCCATAAGTATGAATTTTTTAGGATAGATATGAATAGCCTCAATAGTTCCAACATTACTTTTACAGAAAATACAGACGATAGAGGTATGAGATAGATTAAAGTAAGTAAGATTATTTGAAATCTATTCAACAATTTTGAGGAACAAAGATAAAAATCAAGTGGCTAATTTGAAAAAAGTAAACAAACATTGAATTTGTCAATAAAATAAAATAAAGACCTGTTTTTGAACATCAGAGTAGTTCAGTTACCTACTAAACATTGTAACATGGCTCTCAAAATATAGTTTTTACCTAATTACCACTGAGGTTATTTATGATTGTATGTTTATACAATTTCATGTATTTTTTTCTAATATTTTCCTTTTCTTGCTTTAATCTCAAAGTTATAAATTAGATTTTTTTTTAATTTTTGTATGTCATTGTTTATATTGTAAACATCGAGAAGTGTTCACATCAAATAGACACATTGCCACAATTTTTGTAACAGTAATACTTTAGTTGATTTGAACAGTGAGAATTTTCTAAAGGGTTATGTGAATATAATAAAATAATGTTATCTATTATTGTACACAACGTATGTATATGTAATGTTCTACTTGTTCCTCTATAGGAAATATATTTCATATATTCTGTATATTATGCCGCTAAAGTAGAGATAAATTAATTATTTCGTGAACAGATTACTTGTTGAAAAAATCCTTAGTCAGTCACTTTTATTTTGAATTTTGGAAAACTGTTTAAAAAATTGTCTTAATTATATGAAAAAAATGCTGTTAGAAATCATTGAAAATGGATATGGCTTATTAGAAAACTAAGAGGTCTTTTAAAAATGATATCAAATGAATCATGTCGCCATTTAAAAAAAAATACAGTTATTTCATGAATTCGGCAGTTATGTCCAAAGATACATTTGAAGATAAAAACCGACCTGTTTGAGGATTGGAAAAGAAGTCTATTTAGCAAATAATTAATTTTTTTTATATTTTGGCAGCATACTATACATTAATATATTTCGTTTAAAATTTACTTTTACAGGCATTTAATTAACTAGGTAAACTAACAATATTATTTGTTTATCACAAATACTATGGACTATAAGGGAATAAGTAATCATTCAATATTTTATTATTAATAATTTTTATTAATATAGCCTATTAAATAGAGATTTAAAGTCATTAAATTAAATCTTAAAAGTTCTACTGTTACTAATAATTTATCACATAATTCAGGCAGCTTTACATTTTTAGATATACACTTGGATATTAGTAATTACAATTTTGTCAATCTAAGTTAATTGTTGCAGTTCGAATGTTTGAAAAATATTAAAGTACTAAGAATCAAGAGTATATCGGCACAAACTACTTTCAATAACTGGTAAAGCTCGTGTAAAAATATTGATATTTTTGAATCTTTGCAATTAAAATGTTAATTGGTAGTTTGCAAAACATACACATATCTGTTCATCATTAGAACAAAGCGATTTTCTTATAACAACTATGTGATTATATATTACATATTATTTTTTATTTTGACCACTGTAATATTGTTTTGCTGGAAAAGGCTGGAAGTAACAAAACGCAAGAATATGGAACTGCATATAATTCCAGAATGGACAAATTTGTTCTACGATCAAGAGAAAGATGGCATATCTGTCTAATAGTCTTCAGAAGTTCTCTATTAAAATTGCACTCCTGCAGAATACAGCTCTCCAAAAATGAGGGTTGAAACATTAAATTTTTATCTCCTTGTGAACTTTACAGCAGATATGTGTAATGTAGAAGACATAAAGAAATAGGTTGGGATATATGATGGAGAGTTGATGTTACCTGTAGATTTTTTTTGTAAAGTAATCGACGCCTCATTAAACAGTATGTTAAAAACAGATTCCTTCGATCTCTCTAATTTTTTGAGTTCTTCGTTCTATTAAGGGGCGGCGTTATGAAAATTTGTTCGAGGTTATCTTTATAACCTAAACGAATTTAAGTTTTCTGCTGGAAATTAATGATGAGTCAGTGAGTTAGTGAAGGCTTTTACGTTTTATGGTTTAGCTTGTTACGTTCTACCGAATCTACCTTTGAGTGAAAACAGAAAACAGAATAGTTATTTTCAGAGTAAATTTGATATCCATAGAAATTCTAAAACATTTGCGTAACTATAAGTCATTAACGTTGTAAATAAATAAAATACAAACTTATACACATGTAACACAATATTTTTGATGAGGGTGGGTATTAAATGTGCTCATATCGAAAAGTTCAAATCATTAACTGTAATATAAGTAATAGAGTATATTAAATTGTAAACCATAGTTTTAATTGAACAAAGAGAGTTATATATGATATTATACTATATATTGTGTGTATGAAAACCAATGAACATATTGGGGTTGCAGTTAGATGTGTAAAGTTTAATTGGCCAGTTAAACCCGAATGGTTTTTACTGAATGTGTGTTTACCAATAAATGCTACAAGTGCTTTATTTATAAGTATAAATCAGTTGTTGAAAGTGGGTTGTAAACATATAACATAGTTTGACATTGTACACACACAAAAATCAAAAATACGATTTTCTTACCTGGATCACTAGAAAATAAAATGGGTGGCGCCAAATTAGCGTTACCGAATCTATGTCGATGATGACGAGATCCATATAAATTCTGATTGAATAAATGAAGCACAAAACAAATAAGCCCTGATAATATAGCTATTCCAGATAGAACTCCAGCAAATGTGGAGAAATCTGATGTTATGACGACAACATCTGAAAAGAAAATGTGATTTTAAAAAGTGGATACGTTAGCCTACGTTATGAACTTTTTTGCCCGGTTATGATAGAAGGTTATGATAGAATAAAAAATAACCGTAACCATGTAAAATTGCCAATCTTTAAAGCAAGATGAAATACCGATGTGAAACAAACATGAAATTGCTAGATTACGAAGAATTCATCCTCTATCGACGGTGATATTTTTTTACTTTCACTCTTTTGCTAATTTTTTACTATACAATTTTTCAAATAAGTTCTTTTACAGTATCTATTATCTATCTTCCTAAATTTTTTTTGCACGAACAGTAATGAAACAATATTTTACTAACTAAAAATAGGGATCATTTGTTCCCTTAGGAGATAAAGTCGCCATGGAAACTAAAGACATCGGTACAAACATGACGTAACAAACTGAATAAATTACAACAGCCCTTAAGGGAATTATTCATTACAACACAATACGTAGTGTATAACACAATGAATGTACGGGGTGTGATGATATACCTATTACAATCAAGGAGGTATCTACTTCTACCAGCTTTACTGACCGTATTTTCATTCTTGGAAAATCGATTTAAATCGATCTTGAAAATTTCATAACATAATAAATTGAACAATGAAATATTGGCTGCCTTTTACAGTTTTTCTGTTAATAGAAAGAAAGAAGAAGAAATATTATATTTGTCAGCATATTTCTAAAATCCGCTGTAAAACTAAAATGTTTGCATGAATTCTGAACAACTTTCGAAATGTCCGTCCCTCTGCTCGTCAGTCTGTTACGGTTCTTGTAAACGCGATAAATTATGAACAAATAGTTCAATGCTATTGAAATTTGTACTGTAAATAACCGTTAGTCGTAGTAATTGCTTTTGAAAAAATCCGAAATAAATGAAAATGTTAAGAAAAATTATAATCATAAAAGTGGGGCTGGAAGGAGTTGCAATTTCTTTTCCAAGTTCATAAAACTGTACAGAGTATCCTAATGGAATGTACAACAATTATATAAAAATGATATCTATCGACTATCTGGGAAGAATAAAGTTATCCACTAGGATATTTAAACTATAAATAATGCTTAATTTTAGTCTTGCTTATTTGAAAGACTGTAAATCTGAGTAAATTTTATATCTGAAATTAATGTATGAAATAAAATTAAAAAATATTGAAATATTGAAAAATATTACCGGGTGGGCCAGAAAAATCTGTACTTTTATATTTTCTTAGCCAAATTTTTATCATTCGGCCGATTTTAACAAACTTGACGTCTATAGTTAGTTGATTAAATGTCAAAATTCAAGATGGCGGACACGTCTGAAAAGGCCTTCCTTTGCACTCGTTCTTTTTAATTAAAAGTTGTCAAAAATACAGAAAAAAGTAAATTTTGATATTTTGCCTGCAAATTCTTCATTTCTCAACCGATTTCAATGAACTTGATGTTGTTATGTAGATGTAGAAATACAGGGTGTTTGGGTAAAGGTATTCAGAAATCCATAGGTATGTAGAACTCATCAAAATAAGCCAAAAAGTAAACTTTGTTCCGAAAACGGTTCCTAAGGGAGTTACAGCCCCTTTAAGAGGCTTCTAAAAAAGATGTTTTTCTCACATATTTCGAGAACCGATCAATATAAACTAATACAATTTTCTATGGTACAATACTTTTTTGTGCCTAACAAAATAGTAAACCTTAAATTTGAAAATTCTTCAGGGGCGTCCCTACATGGGGATGTGCCAGGAATGTCGCCCCCTTATTTTCTTTGCATGTAAGTTTTCACTATTCTGATAGAAATTTTCAAAATTTCAAGCAATTTTGCTTTAAAAAGATCCTTTTTCTAAAACTTCATAAATTGAACCGTTTTTTGAGATAAATGAATTTGAAATTTAGTATGCACATCTACAAGATAATTAGAGTCTAAATATCACGTGTCCTGGTGACAATGTCTCCCATCAATACTTGCAATTGTTATTGATTGTAAAGTGACATAAGTCAGTATTTGAAAAAACATTATAAAAACATCTTTTTTAGAAGCCTATTAAAGGGGCTGTAGCTCCCTTAGGAACCGTTTTTGGAACAAAGTTTATATGAACTTTTTGGCTTATTTTGATGAGTTCTACATGCCTTTGGATTTCTGAATACCTTTACCCAAACACCCTGTAGAATAGATTCCTATAAATTGTGAATAACTTACCGAAATGTCAAAATTTAAGATGGCGGACACGATTGAAAATATGCCTTCTTTTGCACTCGTTCTTTATTAAAAGTTGTCAAAACGGCAGAACAATTAGCAGATTCCGAAATCATGAACTTCCCCCTGTATTGTGTATTGTGTGTATTTAATAAGACCACAACGAGTTAAATCAGTTCATCAGTTGTGACGATATAGCGAATTCAAGGAAAACTAGCCGGTACTATTAAACCTTGAACAAAACAATGTTTTTGCAATTCCTCTTATTTCAACCAATTTCTAGCAACTTGGTCTTGTTATGTAGGCTGATTAAAAAAAAAAATAGAAAACATTTCATGCTTCATTTCCAATGATTGGACATCATTATATTATATGGGAACCAATACGACCTATAATCAACCTACATAATAAGACCAAGTTGATAGAAATTGTTTGAGACAAGAAGAATTGTAATAGTATATTACGTAATGAGAGTTGTAAATAGCATATTACGCACGAATGGAAAAATTGCGCACGATGCCGCGCAGCGGCGAGTGTGGCAATTCCATGAGTGCGTAATTGCTTTACAACTCGAATTATGTACTATACTTTACCTACGATCGTATTTATTGAAATTAAAACACAATTTTGTATTATTTGTTGCTTATGTCAGTTTTGACAGAGCTAGAAAATTAAGTTTTGCACCTGCCATTTTTAATAATTTTAGCCTGGTGTCAGAAATATGAACTACAAGTGTTGTGTAAAGTAGGTCACGTGGTCACATTGCATTGCACCTCAGCGGCTGAGCGTGCGATTTGTTTACGGTGTGTAAGGTTCAATTTATGTAGGTGGCGGAGAGTGCGTTTTCAGCTATTTACGTTAGTGATCGTAGGTAAAACATTTTTCTGTTTAAGCTTCAAATATACTAACTAGTTTTCCTTGAACTCGCTATATCGCCACAACCTATGAGCCGATTTAACGTGATCTTAAAATGCAGAGGGAAGTTTATTATTTCGGAATCTGCTAATTGGTTTGTCATTTTAACAACTTTTAAATAAAGAGAACGAGCGCAAAAGAAGGTCTATTTTCAACCGTACCCGCCGTCTTAAATTTTGACATTTCGGCAATTTATTCACAATTTCTAGGAATCTATTCTATTACTTACATAACTACATCAATTTCATTGAAATCGGTTAAGAAATGAAGACTAAGCAAACAAAATATCAAAATGTTGTTTTCTTGTTCTAGATTTAAAGACTGCAAATAGACATTTTTTGAATTTGCAATATCGTTACGGCCGGTGAATCGATTTAAAATGTAGAAGGAACTTCATTATTTCGGAATCTATTAATAGTCCTGCAATTTTGTCAACTTTAATTAAAAAGAACGAGCGCAAAAGAAGGCCTATTTTCAATCGTGTCTGCCATCTTGAATTTCGACATTTCGGTCTATTTGACTTATAGTCTTTATGGTGAGGAATCTGGAAGTATATAGACTTTTGTGTGCCCATATACATAACTTAGGCCTTAAAAAGTTTTCTTTTTATGTTGTTTCTGTGCAATTAATGCATCAATAAATCACCTACCTAGTATGTCCGGTGGATATTCTAAATTATTGACGAACAAGATTTTAATTTAAACGTAAGTTTTCTGTCATATTTTGCTTTTTAAATGCTTTTACTATATAAAAAATCCGTTTTGGTTTTTAATTTACTTTAAATTTGAAAATGCCTATTTAATGTTTTTTTATCCATATACAATATTGTAAATAACTTGTTTTTTTTAATGTATTTAATTGTGTAATTTATTTTTAATTATTAACGTTTCGTTTGTGTTTTTTATAAAAAAAATCTCATTATATCTACTATTACTTTTTAGTGTCCTGAAGAAGTCAATATATTTGACGAAACGTCGACAAGTTTGAGAAAAGAAATGTTGTTTTAATTTTTATGATCCCATCACCCACTAAAAAAAATTATTGTAATGTATATATTTATATTAAAAAAAAATAATAGTAAATAAGATTGTAGATTGTAAACAATGTAAACCTCCTATGTTGAAATTATAGTCACGAAAAGGAAAGAAAAAAAAAGTCGGTTACACTGAGCTAATGAAATACTACATTCCCTAGCCATTCCTTCCTTCCAATTAAAAAAAAGTCTTTATGGTACCTATATTTAATCAGCTAACTATGGACGTCAAGTTTGTTAAAATCGGTCTAATAATAAAAATTTGACAAAAAAAATTTAAAAATACATATTTTTCTGGCCCACCAGGTATCAAAGTATACAAAACAGGAACGTTATTAATATGGGCCTCTACTAATTTCCAGAGTTGGGTGGAGCACACAGTTTTTCTGAAAAACGTTTTTTCAAAGTGAATGTTAAAAATAATTTTCCCTTCTGTAGAATAGAAAAACAAATTATATAGGTATTTAAAAAAACATATAACATACATTTTAAAAAATATGGACGTATTATTGAATAGGTATATTAATGAAAAATATTCAATGTCTATGTTTTCTCACCCTCTGATTTGGTAAAGCCCACGGGCTATTAATTAAGTGAAAAAGATGCCTACCTTCTGCACAAAATACTCTTTTCGAAGGTTTCTGAATAGATACGGAATGGTATCCATTTTGGCATTGGCAAATGGCGTTGTGGTGCACCTGAATGCATGAAGAATGTTGGTCGGTATATTGGCAAGTTTCCTTATAATAACATTGATCACCCAGGCGTTTGGCTGAAATAAAACAATCAAATATATATGTACGAAACAGTGCTAGGCAAGAGGAACGTAATTACGTTTGTCATTTTTAACATTGTTATTTAAATTCTGATCAAGAATTAACCCTAAATATTTGCAATCTGTTGGAAATTAGCAAGAACTTCTAGTTTACAGAAAGTGCCAAAGTTGTATCTATATATTTTTAGTAGGTTTCAAAAAAAATTTTTAGATTTTTTAAAACAAACTACAATATTTTAAACCGATTTTAAACAGTTTAAGCAAATTTTTCTTGATTATTTATTTACTAAAATTAATTGCGTTATGAACATGACATCTTTATAGGTCGTATCATTTGTAAAATTAACTACCATTGCAAATTGATCCAGACCACACTGCAGATATCCTTTGGCATCGAGCCAATCGTTTTGTTATTGGCAGCAAGGTATCTACTTACGTTTGCTGCATCCTGCATATGGATTGTTGAGTTTGACTGGATATTTCTTCTCACATTCACACGTTCCGCTAACAGGATTGCAGTAGGCGTGCACGAGTTTAGGGTTGCAGGTAAACTCACACTGGGCTCCAACGTAGAGGCCTTTTTCATCTAGAAAAAAAAATGTATATGTTTTAGGCTATGAAAAAATTAAGGTTAATTTCAAATTAAACAATATAAATATTTTTTTCAGCAGTATGGTACCTTGTTAACCGTGGCTAATTGAGAACAATTTAGTATTTATGAGTATTGGAAGTTCTATCTGAATGCACAAAATTGAAAACTTCATTTTTATAATAAATATACAATAAGCATATTTAAACTAAAACGTTATAGCAAATTAATATTTTTATTCCAATATGTTAGTTGATATGGAAAAACATTGGAGTATTTGAAATCGATAACTATTACTGTTAACCTAGATTGAGTGACGATGTTAGTTGGAAATATTATAAGCACAAGGGGCATTTTCGATCGTAGTAATTTTATTAATATTGCGTGTGTTACTAATGTCGAAGAAAGTGTTTATAAATATTTATTACAGGAGTTGTCAATGGGTACAAAATTTTCCTAACTCCATAATTTCCATAATATGTATAAACTTAAAGGAAATTTTAACATAAAGTTAACTAAGAACTAATTTAAAGTTGATATTCCATAAGGAGATTTCACTTTATCTTTATATTGTTTTTCTGTGTTTTCATCTGTGTTTTCATCTCGTTAGCAGCACTAACGTGTTTTCAGTTCAATATAGTTATTTTTGGTACTATTTGAAAATTTTCAAGTTTATAGTTTGGCATTCTTTTCAACCAAGATTTATAATCTGTATCATGTTTATTGAAACAATCTTCTGTAGATTTTTAACTTTCTTAAAACCATCCCTACTTGTTCTTCTAATGAGGAGCTTAAACTCGAATCAACAGCAAAGTTATTATTTTTTGTTGTTAGCAAAAAAAGTCAAGTTGGACTAGGTTATTGCCAACAACTAGTAACAGCGTGTAAAAATAATGGATTTGTATATCAGATCTTATTTATAATCTTTTATCACAAATACATTTTTTTGTAAAAGTAGAAATATAAATGTTGGGGTTCCGTAGACCCCGTTCCAGTGGACCGATTGCTCAACGAACTCAATCTTTTCCTTGGCCTCTAGAACGTGGGTACCAAATTTGAATGGTTTATCTCAAAAACTGTAGGTACTATCGCGATACACACACACACAGACAGAATTTTTTTTTGTCTGAAATTTTATGTATCGTCATTCGTCGAGGTCCAGAAATGCAATAAAAATTTTGAAAAAATTTTTCACGAATATTATACCTTCCTCACTTTTGGTGAGGAAGTGATTTGGTATCGACTATAACTTTAAAATTTATTGTGGAACCTCGTGATAAATGTTATATAATTCATTTTAAAATTAAGAAAATTATTTAATTTTTTGATATCTGCCATAACGTTTAAGATAGCTTTTTCTAATCTGGAATTGTAGATAAAGTGTTACTCGAGAGCGCGACGATGGAGTATTTAAAAGAGAGTGATTGTTTGGACAGTAAAAAAATATGGGTTAACTTTAAACATATGGGACAATTTTTATAATAATTAATATAGTCAATATTAAAATTACAGTTATCATAAACGCGTTAAAAAGTACTACAAAAATTACTGGAGAAAAGTTTCTGAAGACTGAAAACATTCTGCCGGGATTTGCACTGACTAAACTTTGCTGATTTATGATGTTTGTATACTTCCAAAAAGAAATAACAATTTTTATCACGCAGCACGTGCAGGACAATGTCATTGGCCAATCTGTAGTAGGACTCTATAATGACACATTCATGAAAATGAAGAATGTCGAAAAATTGAATACAGATAAATCACGGATAAATAGCTTACGTTTGAGAATATAATATAGATATAGATATAGATATAATATAGTTTAATTATAAAAGTAACTTTCCAGTGAGAATTCTTTTTCTTGGTGATTTAATTTTAATCTTGTCTTTTTAACGTTGCACTCTTTTAAAATATTAAAATTCTAAGTAAGTCTAAGTATTCATTTTAACTAATTTACAAATTCATTAATTTTATTATTACAAATTTAAGGTATCTACCTTACTAAAATGATTTATCATAATGTTAGGAAATCATAAATAGGTAGCGACAGTCAAAATGTGTATATTCTTATTTTCCTAAAGTAGTGTACATTCATTTCCTCTTACAGTATTCGTTAGTTATACATTCTGGAATAAAAATCTACCCACCAGTTTCATAATATAATCTTGGCTCTTGGCTTAAAGAAGCTTTAACGCCAAAATCATTTTAAGAACTAATTTTAAGTCGATGCGTTCCGTAATGAGATTTCGCTTTGCTTTTAATTCAGGTTTCCTTTTTGATGTCGTCTTTTTCACTGCATTGAATCAATATATTTGCAGCTAGCTATTATTTAGTCTCAGATTACCATTTTAGCCATTTTCGACATTTGATTTTACATTTTAGGTTTTATGTTCGTTGTACCTTGCATTCATATATTCATTGAATAATTATAATTGTCATTATATTTATTGAAATTATCTTCAATTTTCAACAATACCATTTCCGAAAAATATTGTCCATGTGATGTAGTTATACCTTACACAATGGTACTTCCAAATGATATAATTCAATTCAGCATATAATAGTCAAATTATTCAAATATATTTAAAAGAATTGCTAGATCTATCATAAAATGAATGGTGAGTGGTGAGTATCCTCATTATATCTAACGTTCATTGAATTTTTCCTCTATTTTTATAAGATTGAAGTGAATAATTGCGACAGGTAATATCGAAAAAGCTAAGTGAGAATAGAATAAATATAACAAAATTATATTTTGGGACGTTTGGAGCACGATAGTACTAAATACTTATTCTGCAAAAAATTAGAGGAAAAACTTCAAAGCTGAACGAACAACGGAAGCAGAATATGAACATATAAAATCCTGTATCTTAGAAGCGGCAAACGAATTGTTAGGGACAATGTTGACAAATAGGAAGCCGAACGAACTGGTAGGACGAAGATCAGAGCAGGAAATTAAAAAAAGAAACAATTGTACCTAAAACTTCCCCAGAAGAAGGGTGACGTAATCAGAGAGGAGTACCGAACACCTAACAGGAAAGTTAAACACGAAGTGGTGAAGAAAAAGAACCAATCTTGGACAAAAACATGCTAACATATCGAACATCATATAGGAACTCGGCACTAAGAAGCCTGAAAAAATATAAAAACAAGGCTCTAATATAGGAAACATAACAGACAAAGACTGGCTACAGCATTTTAAACACATCTTGGATAAAAAAGACCTGAACTCTGACAACAACATTACAAAATACATATTTAACTCATATAACTCTTCAAACTGACCAAGTTAAAGAAGCAATTGCATACTCGAAGTTGAGAAAGTCTCCGGGACCTGGAGGAATATACCCAAAATTTATAAAATACGGACCTAAAAAATATTATAGAGATGCTAACGGGCCTAACGGCTTTATATGAAAGATATCTTAATGGGGAGGAAACACCGAAAGAATGGAGGTCTACCTATCATTTACAAAAAGGGCCCAAAATCCGACCAAAAAAATAGTAAGAATACACTCTAGAATACTGAGAAACCTAGTGGGAAAAGACATTCAAGACCAATAACCGGAATAGCAAGCAGTATTCGGAGCAGGCAGATCTACAACAGGCAACCTTTTTACTCTGAAAATAGTTCTAGAAAAGAGGATCCAGCGAAATAGAGACACACGTATAAGCTCTCATAGATTTGAAAAAGCATATGATTGGGATAGTATCCCAATATTACAGCCGTGGAGATTGATGAAAAAATTTGACATAGAGCCAACATTAATCAAAGGCATTCAACTCTATTATGAACAGAACTCCAAGCTATGTGGTTAGAAAACTGCATGAAGAGAACGAAAGAGGAGAAAGAGCCGGACTTAAGATAAATAAAATGCGAGTACTTGATAATAGGAAGTGACCAACGTAACAACTTACCTTTAGGTAATGGAATAATAAAATGTGTGGAAAAATGTAAATGCCTGAGAGTGCTCTTCAGCAAACAAGAGACAAGTAAAGATGAAGTTTAAGAAAGAATAATTAAAGGTAAAAAAACCATCGGATCACTCAATTCAGTTCTATGGGATAGAGATATTAGGGAAGTTACCAAAATGTGTATTTACAAAACCATTGTCCAAAGTGTTGTGAGATACGGTGCGGAAGTGTGGGATCTAAGCCAGGTAAATAGAAAAAAAATACTGACCACAGAGATGGGCTTCCTCAGAAGAAGCTGCAGGCGATCTAGACTTGAAAGAGTGACAAACGAGGTGAGAAATGAAGATTAAAAGAAATATGAACATCGAGAGAGATTTTAAGGACGAAATTGAAAAGAAAATTCACATGGTTCGTACATACAAAAAGAATGAACCAAGAAAAATATTGGAATGAGTACCGTCAGAGAGAAGAAACAGGGGAAGACAAAGAAAAAGTTGGAGAGAGGACATAAATGACGTACTGTAATAACTTGCAGAACAAAGTTGACACAGTTTTTTGAAAGCGAGGTAAGTATTTCATAATTATTTCTTCAATATTTTCATTATTTAATTTGTTTGCAAAGTGTAAAGTGATACATATATTCATTTCCTTGTCTTTTTGTTATTGAATTAAAATGAAAATATATTCACTTTTAGATGTTCTAAGAAAAAATAAACCTCCAAAGGAAACGGCATGGTGCGGAGAAGTCTTCGCAAAAGTGAAATATCGATTCAGCAATCGTTTATTACATTCTGTATGAAGACTCATAAAAACATCAAGAAAACAATATGCCTTAAAATACACAAACAACATTTTTGACATATTAAATTTAACCATGCTCTAACCAGGAATACAGGCATGATAAAAATATTGATCGAAGCAGATAATTAGCCGCCCTACCCATTTCCTGTAGGATATTATGGCCGAATAGGTTTGCGTGAACAATAAAGTAGGTATTTGGTTGTTTGGCAATAGTTAACATCCTACTGTTTGCATATGGGGTAGATACGTGTTAAAACAAATTAGGTCATGTAATATTGCTGAATAAATGTGGGACTGCAATACGGCGGAAAATAATTTTAAACCGCAAAGGCCGACAAACATGCAGTAAATTATAAACAAAATTGAAAACAAATGTACGCAAATAGTAAACACTAGTATCTTTGTGTTTCATCGCAACAAAACAACAAACGGAAAATATGTAGTTAAATTATATAATATATAAATTATATATATAATGTATGAGCATTCCAACTGCTGTGTTCTACCTAAGCTGTATACAACAGTGAAATAAAAAAACGACTGTTCTGCACGAACAATGGATCTGTTATTGTCACAACTGAGCAATTTAGTCATTCATTTTAAATATTATTTACTGCAACAGTAACTACTAATTAAAATCAGTTCAACAAAGTAGGATTACATGTTTCTGCTACCATAAAAGTTAGATAAGAAATTTAATGCAACGTAGGTATGTACTGAACACAAAACAAAATCCGTCTTACAGCTGCTGCAAGATATTTCTGTTTCTTCACCAACTGATGACGTCATCAGTTGGTGAATAAAGAGAAGCAGTTGGATACAGAGAATCAAGAAATCTAATTTCTGGTGTTAGAACTTGTGGGATATATCCTTTTAATAATGATCAAATTTTGCAAAAGATTCCGACAGTTCACGAGGAACAAGTTGCTGAAACAGAACGGTCATGTGGATTCAGGTAATACTTGGAAATTAGCAAGAATGATTTTTGATGATATTTTGGATAAAGAAGCAAACCCCTCTCATGAGGAAGATGCAACAGAATCATCTCATGAAGAAGAAGAAGTAGAATTCTTACATGATGAAGAAGCAGCTGATCTGTATAATGAGGAAGTAGAACAAGGATTATCTGGAGATAATAATCTGAAGACACTCGTCAAAATGATGAAACTGAAATATGTGGCTTGCTATTACGAAATTAGCAATTATGTCATAAATGAGGTACTTTCTAATTTTGTTTTAATATACAGTGTATATCCGTCTCTTTGTTGGTAAAATAACAGAAGTTGATAATATCAACGAATATATTATAAATTTTTTGAGACAGAATCTGTCAAGCTACAGTTCACTTCCGCTTTCCTGGTGTAAAAGATGAAGATTTTGTGAGTAAATAAAATAATATAGGAAGTTACAAGCGTCATCTGTCAAACGAGGAAAATACATTTTATCGAGATTTTTTTGCCAATAATCACATAATTATCAACAATATTTAAGGCTATGCAGCCGAATTACAAATACTTTCCCGTAGCACTAAAAATTGATGACAATCCTGAAGCTATTGACAAAAAAATACAATACTAAAATCTCGAAACTTTGACAGTTGAACCTCTATATTAGAATGTGCAACTTTGTCCCTACCTAACCGACTCTAAATCTGAAAATTCAATGGTGAGCATCCAATTTGAATCAACCTGTACACATTAATTTACCTGTGGAATTACTTCGTATAATTTCTTCGTCATCGACGTCATCAGTGTAGTCGGCATGATCGTCTTCGTCTTCGGAATGATATTTCCTTGGGGGAACCAGTCGTTGTCCTCGCGAAGGCAAAGGAGTGTATAAGATTAGCATTAAACAGAAAGTGGAGAGTTTCATCTCCAGAGGCAGTAATAATCCTCCAAGTCGGCGTCGTCATCAGCTAACATTGTATTTCTATAAAAAAGGAAACAACAGATTAATTTATATTGAGGTTATTAAGTGCAAATCTCCGTACTAAATAAATGTAAGAAAAATTTGTGAAGCTTAAAATATTCGGATTATATAGGAAGTTAAAGTTCTTTGCAAAAGGAAATTCTACATCTCGCCTGAATAGGTTTAAACGAGGACTAAACATTTTCCAGCACCATTTCCCCTGTGATCCCGTCAGCTTTTCTCTTGTACGTCAAGCTCAAACGTTCTGTACTCACTTACTTTTATAGAGGTACATGTACTAGTTTTCTCGTTTCAACGAAGCAATTAATTTTATCTTACAACAGACGTATTAAAATACTTTTGAAACTTAGTTTATGCCGTTTAGAGAAAAGTGTATTTTCTGAACTGGGAACATTTTTAAGGAAATTATTTAAATTCACCAGTTTTTGAAGAAACTTATTTGACATTTATCCTTATATAAATTAAATATATATTAAATATAAATTAAATTATGAATATTTTATATAGGTCAATTTGATTACTTTGATGTTTGTCGCTATTGATGTATGCGCTATTCACATTCACACAAGTTCTTATCTTTTACTATAATTTCTACTTTGAAAATAGTCGGGTCACCCCGGGATATTGTAAGTAATTATTATTAAAGTACGTAAATAACATCATTGATAGCAGTGAAATATTAAATTTTAATTTAAGGAACTGCATTAGCACCTTTCGTGATTGGTTTCTAGTTATTAGAAATTCATCAGAACGGAAGATCAGGAAGGTAGATGCACATTTCCACGACATGGCAGGTTTTCTAAATCAAATTGAAATAGACATAAGTTGGTGACATTTAAGTTGATATAAGAAAAATAGAGACAAATATTTAAAACCTTTTAAGTGGCACAAGACTGGGGCTTAATGTAAAGTATTGTAGATGAGTAATAAATAATAATATTGTTTCTATGGTGGTCTTAAGGTAAAAAACTGAAGAGTTTCCCATATTCTTTTATCACGTATATTTTTTCTCAGGTGGGAAAATATTATCCCTAGGAAAGACTAGGATATCGTACTAACTAGGTAACTTACTAGGACAAACAATTCCTAGTCGTAAAGAAATAAATCGTACACAAAAATGCTTTATTGAAATTTTTATAAAAGAATAAGAATATTTCTAGTTTCAATATTTATGAAATGGAGCGAATCATGTTTGAAGTCCATTTTATACATATAATATTATGTACTACGTTTTTCCTTTGCTTTGGTGCTAAATCTATCACATCGATCGACGCGACGCGATGGTAGTTTTAATGATTTCAAGCATAATATGTCCTCTCTCCAACATTTTGGTAATTATAATCTATCGTGTTTTTAATAGTGTTCTCCCCATAAGGGTGATTTCTTTTTCCTGCACGGCCCCGTACAGGAGCATATTCATACCTTACCTTACTGCTAAAGTTTGTTAACGATGACCTAAATTTTAGGTGGTTAAGAGCCTCTTTATCTTGTTTTTTTTGTTAACTTAATACAAAATATGAGCATTTATAATGCAGGCGCATAGATTAGATGAGGAATAACTTGTGTCCTTAAAATGTATTTATTTTTTGAGGGGAAGATCTCCGGGATAGGACAAGAAAACTAAACATGTATTGATCAAAAAAATCTACTCTCCTCTTATATTTATTATAGCACGAGATAATTTTTGGACATTTTACGGGCATGTTTTCACCTCTCTTCCACTTTTTCTCAGAATTATTGTATTATTATTATTATTCATAACAAGTAAGGGCAGAGGAAATCCTATTATGCCCAAAATATTAACTTACAACTTATTATATCTACATTCTATATAATTATGCTATACACAAGTGAGACAAATTTTTTTAATGTTTCTATGTTTCTATGGCTCAACTAACACTTAAAGTAAGCTTCACATATTGTTATACATTGGCACTGATGTGACGATCATAATATATGTTCTTGAACGGATTAATTGTAGGTGCCAAAGCAATTTCCTCGGGTAGAGATTCCATTGATGGAAGACTCTGTTTGTTAAAAGTGCTGACGGGGCGTTGTATGGAAATTCTCGTGCAGTAGTTTTAAAGAATGACCTCTGTTTAACGTGTTTAACGTGAATAAATGAGATATGTCAATCGAGAAGCCATTATGGAGAATACGAAACGTTTGTATTACACCGCGGCATCGCCTCTTTTACGTCTGTCTACCAGGTATTGAAGATGAAGTCGGCTGAGACGATCTTCATAACATAAATTGTGATACCGTGGGATTATCTTCGTCGCACTTCGTTGGACCGTCTCCAGAGGCATAACGTCTTTGACTAGGTATGGATTCTAGATTGTTATTCCATATTCTAACAACAGACGGATCTATGTTTTGTAAAGGCGAAGAAAGAGTGAGGCATCTGGATTATCAGAAACATTCTCTCAGCAGGTAAATCTTTGTGTTAGCCTTTTTGGTTACTGCAGCTACTTGGCCATCCCAAAATAACTTGGAATTAATAATAATTCCTAAGTCGAACTGTTTATCCACGGACCTAACTGGGTCTGATAATAGATGGTAGATTAGATTGGGGTTTTGGTTACCAATGTGAAGAACTGTACACTTCTGATTATTTAATGGAATGGACCAGATGTTACTCCAATTTTCTATGGCTAGCAGGTCTGCTTGAAGAGAAGCGTACTAGTAATAGGATTGCTATCGTCCGTATAACACATGTGCTGGGAGTTTGTGGTCAGATATAAGTCGGAGATGTAAACAAGAAATAAGATGGGTCCCAACACTGAACCTTGGGACACCCCGGAGAATAGTTCATACCAGTTCGAGTATGAAGAGTTCACTCTGACTCTGAAAAGTCTGTCCGAGAGAAAGGCCTCTATCCAGCGAAGAAGTGATCCGCGTATTCAAGCTATTTATAGTTTTAGAAGGAGCTTTCTTCTAGATACCTTATAGGAGGCATCAGAGAAGTCCAGATATAAGACGTCAATGGGCTGGTGATAGTCAAAAAGTTGTGTCCAAGTATTAACGGCCTGAAGAAGATTAGTAGTTGTGGATCTGCTGGGGACAAAACCATGCTGAACCAGTGGGATAATCTGATGTTCCAGTAAGAAAGGTAACGCAAATTTAACAATAATTATCTCCATGAGTTTGGCACAAATACAAATAAGACTTATAGCCCGATAATTAGATGGATCAAGTTTATCGCCTATTTTATATATAGGGGTGACTGATGCTTTCAACCATTCAGTGGGTAGGCAGGATTGGTCAAATGAAGCTTGCATTATATGAGCTAAGGATTCGGCTAATACATCAATGCACTTCTTTAATATGGAGGGGGTAATCCATTCCAGGAGATGTTCTTTGAGGTTCTTGATTCGGTCTGTGATGTTTTCTTTAGTGAAGATAATGGCTTTAAGGGAGTGGTTATTGAAATGTAAGTTAGGCAGAGGAATCGGCCCAGCTGTATCCTGTGAATAGGTTAATTGTTGTAGTTTTACTGGGGCCATGAATAATAAAGGCAGAAGATACATATTTTATGCTTCTTTTTTTCCATTTAACTACTCCAAAGCCATATTCTAATAATTTTAGGAACTACTAATCTTTGTTCATTTGATTTAGGATAGTATTTTTTATTTGCGTGGATTGTGTTACAGCATACAGTTTTTTTTCAAGAAGTTTATCAAGGAGAGTTATTTTCGTAAAATAACTTTCTTCATTTGAATTAGAATAGTATTTTTTATTTGCGTGGATTGTGTTACAGGCATATAGTTTTTTTCAAAAAGTTTATCAAGGAGAGTTATTTTCGTAAAAAAATTGTCGAAATACACGCAATGACTCTTTTGAACATAACTACCCTGTCATCTAATTGTCTTCATTTTTACCGGTGTATTTGTCAAAATTTAGTTAATATCCAGTGTTTGACAAGCAGCAAGATCATACATTCAAGCCTTTAGAGTCGAATCCTAGGCATGTATTGTTTCATTGACGACTTTCCTTTATAGCCTAATTGACTCATCAATGAACAGATTACTGGAAGGAATATATAGTTGAGGAAAGGTACCTATACTTCAAGTGATCCAATGATGGGCGTAATTTATAAAGTTACCAAATCCTTTAGTGCACCTTACAGGCATTTTGGTGTTGTTATTTAGATGTAAGTATCATTGAGTATACAAAAACCTTTTCAGGCTCATAACCCAAGCAATTCTTTCAATATGAAACTTTTCGTCTTGTGACCTGTACTGTATAACTTTATACTGAGCAGTGGATGAAAACCCATGAATAAAAGAACTCCCAGAAATGCCTTAATTTCTGGCAAAGTAATTCTGCAATATTTTTTTGCATGTAATTTTTCCGTATACAAATTATTCTTTTTTACTATTTTCATAAAAAATCAATTTTTTTTGTTCTTATTTGGGATTTACTGCCACACAGGTAAAAATTGTAATTAATTGATGTTTTCAGTGTTTATTACTACAGTGAGATCTGTATTTCCAGTATACGCATTTTGAAATTATTTCGTTATCTTTGCCCAATTATATTAATTAATTATTTCTTTTGTTTCATTAAAACTTGTTTCCTCGTTCTCTTTTTCCTAAATCTCTTCGTTCTCATTAGATGTGGCGACCTCAGCTAGAAGACTTTTATTACAAACTTTAGAGCTTCTTTGTAATACACTAGAATCATTCTTTTTTCCTTGTCCGTAAATACAAAGTTCGAATCAGCAACCGAATCATCAGAATCTTCAGAAAAATAATTTTCCCCATCTTCTTGTAACTTAGTAATATTTTTTCGTGAAGAACCAGGTAGATTTTCACGTTACCTTAGGTGTCATCAGCGTCTGCATCACCACCGTATTCCGCGTCTCTAACCATTTCATCATTTTGGTCGCCCGCTAATAATAACTCTTCCAGCAACTTATCCGTCAACCCCTTTCATGCAGTGGCGTAACAACACAATGTGGGGCCCTTGGCAAATTTTTAGACTGTGGCCCTCAAAGAAGTAAGCTACTTAAGTGTCTGAAATCGAAACACAAAAATCCTACCACGGGAATACAAGTTAACGAATATTTTGTACATATTTGATAATTTAAAACGAATCACCTAAAAATTATAACATTGCTTGCCTTTTGAATGACACAACTCTTTAATCCCTCACGCCATGAGATAAGCTCTGTAACACTGCTACCCCTAGACTGTAAATTTTCACAAACTCCCGTTTTATCGCAGCGTGGTCATTAACGCGCTTACATTGCAGACTTGCGAAATGCACAGTTTTATCCCCCTTTTGAAGGATAGTAGGGTGAGAACCTAAAAAATTGTTATATGTATTATGTAACCTATCGGGGTACCGGGAGTACTAAATGGTTGGAAGAGATAATAATGTATATGTATTTACTCGTAATTTTTGCAGAGCAATCTAGATGGAAATATTGATAAAATACTGTGGTTATCAACAACATTGTTTCAAAGAGGTAAGTGGGGCACCAATAATTAATTTCTAAAAGTTTTATAGAAGATTTATTAAGAAATTCCCTTCTATCGGGAACGGTTTAAAAGATTAGGACAAATTTGTATTTTACATGACAAAGTTGTGGGATAATGTATCATTTTGTACAGAGTATAATTTTTGCAGCTTACATAGCTATTTTAGTAAATAGACTGTAACAGGAGAGATTATTGTAGGTAGCAAATCTGAACATAGATAATAATGTTTGTTTGGTCTAGAAGTATTACAATTTTTGAAAAATATACTGAGCTAACTTTTATTTTTGTTTCATTTCTTTCAAACCGTCTTAGTTTACCCATTACCTTTTCTTATACCGCACTTTTGCCCTTTATTGATCTTTTTTAACGACATGTTGATTACAGTCGAAATCTCGCATCATACTATATTTCTATTTTAGTTCCATAACAACCCACTTACATGTTTAATATTGCCTTCGTCGCGTGACAAGGTATGAAGAAGTGTTCTACTGAATAGTTCGTAGAAAACAGGCTTTGTGCCAGCTGTTACGTAATTTGATTATCCAGTGGTGCTTCATTAACGTCATTATTTTCTGCAAATAAGTAAGGGATATTCTTGATGTGAAAAACATTAAATTTAGGATTAACACGCCAACACCTAGAAGGTAAGCCGTATAGGTGATTGAAAACAAATTATTTATTAGTATTTCTTAGTGCCAATTGGTCAAAATCACGAAACTATATAGTGTTCTTCATTTATTATTATTTAAAAGTCACACTTCGAAGATAATAAATATTCAGTTTTATCTGACATTCGCTTTATATACAGATGCAACAGTTTCTTTAAAGCGAGTTAAATGTTTTCATATTTAGTTATTTCTAACAGAACAATTTTAAAAGCAATTACAATTTTATGTTGTATACTTTGCCTTAAAAAATTTGAAAATGATAAACAACATACGGACAAACACAGAAGAACACAAATAATGTTGTTTTTTAGTCATTTAATGGCGCAAAAATTCTATTAAAACGATAAGAAATTAACTGATATCAGTTTCACCAAATGCAGTCCGATAATAGATCCATTTATGATGTTGTCTTGTTGGGCGTTATTAGGCCAAAAATGCTGCAAAGTATTCTATCAAAGCATAATAATTTATGTGATTTAGAATATTTACTATGGTCATCTAAGTAGGCAAAATCAACTAGTGGTTGCAAGGTGTCATAATGCACTAAACCTAACTTATGAAATTAATACTATCAAGACAAAAAGCGAATTGTTTTAGGGCAGGACTGGAAATTATGACAATACCATAGGTACGGTCGAGTTGAACGATTGTAGTAAGCAGCATGAGACTAATTGACGAAAAATACTAGTTACTCTTTAACCTACGAATTCTATGTGTAGAACTCATACTTCTGAGTCAGATGTTGATTGGAGATGGTAGATCTTACTCTTATGTGTTAGGAAAATCAAAAACCACGATTTACCGTAATGTAAGACATTGGAGGCAAACTGGGGAGTAAAAAAGGAGACAAGGCCAAGGTAGAAAACGTACAACCACGGCTAGAGATGACAGATTAGTAATCTTACAAACGTTACGAAACAGACGTAAAACAGTACCACAATTAAGAAACGGGATGGAAGAAGTACGTGGAATAATAACAAGTAATCGCACCCTTAGCAGAAGGCTCAAAGAAGTTGGTTTGAAGGCCTATAGATCGAAAAAAACTCCACAACTTCAGCGACGTCATCGAGTGGCAAGACTACACTTCGTTCGGGAGCATGACACTTGGGAAAATGACCAGTGAGCCAACGTTTCTTTCACAGATGAGAGCCGTTTTTGCGTTAACTCCATCTGTGGCAGGGAAAAATTATATCGCCGCCGAGGAGAACAAGATGAACAGTTTAATTTTACTCCTACTGTTTCCTTCGGTGGAGTAGTAATGGTCTGGGGTGGGATATGTTTAGGAGGCTGAACAGAGTTGGTTATTGTTAATGGCATTTTAAATGCAAATGGATACATTTAAGATATTCTGCAACAGCATACATACATTAAAACATTTGCTATTGTTGGTGTCTTGAATCGTTATCGTTCGTTAATTTATTGTTATTGTTTTCGTTTGGCACGTTGGTCTTTAAATACGCTCCAATTTATGCGCTAAAGCACAAATAAAAGTTGTGCAATAATAAAAAATGTTAGTTTTAATGGTCTCTGTAACATAATCAAAAATTAAGGGAAACCCTTCGACCACCTAGCAACCCATAGAAAGTGTGCCAATGCACTAATTTCAACAGAATCCTGTAGCACCCTTAATAACTGTGATACACAGTAAATAAAATGACAATGCTCAGAAAACATTAATCTTTAATCTGGCATTATCAAATGATATTTAAATTTCATTCGTTCACTCTACAGAGTGTCTCAAAAATTAACAAAAAAAACATTACTTTCTTTTCAGCTCTGTATATGATATTTCGATCAATTGTTTAAAATCAGCAATTGGTATCATGTGTTTTTAAAGAATCAAGCTACAATTTAAAAAAAAAATGTATCCAAATCGAGTTAAGGGTTCAAGAGAAAATTGAAGTCAAACTTAGTGTAAATTTTGCCAGTTTCCTTAATTTTACCGGTGTGTGTATACAGGGTGAATTTAAAATACACTGAATATTTTTAATCTGTAATTGCTTATAGTATAATTAATGAATTCGCAGTGTTTTAATTTCAAAATTCCATAGTTAATGTTTCAACAAAGAAACCCTAAACTCGTCCCACGGGGGATACACTGACCGGTGAACTTGACATTGACTGGATTACGAACAAATACCTCTACGCATTATTCGCAGTATTCACCAAGTAAAACCAAAACTGAAATCTAAAACACTAGGAAAAATTCACACTTGACATCATGGATGTACAGGCTGAACTACGTCGGCAGCGTGGTAGCAACGAAGACAAAACTGAAATCTAAAACACTAGGAAAAATTCACACTTGACATCATGGATGCACAGGCTGAACTACGCCAACAACACGGTAGCTAAGAAGAGGGTACAGGCATTTATAGGTTTGTTCCAGCATAAATCACAAACTAGTCAGAGCCAACCAGTTCTATCTAAATCGATCAGCTGGTCAATCCACAATTGTCTCTAACCAATCATATTACTTCTGACTAGTTTGTGATTTCTGCTGGAACAAAACTTATGTCGCTACACACATCAGCTGCTCTGCTCAGGAGCGTCCTGAATATTTAATAAATATTCAAAAATTGTTTTCTTGACTGTATTTCATTTATTTTACAAATGACTATTTTTAAGAATTTTTACCGACCATAGAGCTTAACGGATTAAAATTATTCAGTGTATTTCAAATTCACCCTGTATAATCCTATATGTCCTCTAATAGAATGTCTTAAACAACGTTACGAACAATACACGCGTTCAGGAATAAATCAAGTTATTAGAAAGAGCGCTATTTTTCCAATAAAATATCAGCAGAGAATATTATGTTTAAATTGGACTCCATCCCGAGGAACGAAGACAGGGACACTCTGCCTATGTCACACTGATGAGAGCAAAATAGGCTCGAAACCGGTCTGTGGCTGGCGAGAGCCCTCCATGCTCGGGATGGACTCCAATTTAAACATTCTCTGCTGATATTTTATTGGAAAAATAGCGTTCTTTGTAATAACTTGATTTATTCCTGAACGCGTGTATTGTTCTTAACGTTGTTTAAGACATTCTATTAGAGAACATAGGTACTATATGTAAATTATTAAAAATAGTCCTATGACTATATATAAATTGGCAGGATATTCTACTAGCACAAACATTCCTTGCTCAGTTATTCCTATGGTTTTATCATTTTGAAGTGCATTTCTAGAATCAGAATTTTCATTAGATTCGTCTGAGTATATGTCTGAATATCATACGCGATGACTAGATATGTCAGAAAAGGTCAATTCCCCCAAGTGACAGTGGATGCAGTTGTTTGGTGGTTTACAAAGTAAAAACTCAGTGTTAGATAAACATCTTAATTACCGATATGTGCCCAAATTAGTGCCTTACGTTCATAGTACCTTTAAAGATGTTCAGTTTTAATGGCACTATAGCATCCTCCAATTCTTCAATAACTTCATCGTCTATTATCTCATAATCGACATTTTGACAGTGCTTCTTTAGCTGGGATATTAAGCTATCCAGGTCATTAATGTCGGTTCCGTAAGAAACTAAGCGATCCGCCGTTCTTTGTAAACTGCTGCACTGCTGATTTAATTTCTTTGGCTATATCTGCCCTTTTTTTTACTTCATTTTAGAAGAAAATAATTTGTATGAACCCATATTCCTCATAAAATTAAAACACCTGTATTTTTTAACTATTTTACCTGATACACTTAACAAGCTGTTGCTTCTCTTGATGGCCTTTTTGATTTTGAAAATTTATTTGAAATTAAGTTTTAAGAGCCTCAGCCAAGATTAATTTCAGTTTTACTGTTTGGGACACATTTTCTCCATCTAATTCTCTCTACACTTTGGACATAGGACTGTCCTTTGAC
Source organism: Rhagium mordax (assembly GCA_963680705.1). Taxonomy (NCBI): domain Eukaryota; kingdom Metazoa; phylum Arthropoda; class Insecta; order Coleoptera; family Cerambycidae; genus Rhagium; species Rhagium mordax. The sequence continues at coordinate 16,002,506 of OY796659.1, read as the reverse complement.
TTCTGATCTGCTAAATGCTTTTTTTTCAGTCTGTTGCATCGCATTTTGGATTTCTCAAGTCCGTTTTCTGTTATTTCCAATTTTGTTTCGTCTTAACCAATTCTTTATGCGTTTTTGACCTGTTTCGCTTTCTGGATGTAGACGGGACGGGAGTAGATGGAGGGAGCTTCATAGTAATCATGCCTTATTAAGCTAACTGGACTTGAAGGGGGACTCTTCTTCTGTATTTTAAAGCAGCTTCTCTCCAACGTCGTCTTACAGCTCTCTTTTCCTGTTTTCCTTTAATTTTTTTCTCTTCTTTACGTGTGTGATACCGTTGTCGTTCTTTTTCTTTTGCCTCTTTTTGAAGTTCAAGATTTGCTTTGATTTTCTCTTGGCGTACTTCTTTCAGCATTATGTTTTTGTTTTCGCCTTTCTTCTGTAACAAATGTCTTGCTCTTTTTTGCCATTATTTTCCTATAAAAACAAATGGACATGGCAAACATAAACATACATTAACCTAAATGTCATCAACTCTGAACGTCTATCAACTCCATGGACAATAGTAGGTCATGAAGTTGATGCCCATGGAGTTGACAAAATTTTATATTTCCTTAAATTATTAGTTACAGATATGAATATTCTGTAATTTTATATTTGGATAGTTAGCGTGAACATGAACCGACTTCTGTTTATTTTTTTTAAACATATACCTATAACCAAAAATTATCATAGGTTAACGTCCACGGGGTTGATGGAGTAATAAAAAAACGTGCCAGATGTAGCACGTGGTCTCACACTATCGCCAATGAGTCGAAATTTTGCAAATGATACCAGACTATAGTGTTTTTTAAAATAGCTCTGACGTATTTTTTCTTTTTGCTAGTATTATTCATTTAAGGTAAACAATAATAATTAAATACTGAAATTTATCACTACTGCTCCTGCTTCTTATAATATCTATTAATACTGTCATTATTTTCTGAAACCGATAAACTATTGAACAAATCACGGACGTTATAAATCACAACAGCCTTAGATGTCTTAAAATCCTCGCTCTACGAGCTCGGATTTCAAACCGACATCTGCGGCAGTTATGATACTCATAACATTCCTAGATATGTTAATAGCTAGGAATAATTTGATGTATTTTCGTAGATTATGTTTCAATATTTTTCATGTGTATTAACGGTTTACAAGATTAGTTTTTATATCTGAACGTTAAAAAAAGCAGTCGAGACTGTTTGACACAAAAGTTTTAATTAGTATAATAAATACAAGAGAAAATCATTCGCCATTAAAATAATTCAATAGTCATTAAGAGCGATTTGTCTTTTGCTGAAAGCTGTCCAGTTTGATTTATGTGGATGATAGGGGAGTAACGTAGTTCTCTAATATTCCTTCATTCATTAAAAGCTCAGAGTAAAGTTAATGAAAAATAGATTTTGTTAATGAACACAATACGCAGAGGTGAAAAAACAATCACGATTTACACGAATGTGTACGTTAGTAAAATGAACCAAAAAAAGTGTGACAAGCAATGTTTCATTATGTCTTATTGTTGTTGTAGTTTACGATACGCGTCATAATACAAATTCTTGGATATGGCCGAATCGTAACAGAAATGTTGTTTTATATCTACACCTTCACTTCTTCTGTTGTAACTCCGTAGCTGAGAAAGCCTCAGTCAGCATCGACATGTTGGAATTCAGTGATTTAATTTACCTTGGTCACTTGTGTATAAGTGTGTATTCAAATAATAATGCGCTACCTAATAAGTGAGTAACTTAACGAAACATAACTTTTTCTTTTTTTAACCTTTAAAAATTCGAAGGTCATCTTCCTCGACAAACCCAGTGCTTCTATGTTCTTATGGGTTTGTCGACATGCTGCCTAAACAGATTCCTGTGTTCGGCAGCTTTGATGTAGATTCGGCGGAATCTCAGTCACGGATACTACATCAGCACCTCGCATAATAATAATTATTATTATTGTTATTATATATTATTATTAATTTATTGCAATTATTGACAACATGGATTTAAAAAATGTATTGTTAAAGACAGATGAAATTATTTATAAATGATTTTATTTAGTATAATAATTATTGTAAATTTTGTATTTTCATATTCTAAGAAACCATTTTAAGTAGTTTGCTAAAAATATGCAATTATCAACTTAGATATAAAGTGGTCTTGCCTGCAACATTTTCGATGTTTATCTTATAGCAGACGAAAAGAACATTAATATATTTTTTACAATCAAAGATAAATAGAATTTACAGACCAGTGGTTTTATTTACGTCATAAAATACTTTCACTGTTTTTATTAAAAGAGTTAGAGAGGCAATTTGATCTGATATATCAATATCACCATTAGCTACATACATATGTTTCTCTATATTAATTAAATTAATCCCATTTAATGTTATTGATTAAACGAAAACCATATCTCAAAACAAAGAGTTAACTTGTTTTTCGTTGAAATAAAAGTAGATCAAATTGGCTGAACAATTTGGATTTATGTAATGGATTATAGTAGAGTTTGCCAGCCCGCAAAAGTCTTCTAGAAAAGATTTTCGTTTGCACTTTGTTGCTAAAATGTGAGACCCACTTTTTATCATTCCCCACCCGTTAACAATGCAAAATCGAGAGGTCGTCAAAAAATCGTACTGTACCCCAGGGGGTTGCTAGGGGTGGTTTTTCAAAAATTATGAAAAATTTTTTTTTGCGTATTTTACATCCATGCCGCCGGGTCCATCATCTACTGAAGTTTTATGCCAATATATTAATCAGAAATATTTTTTTTTTAATTTTAAAATCGTCATATACAATGCTTTCATATGGAGCGCCTTATTGTATAAAGTCTCGCCCTGAAATACCACAATTGTAATATCCTTTCTAACGTCCTAACTCGAAAACCTTTTGATTAATCAAAAAAATCATCTCTATAAACGTTGTAGATCAAAGATCGAGAATTACATTACTTTTTTCAGATTCTAAATCCGATGGATAGTTTCGTTATAAACTTGCAAAATGTAAAGCCATGTCGTGGCGGTAGCGGCCGACACTGGAGATACTACGAAGCTTCACTTTACCGTGGCAAAGTAGTCAAAAACCGACTCTAAGCTTCAGCGCGTTTGTAAAGTCGATATTCGCCTATTATCATGCAATTTCGAAGGTTTGGAAGCATTTTAACTTTACTGTCTTGTGATATTATTTTATTAATAAATATATAATTTCGATGTGATTTTTTTTAATGGTAATAAAATTTTCCTTTGATTTTTTTTCAATAATAAGTCATTTTAAATAGGTACACAAAAATATAGGCAGGTAGCCGGTATCTTACACAAAAATATAGGGTAGGTAGTTTGTACTACAAGTAACAAGTGTAACGAATTACAAACCCTTAAAAAGGAGCCATATGTAAGAAAAAGGGGTCCGTCCGATCGGGAAATATTTACTATTTTTGGTGATAATTTTTTTGTTAATTCTTATAATACAAAAGAAAACATGAACTTATAATAAGTTAAACAATATAGGGAGAGTATAGTTTTGTGATTTGTGATCTGTTTATATACTTAGCCCGAACTTAGCCCAATCAATAGGTATAGGAAAGTTTATATTTGGTACGATTGTTTAATTCGGAAGTTATTTAAAATCCCAAGTTTTCGACCTTGGGGGTCCGCTTGCGCCGCCGTATTGGTATTAGGGGGTGGAAAATCGCTTTTTTGCGATTATCTCGGTACCGGTGCGAAACACGTCGATTATAAAAAATGTAGAGCGTACGATTTTCTACATTTTTTATCGAAACTTTCTTTTTTAAGGTTCGTAGTTTTAGAGCTGCAGCGCCTAGAAAGTGTTTTCGTCAATGTCTCGGAAAATTAAATTTTTTTATTTATTTCTCGCTGTTTATTAATTTTTTACCCTTAATCGTTACTCCTTTCCACACCACCATAGAGGTAGAATGGTAGAGTAATAGGGCGCGTTGCTTTTAACGTGTTATCCCCAGTACGCATAATCCACGAAGCATCATGTCGTTGAAAATGATTATCACTTTGACTTTTTCGAACTCCTTGTGGAAGACCCGGTTCTTTTGGACCAATTAACGTTCAAGAATTTAGTTCGTCAGAGATTATGGACTCTTCCTGAGAATTTTCCTCTTGTTCTTCAGGATCATCACCATCACCATTATCATCTGGCATTTGTAAAGTGGGAAATTGATTGATTTCAGGTGGTTCATCGTCTTCATCGTCGAAATCGGGAATTATTTCCGGAATATTGTTACATGAAATTCCTGTGCAATATAATAGAACATTTCAAGCCTGCCTTTCTATAACTGCATGTTGTTTCACATCCTTTTTTTAACATTTACATGAAATGCGTTTCAAAAAAATTTCAGGTGCAGGATCTTTCATCATAAGTATTGGGACCAAATTTACTACTCTTCCAACCCCAATCAGCTGCATTCTGCATTTTTCGATTTGTTGTACCATAATTAAACTTGATAGCAGGTCTGTAAAGAATGATATCGTACAACATCGCTTGTAGGAGGCAAAGAGGCCAATGTACATTAACTTTTTGTAGTAGATGTAATAAAATGTTATTTAAGGTGACGTCATCAAATTGGATAAATCACTGAGTGACAAGAAGTCTTGACTCTATAATAAAGGTAAATAAAGAGGAAAATTCTCAAGAAGAGTTTATAACGGTTTATAATCTCTGACGACCTAAAATCTTGTATCGGCAAATTTTCAGGTATATCTTTATTTTGTTCGTTATTGTCTTCCCATAGCCCACCAATGAATACAAGAAGTTCAAAAAAGTATTAATCATCTTCAACGACATGGTGCTTCGTGGATTATGCCTACTGGAGATATCACGTTAAAAACAACGCGCCCTATTACTCTACCTCTGTGGTGGTGTGGTAAGGAGTGACAAATAAGGGTAAGAAATTAATAAATCGTGGGAAATTTTGTTCAAAAATAAACTTTTCCGAGAAATTGACGAAAATGCTTACTTTCTACGCGCTGCAGCTCTAAAACTATGAACCTTACAAAGTAAGTTTCGAAAAAAATATAGAAAACGCTCCACATTTTTTATCATGACCTCAATCGACGTATCTCGCACCGATACCAAGATAATCGCAAAAAATCGATTTTCCAACCCTTAAAACCAAAATGGCGGTGCAAGCGGCAACCCCCCTCCCCCCCCCCTAAGGTCGAAAACTTGGGATTTTAAATAACTTCCGAATTAAACAATCGTACCAAATATAAACTTTCCTATACCTTTTGCAAGGTAAAAGTACCTATTGATTGGGCTAAGTTCGGGCTAAGTATATAAACAGATCACAAATCACAAAACTATACTCTCCCTATATTGTTTAACTTATTATAAGTTCATGTTTTCTTTTGTATTATAAGAATTAACAAAAAAATTATCACCAAAAATAGTAAATATTTCCCAATCGGACGGACCCCTTTTTCTTACATATGGCTCCTTTTTAAGGGTTTGTAATTCGTTACACTTGTTACTTGTAGTACAAACTACCTACCCTATATTTTTGTGTAAGATACCGGCTACCTGCCTATATTTTTGTGTACCTATTTAAAATGACTTATTATTGAAAAAAAATCAAAGGAAAATTTTATTACCATTAAAAAAATCACATCGAAATTGTATAATTATATATTTATTAATAAAATAATATCACAAGACAGTTAAAATGCTTCTAAACCATCGGAATTGCACGATAATAGGCGAATATCGACTTTACAAATGCGCTGAAGCTTAGAGTCGTTTTTTGACTGCCACGCTACGGTAAAGTGAACCTTCGTAGCATCTCCAATGTCGGCCGCTACCGCTACAACATGGCTTTACAATTTGCAAGTTTTTAACGAAACTATCCATCGGATTTAGAATCTGAAAAAAGTAATGTAATCCTCGATCTTTGATCTACAACGTTTATAGAAATGATTTTTTTGATTAATCAGAAGGTTTTCGAGTTAGGACGTTAGAAAGGATATTACAATTGTGGTATTTCAGGGCCAGACATCATAAGGCGCTCCATATGAAAGCATTGTATATGACGATTTTAAAATTAAAAAAAAATATTTTTGATTAATATATTGGTATAAAACTTCAGTAGATGATGGACCAGGCGGCATGGATGTAAAAAACGCAAAAAAAATTTTTTCATAGTTTTTGAAAAACCACCCCTAGCAACCGCCTGTACAGTACGATTTTTTGACGACCTCTCGATTTTACATTGTTAAAGGATGGGGAATGATAAAAAGTGGGTCTCACATTTTAGCAACAAAGTGCAAACGGGATGACACGATAGAAGCAGCTATTTACTCTACTATTACTTTTGTACATAAAACAGAAAAATACAATAAAGTATACCTTGTCAAAAAGGAAAAATAAAATTACGTTTTCAGTTTCGTTTTGATGATGTTTTAAACTCAATATAATCGGAGCGTGCATTAAGTCATCAATCAGTTGTGTATCGAGCATGACTTGAAAATGTTGTTTTCATTTCATTTAATCTTTTTCGTACAAAGAATATTCATCTATTAAAATGTCTATAACACATTTACTTTGTCAATTACGTATTTGCACTTGATTCGCAGTTGGATATTCGACTGTATATGAAAAATTTTAATAGCGTCATTTTCATAAAATTAAGACAAATATTAGAAACAGGAATATTACAAAAACGGGATTGAAGGGTTCGGTTAGTTACAGAAATTACGTAAAGCGGATTGTAAAACTAAATGAAAAATCTAATTCAATTGCAAAACAAATCAGTATATCACGTTGGCGTCACCCTCTTTAACGATTGGAAATATACTGCGAAAGGGAATTAGGAAATAATTTGTTTGTTTTTGTGTTATACAATGTATCCGTGAAGTATGGAATAACATCATTATCTCACAATGTAAAAATATTTATAAAAAATTCTCGGACACAATTTCTGTTTTTAAATGTGCATCTCTTTCTTCATTTGTCTTAGTTGTGAAGTTATCGTTCTTCCAGATATGACTTCATCATTTTTTTTTAAATGGGACAACCTGTATGTTTTTTATTTTTAGATAAAATCCAAAGGGAAAAAGTCGTATACACTCAATATAATAAATGGAAACACTGGACAAACGTATTCGGTGTATAAATTTAATTAAAATCAGTGCCAAGTACTTTCGACATCATGTCATCATCAGGGGCTACTCTAACACACAAAATTTCAAATTACATAATCATGTTCTGTTAAATCAGTTAAGTAGTTTTCTAATTTGTCGAGGGAAGCATCTAAATTTTCATTGGATAGCCTATGTTCTGTTTCTTAGCAGAATTTCTATCTGCAATTTTCAGAAATATCCATAGGGTGGGCTCAAGTAATTCAAAAAATTAAATTTTATTGAGTTATTTAGAAACATAAAAGTCCACAGTCCACATTACCTAGTATTGCGATAGACCGAATAAATTTAAAAAAATCTATAGTTAATGCATAATTATCCACTGAAGAATCTAACCACGTATTAGATAGTCTCAGAATATCAAAACTATCGCCAGAGATTACAAAATCAGAGAACAAGAAAAACAAAGAAAAAATTGATCGTATGTAAGTGACAAAAATTCATTAACGTATGTATCTTATAGCGATTTCTATGAACCCCTCTCAAAGATATTAGAAATAAAATAAATAGATGTAAGATATGTAACAGTCCAAATAGATGCGAATGCAAAAGTACATCGCAAGTAAATGTATTTAAGAGATAGTATAATAATTCTAAAGATACAGATACAGGAGATTATATAAACCAATCGCTATTCTTTTATTATTAATAATAAGGTTATAAATCAGATTGACTATTAATAATTTTTTTTCATCACGGTCGTTTCATACATATATCTTGCCTCCTATAATCCAGATCCTTTGTTTCCGATATTTTTTCTTAGTAGGCACCTGTAATCCATATCACTTTCGACAAATCTTCCAAAAATGATTACAGCCTTTTAGGGATTTTTTAGCACTAGTATTTTATTTCTCTTAGAATTTCTGACAAACTTTACAATAGTGGTTGTGGGTTTATTTGATTGCAATTTACTTACTCGAAATACAGAATCAATATAATTTCCATTACAGTTGATCTTCAAATTAGATTTGATAAACTCAGAGATGACATTCGACAGATTTTTATTTCACTTTCTATACATTCTAAGAATCTTAAGGAGTTTCTTCTTGAAAATTGTTCAAAATAATTGTCACATTTAGACTCGATTGCTTTTATGGACTCTTGATTTGCAACTATTATATTATTATCAATAGCTAAGAGAACTGGAAAGTTTCGATCACTTTTGTCAAGTTTTTTATCAAGTTAATTTTTTAACTTAGTAGAAGATCAGTTTATTGATGTAATTTTCAATATTCTCAAATGACTTTTTTACGTGTGGTTGACATGATTTTCCTACTTTACCCAGGTGCTAAGATTGACAAGAAAGTCTACAATTGATATATTGATTAGCTGCCACTAATTCTAACATTTTAACCACGTACCTAATGAAGAGAAGATTATACAATATTTTCAGTTACAGAGAAGAAGTTAAGATTTTTTAGAAGGAGCCCAGCTGAGAGCACATGAATTTCTATTTCCAAATCAATTTGCCGAAGCTGCAAACTGGGCGAAATACAAAAAAGGCGTTCTACTCCGTGTAATATATACTATTTTTTCTTCAAGCGTATTAAAATGCAAACATTTTTTTATTTATTTATTATAAATGTACAATTATTCAAATTAGCTCATCACAGCGACAGGCGCCTGTGACTCCGAATATCAACATAACCACTAATAATGAGTAATGACTAATGACATAATATATGACAGATGGTTTGTAGATAGCGCGTCACCGGCCGCTCTGGTGGCTTTCCGTACTAACATTATGTTACTAGTAACAAAATTTCCACCACGGTGGCGTTCTGTATTAACATTTTGTTATTAGTAAAACAATGTCCTATTTCTAATTCTGTTTTTGGTAGCACAATTTAGACATTTTAATACGCTTGAAGAAAAAATATGATTATTAGCTACCATAATGATGTATTTGCCAAAGGATATTCCTTTATTTATGTATTACCAATGACAAATGTAAACTATAAAGACATAGAATGACATTGTTGTAATTAAAGCGAGAAAATGTATAAAATGCGGTTGGACACTGCCAGAGGGCGACATTAAATTTGTCTTCTTACTCTGTTAATAGTATCCTTAAAACATATATTACAATATTGCTTTAAAGTTATTCCAAAAAACTTATAAATATTTAAAACCAGTAGTATCAGTAAAGAAACAGAGAAAGAACAGTATCGCCCTCTGGCAGTGTCCAACCGCATTTTATACATTTTCTTGCTTCAATTACAACAATGTCGTTCCATTTCTTTATAGTTTACATTTGTCATTGGTATTACATACATTTTAAGTGAATTTAACAGCTGTATCTAAGGCATTTTTTGTATCCCCAAAAATTCGCATATATTAGAATACACGGAAATTAAAAAAAGGTACCAGTTATGACAATTTATCCTCAGTAAAAATTGTCTGTTAATAATAATTGAATCATCTGTATGTGAAGTGATTTAACAACGTCAGATAATCCATGCTTGAAGTTTTGCTAAATACATTGAAATGTTTACTAGAATTCGGTGTAGATAGATTGAAATCAAAATAATCTCCTAAACCTTATTATAAAATTTCACAATTATATTGTAAAGAAGTGATTTTTCCAGTCACGAAATGTCCGTCTTTGCTTTAAATATTACCGTCACTGGGGTACACCCTGCCGCCGCTTTTTAGTAAGTAAGTCCTGTTTTAGTTAAGTTAGTATTGAGTTGTAAAAAACCCGCTGGTAAACAAGCAGTCAAGTAATTAATTGATTAATTTTCGATAATCCCCCGTATAATTAAAATCCGTGAATTATTATAAATAATGACCGAGTGGGAAACAAAAATCATTAGAAACTAAAACCGGTTAAAATATTAATCCGTGTCCGTTTTAATCCGTTTCTTTTTGCAATATAGTCCAGAAATTGCAAGCAACCCATTTCCGGTTATTGATGGTCCGAGTCAATGTTGCTAATTACATAATACGCTCGACCTCCGTAAATAACGTTGTGAGTACGAGTCCTTCGTTTCAAGTCAGTACGCCTCTTTAACGCGCCATCTGGATACGTCATAAAAGTAATAAAACGCCGTGGATCAGTCCAGTCCGCATCAGTTCCAGATCAATCCGAAGCAGTCCGCATCAATCCGAAACTGTCACCGTTTTCACTATCCGTCCGTAACCGCCGCTCCGACTTGTAGTAATAAATTTTCTTGAAAATAATATTGGGAAGAATACACCGTGGTCCGCTACTATCCGTCCGTACCGCCTTCAGTTAAGTACAGATATTCAGAGATCTGATTGTTCGTGTGTACATATTATACTACTAAATCAAAGTAGAGCTAAATAGTAATTCCTCTGTTGGTCTTTTGTTTCATAAAATATGCATCGGCTGTTTAGATTTGCTCACTCGGGTAATCTTTAGAGCTTCAATGCATAAAGTTCTACCGGAGAACTTAACTTACGAAAAATAGTCCTTGCTAAATAGCTCTACGTTTGTGGCAGTAGTTCGCCGTATTGTAAAACCCTCTGTATAGACAAGAATTTCTATAGCTAACCGACTGCTCGCCGTTCACACTATATCCTGTTGGAAATTCCGTTTGCTTGCCGTCTGAAATAGTTTCAGCCGCGAAAACAGACACCGGTTACCCAAACTCACCGTCTTCCGAAATAAAATCGTATTCACGCGTATATACTCTTGATTTGCCAGCCCGCATATTTCTTATCGTTATCAAATTTGTAAAAACTCGATTGCAAAGTCGCTGAAATATCCTATTTATTGATTTGTTCATTACTGTTTTAATAAATAAATACGTTGGTATACATAGGTAATATTATTATTTCAGTTATTTATTTCTAATTAACCCGTTTGAGAAATTGTCCAAGTCCAGTTGACAAGACAATCATCTTAAGACCCCTGGACAAATAACCGTATCTCCATCTGTTAACTACCCCTAAACGTTCTCACTACCGGAGAACCAAACAAGTGCTGTTCCTTGCACTTAAAAACTAAAGAACAGGTGCCCGAGTTTCCGTCTAAAAAGTGTTACAAAGCCAGAGAGTTCTGTTTGTAAGAAAGCCAGAGAGTTCTGTTTGTAAGCAGCCAGTTACAAACATTACAGGTTACGTAAGTAGACGTCGTCACAATATTTGTTATACAGGGTTGACATTATGTATGGAACGGCGTTGTTTTTGTTAAAATAATTTGAAATATGATCTTGAAGTTGTGTGTAATATCGAGAGATATTCAAGCAGAAACTTTGATGCTGCCATATTTTTTCTACATTTCTTGTTTGAAGGTTATTTCTCAGTCCAATATGGCTTGAATTTCGGTTTGCATAACCAAAATTTTGATTGAAGCTTTTTAAATGAGGGACAACTGAATTTGTGAATTTCAGTAAAGGTAACGAATATCCAAATCAAAAAGTATTAATCAGGATAACTTGCTGGTTATTCCAACTCGTATTAGGCGACCATAATGCAGAGGTGCACAATCTTGTTGAAGTGATAATATGCTTTTATTCTAAAGAATTGATTATTTATGAGATATGAGGGATAATATAATTTTGTAGTAGTAGAAGAGAGAAGAACTTATAGAAGTTAAAAATTCACCCATGAAAATATGCGCTAGGTCAAGACCTTCTATATGCAGTACTCTTTGCCATCAGATCAATAACTGTATCTATGTCTGTTAACAAACCCATTTAAACAGAAAGTACGTCTGAGAATATACCTATCTTGTCGTCTAGTGTGTTCAGAAGAAATGGAAATGGAGAACCATTTTCTTTTTATATTAACACACCAGTGAAGTAGCAATAGTAAAATTTGAACGTTGAAAGATTAAATATTGTCATTGTTATGTAAGCGCACCCTCAAATTACACCGTCGCGGTCGTATTGTGCGTAAATTGTTTTTTAGTGATATCTCTGTTACTATTCTAAAAAGTTCTCCCGATTCTCGAACAATAAATTCCAAAAACCTTTGTATTTGGTGTGAATCGATATCTGTGTTACAATATCTTTTAACTTCACACACAATTTTGATGTCATATTTATCTTCAACAAAAACAGCCCGGTTTTACATATTCATAATAGCAACACTGTTGATAAGAAGTAAAGACACTATTAAATCATTTCACCATAATTAAATCATTTTTAGTGACAGGGAACATGTTGTTAAATGAATTTATGAAAATGAATGTACGGGACGATAATTACGCTTGAAAAACACAGGCAATTTTTTTTAATATTTGTGTTGATTTTATCTACCATTTTACGAAACACGCTATACTCCATAGTCGTTTACGCTGATGAATGAATTTTCTTCTGCAATACCCTTATATCATATACAAGGGTAATACTGCTATAATATATGTACTATTAATTATTATGGTAATAATTTATATATCATTTACTTTAATCGTCGTTTTAATAATTTATGAATTAAGACCACGGTGTAAGATAATTAGGTGGTGAAACGCCTCAATGTATCGTATGGTTAGAATGTCTCCAAACTGTTAACGCTAGAGACGCGAAATCGTAAGACAAAGAGAGAGAGTATGGGGCCACAGGGCCGCGCGGGCTGCGGCCCGTATCGTCCCTAGTTAATTTCCACTTCATTTTACCAGGTCGAAAAATATACCCATTCGATGCAGAAAAATATGGAGAACACGATTGTTGAAAAATTATGTGTCTAAATTGTCGGCTAGTCTGCAAAAAAAAAATAAAAACCGAAAATGAAATTGGACGCCGGCACGTTTAACTCGAAACGCTGCTAAAACCGTTCGAGTTATGAAAAAAATTAACATAAACAATTTTATAGAGAACTAAATTTCAAAGTCAGTGACGGCATATGTCTATCTTAAATATTTTAGGCGTGAGCACGGTGTAAGACAATTCTTACACCGTGGGCCTGAAAGTTGTGCGCTGGAAAACGATAAGTTTAATTTAACAAAAGATCAGCGCGCGAATTTGAGGCGCCCTCACACCAAAACTATTAAAGATAGACTAATACCACCACTGACTTTTTTATAGGAAATTTAGTTCTCTATAAAATTGTTTATGTTAATTTTTTTCATAACTCGAACGGTTTTAGCAGCGTTTCGAGTTAAACGTGCCGGCGTCCAATTTCATTTTCGGTTTTTATTTTTTTTGCAGACTAGCCGACAATTTAGACACATAATTTTTCAACAATCGTGTTCTACATATTTTTCTGCATCGAATGGTATATTTTTCGACCTGGTAAAATGAAGTGGAAATTAACTAGGGACGATACGGGCCGCAGCCCGCGCGGCCCTGGTGGCCCCACACTCTCTCTCTTTGTCTTACGATTTCGCGTCTCAAGCGTTAACAGTTTGGAGACATTCTAATTGAGGCGTTTCATCACCTAATTATCTTACACCATGATTAAGACCTTTATTATTTTTTCTTTAGTTACGATATAAATACTTTTTTCACGAAAAGAGTTTAAATAATACTTAATTACTTATTAAACACAAACTGATATTAAAAATAGGAGGAACTATAGATAGTGTTTCTTAATTTGTGTATTTTATATTAGAATACTTATTGGATACTTTATCAGTGATTTTAATTATGTTTTCAAGCAAAAATAGGTACCATTTAAAAAATGTAATATTTCGATTACTCTAAAAAAGTCCAATTTGATATATTTATATTGATGTTCTACTTCTAATGTAAATATAGAATCATTCAAACCACTTTATTATGCAATTATTGTCGAATTCGGATAAAAAAAACATAATTAATCCTGATCTGGAATTTTTAATTTTTGTATATGAATGTAAATTAATAATTAGAACTTTACTATACAGTCAAAATACAAGCTGATTCTGGCAAAAAGATATGACGTTAAGAAATATTGGGCAAAACCACCATTGTTGCAATACAATAAGAAAAAGCTCAGACATTTTTTTTAATAGCCTTTTCTAATCCGCTCTTAACTCTCACCTCCATAATAGTACGTCATTTTCCTTTTGAATAACCCCGTATTATAACTTTAATCTGAGAAAATTATCTTTCTACAATTTTTTTTTTATTTCTTGATACATAATCCAAACAGTTTATTGATTCTTCTTCTAAATACTCTATATATTTAAATGATTTTACCAATTCAGGACACATATCAGTTTTATACCAAACAGGAACTAGATCCAGAACACATCGAAACCCAACGCGATAGTTTATTTATGCACAGACTTGTAAAATTTGACCTTTGAATGATAACAGAAACCCACGGAGATGGTTCTAGTTGATTCTTTGACGCTGAACACGAATCCATGGATCCAGTTACTCTATCAGGTCAGGTTTCCGAGTTAGTTACATTTGAAACTGCACTTTGTTATAGCTTAGGCAGGAAATTTCTTTATCAAATCCCCCCCTCCAGCATTTCATACTACCAATTCTTAACTAGATTGATGTATTAAAAATATAAATAATAGTGTTATAACGTAACAGTTATAATGAAGGATTAGTAAACTCAATATAGTAGATATTTTGATATAAGTAAGAATTTCTACTTTAATAAACCACTCCTTCGGAAACCAGAGGGCCATGCATTTGTCTTCTACATCAATAATCTATTATGAATCATGAAAATATTTGTTCCCCGACTTTTGTTGGCCTGTGATTATTCGCCAGTCAGAAAATAGTGTAAACATTGACAGACGCTAAATCAGAAAATTTTTGAAAAAATATAAATAAATCTATTTATTGTATTTTAATAATATTTAAAAAAATTCTTGGTTATTTCGTTCAATATAATAACTCTTTATGCCCTGCTGCGGTGTTAATATTTCGATTATTTCCAATCAACAAATTCTAAGCTCTTAATGGTCAAATCAAATTTTACTTTGATATTAGAAAAGCAAAAACTTAATTTTTTATTTTTCGACAAAAGGAAACAAAATAATTAAAAAAAAATGTGATTTACTTAAAATAGGATACTGATAATGTTTAACACTTACATCAGAAGTTTATTAAAATCACAAATATAAAACAAAATGCAATTCCAAAATGTTTTTTAGAACATCTAAAAATCCAAGAAAGTTGCTATCTACTTGAAAAAATATTTGATACTAACCTAAAATTCTACAAGCGTTTTTCCTTTTACCAAAATCTCCCATCAATAATAACTGAGATCCTAATAGTGTGGTTTAAATATTTGCTACATACAGAATATAGTATTTATTTGTTTTTATAATAACAATATCTATACACTGGTATATTTGAAATAGTACCCGAACTATGATGTAATCAACCAATTGGTCACTTTGAAAATTTGCCAAAAAGAATAATATAGTTACGAAGATGGCAGCGATTTTATTATATTGTAATACCTACTAAGATATCAATTATTATCAAATTTTGGGTCCTGCAATATTCAATTGTAGTAAGAAAAAGGATATTACCTGTTTGCCGCAATAATTAAAATTTTAAGACAAAATTCATAATAAGTATATGAATGAAAATTACCTTATGTTTATTTACCGGTTTCGTGATTAAACACGTTATTAATTAAAGTAAATCATAAAAATGTTAATATGTTACAGGACAATAAATCAATCAATATCTCTTTAGGATAGTTGTAAAAAATAAAGAAAATAGTTTTTATTACACGGTTCAGATGTTCTATAAAAATATTATTTTCAATTTCAGACACCCAATAAGAGTATTACGGTACGATAATAACTATATTCTTATTCTCCGGTCGCGATCGATAAACTCCAAGTCAAAATACGCAAATTGACACTATTTTTTGCCCTTTACTGTTTCATTCACCGCTGGAACTGAGATTAACAAATGAGATTAATACTTACTTTACTTTTGTGAATAGTAAATTAATATTAATAACACGATATCACTAACACAAACACATATAAACACGAAGGCGACGTATTATACACGGCGTCGCGACGACTTAGGTTGCGTGGCGCCGCCGTTGGACGCCCTCAGCTTCATCGGGTCATCACGCAATCGCCCACCACTGAAGAGAGAATTAGGTATCAACGTATTTTATCGTCGATTTTACGTAGTTGTACAACTTAAAAAACTATAACTACATTTTTTCTGCTAATATATATATTTTTTAAAATCATGATTTATATAAAATTCATTAAATTCATTTGCATAGATGCAAAAAATTTGTTTACAATTACCTAATCATTAATATATATGTATATATGTCGATTTATTTGTCAGATGGAGAAAGTACAAATAATTAAAATTACTCAAAAAAAATTAACTGTATTGTTTTTTATCCTCTACTACACAATAAACATAAACATAGTACATAATTTCCCCGAAAAACAAGAACAATGTATGTTTTACATTTTCGCATTTTGTTTTTATAAATTTAATTTCCCTCTCTACACTACGGATAAAAATGGAGCCATAGTAAAAAATGGCATTTTTGCTCAAAACTGTATAACCATAAAATGTTTTTAGTCTTCATTTACCTCGTTATACAGTTTGTTCCAAATTGGGGATGAATGTATTTTTTATCTCGGTTATTGTTAGTGATAGAAAAAAGGGTTAAATAGGGAATTTTTGAAGAATTTTGACATTTTGATGACCAGTTCTCTGTTTCTTAGATTATTCCGAGAAATTAAAACAGCGCATTTTAAAAAATGTTCCTTTCTAATTTAAGTAGGAGAGATATTCATTAAGTACATTTTTAGGATATTTTTCTAAGGTGCTATCCTTGAGGTTACCAAAAAACCATGTTTTTGAGTTAACGCCACTAATTTTACTTTCTCTTACGGTCTCTATATTGATTTATTTTTATTGAATTGCGTTCTGAAAATATTTGTTTTCTAATGTAGAACTAAAAAAGTTATATATTTTTTTGACTAGGTGTCCTCCAAGACTTACATTTAATCCACGGAATCATCAGAATCATTTATGTATTGTGACTAAGGCCTAATCTTTCTTCATTTTTCAAAAAATCATATACAGATCTATTACATGAAGCAAATAAAATAACTTGTTTAAATAGACAGACAAACATACAGAGATAGGTATTCAAACGAGAAGTAATTTTATTTGCTTAAATCATGTTTTTGCTTAATTCATTGCTAAAATCCAATTTAAAAAGAGTAAAATAAATAAAATTAAAATGTATTTTTGTTGGGTTTTGTCACATGGGGAGGCAGTTCTGATCCTCAACTTAGTAGTGATTTTTTACTACCTACAATAACCACTGACAAACTTGGAACAAAAAATAACCTACTTGTAAGCAAGCAACAATTTTTTTCTCGTCCATTCATGGCAACGTGCGACAAATGACATGGGCCAAAAAGACGTTCATTTGGTTCAGAAATGAGGCTCTACGAATATACTTTATTATACAGGGTTCCCCATATTAAACTACCCATTTTATTATTCGAATAAAATCCTTTTAGTTGAGTAAAAAAATCTTTTATTACACTAAGATCCAACTATCCCTGTAATTTCTTCTCGAATGCGGTCTTTCAAGTCCTCAATTGTTGCAGGGCGACTTGCAAAGACCTCTCCCTTCAAATACCCCACAGAAAAAAATCGGTTTCTGGCTGAAACTCCATGAGGATTCTGCGAGAATTTTTTAACGACCTTAATTTCTCGATTTGAAAATTTGCCTTGCCCCCCTAGGTCTCCCGACATAACGGCACTCGATTTTTTCTGTGGGGGTATTTGAAGGGAGAGGTCTTTGCAAGTCGCCCTGCAACAATTGAGGACCTGAAAGACCGCATTCGAGAAGAAATTACAGGGATAGTTGGATCTTCGCCGGGTGATGAACAATTTTGCATTCAGAATTGAAAGTTCAAGTTGATGGAGGGCATTTAGGAGACATGATTTTTAAAAGTTGAACAAAGCTTGAGTACGTAATAAATCCCATACAATTAGCTGTACATTAGTGCAATAAAAGATTTTTTTACTCGACTTAAAAGGATTTTATTCGAATAATAAAATGGGTAGTTTAATATGGGGAACCCTGTATAATAATAATTAATAATATTTTTTAAATTCTACACTTTAATTTAATTATTTGGCCGTACATTATTCAATGGATAAAGTGAATGGGGCATTTTTATTAAACGATTCCTTCTTGCTACAGTTTCATTGTCGACATCCTGGGATTTATAAGCTTATCAAATTTAAGTTAATGTTGCCTGAAACGAAATTTCCTTTCCGAGCGTTTTAATTAATTCCCTAAGTTTCAGCAGGACTTTTGTCGTTGAATTATAAATCAGAGATTATAAAATAATGAAATACATATTTTGTTGACTATTATTCTGTCATGTTAATCACCGAGTTGGTTCTCATTAGTTTATTACGTCAAACTCAGTGACGAGTCCTGAAGTTTTGACACGATCCACATATATATAATCAATAAATAAATTGTGCTTTAAGGAATGTAATCACTTCGTAAAATTTTTATTTAACGGCCTAGTTTATTTAATTTGGTGCATAATCGGGAAATGTCCATTTCATCACGACCACATTCTCTCTGTCATAGATAGAGATCTAGCATGTAAACAGTTTAGAAATAAGAAAATTATGTGATATTTCCGAAATTATTAGATGAGCTTTCAAAGAAAAATTAAGAAAGAAATACACATTTTGGTTTTTCTAACTTATAGTGCATAGAAAAATATGCTGGGAGAAAACCAAGACATACAAGTAATTAGACATGTAATAATTTCAGTTATACGTTTTTCTGGTAATGAGTAATCATGAAAAATATCCAATTTAACAATAATTACGTGATGCTTGTCTGCTGAATAATTAACAGTCGACTTTGAAATTAACTAGAAAATAGAAAAATTATATACCTATAGATATGTAATTAAATAAAGCGCTCATAGACGTTTTAGGCCCATTACTAGGTAAAATCTTTCCATTTCTTCCTGGCATTTGTTAACGTCCTCCTGTTTATGCATTGTTTTTCCTTTATATCCTCCAAAACAACCACGCTCCATTTCCTTCTCAGTCTGCCTATCTTTCTTTTCCTTTTGATATTTTCCAGCCTACGTATTTTACATAATATATATAAAATAACGCCAAAAATTAATTATGATTATTATATATTTTTATTACAATAGTATTACAATATTGAAAAAACTACTTAATATACTAATTAAAATGCTAAATATTTCATTGTATTGTATATTATTATGGTCCGTATATAAAATTAACTAACTACATATCCTTGTAGATATTACATAGAACCATAGAAGTAAATATATTGTGTAAATTTCTTCGGATTCAGATCTTTATGTTCTTCTTACGCATGCATTACTTCCGCGACCTGCTTTAGTGAAACCTGGATTGCAAATACAAAAGTTTGGAGCAGAGCATACTCCATTTACACAACCTTCGGGACAATGGGCTACACATCTGTTAGTATCTCCATATTGAGGGACGTAACCTAAAAATTATATATTTTTTAAAACATGCAACTACATTGCTATTTAATTTAAAGTTGATTGTTTCACCTCTTTTACAAGCGCAGGTATTTGGAGAAACACAGTCACCATTGAAACAATCTTGGGAACAGTGTGGTGTACAAACTGAAGAGGTTGCTCTGTCGAGAGTCCAGCCTTGCTTACAAGTACACCTAAGGCAACAAACAATAATATAATTAAAGAAAAATAAAATTTAGAAAATAATAGGTATGCCAAAATTTCTATATTCTAATTAATTCCTTTTCAAATTTTTGTTGTTTTTTGTTGACATACACGTGCATTCTTAAAACAAAATTGTATAATGGAGAAAGGAGCTAATGCTGTTTGATGATATGAAATGAAAAGGATCGGTTTTGGTAAGTTAATGGTTTAAATCAAACACTCTTTTCCATGCATATTAGGAAACAACTATTTACCAATATTACCTGTTTGGACCTACACAGTTTCCGTTTACACAACCTCTTGGGCAATCTGCTACACAGGCATTGTCAACAAGTTTATATCCTGGACTACAAGAACATGTATCGGGTCCAATGCAGGTGCCCGCACCGCAACCACCACTGCAGTAATAGCCACATTTGTTTGTTTCTCGGTTCAAAGTATGCCTGAAAGGAAATGATCAGTTAAATCCTGGTATTGTTCGAATTTATAAATATTTTACTTTTTAAAAAATTTAAATAACCATAAACGTATAAAATAATTTTTTCTCAAGAAAAAAATTGTGCCTCTTCAAATGGAACTATCAAATAGTATAGAGGTTGTCTTTTAATGAAATTATCGATGACATCATCATTCTTAGAAAAAACATACACGATCAAGTGGAGACGTACTGAGCAACATGCTGAGGAGCAACTCTTCTATATATTATCTCTTTTCACTTGCGAAAATCAAAGAAATATGTTTCAGATATTAATTCCATTTGTTAGAAATATAAATGTCAGAGATGGTAAAATTAATTCACGAACCAAAATTTTCTGGGTACGATAGTTAGCAGTATTCTTAGAAATAGTGAAACAAATATCTAAATAAAAATTATAATAAAAACAGTAAAACTATTAAAACAAATTTTGCACAGATTGAATCTTATGCCACGGTGAGGTATATGTCATTTAAGCAGTCACCTTACCAGTAACGGGTAGTACGGAGAAAAATTTCGGTCGGTTATAGTAACAGTTTGTCTCTTTAGTAAATACTTCACAAGTTAATTTTTATAAGTTTCGGGGCACAACAGGGTTTCCGGAAACTAAAAGGCAGATGAAATGGCCAGATCAGGTGCTTTGGAATCCTATCCGGAATCAAAGCCTATGTTTGGCATCGCAAAAATGTAAATAATGAAAATTTCCAATGAACTTAGGAGACAGTGAAGAAACTATCGACATTAAGATGCAGTCTCAGGCAGGTTCAAGTTTCAAGACGCTATGATGTAGCAAGATAAATCAAGGTTAACAAGATCTTACCTTCCTGGAATGCGAAAGGATGAAGAAAACCCCAACATTTCTTAGCATAGTGGTATAGCATTTAGGCAGCAAATAAAAAAATATGTAGTGTTACCTCGGAATTAAATAGGT
The DNA here is from genome assembly GCA_963680705.1 of Rhagium mordax. NCBI lineage: Eukaryota > Metazoa > Arthropoda > Insecta > Coleoptera > Cerambycidae > Rhagium > Rhagium mordax. Next base: position 15,981,340 of record OY796659.1, on the reverse strand, counting down.
ATGGTATTATCGCATTACGAGTTGCATGTACTCTTGATCTTAATGCCACTCAAAGATTTTGCATTGTCTGAACGAAAAATAAATATATTATAGCAACAACTGAAACTGACAAAATATTGACTTAAAAACATAGCCACCTCCCCATTCATCACCTGTGATGATAACCGTATGATATGTGTATCATTTATTCATTTATAAATAATCTTAATCTGGAGAAACTAATTATTTACACACTTAGTACCTATGCCATCAAATGAAAGAGAAGATTTAACCAAAGCAAATTGTGAATCGATTATTATTTTCTGGTGATCAAGAGTATGAAGGGGAAATTATAGCTTTCTAAATAAATAAATACATTCAAACTTTCCTTATTCCTGAACACAATTTTCGCCAAATAAGCTTTTTTGTATCTCTCCAAATATAAAAATTACAAGTACTTGAAAAATACGGCTATTCTTGTTTTCTTGTCGATGGCAATATATTTTTTCATAAGATGCATTAAAATGCCAATATCGTAAAGATGGAAATATTTAAAATGGCTCACTTAAGCCACCCTATTTATCATATCTACATTTAAGAAATAGTCCAATCAATGAAGGAAAAATAGATCGATTAAATCGTGTAGTTCTGGATATTTGCACTGAGGTAGGGTGAAGTGTTCTGAACAACCTGCAATAACGTTCCAACGGATGGGGGTGACGCGGGGGTTAGGGTGGGGGGCGTTTAAAAGTTTTTCCCAGTTTTTTGCAATTATCTATATGAAATTCCCTACAAAAATGGTCCTATTAATTTTTATCGTAGGATCAATGGTTCAAAAGATAGTGGGGAAGTAAAAATGAATATTTGGGAAATTTCCATTTTATCAAGTTCATTCATCAGGAAGACTTATCTACTGTTTTATAAAAAGGAATCTACTGTTAAAATAGTGTTTTGGTATAAATATCAGTAATCTCCGAACTAATGATAGAACTAAACTAAAAAATAAAAACATTTATTAATGTAGTGAAACACGTAGTAAAATAACTAACACTAAAAAGTACTACAAAAGAGTAATATGTAACTTTCACCATTACAATAGATCGTCTTCTGCTACATAATCAATAATCATACTCCAGTTCTTCGTCCTCTAATGGTGCACCGTTGAAGCACGTTCCATGGCAAATGCCACAGATACATGAGCACTGTATGCCAGCTTTTCGGCATCCACATCTCCCTCCACAACCAGCAGGACGACAGAATATGGTCTTTAAAATAGTTTCAGGAAAATTTTGAACGATAATTGGTATGCTTCCAGACGTGCCAACGAACAGGAAGAGGGCATAAGAGTCGTTCAAGCGGCAGCTTAAATCATAAGGAAAGATATACAGTCACAAACATACGACACAACCCATTACATACCAAGTGATGATTTCTTGAATGGAGCTGAGAAGATGGTTCCTCAAACACTCAAGGTTTATGGAATATCTTTTCCCACAGAAAAGAAGGGGCCAGGACCGGATGCGATACAACATTCGCTATTTATAAGGAAAGCAAGGCGGAAATCCTCAAAGACTCCAAAAACAACCCCATGAAATGATAGAAATTGCTGATATATTTTACGACGATCAGCACCTGAAGCAATCACTTAAGCTGGGTAGCAGATGCTCCTCATGATGTATCAGGCCCTTGCTAATGAACGTGATTTGGATAAACTACGGTATTTTTCATCTTTAAGTAATCGATCAAGGTGAAAGCTAATTTCTCTTCACTTCCACCTACCAAAGGCGCAGCAGAGCAATACTCGTTAAGAGTGTACTTATAGGTACAACAGTGACTTAACAACCACTTGTTACCACCAGAACGTTCGAGTTGGGCTCAAGAAGAGAAAGATGGATTGCTCATCCCAGTGAGAACTGAGGTACCAGCAGCTCCTGGAACTATTTTGAAGATCATATTATGTCGTTGTTCTGCTGGTTGTGGAGGGAGATGTGGGTGCCGAAAAGCTGGCATACATTGCTCATCTATTTGCCATGGGAAGTGCTCCAACGGTGCACCAGGCAGGACGAAGAACTGGAGTTTAATTATGTATAAGAAGACGATTCATTGTAATTATAAAAGTTAGCATTACTCTTTTGTAGTACTTTCTTAATTATAGGTAACATACACTTATTTTGCCACATGTTTCACCACATCATTATATGTTTTTATTTTTGAGTTTAGTTCTATCATTTGTTCCGAGATTACTGGTATTTCTACCAAAACACTATTTTAGTAGTAGATTCCTTTTTATAAAAGAGTAGATAAGTCTTCCTGATGAATAAACTTGATAAAATGGTAATTTCCCAAATATTAATTTTTCTTTGCCCATTATCTTTTGAGCCATTGATCCTGCGTTAAAAATGAATAGGACCATTTTTGTGGGGAATTTTATGTAGATTTATTGGGAAAAAGGGCCGTTGAACTCCCCCCCCTACACCCCGCGTCATCCCCGTTGGAACTTTATTGCAGGTTATTCAGGACACTCCCCCATACGCCTCGAAACTTGTCATATGTCTTTAAATAATTCAGTTACACTAAAACCCACAAATGGTCGCACAGCAATGTTAATGTAGTATTACATAGATTTAACCTCTACTTACCCTGCACTACATGTACATGTTTCAGGTCCAGTACATTGTCCTCCAATACCACATCCGCCACTGCAATGAGGAACGCAGTACTTGGTTTCTCGACTTAAAACGTAACCAGGGTTACAAGAACACATGCCATTTGATCTACACATTCCATTAAGACATCCAGTTGGACACGTAGGGATGCAGATGTTATTTTCGAGTTTAATATGACCTCGTCTACACTCACAGACATTTGGAGATACACATTCACCTGTTAATCATAATAATAGCATAATTACCATCACGCTAAAATATATGTTTATAGTGATAGATGTGGGGTGAGAGATAAATATATTCCTCCGGTGGCCAGCGCTACTACCTCTCAACACATCAACGATGTCTTTATGACAGAAGCGACTTGCCAAGCTAGTACCAAGAGCGGCGACCTCTAGCCCTGGTGGACTAAACTGAATGTTAAATAGGATTGTAGGTATGTAGGTAACAACTACTAAGTAGATAAAATCCTGATTGGTAGCCAAGATTATTTGTCTTTTCCTTACCAGACATAAACCGGTTTCGAACTTAAGTTATAATAAGTTCTGGTGAGGAAAAGACAAATAATCTTGACTACCAATCAGGGTTTGCAGGAGGAATCCAATGTAGGTCAGGGTGTTTGCCCGCTAAGTAGGTGTTTCCTGCAATCCTATTTGGTATAGTGGCAGGACATTTTATGAAAGCAACCGAAAGTAGAAGATAGTTGAAGCATTTTTTCTATATTTACGGAACTTCGTATAAAAGAATATGAAATTAAAAATTACACACAAACAAGATTTTATTACATCTTGTGGCAATAAATCAGCGCCAATTTATTAGAAGGCAATGTAAGGAGAGGCAACGTCTGATATTTATGGAATGAGGATAAAGTGCCAATATATTTCATTCTAATGCACGTGAAATTTTTACGGTATCAAATGCGGCTTTAAATGTTTAATAATTGTCGATGTGGTACTAACTAGCGTTGTTAGTACATTAACTAATGTACTAACAACGACTATTGTAACAGTCCACGAATAAGATGGATCCGTTTTGGAAGTATTTTAAATTCGTCCTTGACTTATTCGAATTTTTCGAATATAACATAGATAATATTGTCTAAAAGTTATTTGTGGCATCTTTCTGTATTTTCTTTCTGTTCTTATTTGGGATTTACGGCCACACTTCTGAACATTAATCTGATAATCTGAAAAATATCTGGATTATTTAAAAAAATAACCTTTACGCCTGTGACTTTACGTCAAAGGAACAGTTAAAGGTTGGTTTTTTGACATAAATTATAATTAAAATAAAATAAAAACAATTATGTTTTGCAGACGTTTTGGAAACTTAGTCTGTTTCCTTTTTCAATGCTAAATAGTCTTTCTCTTGTGTAATTCGTGAAATTACACAATTTTAATGTTTATATTATAACCATAGATACTTACTACGCTCACAGAAAAGTTGATTAGATTAGATATTCAAGTTGCTAAGTTCTTCTTTTAGCATCGGTAACCATATTGTACAACAATCTACAGAATAATTTGATACGCATTTGTCTTCATTTAGTAAAATTATTGCAGATTCTTTAATTTTTCTCTTTTTACTGTCCGGTTCTTTTGTTAAAATTTTTGCTTCATTCCAATTTATTGGATGTCCGTTTTCGAAAGCGTGTTCACAAATTTTTGATTTTTCAATTTCATTTTTTCTAATATAACTTTTGTGTTCGCCCAATCTTACATTGAAGGGTCTGGATGACTCACCAACATAATTGGTGAGTTGGTGTTCACAAATTTTTGATTTTTCAATTTCATTTTTTCTAATATAACTTTTGTGTTCGCCCAATCTTACATTGAAGGGTCTGGATGACTCACCAACATAATGTTGGTGAGTCATCCAGACCCTTCAATGTAAGATTGGGCGAACACAAAAGTTATAATAGAAAAAATGAAATTGAAAAATCAAAAATTTGTGAACACGCTTTCGAAAACGGACATCCAATAAATTGGAATGGAGCAAAAATTTTAACAAAAGAACCGGACTGTAAAAAGAGAAAAATTAAAGAATCTGCAATAATTTTACTAAATGAAGACAAATGCGTATCAAATTATTCTGTAGATTGTTGTACAATATGGTTACCGATGCTAAAAGAAGAACTTAGCAACTTGAATATCTAATCTAATCAACTTTTCTGTGAGCGTAGTAAGTATCTATGGTTATAATATAAACATTAAAATTGTGTAATTTCACGAATTACACAAGAGAAAGACTATTTAGCATTGAAAAAGGAAACAGACTAAGTTTCCGAAACGTCTGCAAAACATAATTGTTTTTATTTTATTTTAATTATAATTTATGTCAAAAAACCAATCTTTAACTGTTCCTTTGACGTAAAGTCACAGGCGTAAAGGTTATTTTTTAAATAATCCAGATATTTTTCAGATTATCAGATTAATGTTCAGAAGTGTGGCCGTAAATCCCAAATAAGAACAGAAAGAAAACATAGATAATTTTGTACAGTCTACCTATGACCAGATCTGTATTAATTTGTCTCCACATAACGTTACAAACTTATATTGAGCAGTGTACCAGTTGAAATTAAATCAATCAATAAATGCATTACCATTTTCACAACCATGCTCACATACGGGTTCACATAAATAACGACTGTATGGAGCTCGGGCCCATCCAGAGCAGCACATTTCTATTTTGCTGTATCCATGTTTCGTCTGAAACAAATAAAGCTCTTATTTATAAACTATCACATAGGATTAACCCCTCTATTAATGAAGAAACACTAGAAGTCTTATTCTCAAAATATTCTTATATTGCAACCGGTTTCGTGATCAAAGCTCTTGCATTATATCATCAGAAATTCTTGTGCCCTGATGATAAGATGCAATTAGCTCTCCGTTATGAGCAGTCATTTTATCAAGACTTCCACCAAAGTTTGCGGCTTTGCAGCAACATTCTTTTCGAGTTTTCTACCAAATTCAAAGATGGCAAGGAAACAGTTTGCAGCCTGAGGAATGGGGATGGACGAAAACAAGCAACATGTTGGTACGATGTATCAACAGTATCAGGAGAAGAGGAAGGAATAGTAAGTAAACGTTTTATAAGAAAATAGGGAAAGCCACAATTTTAGAGTTAACACATTTCCGCGAGTTGTTTAACCTTATCTGTCTAATTTAAAAGATGTTATCGTTCAGCTATTAATAAATTCATTTTCAGTTACTAATTCTACTACTATTGGAGCATTTTGGGAATTTTATTAATTAACTTGAAATTGCCAACCGACTATATTTCAACTATTTAGAATAAATAAAGCTTCACACAACTTGATTTTGCAAACCATTTTATATAGAGCCACGTTTCCATTGTTTGGTCACATGATGGACTAGTCTTTTAGACATTTACAAGATAAACAGATGTATTTCTAAAATCTAAAGGAATCCATAGAGGTAAATTGATACAAATTAAATTAGTAAAATTCTTACTACTTATGTCAAATGCGAGTCCTTTCCTCTAATACCTTCAGCAAAAAGGACATAAAACTTTCCTTTTCAAATAGCTCTGAAAAGAGTTTTATGTCCTTAAACTTGTTTAAGGCATTAGAGGAAATGACTCACATTTAACATAAATAGTACGTAATTATTTTACTATTTTTAGTGACTGAGTAATACTAATTTTGTTGGAATACAGAAACTTATACATTTAAGCAGAAAATATTATTTTCATTAATTAGGAAAAAAACTAAATATTAGAATATTTTAGAAGATCTAACGCTTTAAATAGTTGTGAAGGATTGAAGTTACTAATCTGCAACATATAAAAAAAACATAAATGTTAAATATAACAATAATAATATTTTTTACTGTCAAAAGAATAATCCAATTATGATAATAAAATAATAGTAACAGTAACACGTACAAAAATCTATCTAACAATAATTTTATTATACAAATGTATAAATAGTTTTAATAATCCTTGTAAAATTGTTCCAAATCGACCATTCCATCATGGAACAAATGGGGGATTTATGTAAGACATTTGTACGGCTAGTAGGATAGTAAAATATAATGTTTTACCAGGCATCCAATTTGGTAGTTTGAAGTGTAACTTCGTCAATAGCATCGAACAGCCATTTCAATAATTAATCAAATTGTACATATGTACTAAAATAACTATTATCCTTCTATTAATTAACTATTGCATGTCAAATCCCAACACTAGTAATTGATTGGACTATATCTGTTCTGGATAATGATTATCAATTTTGAAGCCTAAATACTTCATAAACATTCGTCAAATTTCTACTACTTGTGGTCAATGGCACGGACATAGTGGTTTATAAAATTTACAGGTTTGATTTAGGAAAGATGATATAGTTTAATGTCTTGTAAGAAACGAATTATGTTATTAAAATTATTGGACGACCTGAGATCTTCTTTGAGGTCGGCTTTGAGGTTATGGCGTTGGCCATGTATTGTATAATTAATAATATAATATAATTGTATGTATTTATCTTTTCTACTTTCAACAATATAAGACACAACCTGTTTCTTAGTTCGCAAATGAAAATTATTACATGCTACATGCTGGTAATATTATTGGGAGTAGGCTAAATGTTTTGATGAACAATCTCTAGTCAAAATGAAAATTATCAGTTAATTGGTAAAATATTTTCCTACAAGAAAGTAGACACTTCAAAAAAAATAAATATTTTACGAAAGGAAATATCATAATATTTTAAAAAAACAGTGATATGAAACCAGGAGGAAAATATTTTTTTTACGACTGCCCTCGAAAATTACAAAAAACTCACAGCAACTATCATTTTTCACATGATGTGTGCAAAAATCCGAAAACACAGTACTGTCATGTTTTTCACACAGTTCTGTCAAAAACAGAAGGGACATCTGTTATTTGTATTTTTTTAGGTAGGCTAGGCTTTCATAGTAACCGACTTGTAATTTTAATTTTCAATGTAATTGGTTTTGATAAATAAAAATATCTATCAAATTGTTTGTTTATTTTCCAATCGTAAAAAAAATATCTTTTCACACTCATTCGACTTGTGGGCCTCGCCTTCGGCTCGTCCCACCAAACTTTCTCACTCGTGTGAAAAGATTAGTTTTCAAAACTTGTTATTTAAAATACTATTATTTGGGAGTAGAAATTAAATGATATTAAATAACGGATTTATATCAGAACAATCTCTAACATATTTTCTACATAATTTTCTAGGTACAAATTAAGCCTTCTTGAATTATTGCTGTAGACGTTCTGCATCATGTCACTGTTATTAGGTTTTTATATTTTTTGCACAATCTGTTCCGAATTTTGTTAGTTGAGAATTGTGTCGTTACTGTTGTTATATGTTGTGATTTTCATCATATATTCTCTTTTTTGATATTATTTCTGTATATATATAGCCAGTAATTTATTAAAGAAACGGCAATAGATTTCTATTGTTAATGCCTTCTTCAGGAAGTACAATTTACTATTATAGCATTATCACCAGAGATGGCGATGCAGTTTAGACATATTTTTCGATCAAGGGAGCTTTGAAACATATAACATATTCGATTAAGAACTAAATTTTATGCGAAATTGTTTTTATTCGAAAAAGTCAGGTCTCGAGTAGTTTTTGAGATATTTTAATTTTATTGCCTAACTTTTTAGAGCTGTATGTTTTTTTAATGGCTGTAACTTTTTTAACATTGGTTTACGTATGTAGGTTCTTGGTAATTTCTTGCCTGCTAAAAAAAATTATTTACTAATAGTATATTGTTTTGATATCACTTTCGATTTTACCGGAAATTATTTTTTTAAATTGAGACATTTAAATGGAAGAACAACAAATAAAGTACCTACTTTTATTTTTGAACATGTGTTAATTGTACCAGCGCAGCGCAAGCGTAGATTTTATTGTATAAACCTGACATATCTTTTATTGGCTGTTGATATAGGTACTTGACATCTTAAATACCCTCACAAGAAAAAGTCCAGAGGAGTCAAGTCCGGAGAAAGCGCTGGCCATCGGTCCTGAGGTGCCAATCCAGTGACTTGGAAACAATTACAAGTTTTCCATGGTTAACGAGAGTAAAAAGTCAGAAGCCGCACTCTAGGTATAGTCGAGTGGTTTGAAATCCCGTTTTCTGTGCGAGAGTTCAGAGATCAAATCTTGCAACTTTTCTACTTTTTCGATTTCATTTTGTAAGTAAGGTTTAATTTAGAAAGAAAAATTAAAAATATAATTAATACATCCAAGTGATAGAAAGTGCCTAACAAAAATTTTCTAATTCTTTTAATTTAAATTTCTCAATTTTAAGTAATTTCCCGCAAAATCGGTGATATTAAAAAAAAAAATTATCAACAGTAAATAATTATCTTATAGCTGCCAAAAAAGTTATCAAGATCCTACATCCTAAAACAAATATTAAAAAATTTACAACAATAGAAAAAATACAACACTAAAAAATTAGATAATAAAAATAAAATATCTCAAAATCTACTGCAGATCTGACTTTTTTGAATAAGAACAATTTTGCTAAAATTTAGTTCTTAATCGAACGGCATACTTATAATATAAAAAATTAATAAATAACACCACATGTAATTACGACCCCCTTTATCCCAGAAGGCTCTAGAAGAGTCTTGTGCTGGAGGGGGCTACACATTTAAAGACAAGGGACACATATCCAATATCCGTATATAAGGAAAAAAATCCCTCACACAGTATTTTCTATTGCCACGATCGGGATTCGAACCCGGGACTTTTGGGCGAGAGGCAGGTACGTTACCATCTCGACCATCAGTCATGTTTCAAAGTATCCTTGATCCAAAATTAATTTTAAACTGCAGCGCCATCTCTTCCTGAAGAAGACATTAACGTTAGAAATCTATTACCGTGTACAGAATAAAACTATATTTTTCAATTCTCGAGATATCGGCTGTGGGAATGTTAACTGATACACCCTGTATATTTTTTGTTGTAATACAGTGATAAATAAATAAATAAATAAAATATTTCTTTAACTTACTCCATTTCCTGGAGGAATTATTCCATGTCTGTCTTCTGGGGCTAAAAGTTCGATGGTCCTAAAACAAATTAATTAAACTTACGAAATTTGTTTTTTTCTCAAGTAAAATCAGTATATAATGAAAAATCTATTCAATATTCGAGTCTCAGCAAAACAAGATAAGATTTAAAATCTCGGAAATCGAATGTAGGTATCTATAAAATCAGCTAGCGTTCTTTGAAAATTTAATTCTAATAATAAACTGTATGATCCAAAGTAGTTTTTCAAAAATAATAAGAAAACAATATTGGGTAGAGCCCTAGTATGAATGATAATTAGTGGGCCTCTAAGCGAGATTTTTTTCTAAATGTAGACACAGAGAAACAGATTAAATTGAAAAAAAATACAACCATCTCTGCCCATGAGACTTTTTCTCTGTAATTATTTTAATCAATATTTCGGTTACATGATGTTTCCTTTTCAAATGTAAATTAATTTTTAAAAGTCCGCCTATCTATAAAAATTATTTTCAGTTTTATTTCTGTATCCAAACATTTGAAATACATTACAGAAAATGATCTAGATAGAACTGCTTAATCATCCTTGTTCCAAAATGTGTCTAATTTCCAAATTATATCTAAATGGTACAAAGCGACGGCATAGATTAAATAAGTATAAGATAAACCATCCCATTGTTAGGATGCAAATGGATATTATACGGACCTTGTGGATGCGAATAATAGATGGCGCATCCGAAACTCCAAAAAATGTAATCTTTTCTGATTACTGATATTATTTGTTGAATAACCATATTTAAAACATAATGGGAAAAACGCCCAAAGCTCTAACGATAAATCCTTAGCTATAACTGTACATAGAAATATACACTTGAAGATGCGCCATCTATTATTCGCATCCACAAGGTCCGTATAATAACCATTTGCATTCTAACAATGAAATGGTTTATCTTATACTTATTTAATCTATGGCGACGGTAATAAGGAAAGATAATAATGCAGAATCGTGCACAAGAAGGTGTCACAAAAGTACACTACATCTTGTATGTTTGTGTTAAGCTGGGCTCAGACGACTGGTGAACTTGGTCAATATTTTTTGCTGGAGTGGTCAAATGAAGTAGTGTTAAAATTTCTCGGTTGATATGGAAACGAACCAGTCATATGATGCGCAAAATATTTGGAGCATAAAAACCGCAATGCAGGTAACGATCCTGGGAAGAGAATCGAAGAAAAAATAAATATTCAGTGTTCCATAAAAAAACTTAAATGAAAAAGTAATGTTTGATATTCATCCTTCCATTCATGAAAAAAGTAAAGGTTGCCTCAGGAAACTTTGTCGGCATTCGCAAAAGGGAGTAGTAGCGACACTTCAAACCACTTCCACTTCCACTTATATTCGATTTTTGAATTTTGAACCATCAGTATTTGCTTTTTACTTTTCATATCTAGCCAAGGGTAATACATTCTTTTAGAGCTTTAAGAAATTTTGTACATCAATTTCATGTTATTTAAAAGTATACTTCATTTTAATATATACATAGCAACTCCATCTCCTCTTCCTATACATACATACTTCTATTCTTTCTTAATAAAAAAATTGTAAATTGTAGCCCGGTATTTTGATAAGTTCCGATAAAACGTTTGAGGTCAACCATGTTTCCGATATTGTTATTATGTCCATATCATTAGCAACAATAATATCTCTTATATCTATAAATGATGGAAATACGGACCTTCCATTTGACCTATCTTAAAAAAATGACCTATCTTAAGATAATTTTAATTAACCATAATTAATTTTGTTTCTCAACACATTTATATTACATGATTTTAATACTTCAATTCTAAATCATTACAAATATTTTATGTCCAAAGACGGAAAACATAAATGTGAAACGAAATTCATGTTGAATTCATGTTACAAAATTAATGTCTTCGAAAGATGAATGAACATGAGTGACCATCATGGTTCTCAACATTTGCAAAGCAAGTGTCTGATTTTGATTAAATATTAGAGAAAGCAACAGAAAATGTCTTGGTATTATTTTAAATTGACCTTGTCGATGTAATGGGTTAACATTTTCTGGACCGCGAAAAAGACCCAATATTTGGACCCTTTGCTTGGAGCTATCAAAGGTGTGGTTTAGTTTGTACCAATTTTGATTGGATCATACCTTTCAAACTTAACTTTACGAGTGAGGAACTCGTCCATAAGTAATTTCTGCTTTGATTCTAATATCCGGATGATGATGATGAATTTACAAAATTCGCATTTATATGATGAGTTCAATAGTTTTGCTATTCAAATTGGGCTTAGATATCGATGTTAATGTTTAAAATATTTTAGATACGGTTTATTTCCTCAGAAACTTAGTCAGTGTCACGTGGCAATGGTACATTTTCGGGTTCGTTTGTATCTTGTAAATAATAAAATAATTTAAATGGTGATAAATATAATGACAAATGAGGGTAATTCTGAGGAAAATCTAACAAAATTCAAATAGATATATGTCAACGTTGTAGACGACCCACGCGTGATGTTTAAAAATATAATAACGCTTCCAATGTTTTTTATTACATAATTTATCAATAAAAAATATAGATTGTTTTAAATAACTGGTCTTTAAATACACATTTTTATCTCCATTCCAGATACAACTGGAGGGCGTATAACGTAAATAATTTCTTAAATAATTGAGGGGCAATATAATCAGTTCAGGCAAACATAAATAATCTTGTTTTGATGTTTTGGTTTATTTAGATGATAAATACTTTCCTTGAATTGTAAATAAATAATTTTGACGAATATAAATAATATAATTCGTATTATTTTTCAGTATAATTAAGATTCTAATTTCTAATTGACGCAGCAACTGAAATAACAAGCTTATTTTACAGCACTAAATATAAATCATGAAGCAAAATGTATCCAATTGAGCAAAGCATCACTCAAAAATACAGCTTTAAATTGTTCTAGATGTTTCATAATCCTTCAAATCAAAATAAAAACTAAAACATACTAGATATACAATAGAAGGAAATACAACATTTTTACTGAAGAAACAGAGCATATCTGGGTTGAAACACCACATAATCACGCATATTTTCTCGTTTATAAAATTCGAAGCATTTTTCAAAATCACCTACAATCAGGAGTTTCCACGTGAAAATTCATTTTAAATATGTGCACGAAGACGAACATTGTTTCAAGTGTAGATAATTGAAATGCGCTATTCGGTCAAATATATTATTTCTTTTGAAGCAGCTGTTTCAGTGATAAATAATTTTGGAAAATATTTGAAAGTGCATAAAACATAGATTGGTAGATTTTTTAGAGCGAGGGAATATTCTGTATGATAAACAGTTTGTATTTTTGGCTTGGCCAAGGCTTTCGATACAGTATGTTATAAAATGTTAATAGGAAAATTAAATGATGTTGGTGTTCGGGGAGGGCCGTTGCAGTTATTTGAGAACTACTTAACAAACAGAACTCAAAGAGTTAAAATAAATAACAATGTAAGTAGTTCGCAAATTATTGCAACGAGTGTCCCACAAGGTACAGTTTAAGGCCCTGTTCTCTTCCTAGCATACATTAATGAATTGGGAACCTAATTCAAAGTGGAAAAATAATATCATATGCAGATGACATAGCCATTTTATTTAATGATGAAACCTGGGAAGAATTATACCAGATTGAGGAGGTCTTTGCACTGTACAAGCTTGTCTTAATTCAAGTTTGTTAAGTCTTAATACAACAAAAACACAATTTATGACATTTTGACCAATCACTACTGATCAACCCCATAAAAATAATATTAAAATACACAGTTGTTCAAGTGTTATAACTAACATCGCACAATGTGGTTGTCCAGCAATAAAGAGAACAAATGTTATTAAATATTTAGGCATACTAGTTGATCAACATTTAAAACGGACTGACCATGCAGATCAAATATCCTCAAAAATTAGAAAAATTTATTATAAATGTTATCAACTAAGATATTTTGAGTGAAAAACAATAAGAATGATATATAGTGCCTTGGTTGAGCCCATTTTACTCTATTGTATTAAGAATTATCATAAGAGGGAGCTCTTATGATAATTCTTTAAAAAACTTGTCTGTTTGTCAAAATACCGTTTTAAAAATTATTTTAAAAAAGAATCGTATGTGGGATATGCTGTACGAACAAACCAAAATTTAATTTTGTCTAAATTATCTACCAAAAATCCAAAATCTATCTGAAACAATAACTCATAGATATCAAACAAAATGAAAGACAAACAATTTATTAACTTTACCTTTCCACAAGAAATCTCATATACAAAGACATGTAACTTACTTTGCACCGAAATTTTACAATTTACTGCCATTCCAGATTAAAAATGCCATATAATCAATATAAAAATGAAGTAAAAAAATATATTGCAAATTAAATTTAAATATCTATTTTCACTTAATCTAGAATTATAATTAATAAAATATAACACCAACGCAACGGGTCATTTATATTGTATTAATTCTATCCAATATAAAACTTGATTATTTTCTGAACTGATAGCTGTAGATTTGATCTATTACTCACCTTTTGTATTAACTGCCATCTGATGATTATTTAAAGAGGGATATTTGCACTCAAATTTCATCTGCAATTTAGGCAAAATTCCTTTTTATAGTTTATAGTAGGGTAAAATTCTTGTTATATATTATATAATAATTAAATTTTAGTAATTGTATTCTCTGCTTATAAGAAAATGTACCTACTTAACAAAATTGAAAATAAAGACAATTTGAATTATTATGTAGATCAGGGGACAATAATGTAATTTTAATTAAAAACAACTACAACAACAGTAGGAAATTAATACTGTAAAAAAGTCAACATTACGAAACTAAAAATCATTTAGTAATAAACCTTTTTATAGCACTTGTGTTGTAATGGATTCATTACAGCACTAATAGAGTAATGCATTTCAAATAGTTTATTAATGAACCCTATTACAGTAGTAGTGTTGTACTGGAGGTATTACAGTATTAACTTGGAAAAAAAATTGTGTAACTTGAATTGCCATTGCAGCTCTTGTTTCCGGCAATTATCGGGCTCGAAGTATAAACCATCGCTTTATGCTTCACGTACAAAATAACACTATTAAAAGTAGTCTTTTAAACGTTTTTTGTATACTATTTTATGGCACTAATGCTATAAGTTGTTTAATTTTAACACCAGTGTTAAAAGCGAATTTATAATAATTTTTTGGATGCTTTGATTGCGAATTTATATCCTGACATACTTTGACATTTTATAATTATAAATATTTGAAAACGTTAAAATTTAAAATTTCCGTTTTTCACTTTTTAGCACCTTTTTTAGTCCATATTTAATACAGTTTATAGAAAAAATAGTGTATGATGTGCATTTTAAAAGTGATTTTATTTTATTTGAAGGCATGAGCTAAACTTTCTTGCTCATAAAATAAAATATCGCTTTTAAAACTTATAAATAGCTATTACTTAACATCGTTAATTGCAAAAGAATTCTAATTGTGAAAAAACGTGACATTTCTCACACTAAACTCAATATAATGCGCTTTAATTCTAAAATGATTGGCGTTTTGGAAATATTTTTATTTTATAAATTTATTATTTTATAAGATTGTAAATGCTATTGGATAATAATACAATATCAAAGACGAACGATTTTAGAGATCTCAGGGAGGTATTTTTTAAAATTGAAAATAGAACAATTTCTTGATAATGATTTTATCAAATAATGAAAAAAATTCGGCAAAACATTGAGAGTATAGAAAATCTAATTTTATATGCAACAAAAGTGGATCAGAGCAAACACTGCCTTTTTAGAGTCTGATACCGCTTGACTTTTCATGTTAAACAAGAATAAAAATCAAGTCAAATAAATCTTTTTTTTTTTAAATGTTGCTGTTGTTTAAATTTCCTAATAGATCATCAATGACATTTATTAGTTGGAAATAAACAAGATATATGTGTTAAAAGGTAAAAATTAGGCATAACAGATTTTCAACGTCTTGTATCTCAATAGGAAAGCATTTGCTAATACATATTATAGTAAACTTTTATTTTTATTTTTATAAGAGGGATACACCCTTAAGAGGATACGGTTAAATTCTGAATGATCATATATGATTTGAAATATTTTTATATATTGGATTTTGCTTACGAGTGGAAGCTAATTAAATTAGAAAATTGATAGAAATATGATCCATATAAAATACATGCAAAACATGTGTGCAGATAAATAAATGAAGCAAATTCGTTGTATTACTTTTGAATACAATATACATCATTCCAGATTTGAATAAGAAGAGGGGTAATGCATATTTAAAAGTAAACAACAGAAATGTTGTTAATTTCTTAGATTTTATACATAATAAATTACTTACGGTACTTCCAAAGTACAAATTCCTTTTCGATTATGACGGCCACGATGTCTATCAGTCACATTGACTGATCCTTCCACGTATACTACAGAAAGAACAACACAAAAAATAATAAGATTTTTTGTTTTTAACATCGTGAATTAATTCAAACGCTACTATCGAAAGTTAATTTTTATTTAAAGCAAAAGCGAGAAACTGTAAGCTGATATTGTAAATTTATCAAGAACTATTTAGATTTATAATGTACAAGGATGTCAAAAAAACAAAGATATGTATTAAATGTCAGTAAATATTTATTAGATAAGGTTCACGGCATCAGCGTAAACTGTCTATATAAAAATTAATTATAGACAGTTATTGCCGAATCAGTATATATTATTATTATCTTTACAAAAGGAACGTAGGAAAAGGCAATGCTTTTCGGAAAAGCATTACCAAACTATTAAATGTAAGTATACGGTATTGTCTAAAAGTTATTTGTGGCATCGCTCAATTTTCTTCCTTCTCTTATTTGGGATTTATTACCACAGTTCTGAACATTTCCCAGACAATTTAAAAAATATCTGGATTTAAAAAAAAATAACCTTTACGTCAAAGGAACAGTTAAAGGTTGGTTTTTGACATAAAATATAAATAAATAAATAAATCCCAAATAAGAAAAGGAAATCAAGAAGAAGACAATTTCAGAGAAATGAGTTTCTTAAGTGATAATTTACTCATCAAGGAATCATTTTACCTTCTAATCATATCCCGGATGTTTCATTGAAATAAATCCATACACTTGGAGTAGTTTTCCACACACACCAAAACACTTTTGCACACACTCGACGCGCGTTTCGCCAACCAAGTTGGCATCATCGGGAGATGATTAAGTCTGTTTTAATCATCTCCCGATGATGCCAACTTGGTTGGCGAAACGCGCGTCGAGTGTGTGCAAAAGTGTTTTGGTGTGTGTGGAAAACTACTCCAAGTGTAAGTTCTACACCAAAGGTTCCAACCCCTCTTCAGAAATAAATCCAGAGAAATATTCAGTAGTTTGTCAGTTTTCACGAATTAATAAACCATGTTTGCAATAGTTACCAGTTCTACAATATTGTACATACCTAGTGATAGTTTGAGGTTAGCTATATTACCCTAAACCAACAGTGCTTATTGTATAGAGAATGTAAATGTATTGGAAAATATCAGTTGGATATTGGTTAAATAACAAGATACGTCTGCGAAATAAAAATGTATGAGTTATTACAACATTAAAATCACACACATTGTATGTGACATAGTTAATAATGACCCGAGCATCGTCTATGTTTATCAGTAAATAGAAATTTAAATTATAGTTATCGTGATACGAAAGTTTATTATTTTAAGGTTACGTTGTTTATATAATTGTATGCGTGTTCTTTTTCCAGTTAACTTGTGTAAGTCGTTATTTATATTCTGATGTATATAGGTTCACGGCAAATGACTTAATCAATTTAATGAAATCAAATATCATATTTGGCGGCTTCCATAAGAGGAACTGGAAATTATATGTTAACCTCAAAAATAATAGCCTAAGCAGAAGCGTCAGATAACTTCAATTCATTTGATAAACTATAACACCGAAACTTCGTAAACAAATAGCATGTTCTTGCATATATTTGTTTCTCTCTGGATATTAATACATTCAACAAAAAACATAATATACCTTTATATAAATATGAATTATTTAGCATTAGTTAACAATTTGGTCGATAAATGAACGACTCTTCTCCAGAGATCTGAAACAATCAACCAACTCTCATTCACCCCAATGCTCTTCTAAAAAGTTTCCAGAACTCCATGGTTGATTGAGGAAAACAGGACTAAAAAGGTTGGAATGCGGATTCGACTTTCTTCCTTCAATAGCTTTGCCTTTGGGTTTCTTGAACTGAGTCAAGGCAGGTAGTTATTCAGGTTATTCTCAGTATGAGCTAAAAAGTTCTCATAATGTCAGTTCCATTCCAAAAGTTTGTTTCTGTCTTGGTTCGAGAATGTTGACAACTTCTAACAATGATAACTTTACATGGAAGAGTTTCTAACAGTTTAGCTTTATAATAATGTCTATTATGTTCGAGCCAAACTATAACCAGATTTTACGTGAGTGTATTTATTTAATTAATAGTTATTTATGTATCAAGGGCGTAAGGTAAGCGTTTATGGTCCGCTGCGTGAAGATAACAGCACGAGGTTTTAGCCGAGGGCTATCACACAAAAATATTGAATAATGACAGATTTATGACGAAATTAAGGTAGGTAGTGTTTTATAATTTTTACAAGGTTTCTTCTAGTAGCCCATGAAATATAAATAAAACAAAGATAAATTAAGTGGATAGTTTTAATAAATATTGTCTTTTAAACAAACTGAATTATATAGAATTTAAAAACATAGTATTAACAATTAAAAATAATAGTAATTAGGTACTAAATAAACAAAATAGCAACACACATTTTTTCACGAAATTTTGGATTTACCCATTTAAGATGTTGAGATACTTAAATTTTTAATAAAAACATCGCTAATCAATTTTGTCCATTTTTAACATTGAAAAAAAAAAATTATAGTAGGTAGGTTTTCAAAATTGAAATTAATTTATCTTTTGTCATAAAGTAGAGTTTTCGATGATCCATATTTTAAAAAAAGTCCCGTTAAAACGAATAATAGACACGTTTTTTACAGTGGTGTTTCCATTCAAAATGGGTTACACTTATAGATGAACTTTTACGTTTAAAGTGTGAATATTAATGGTAATGGGTAACTAATTTGGTTAATATTTCATCATAATCAGGGATATCTTATCCATAATTATTACTATCATTGGATCCCGATGTATAACTGCGTTTAATAATTAATTTTATCCTACCTCAAAAAAATGAGGAGGACCTTTGAAAGATAACCGCAATATTCCGCTCCATTTAACATTTTTACCGAATATAATCTTCGTAAGAACACAGCGTAGTCCGTCGCAATTCATCTGTTTCACTTTCAAATAAGTATAGATAATCTGTATTTGTGTCATTTGTAAGTACCGACATTTTGAACGTCTTAATCAAACCAGAGCTCGTAATATCATTCCGCTTGTTTGCATTACATGTCATATAACACACTCACTGGCTGAGTTTTACACTGCCCTGTTCATGGTGGTAAGACTCTGTCTCAATGAATATCCCTCAAACGTGAATTTAACATACGCCGGCGAAACATTTCATTGTCCTGTTCATGGTGGTTATGTTTGGTCCCAGCGTATGATTGAAATCATTGTTTTAAGTTAAGGAAGAAATAACCTCCCTGGTGGCATAGCACTGTGTTTGAGGCAGTAGTTATCCGCGTTTATAAATCGGGAAACTCGAAATATACAAATAATATCTTTGGCTTATTCAACGCGCTCCGATATATTTGTCACACTTACTTGCCTGAACCGATCGTTTTCGCCGCGTTATCAGCTGCTTCTCATTTCACATACAAACCCTGACCGCCAGCCGCACGAAATTTATTAATGATTTTCTCTACCCTTGTTTGCCAGCTCGTGTTATATTTAATCGTTAAACACACACACCACCGAATTTGTTTAAAAACTGTTAAGTACATGTTAAAACTTTCTTAACCACCGAATTTGTCCTACATTTAATAAAGATTTTATATGCTCTATTGAAATTCACGAGTTGTCATTTCCGTTCTGTATCGCTAATTATACCTGTTTGGGAAATTGTCCGGTCCGATTGACAAGACCGTCATCCCACACCCCTGGACAGAAAGAACCGTATTCTTCACTGAGCTACCCCGAAGCGTTCCCACCTCAGTGAGCTAGAGAGTGTTCCTTGCACTTTAAAAATAACGAGATTCCGTCTTAAAAAGTGTTACAAAGCTGGAAAGTACTGTTTGTAGTTAATAAGCTGCTAACAGCCCCAGCTAGGTAAAAAAGAGAGTCGCACTAGTTTTAAAAAGGAAACTGTGTCAAATCTGATTATATTATTTTTGTTGAGGCTTGAGGAATATTCCACATTTTTGAGGTATATGACTTTTATTTTGAAATGCCACAATCCAGATGTAAAAACTGCTCTGCTTTTTTTTGTTAAAAAGCATATTATATTAGATCTATTGTAGATTACGGGTGCCTTATAAATGCATCTGCAAATAAATCCCTTTTTAAATAGACTGGAAATTACCCAACGGGAACTCTCAGAATGTGCCTAGGAGCAATATGAATACTACACCTATTGATCCACTTTATGTAGAAGCTCTGGACTCCCTCTGCTATAAGAAGATAATTTCTTAGCAACAAATTTATACCAAAACATTTACTCCTTAATACTGCACTAGTAGATACATTGTAAATTTTAAACACTTCTGACTTATGCAACAAGTTTTGGATAAAAAACTCTCTAGTCCAAACATTTGTAATAGTATGGGGATTATCGAATAAATATGTTAAGGTAAGGATTGGAATTACAATCTTCTAAGAATCTTAAAGCTCATGGATATTTGGACAAATTAAACAGGTAACAAAATAATTTAGAATAATGGCAAAAAAATAAACATTAGTTATTTTAATTTTGTTTACAAACAAACAATCTTTTAGTTATCGAAACAATGTGGTGTGAAGAAATTAGAGATTCAAGTGTATTGCCGTAGTGCAGAATTTAAAGGGGCCAAACAAATTTTAAACAATGCATATTCGGCCTTTAGTGAGCGTGAAAATATTGGTAAAACAGAGGTAGAAGACACAACTATTATACCAGAAATTTTCGTGTTAACTACTATATAGAGGATTGCAAACAATCTTGAAGAGCAATATTCCAATTTTGGATATTTTACTGACTCTAAAGATGGATGGATAAGTACTAAATATACTACTTCAACGTTATCAGCTGTAATATCCCTAAGACATTGATAATGTAAGAGTAATTTTATGACAATCGAAAGCACGTTGCTTGGTAATTACTATTGCTATTACCAAGCAACTTGCTTAAGGTTGTCATAAAATTATGAGGCATTTGTCAATGTCTGAGGGAAATTCGGTCAGAAAATTTTTTGAAAACAGAAAATCAAAATGTCGCAACACAACAAAACAATTATTTATTTATTAAAAGTTTATAGATTGAGAATTATTGGCATTGCCAAAACGTGACATTTTGAAATTTATTTGGCAGTTATTATGAAGTCGTCTAAGTTAAGTAATTTTGTTGTCATAGTGACTGAAAATTTCCCTGGATGGTGTTATCAGTGTAATGTTGAAATGATTGGGTGACTTGTGTCACATGACAAGAAATAACGAAATTTAGTGAAATATAGGTATATTATGGAATTATGTGTTGTATTTCATGAAGATACAATGGCAAAATTACAGTAAATAATTTAATTCTTATTCAAAAGAAACAAAAGTTATTTAATCATATTTCTCTTTTTTAAAGAGATACAATGATTATCACAAAAAATATATTATTTTGTATAATTGATTGATTGTTTCTTTAAATTTTTATTTATTTAGTGCAGGCCTCAAGGTTTTAATTTTACTTTGTTTTGGATTTCAGTTATAAAATAACAAGAATACTTCTGCTAAACTGCATCATTCAAACGAGTAATATAAATAATTTATTATCGTTTATTATGTTTATTTTTAAATCAATTGTATGATACTAAATTTTTTGAAGGCATTTGTTAAAATCTGTTCATAGTGTAGTTTATTATCATAAAGTAAAATTTCATTTTAGTCTCACATTTTAACTTATATAAAAAATATTAAAATAATTAGAATCCCTCCAAAACTTCTTCAGGAATTAGTTCGAAATGCATTGCGGATCTCTTTGTTCTTCTTACACATACATTGCTTCCTTTGGCTACTTTTATATATCCCTGATTACAAATGCAAAAGTTTGGAGCAGAACAAACACCATTCGGACATCCATCCGGACAAGAAGCAACACATTTATCATTGTTTGTGCTTCCAGGAGCTGCCACATAACCTTAAATTTGTATAATTAATTTAACATGAAATCTTATTGTTTAAATTGAGCTGATCTATATATTTTTTTGTTTCCTTACCTTTTTTACAAGCGCAGGTATTTGCACCAACACAGTCAGCATTAAAGCACTCCTGGGAACAGTGTGGAGTGCAAACTGAGCCTGTTTCTATATCGAGTGTCCAGCCAGGTTTACATGTGCACCTATACAGTAACAGAAGCTACAGTTAATCTTTATTAATATACAATTCAAGAAATTTAAATTACAGAATTATTAGGTAAACCATTATAGCATACATTTGGTTAGTCGATGGCATATTTATGTTTGAAGGATAATATCATATTATACAGGTTATGTGTAAAGGAGGAAAACATGTTTGAGGATTACAAATGGATTCCGATTTTCAACTAAACATATTTACAACAGAAGTTGTTTCCCAAATTTTTTGGAAAAAGAAAACAATAAAATAAGTTGTATTTTCATTCTCTATTCTTCATATTTTTGTTTTAGCGGGTTAACGCATTATTTAAAATGGGTTTCGAATATGTCACTAAAAATAAATAACTAAGGTATAAAGAAATCTTCTATTACTACGATCATTTATCCAAAATTAAAATTACCTATTTGGAGCTGTACACTCTCCGTTTCTGCAACCCTTGGGGCAATCTGCTACACAAGTATTGGCAGTGATTTTGTATCCTGGTTTACAAGAACACTTATTTGGCCCAATACAAGTGCCTTCACCACAACCCCCTTCACAGTGATAGCCACATTGGTCGGTTTCACGGTTTAAAGAGAATCTGAAATATAATTTAATGTTAATATAAGTTCTTATTATTATAAATTAAATTTATAATGCATTGTCCATAACAGCTTTGGTTTGGAAAAGTGATATTGATTGAGAATTTATAATTTTATTGATTCCATTTCTTCGAATTTTTTGTCTGAGAGATGTTGATGTGCATATAAAGACAGTTTTATTAGGACATCGCATGTTTAAATTATAACATGGTATCAACCATATTTTGGCGTAATATTTACATAATATTTGAGCAATGCTCGGTACATGGCGACCCATTTCCGATGGAAGTATAAGGTATCCCAGACTATTAGCAAAAAATATGACACTGGTGCACACATGTCAAAGGACTTGAAGACAATTAAATATATGATGGATCTACCATTCAATGGTTACTGAGATACCCAATACTTTTATTTAAAGTGTAAAACACCAGCAAGTTATCTTATTGTATAGGCCTACTTACCCCTTAGCACATGTACAAGTTTCAGGTCCTGTGCACGTTCCTCCAATACCACATCCACCAGTGCAATGCGGAGTGCAGTATTTGCCATCTTTACTTAAACCGTAACCAGAATTACAGGAGCATATACCTGTGTTTGTACAAATTCCGTTATGGCATCCTATTGGACACGTAGGTATACATGTATTATTTTCGAGTTTAAGGTAACCTCTCTTGCACTCACAGACGTTTGGAGCCGTGCAATTACCTAAAAATCAAACATATATTATGAACACGAATATTCTCACACGAACTCGAAATTAGCAACGTAATGAGAATAATGAATCTTAGAATAACAGACCGTACTCAAATGTGTAAGGAAAACACATACTTTACCTAATTAATACGAGAAAACTAGAATGGACTGGAAAATTGATACAAGTATCTGTGATACAAGCTATATCCATTCATAAAAGTTTTGCTTAATAATTACGCCCGACATGACATCGGCACACATATGTATAGAAAGAACCATTTTGAAACAAATAACGTATTTTTTAAGGATTCAAGATTTTTTACAAGCAGTATGCATTCATGCCACATGAACGTTTCTTAAATAGGAATGATTATATTAGTTAAGAACTAACATAAAATCAGTGCAATAAATCTTTCAATTTGAAAACCAACATAACTTCTCACATTTAATGTAATTTTGGCCTTGAGCACTTAACACTTAATTTTTTCTAATAATACATCAGCTTTATTTGGATTTGTTGAAGCTATCAACATTGTCAACATATAACAACAACAATAATTTTTTACTATCCCTTTCACTTAAATATAAGCAATGATCTGCAGAACTCTCCCTGAAACCGCAGTCCTGCAGAAAATCTGTAAATTTCTTGTTCCAACACCTTGGAGCCTGTTTGAGTCCGTAAAGGCTTTTTAAGAGTGTACAGAAACGGGACGAGCCATCTTCGAATCCCTTAGGCTATTGCATATAGATCTCTTCAGACAGATCTCCGTACCGAAAAAGTGGTTTTGATGTCAAATTATCTTAAATGTAATTTTTCAGATGCAGCAACACTAAGTAGAACACGAATTGTTTCAGATTTTTCAACTGGACTAAAAGTCTCATTGTAGTCAACGCCTCCTTGTTGAGAAAAACCTTTAATACCAACTAGTCTTGCCTTGTATCGATCGATTATACCATTTTTCTTTAATTTTACACGATATACCCATCGATTTGCAAACATTCTTTTATTAGGTGGTTTGTCGATCAAAACCCACGTATTATTTTCCAATAGAGAGCTAATTTCTTCTTCCATTGCCTCCATCCATTTTTCGACATTTTCTGAAGATACTGCTCCCTCAAAACTCACTGGTTCTTCAGCCATTAACACAACTGGTACCCCATAAAAATCTGGTTGCCTTATTTTGGTCCTGTCTCTCAGTTTTCTTTCATGAAACGAACCATCTTGAGAATCATCTACAGCAGTAAGCAGTATTTTTAAAATTTTTTATATGTTCATCTTGAACAAGTTCTTCAGAATTTCGTCTCAGACGGTGATAACTAATTTTTAAAGATGACGTCACGACTGACAATTACGTCAATTAACTCAGGTATCCATACATGGTAACCTTTCACATTTTCTGTATATCCAACAAAGTAACCTTTGTCCAATTTCCGTATTTTCTTCTTAGGAATGTGGACAAAACATTCTGTACCAAATACTCTGACTTAGATTTTATGAAATCTTATCTAAACATATATTAATAAAATTGTTAACCAGAAACATACAAGAGAAACTCAACTTTACTCATTATCAATGTTAGAGAGTACCCACGCTATCACCGACAATTGTTGCGACTAATGTCTCTATCAGGAAGTATAGTTTTACTACAAAAGTTTACTAGATGTGATGTTAAACATCCTTGAATCATCTGTGATTATATATTTAGCAGCGTGTTACTTGTTTCCTGGTTGATTTTTTCATGAGTTAGTATGTCCGTCTGATGTTACTAGTTATATCCTTTTGTGTAGTATAAAAGTAAGTGTTAATTGGGAACATTCTTCTACTTTCTATCTCTATACACTCATTACCATGACACTTGAGAAACATTTAAGCTATTCTTAATACAAAACAAAATCCGTTGCACGTCATTACGCACAAGAGCCGTATTTTGTTATTCAGCTCTTACAGTTGCTGCAAGACATTTCTTTTCTTTACCAACTGATGACGAACGTCAGTTGTATTGTAACAAACTGATTTTTCCAATCAAGGAATGTTCATTTTTGCTTTAAATATTACCGTCACTTGGGTACACCCTGCCGCTGTTTTTAGTAAGTAAGTCCTGTTTTAGTTAAGACTAGAAACTGTGTCCCCGTCGCTTCTAACGAAGTACCAATTGCCAAGTCAGAGGGCGCTACCTACATGTTTCCGTGCGGCTACGATACCAAAGTAGTAAACGCATTTCATTCATTAATTTTACAAGCCAAATATTTCTGATATATGCAATTTACTATCTCACGGGACATATCGTGACTTCGTTTATCTTCGTTAATAACCGACGTTTGGTCAAAACTGGTGGGAGAAACGCATTCCGAAGTAGGAATCACGGAATCAGACAAGTTTCTGGTTATATTTACTTTACTTATATAAATATAGCACAGAGCAGAGATGATATAGCGAGATAATAATAAAATTTTTCAGTGAAAAATAATATTATTTGCTTTTATATGTGTTTACTTTTATATGTGTTTAACTGTTGTGTGTTACAATATTATTATTGAAATTGCGAGTTGTGATTGATTATTTACGAAGTGGATACATTTATTAGACACTCTATACTTGTTCCATTTTTATTGTTATTCTGTTGTTTTAAGGTTATGCTCGAATGAAGTAACGTTTTATAAACTTTCTGTGCGTAACCTAAACGACTAAGAATAGTGAAGACTGTCTGTAAAGAGACAGCGGTAAAATTTTACATTAGCGTATCTCCGATTTTTAACTTTTTTTTACCTACGTATTTTTGTATGGAAAACACGAATCTGAAGTCAATTTTATCCGCTCTCCTATACTTTTCGAGATATAGGGGCCGATGTACCCCAAAAATGGCATCCCGCCTTTGGCATAAATAGATAAATAACATATTATTTTGCGATTTTTATCGTTTTTGTTATCACTAATGCTTATTTGAAAACCGCAGAACGTGTCTGTGAACTCGCTTTGGTCACTTTATTTGTATTTAATAGACTTAAATTGTTAATTAATTGACAACACGCACATCGCCGCCAAAGATTACTATCTTTGTCGCCGCTTTTCCGAGCAAGAACTAGAGATTTTTACGTTGTTATGTTGGCAATTTGCTTAGTTCTTTTGGTTTCAAACTTAGGGCGGGCTTACTCCTGTTACCTGTTACTTCAAAGAAGGAACATGTTTTTCTTCATGAACAGGATATAAGTATTAATGAGGAATTTTCAAGCAAAATCTGCAAAAAATAGACTGGCAATTCAAAACAATTTTAAGCGTGCTTTGAAAGTTTGAAATCAAAAGTAAATTGCCAACATAACAACGTAAAAAATCCCTATAGTTCTTGCTGGGAAAAGACAACCATTCTGGACAAGAGAAGTCGTTGGGGAAAAGAGGCGATGTTCGTTATCAATTAATTTACAATGTATGTCTGTTAAATAAAAAAAAAGACGAAAGCGAATTCACAGAAACGTTCTGCGAATTTCAAATAAGCATTA
This sequence comes from Rhagium mordax, assembly GCA_963680705.1. Classification (NCBI taxonomy): domain Eukaryota; kingdom Metazoa; phylum Arthropoda; class Insecta; order Coleoptera; family Cerambycidae; genus Rhagium; species Rhagium mordax. Next base: position 15,954,288 of record OY796659.1, on the reverse strand, counting down.
GCGATAACAAATACGATAAAAATCGCCGAATAAAATGTTATTTACGCCTATGGCGAGATGCCATTTTTGGGGTACATCGGCCCCTATATCTCGAAAAGTATAGGAGAGCGGATAAAATTGACTTCAGATTCGTGTTTTCCAGACAAAAATACGTAAGTATAGATAAAAAAAAGTTAAATATCGGAGATACGCTAATGTAAAATTTTACCAAATAAACAAGTACCTAGGTAACTTATGTCTGAACTTCACAAACACATTTCATTATTCATTAATTTTATGCATAAACATTTTTTAACCAGTTAATACAAATAATTACATTACACAATAAAGCTATTTTCAAGCTCATTTATTTAGGTTATAAAAATATTTTATATTCTTGCTTGTCAAATGTCAAATACTAGCATTTTTTAACAATCTAAAAATACGGTCAATACTATTATTAACCCAATTTACTGTTGCCGTTCGATAATAATAATAATAGTCTTTATTAATGCGCATTAAATATTACATAAAATATAATACAATACATAAAATACATTAGGGGCGAAGTTTAGCTATAATAATATATAATATAATGTCGTCATGTAATACTTTTGTCCAGTCACAAACCAGAATCAAATTAACCGGTTACCGGTGTATCTCTCTCTAAAAATAACTATCATTCATTCATAAACCCTGCAGGGTGCTGGCAACGTCACCAGCGTCACCTGCACTAGTTTGGCTGAACTAATAGCGTCCGCCATGTTGCAGACAAGCAAAAGAGTTGTAATATTTTAATCTGAGCCCTACATAATAATGTTAGGTACTTTGAAGAAAAATCAGGTAGGATTATCTTCAGAATACATATAAGAAAAACGTAAGGTAAAAGAAATTACATAGTAATAAAGTTATTATCACGATATTAATTAATTTCTACTGTCTATGTAAAAGCACATTTTAAATAATTAATTTCTCGGAAAAATAAAAATTTCTTTCGTATATTTTAAGGTTACTGCCTTTGCCAGTATGTGTTTTGTCAGTTTCTAAAAAATTAAGCTTTAATTTTAAGTTTTAACAAAATAAATCTGGATTATAAATTGGCCAAATATAATGCATTTTGCGCCAATATTAGGCAACTTGTAGTACATCAGTTTCTAGTCTTAAGTTAGTAATGAGTTGTTACAAAGTCCACTCGTAAACAAGCAGTCAAGTAATTAATTGATTAATTTTCGTCAATCCCCCGTATAAACAAAATCCGACAATTAATACAAATAATGACCGAGTCGGAAATAAAAATCATTCGTTACTAAAAATGTTAATCCGTATCCGTTTTAATCCGTTTCTTTTTGCAATATAGTATAGAAATTGCAAGCAACTCATTTCCGGTTATATACGTTCTGAATTGATGAGCCTAATTGCATAATCCGCTGGACCTCTGCAAGTTACGCCGGGTTGTGCATCCGAATCCTTCGTTTCAAGTCAGTGACCGCCCCTCTATCACGCGACCTAGACACGTCATAAAGGTTACAAAAGGGAGAGGAGCGCTCATTCCGCTCTCATTCCGAGAAAGTCGGCCGCAGTCCAGGTGCATTATAGTCCGTAAGATCAGATCCGAGTTACCGCCAGCAGTTGCAGATCAATCCGAAGCCGTCAACATTTCCGTACCGCCGCTCCGAGGTTTAATAGTAAATTTATTTGAATATAATATTGGTAAGAACCATTGAGTAAAAAATAATAAAGAGTTGCAACTGTCAAGGTTTCGAGATTTTAGTATTGTATTTCTTTGCCAATAACTTCATGATTGTCATAAATTTTTGGTGCTACGGGAAGGTATTTGTAATGTGGCTGTATAGCCCTTAAAATTGAAGACAATCATGAAGCTATTGGTGAAAAAATACAACACTAAAATCTCGAAACCTTGACAGTTGCGTCTCTTTATTATTTTTACTCAATGTAAGAATACACCGTAGTCCGCTGCAATTTGCAGGTACTGCCTTCAGTTAAGTATAGATATTCAAAGGTCTTTTGTCCGTAAGTATCGTTGTATTACACTACCCAATCAAACCAGAGCTAATTAGTAATACCTCCGAGGGTTGGTATTTTTTGTTTGCTAATATATGCATCGGCTGCTGAGATCTGTTCGCTAGGGCCATCTCAAAAGTCTCCCTGCATTATAGGTTACCGGAAAACCTATGTTAAGCCAAATAGTCATTATATGCATCAACTGGTTGGATCTGTTCGCTAGGGCCATCCATAAAGATGATCTGCATAGAGTTGACTCGGAAAACTTACGTTAATCAACATAATCATTAACAAATAGCTCTACGTTTGCGGCAGTAGTTTGCCGTGTGTTTAAAAATTCTGTATAGCCTACAATATCTATAGCTAACCGATTGCCCGCCGTGCATAATGCATCCTAGTGGAAAGGTTCGTTTGCTTGTCGTACACAGTAATTTATTAATCCAACGAATCCGAAAATTCCGCCGTAAAATCGCGTAAAGACTCTTGATTGTCAGCTTGACTTGTTTTTAATCGTTCTAAACAGTTTTATACATACTCGACTGTACAGTCGTGGAGGTAGTAGAGTTAATTAATCTGTTTCCAAATATTGCTGAATAAATACGTTATTTTAAAGAGGTAAAATTCACGAGTTATTATTTCTGTCATTTATTTCTGATTAACCCGCTTGAGCAGTATGGTCAAAGTCCATTAGATAGACCTCCAGCTCCCGACCTCTGGCTATTCCGTATCTCCGCTGTTTCGCTATTCAGGGTTGTTCCCCCAATAGGGGAGCCAAAAAGTGTAGTTCTTTGCACTTAAAAATTAAAGGACTGGCGCCCGAGATTTCCGTATAAAAAGAGTACTTAAGTATATTGACAAAAAAACACCATTACAAGTAGGCACCATTACAGTATCAGAAAAAAAAATATCTTGCAGCAGCTGTAAGATGCTGAATAACAAAATACGGCTCTTGTACGTGATGACGATTTTCATTCAGAGCGGTTCTTAAAAAATACCTTAAATTTACATAGTATATATTTGTCGTTTCACGTTTGTTCGGTAACTCAAGAGTGCATTAGAAGAGCTAGAAGAAATACATTTTTTTTATTTAAAAAGACAATTAAAGAAAATTACCATTTACACATCCATTATCACATATTGGTTCACAGTCGTAATGACTATGTGGTTTTCGTTCCCATCCAGAGCAGCATACTTCTATTCTACTGTAGCCTTCTCTTGACTAAAACAAAAAAACTGTATTTAGATTTTATTTATTATTTTGGATCCGTAGACTAATAATCTGTTTCTGCCTGATTGGTATTAGACACTTGTTTATGTTTAATTTCAGCCAATTTTTACCTACTTATTAGTCATTTATGCATGTTACATATAATTATAAGGTAAGGCGAGATTATTATTTACTAAATTTACCTACTTATTTTCTCAGCATATCATTTGGTGACAATAAATACAAATTCTTCTCTCGAATTTCTTCTATTTTATGTTTCGAAACTGCACATTCATTTAAAGTTAATTGCTTATAGTAGCTTCTAATTTTGTATAAAACTCTTTTGTCATTGCGTCGACTAAAGTTAATAACTGTGTGTGCTTTAATCCACTTGGCAGTAAATATGTTTAAATATAACTGACTTTCTATAATGTGTAAGAGAAACGGATTTGAAAATAGTTTATATTGAAAGAGGATAAAAGAGATGACAAATATATATCAGACAATACCACGTTTATCGTGATTTGATGAAACTGTATCTATTGCTTCGTAAAAGCAAAGGCGTGTTCCGAAATGATTTATGATTTTCTTAAACGATTTTTTTTAAATATACAAAGAACTGCTCTCTTAGGGTTTTAGTACTAAATACAACCTACTAATGTCTGAATTCGATATGTTCTTGTTCACAATTAAAAACTTTTTCCTGAGAAAAGTTTTCATATTCGTGGTCAATGAATAAAAAAAGACATGCATATCCTGCTGTGTAGTAACTTTCCTTAAAATATAAAGATAAGGTAATCTTGAACAACTGACATTACTGACGCAGATGGTGATCAGGCATGTCTGCAGTAAAACAAATTTACTATTACGTTAAGAATTAAATATTTTAAATGAATTTATTAGTTCTTTTGACTACAGCTAACTATTACATATGTTTTCTGCACACGTATTTTCAATGCCACTTAAATCTCAACAATTATATTCACGTCAACTAAATAATGAGGTCACTTATTGAGTATTTAATCCTTTTTTTCTACTATTCATGTGTTATAAAGAGTGATGACTAGAATTGCGAATTTCTTTATCTAGACTAGGATTTACATTAGTTTTTATAATATACATACCTATTATTTAAGTTACAATTAAACACTTGTATTGTACCGTAGAAATAGTTTCTAACACTATCTATCAAATATGGTAAAGAAATATTAAGTAATTTTCAAAAAATATGAAAATAATTTTAATTTCTAGCTTCAACACCCCTCTCAGTAAGGAGGCACATTTCATCTAAGTGTTTTTGGTTAAATTCTCATAATTTGGGCTAAGGAGTCCTCAGTTAATGTATGATCAATTGTTTATGTAAGATCCAAAGACGATCTGAGAAATTACAGGTGTATAGCAGTAATACTAACAATACGGCGAATATACTCAAGAATAACTAAAAACTTGGTGGAAGAAGATATAAGATAGGCAATTGGAGGAACAGACTTGATAATATTTTCACACTAAAAATCGTTCTCCAAAAACGTACTCAAAGCAGCAGAGAAACAGATATAGCATTAACAGACCTAGCCTAGAAAAAGCTTGTGATAGCGTTCCCATATCACAGTTATATATAGAAATGAGAAACCTGGAAATAAGACCATCTACCATCTACCATCTACCATCTCTAATCAAAGCTACGCAACTTTACTACAAAGATACCTTTGCTATGAGAAAAATTAACAACATACTTACAGAAGCTTTCCGAACGTTAGAGGGACTGACAAGGATGTCTATCTCCTACACCATTTAAAATATATTTGGACCAGTCCATACAAGGGTTGATAAGAAACTGCCGAAATATGGGACTTAGAGTAAGAGATGACACATTTTAGTTTATCCTTCACGGATGATCAGCTTAAAATGATTTTGCACAAATGTAAATACTTAGTGACCAATGTAATGATTTAGGTATAAATCTAGAAAACAGTATGATTAGAGGAGTGCAATCATGTAAATATCTAGGAGTTGTATTTAATAAACATAGAAATAGCATTTATGAAGTAAATAAACAAGAGCAGGAAAACTATCGCGTCATAGAACTCGATGTGGGAAAAGGATCTAGAGAAGAAACCAAGCCAACGTCTTTATAAAAGCCTTGGTTAAAGTGTAATGATGTATGGTGTAGGAGTGTGGTATCTAAGTCAAGCAAACAAAAAGAAAATGCTGGCCACAGAAATGGACTACTTAAGAAAAAGCTGTAGAACATTCAGAATTGAAATCAGAAATAGAGTAATTAGACGAAATATGGACTATAGATGAGGTCGAAATGAGACAACTGGTTTGGTTTGGACACACAATAAGAATTCTTCCATTGTTTTTCTGGTCCAAAAATATTAGAATGGACTCCGACAGAAAAAAGAAAGAAACGACGTAGATGACCTGGAAACCTGGAAACCGGGGACGGAGAGGCGGAGAAATCCGTAGAAATTCGTTAATGGTTTATTATTTAATTTTTAGAATAGAACAGAATAATACTCAACAGTACACTAAGTGCACCCTTATAACCAAGTTGGGATCATCGGAAGATAATATAGCGGTATTTTTACTTAAACAATCATGTTGAATAACACTGCACTTACTTACGCGACTGATTAAGAAGTTGGCAAGTACGAGGGTATTCTGTAGAATAGCAACAAATATATAAAAAGATAGGTGGGTATTGTCAAAAAGGTATTTGTGGCATAGTTCAATTTTTTTACTTTTCTTATTTGGGATTTATTACCACATTCTTGAATAGTCCCAAATAATCCAAAAAATATTTTTTAGATCATCTGGGACTATTCAAGAATGTAGTAATAAATTCAAACAATAAAACAAGAAAAGTATACAGGTGTTTCGTTCTTATTGTTACAAATTGAAACAGGTAATAAAACATGCAATTTTACGATACAATTTTTCTATGTATCGAAAAATAATTCGTAAGAAAACTGCAACTTCTCAAAGCTGCTCCTGGTGCTGTTAATGGTTTTTTATGAATATTTGAGAAACTGGTAAAATTACAAAATGTGTACACCTAAATGAATTCTAAGAATAATATTAATAATTCTTAGTCAGAGGTGTCCTAATCCTAAACGGGGGGTATATAAACTGTCTCACCAACAGATATAAATAGACTCCGCCCCAAATATGTCCGCTAAATTTGAATGGAACTTTTCAATTGTTCGTATTTATAGAACCCGAATTACAAAGCAACCGCTAGATTTGATTGACAAAGGCCGACTCGGTTTTACACATTTTGCAACAGATCAGTCAGAACGCATAAACGCTAAACGTACGAAAAACACAAATAAATAGGGAGCTTGACTGTGAACTGTCTTATTCGTTTTTGTGACATTTCTTAATCCACGTAATGCAAACGATTAATATATTGAATCTTTTGTTGAATGAAATGAACCACACTACAAACGCAGCAGTGCATGAAGATGATTATTTACCTATAATCTTAAACGGAGTAGTTTGAGGCTATAAGGGAATTCTATTATTATATTAGGAGTATATTGATATCTCTCATAACTTTCTTATGCGAGTTGTAATCGAACCTTGTGAAAATAAAGAGAAAAAATAGGTAGGTATGTTGTTTTATTTATTTGGACATGTTAAAAGTTATAGTTCTCGCCTTCTAGCAAACGACAGGGTTTTTAAAGATTTTTCTCAATAAAAATAAAACAAGACGTAGGTATATAGTTGGTATAGTTTTTATTGCTTGAACATTCCATGAATATTCGTAAAAAGAACCGAAAGTAATCTTACGTTAGATATTAATAAATAAACATGTACATTTCATCGTGTAAAACTGACTATTGCGTACACCGTTCTGCGCTACTATAAAATTAATGGGGCGGAGTCTATTTATATCTGTGGTGAGACAGATTATAGTGCAAAAATTGCTTTAACTATTTTGACTGTAGTTTCTTGCCACTTTTAGCAAGAACATCTAAAAGTTCATGCTTTACAAAAAAGAAATCTTTTGCATTTTTACAAATAACTTAGTGGTTTAGAGTAGTAAAATTGTTGTTCAAAGATATAAGAAACTACAGCCAAAAGTTTGGGCCCTTTTGCCGTACATCCATACAGTTTGGGATGTCTCTGATTACAAATTTTACATTTTAATCTTAGAATTTATAGACGTAGAAAGGTTATAAAATGTACCACTTTTCGTAATTTTTCATTGACTGTTTTTGATATATTACATTAATAAAGTCATTAACAGGAGCAGCTCCTTGAAGAGTTCCCTTATGAAGAATTTTTTGATACATGTTTATAGAAAACTGTTTTTTTTTGTAATTACCTGCTCCAGCACCTGTTTCAATTTGTAACAATAAACTTGGAACATCCTGCATATTAAGAAGTTTCTAATTATGATATAGTAATATTAGTGACATACCGTAAGACGCTGAGCACTAAGCGGGTAGGAAAATCCTATGTATTTATGTACATGTGCATAAGGTTCAGAATAGCGCGGTTATAATTAAATGGTGGGCACATGCCAACTACATGGTCTTTGGCCGCGTGGCGTGGCCCGCTTGTTTCGTTTCGATTTAGTCATTTAGGCGCTATTCTGAGCCATATTGCACATGTACAAAAGTGCATAGGATTTTCCTATGCTTAGCGCCTTACGGTACATATATAGGATATGGACGTGGAAAAACGTTGTAATTTCAGTTTGAACGAGAGAGGCGATACTGTTCTTTTGTATTGTATTATTCACTGATATTACTGATTAACGAAGCAAGAAGAAGAATTTGGTGTTATCCATATTTTAGACACTTTTGCTTCAATTATAACAATATTTTTCCACATCTTTATAGTTTCATATGGCATTGGTAGTATGGTATTATCTGAAGCTATGCAACGTTAGGCAAGACTTATGTAATTGATATATCATATACCATTCTTCGGATGGGGTGTAAGGTAGTCGGTTCCTTGTTCATTAGAAGTTAGGCAAGTAGGCCTGTTCCTCGACAAATACGAGGTTCGGAGAATTCCTGGCGTCAGTGATTGCCTGCAGTAGTGAATACTTTCAATAAATAAATTTTTGGAAAAATTGTCCTTGTTAAGAAAACTACAATAAAAACGAGTTAAATTAATTCAGTTTACCAGCATTCAAACCTTTTCAGACATCTTTTGTCTACTAAACTTATTCCTTTTTTCATATTACTTACATTATCAAAAATCTACGTTACACCACAGAAATACAGTCTTTATATTGATTTTACAGGTTTGTAACGTTAGGAACGCATTGAATAGATAATATGGAAGTGACTACACCAGCAGCGGCTTAGTCACTTGCGCAGGGAACCAAAGAAGTTATTATGAATGTTGGCTGATCCTTATAAAACCAAATGAAAAAAAAAACTTTTAAGCCGCTAAAACGGGAAAAATACGAAAATATGAAATATTTTCTGTCAAACTGATTTTTATTAACACTGACATTACTATAATAGTAAAGTGACGCTTTCATATGGTAAAGTGCCACATTATTAAACGATTTTGAATTTAGTAAAATAGCATATTATCAGTCAAAATGCGAAAAAGTAATATATCACTGACATTTTGACATATGAATAGCAAGAGTAAAAATAAAGTACAGGGTAACTTACTCCATTTCCACGAGGAATAACTCCGCGTCTATCCTCTGGGCTTAATAGATCGATGGTCCTATAACAAACAAAAACATTATTGAATGATAGTTTAGCGTAGCGTAGCTTAAACAAGGAGCAATAACTTCTAAACACATGTCAGTAGCTGCATCATGTTCATCTTTCGAAATTTATGACACTAGTTAAAATTAAAAAAGAAAAATTGATGTCAAAGTTAAAATATACTAACATTGTACTGAGGTTTTCCATCATATTTTATGGAAATGCGATGTTTGTTACATAAATTTTAATGAGGTGTTTATTTTCTATTTGTTACCGTGTAATTCTAGAGAATGAGTGCTCACGTGCTTATGAATATCCTTGTGGATTGCTTTTGAATCCCATTTACATAAAATATATCTGTTTATGAAACCGCAGATCTATCATATTTTATATTTAGAAATGAGTGTAATTTGAGACAAATTTAAAATTTAAATACATATTTATTTTCAATCTTAAATGTATTCGTTCGAGCTGCTGGAGAATATGGTGTCCGTAAACTAATGTTATGGTTCAATGTTAGATTCTAGGGAATTAATAAAGACGAATTAACTTATTTCCAAATAAAAATGTTATAGGTTTTCAAAGTTATATTTTTAATTTTTGCAACAATTTTGAAAGTACTGGACGAATTTCATGGTGAACAACACGTGTTTCAATTCATGAAGGATATGATGGCTATGATTATTTTCAACGAAACTGAGAGGCAGAGATTTCACTTTCTTTCTGAGTACCTTTTTACAGTATCTGTTTTGCTCCGAACTTCTTCAGGATGTTGCAAGAAAAAAACAATTAAGGAACTTAATTTTATATAAAAAACTGATACATATATCGAAACTACATATCATTGAGATATTGAACGTTTAAGAAAGTCTATAAAGTGCATATCCTTTTATTGTCATTCTTGCAAATCATTTTTATTTCTTCCCTAGAATCTAACATTGAAGCACGTAATATTAGTTTCAGAACATCCTGCATAAATGTTATATATGGTAAATCACTAATAATAAAAACAAGAATTGTGCTTAGTCTTATACTATCAGAAATCACAAGTTTCATCTAGTAAATTTGGTAGATTTGAGTTTCAGTATGGTATATTGCAATAAGAACAGTATGTACAACATCAGAACCAATTAATATTCGCTTCTTCCTTAGTCTGCTTAGAAATAATACCCAAAGCCTATTGCGGCCGTATTAGAGATGGAATGATGTACTACTGTTACATCAGAATCAACAAAATTCATTCGCAAAAGTTTTGATTTAATCAATCTGTCGACAGAGACGGGCCTATTTTTGTAGTAGTAGTTCCCTTATTTGCGTCAGCATATTATTCAGGTGATGTTATTTAATAATTTGCTTTGTTTCTTGCAAATTTCAAACCAATTTCAAACAATTTTTCTTGGAAATGAATCCCAAATTTGTACCTCAATTGTACCTTTTCTCAGGGCAAAATAAGTAATAGCGCTGTACCGCGTACGCCTCTGAGGAATTTAATATTCGCGCATCGTAAATTGTACTATGTAGACTCGACTCATACCAATTGAACTAACAGAATTTCTGGTCCTATTTAGAGTCAGATAAAAGTCTTTTGGACATACGTTTCCAAATATTTTCTTTGTTAGCATTAAATTGCATTGCAATTATACAGGGTGTTCCACTTAAGTCGGATTCTTCCATAGCTCTCTTATTATAAATTTAAGAGAAAAATGTTTCAAATAAAAGTTAAGCTGAATTATGCGGTGTATATACAGAAAATATTTTTGAATACACAGGATGTTCCATTTCACCTGGACGCTATACAACTTCGTTATTTTAAATGGAACACCCTGTATATCTGTGTATTTTTGGATTCCTGACTTAATTTTAAGTTGATTTTATGTATCATACATTGTGCCCAAAACATACCGTTTCCGAGATATTCAAGTTTTTTTGAGAAATTTCACGATTACAGCGCTCTGAATATTGCTAGATAGCTTCTAAGCCATAAGAGCTAGAAACTTGCGGTTTGCATAGTTCGATTTACCACGAATTACGCTATCATTTCCCCTATTAGAAAAATATGGTAAGTAGTATAAAGTGGTAAATATCGGTACCTGCATTTGCCAATCTTTCAACAGGAATAACTTCTTTTTTTCAAATGGAATGACCCATATTTTTTTCCACCGTTGGATTCAAAATTAAATTCTCTTTCGATTGATATAAGGTTGTCCATATTTATCTTTAACAGTTTTCGAGAAAGATGCAATTCTTCCTAAAGTTTGAAAAACGAGCTTCCTACAGCATAAAGTAGGCTTTGCAAATTTTTTAGTTTATAAATAGTGGTAACATCGAATTCAAAAAACGGAATCGCACTAGCACAGTAGTTACAGATGAAAACGAATATCTAGTATTGGGATGCATACAGGAAAACTCTCAACTTAGTGTGCGACAAATTAGTCAAACGACGGATATTAGTACAACATCAGTACATAGGATTTTAAAGAAACACAAATATCATCCTTATACATCCAATTACACCAGGAGTTACTCGAAGGAGACTTTCAACGGAGGCAGGCATTTTGTCAGTGGGCACTTGAGAGAGGAAGAAATTTTTTTTTGAACAGGTCATGTTTTCGGATGAGTCAACTTTCCACAAAAATGGCTTTGTTAACCGCCATAATTGTCATTATTATGACACGGTAAATCCGCACCAATTCCAGACAACCGGTAGCCAATACAGGTGGTCCTTGAACGTGTGGACGGGAATTTTAGGAGGCCACATCATTGGACCATTCTTTTTTAATCGACACTTGACAGGAAGAATTTATTTGGACTTTCTGCGAAACACTTTGGATGATTTGTTGGGCGACATTCCTTTAGCAACCCTTCGAAGGATGTGGTTGTTACAACAGGATTGTGCTCCACCTCATTAAAAGACTGAGGACATTTCGAACACTTAATGTAAAATTGCAGTTTAAGTTCACGTACCCTTTTTTATTGCGTTTAGAATTTTCTATCATGTTGCGTTTTGTTTTCGTTGTTGGTAGTGGTTTAGTTTTGTTTGTTAGATCACTTTTTAAACATGCCAGTAATATTGTTACTGGCATGTTTTATAAATTTTAAATTCACGCGATGTCATTGTTGGTGACCGGATTTTTACCGGGAAATACGAAAACAATTCACAATACAATTTGTTTGTCGAGATGAACGTACATAACATTGAAACGATGCTTTAAGCGATATTGGCAAAGCCTACTTTACGCTGTAGGCAGCTCGTTTTTCAAACTTTAGAAAGAATTGCATTTTTCTCGAAAACTGTTAAAGATAAATATGGACAACCTCATATCAATCGAAAGAGAATTTAATTTTGAATCCAACGGTGGAAAAAAATATGGGTCATTCCATTTGAAAAAAAGAAGTTATTCCTGTTGAAAGATTGTCAAATGCAGGTACCGATATTTACCACTTTATACTACTTACCATATTTTTCTAATAGTGGAAATGATAGCGTAATTCGTGGTAAATCGAACTATGCAAACCGCAAGTTTCTAGCTCTTATGGCTTAGAAGCTATCTAGCAATATTTAGAGCGCTGTAATCGTGAAATTTCTCAAAAAAACTTGAATATCTCGGAAACGGTATGTTTTGGGCACAATGTATGATACATAAAATCAACTTAAAATTAAGTCAGGAATCCAAAAATACACAGATATACAAGGTGTTCCATTTAAAATAACGAAGTTGTATAGCGTCCAGGTGAAATGGAACATCCTGTGTATTCAAAAATATTTTCTGTATATACACCGCATAATTCAGCGTAACTTTTATTTGAAATATTTTTCTCTTAAATTTATAATAAGAGAGCTATGGAAGAATCCGACTTAAGTGGAACACCCTGTATAGTGAGCATATTTTCCACTAAAGAACTTTTATAATTTTGTTTGTAGTCACGTGAATATACATAAGAATTTTAATTTATTTGTTGAATTTTATTTTGAATCCACCCCGTATTTTTTGCTTCGTAAAGTATGTACAAAGTTTCAATGCTGTCGATCACAAGCCAAATATTATTTTCTTCCGCCAGATTGCTCATGCCAATAAAACAAACCAACAGATCTACAACACCTCAAATTAATGTGAAAATTTCAAGATATATTGGAAGGGGATTTATGTAGGATAATCTGAAGCGCAGGAAGTAAACATTTTTAAGGGCATTTTCAAAACTTGTAGAGCACACAATGCTTTAAAAGTATTTCGAAATTCGGAATTTTGAGATTCGAGAGAAAATAATTTTATTTAATTTGAGTTTGACATTAACGTTACAAAATTTTTTTCTTTGTAACCATAACAAATATTCACTTTTTAATTAATGCCGCCTATCCCTTCATATTTTTTACAAATTAATCTACTTTATTTGTCTGAGACCTGTTGTTTATAAACAACTTTATTTAAGCTTTTTGCTATCATATTAATAACAAAAATATCCAATTTGATATATTTATACTGATGCTACTCTTCTGAACATACAAATATAAAATCTGTTGAATGTAAATATAATTGGAATCACTTCAGATCTATTACTATTATTGTCGAATAATGCAAAAATAACACACAGAAGTCATAGTCCAAAGCAAAAAACATGAAAACTATATAAAATTTATTAACTTAACTTAGTTTTAATTTGACATTGACATCGACGCCAAAAATCTAACATAACCTAGTTTTTAATTTGTCTTTGACATATATGTCAAAAATCAAAATAGCCTAATTTCATTTGACATTGGCATTGACTTCGAAAATTATTTAGTAACAATAAATATCATTCATTTTTACAATCTTCTTTGTTTGATATGTCAAACCCAAATTAGCCAAAATTATTTTTTAATGTTCTCAATTAATGTAATTTAGATTTTTACATAAGTGAATCATTAAATCGTACCCTCCTGATGATTTCCAATAAGAATGAAACAGCATGCACATCTTCTTGGGGATATCGTTTTTTAATTTATAACAGTTTATTTAATTATTATATTTAATTTTCAATATTGTTATTATGCTTGTTAAAACAGTTTAATTATACTGAATTTTGTAACAAACTGACTTAAAATTAACTTGAATTACTGACAAAAAAATTGCAAGCTATCTATTTGTAATAACTAAGTTTTTGCATATTACTCTTGGATTTTCTAATGTATATAAAACGTTTTGATTATTCATTTTTGGAGGGGTATATTTTCTGAACGGTTTCAGAATTGTTAAATTTTCTAAATTTACAACATAGAATCACGTTCTATAGTTTGTTGATGGAATTTAGGAGACCATCCTGTATTAAAGCTCAATTTTTATGAGGTCATTTAAATTTCAAGATATATATAAATTAAATTAACGAATGACATATATAAATCTAGAAACCTCAATTGCATTTATTGTTATGCAAGAGCAATTTTGATAAACTAATCATTAAAAGCAATTAATAGAGCAACTCTTCTCAATACAAATGGTGTTAAAATGTTGGATTCTGAGAAAAATGTGGCTTAATTGCAAGTAAGTTTTTCAAAGTAATTTTGTTTTAATCTGGATAACAAAGATATATTTTATAATTTCATTCCTCTAGTGTTCCAAAAAACATTTAAAATAATATCTTATTTTTCCTCGAAACTAGTTAATTTTGAAGGATGACGTTATTGCTTAGTTACTTATAATACTCATTTTATAAAAAAGAAGGTTGAACAAAGTGCTTCAAGATCACTAGGATTATTCATAATGTAAAATATTTAGCATAACAAATTCTCTAATACACAAATAAGATTACTTACGGCACTTCCAGGTGACAAATTCCCCTCCGGGTATTATTTACATGGCCAGGACTATGTTGCAATCCTGCTGCATCCAAAAAGACTATGAAACTACATAAAATAACACTAAAAATTATAAGATCTTTACTCCTGCACATCATTATATTTAATCGTACGTGGTCAGTAGTTACTATAGATCGACAATGAATTTTTATTTACAGCAGAGAACGAGAAAGTGAATTCAGCGGACGCTGACGCGATGATATTGTGTACTTATCAAGAACTACCTACTTCTTATATTATTGTACAAGGAGGCCAAAAAACATATCTAAACAAAAGCTAGTAAATATTTACTGGAATAGGCGAGGAATATAGGATTTCTAGGGTCTTTTTTGCGTGTAATTTTACTGTTGGAAAATGTCAGGACATTATTATTAACTGGGAAACGAACTTAAAAAGCTGAAAACGAAAAAAATATATAATTTGCATAAGAGATACTATTACAACAAATAAATCCATTTTTCAAAAGGATGTAGAAGTGTTTCTGATGCTGGTAATTAATTTAAGACCAATTTGTTCTAGTGAGACTCTTAATAAACAAAATGACACCACACTAAATATTAATTAAATGTATTTAGTGTTCACAAAAATTATAAATAATGTACATACAGTACAGTAGTAAATTATTTTTAAGTTAATGTTGCTATATTTTTATCCATTTGATTTCTTAAACTTGTTTTATGCCTTTGTAAACTATTAAGATACTTTGATAAAAATATTTACACCTAGGAGACTTCTCCATGAAACATCAAAACATAATTTTTGGTTTTACATAAATCAAAAATCGACTAATATGTAGTAGGAGAACCTTCGACCAGGATTTTCGATCTTATCGCGACACGAGGATTCTATTTTTTTTTCAGTTCAACAGTTCATGTCAATATGAAAAAAAATTCTATTGTGACTGACGTCTCGTTGCTAAAGGGGTGAATAGTTATTTTCCTAACAAGTGCGAAAAGTTGTACTTTTCCGCATGCGACTGTCGTTGACCAAACGACGCGAAGCGGAGTTAGTATAAATAGAAATGATTTAATTTCATCAAATTTGTATAAAATTACCCCAAAATGCAAATAAAAATATAATTACTTTCGCGGAAAAATACGTTTTCCGCACTAGTGCGGAAAAGTACAACTTTCGAAACTAAAATGCGTGCGGAAAAGTGATACTTTCCGCACGTTCGTAGGAAAAAAAATTATCGAGGTCATAATACTTATTCGATTATCACGAGCTCGGCCGCGGGTGGATATTAAGCAACGAAATTTTCAGGGCTCCGAGAGGTTGGTTCTAGCTCATCTGAAAGTTCGGTCGAAAAAATCCTCCGAAGAGGGGAGCAAGGGTCCCCGGAAAAGTACAGTTTTTACGGCAAAATCGGCCTTTCCAAAAAATTCATATCTCGGCTAATATCGGAGATGAACCTAAAAAAAAAAGTTTTTAATTTTTCCTTCTTCTTGAAACGTTAATAACTTTCTTAACACTCAAAGGATCGCTAAAAAATATATACATATTTTTTTGGCATTAGGCCATTAAATATACTATAAAAGATTTTCCTGACACGAAGACGCCTATAAAATACGTCGCCACGCTCCGACACTCTCCCGGAAAAAGCCTTTGAGGCGGCAAAGTACAAAAACTCATACGAAATTAGTGCGAGTCTGCCTGATCACCGTAAATTTTTTTTTTACCGACTGAAAACTTATTTGCACCCTTTTCGGAATATCCTGGGACTTTCCTTCATAAATAACACTTGTTTCTTTTTGACTCGAACTACAAATTTTTCATGAAATAACTCGTGTAGTGATAATTCGAAATTTTGATCGAGGGTTCTCCTACTATAAATAAAAGTGGTTCTGTGAAAGTTCAGCTGAACTTTGTTCAAAATCGAAGGATGTCATTCTTGCAACAATCGGCATCCTTGAATTTTGAACCAAGTTCAGTTGAACTTTCGCTGAACCATTTTTATACAACTGGCCCCTAAAATATACTTACGGTATACTTTCTCTAATTTGATGATAATTTTTAGAGATTTTTTTTTGTATTCATGGTCCTGTATACAGAAAAGGTTTTTGGCCAATAGATTTTTTGGGCTCTAGGCAAGATTGCATTAAAAGCTGCTCTGGCCTCTTGTTTGATGCACATAACTAACAGGTGATAACTAAGAGTATTAGTTGCCTATTTAAATGTAAGAAAGTTCAAATTCCTTTACAGAAGAGTTACCTTATACCCATAATCTTAGTTTCACTATACAGCAGGTCAGATGAGTACGTTCAAGGTTATTTGTAAATAATTTTCAATTCTTTTTTTTTGAATTTTTTGCATTTGTGATAAATATTTACCTCCTTACCATCCTATAATTCTATATTAAATTATAAATTTAACAAGGCACATTTTTTAACGTTGTGATGATCATCTGATCAATTGATGTTTTTTGTTCTAAGGTTTTCGTTAAGCTGGTGACTTAAAGAAGGGCTCATTTCTGTGGATGAGGTATCGAAAATCTCCATGAAAATACCGATAAAACCAATAATGCGGCGATGCTCCAAAATGGCTATCAAGCTCGTAAGAGATAAGAGATTCGATTATATTGAATTATTTTCATTTAAAATCCCATGAATCATATATTTGCATATTTTGAGGTACCTATGAGATATCAATAAACATTGTGTTAGGAACAATTTTAAGCAAAATTAATTTAGTGGTGTAAGATGATCTAACAATCAAAAAAGTCTTACGCCATTTTCCAATAATATGAATTTTTTTCCTTATGAATAACGCAAACATTTTCAATTAGGATAGTACAAGGTCGATCGACTGGCCAAACGTGAGGAAAATCTGTGTTTACATCACATTTAAAGGTCAATATGTAACTATACAAGCTAACAAATGTTTCGTTTGCGAATAGTACAGAATCGCAGGCAAAAATGACATCTACATTTATTTACTTCTTAGAAAAGTATTATAAAGAGACATTAAATAAAAATCGTTAAATTATTATTAGAGTTTATGAACAAATTGGTCAAATTACAAAATAACTTCGTCTATCTATGGATTACCCATCACTCCCAGCTCAATGAGAAGTGCATTCTGGTCGATTTGAAAAGTTAGAGTTGAAAGAGTTACAGTTACAAATCATGCTTTTCTGACGAAACTATCGCTATAAGGAAGAAATGTCATAATACGTTTTTGATTGTTCTATCATTCTACACCACCCATTTAAATTTACCTAAAACTTTTTCTAACGCCTTGAGGTACCTAATGTTTGATTTTGTATTAAACAAAGAAAGTACGAAGGTAATTTGCTTAAATCTTAAAGATGTCAATTAGTAAGAATCTGGTTCTCTTGTTATTGTACCTACCGAGAACTGTGAAAACGTAAAGTCTGGCATTATAAATGCAGGGACGATTTTGGTATCATTTTATGTTCATCACATCCATGGCGTGATGCTTGCTTTAACACAACAAATGATCCTTCTGCTCAATCATAATTTAAAACAAATGGACAACGGCCTAATATCAAAAGGAGACAGGAAGATAATACGTGGTTCAATAGTAAATGTCAATATGCTTATGTTGTGTCTCAAAGATTTAGCTTGGCACAGAAACGAATCAAATAAGAACATGCAACCGTTTATTGAGGCCAAATATGCTAGTGGTCAAAACAATTGAATGCGACATTACAAGCAGCACTTTTTCTTCACTAGTCAGTGCCATCAGAAAGAGATAAGGTTCATTTATTTGGAAATAATTTATTTTTAGACTCAACACTAAACTTTTAAGGAAGGGTTCTACCCAGTCAATGAGACTTTACATCCTTGGCATTGTCCTCAAGATAGATGCCTTAAAACTGCATCCAGTGCTCTACCGACTTCGATTTTTCATATAAACAAGATATTTTCTTTCAACTAGTAGATTGCTTAAGTGTAATTCATATGCAAGAAAAGAAAGAACGATTATTAACATGCAACTAATTCAACATCTCGGATCGGTAGATATCTTGAGTGATCGACAATATGGTTTTCGTTGAAAATGTATGCTACGAAAGAAAGATCGACAGATTTGGAGAATTTAATAAGTATATCATCAAGGTCTACCTGATAACTTATCATATACATATATATTGTCAGCTCAGTGGTGTCTACTAATATCAGATTTCTCTATAACCTCCCACTTTACATTTGATGAAGTCTCATCAAGAAATTTCCCTATCACCTCAGGTGTTGAGATGTTCCACAAGGATGTTTATTATTACCAACTAAAGTCTAACCCTGTGCACTCTTTTGTTGATGGCAGCTCTACCTTTTAGAGAACAGAGAGTGCAAAAATACTTCTTACGCGAATAAGAATAAAAATAAAATAGAATAAAAATGGGAACAATGGCAGATATCCTATATATCTACCGGTACCATCACCAACTCACTAATTTTTGACCGTGGAATCAGAGACTATTAGGTCGCTCTGTGAAACTTAGCTGTTTTATTTAGCATATTAGAAATTATAAAGAAATCTCGTTGCTGGAAAAAGTAAGGTACCTAACTTAAATTAGTCTAAATGATTGATATTAATGAGTTCTTTTTGAATCTGTTCTGATTTCTACCTAATATGTTAATATTTATTAATTAGTGATTAGTATTTTTAAAATAAAGAAAGCCTGTGCCACTTTCTTAGTTTATTTAAATGTACCATGGTAAATCTTTTGGGACGCTCTGTATATTATATAATTAAGAATGACTGAATATCATCCATACCTATCAGTACACAAAATTTTAATTATTTTTAAAATTGGCGATGCCAAAATAATGTAAAGGTTACGCTGTTTATAATAATTAAGTTATAGTCGGTTAGTTGTTAATTTCATTGATTTATATTAGTATCGTCAACGAAGTAAACGTGACGTTTGATAATTTGCACTACGATAATTATTTCTACGTAAGACGTTAATATAATTCAAAGAAATTAAAGACTAACTTTCTTATTTGTTATTCCCCATGTTCAAATATCATCAATGTTGTAGGAAGCTAAATTGGTCTAAAACTTCACAGCAAATAATCAGATTTAAAACAAAAAAAAGGTAATCTAATTTCAATCATACGTTGGTAATGTGACAGATTTAATATGTTTCTGATATGTTTTTTTTTCTACAATATTTATATTTCACAAAAACATCCAAATTTAAATGATAACCAATTTATTTGAACAATTCAATGAAGTTTTATCGCTTACTGAGCCTTGGAAGATTGTTTGTTGATTTTTAATTCTACCTCAAAAGTTGATGATCTTCTTATTCGAAGTAAGTCTAGGAAAGGTGTACAGGTTTCCTCAGTATTCAGATTAAAAATTAAAATTCCGGACATATCACCACAGGGACACAAACACAGATCTGATTGAGCTAGTGTTGGTAATTATTATATTAGTGTTGCAATTATTTTAATTTTAATATTAACCGTTGTAAATACTTATATCTCAACAATACAATCAAATACATGTTCATCGAAACAAAAGCAAACTTGCAAAGTTGTCACAAATATACTTTTCTACAGTATTTATTGAGAGTTTTTTATTTAATCAATATAAATATTTTCATCTGTAAGAGAACATTATTATTATAATTATATTTTTGAAATTCTATGGATATATCTGCA
The DNA here is from genome assembly GCA_963680705.1 of Rhagium mordax. Lineage (NCBI taxonomy): Eukaryota > Metazoa > Arthropoda > Insecta > Coleoptera > Cerambycidae > Rhagium > Rhagium mordax. The sequence continues at coordinate 15,933,927 of OY796659.1, read as the reverse complement.
AAAAAAATAGTTTGAAATAGCAATATTTGCATAGTGATTGATTGCATCCAAAAGAGATAACTGGTGTGTTATAATTTTGATTATAATAACCTTGCTGACCTTATGATAACAACGCAACGGGAAATTAATATCTTGAAATGACTTAGTTTATCAAGTGGTGACAACAATTATTAACTAATGAGTGAGTACTATACAAATTTGTCTTACAATACCACTGTTATTGTATTGTTGATACATATTTGTTATACGTCATGGTATTATCCCATACATTTAATGCCATAACAGTACTTCTGGATTGTAAAGTGTGGGTCAGAAGTCTCGTAGTATGGATCTTCTTTTTGTCGAGACAGCAGGGCAAAAATGTTCGACTGCCTCTGTTTAGTTTCCGTTTATTTTTATATTATTGTGTTTCCATTTATTAATTGTTGTTGTTTTAGTTTAATCAATTTAAATTTTTTGGTCTATTTGCGAGACAGTTTGTAGTAATTTAAAGAGAGGGAATATATTGGACTATACTATAAAGCGACCGACTGGTGAACACACAAACGGGAGGGAAACACTGGATGTTCTACTACAGATTCACTTTCCAAGATTGACAATAGTTGACGAAGATTCACCGCCACAACCTGGATCTCTTGAGGCAAAGCCTACAAGGATCGACTGGAATGTGGCGAATCAGATCGTCAATTATAATAAAATTGAATGTGCAATCAAATCCCTTGAATCCGACAAGTCGCCGGGACCAGGTGGGATACTTCCCGCATTATTGCAAAGGGCAAGTGACCTCCTAATTCCGTCTCTATGTAAAATCTTTCGAGCATGCTTGGCAATGGGATATGTGCATCTGGCATGGAAATCGAGAAAAGCAGTTTTCATACCAAAACCAGGGCCCACCTCCTACGACCATGCCAAGTCATATCGACCAATCAGCCTTTCGTCTTTCCTCTTGAAGACGCTGGAAAAACTTGACGACAGACATATTCGGGATGGGGCATTAATCGAAAACCCACCCAACAGTAGACAGTACGCCTACCAGGCAGGAAAATTATCTGAATAGGCTCTTCACAAAATCGTTAATAGGGTAGAGGAGTCGATGAACAACAAGGCGAAAGCACTTGGTGCTTTCCTTGATACTGAGGGAGCATTCGACAACATCTCTTTCAAATCAATGATCCAGGCCGCTCAAAGACATGAGATGGACGACACTTGTTGTAAGTGGATGGACAACATGATGAAGAGCAGGCGGGTTCATGCCACAATTGCGGATGACACCCTAGAGGTACAAGTAACTCGAGAGTGTCCACAGGGCGAACTATTGTCACCCCTACTGTGAAGTGGAACCTCGTCGCTGACGATCTGTTAACAACACGTAGCGACAGTGGCTTCTACACCTAAGGGTATGCGGATGACATCGTCATATATACATACTCATAACGGTAAAGTATGCCAACATTATTGCAGAGCGCATGCAAAGAGCTCTAAATATTGTACAGCAATGGTGAGAAAAGGAAACCCTGAGGGTGAACCCCTCTAAAGCATTGCTGATACCTTTCACCAGGAAATAAAACGTTGGGAATTACAACCTCAACATCTTTGGAATACAGATAGAGGTAGCCACAGAGGTCAAATTCCTAGGAATAATCCTGGATATTAAACTTACATGGAATCAACATCTGCCAAAAGTCGCAAACAAGGCGAAAGCATCTCTTATGAAGTGTAGACGCATGTTTGGGAAATCATAGGGCATGAAATCAAAAATGGTACAGTGGCTGTACACCACTGTGGTCAGACCCATGATCGCTTGTGGTGCCCTGATTTGGTGGCCAAAGGTTAAACAAAGAACGACCATCACAAAACTCGCCAGATTACAAAGATTGGCATGCTTGTGCATTACGGGCGCTATGAGCACCACACCAACAGCATCCATGGAAGTTATCCTGGGCTTGATTCCCTTTGATATATTTACAGAGGGGGAAGCCCTAATAAGTGCCCAAAGGATGCGGTCCATCGGCTACTGGAACGCCAATCATGAACAGTATGGACACTCAAAGATCATGGAGCTTGCGGCAGGCGACCACATCTTAATGATGGATACTCCTTTGACAAGCCTTTCGAAGTGAAAATCAACCACGATGAATGGCGTCAAGGTATTCCATCCTCTTTGTCTCGTTTGGTATACGGTTCCAGGACAAATGAAGGATCAGGAGCTAGAATTTATGGCGTGCGACTTAGGGTGAACGTTAGTTTAACCCTAGGGACCAACGCCACCGTCTTTCAGACAGAAATGTATGCCATTACGACATGCATTCGAGAAAATTCAAAGCGTCGGTATACCCGACAGCACATACGCATTCTGTCTGATAGTCAAGCAGCATTAAAATTACTTGCAGCCCCACGTATAAACTCTATAATTACGTGAGAGTGCCTACAGAAACTGTTGTACCTGTCCCTGGCGAACAATGTCGAACTGATCTGGGTACCAGGTCACTCGGATGTTGAAGGAATTGAAAAAGCAAATAACCTGGCAAAAGCGGGTTCTAATCTGCAACACTATTTACAGGACCTGAACCTGTGATTGGTGTTTCAAAACAGGCGGTTCAAAGATGGTCTTTTAAAGACAACGTTGGGACATGACGCCTGGCCAACACCTAGGGAAGGCCACTACAGGTGTATCTTATGTCTGAAGTCATCCATGAGACGACCTCATATCAAAAATGTGGTGGGCCTTATAATAGGACTGCCACATGGGAAAGCACTTGGAACGCATAGGCGTGCATAGGGGCAGTACGATGTGCAGACTATGTGAAGAGGAGGAGGAAACCTCCTCGCACATAACCTACGACTGCGAAGGAGATTCGCTCTCTTCGGTGATTTGCAATGCGGGGACCATCTTTCGCATGAAAATCTTGCAAAGAATCTATTAAACCTCTTTAAAGGGACAGAACTCATGTAAGAATCGGGGGTGTACAATAAGCCAACTGAGCTGCACTGCAATTTGGGTCTGACCCAACCCCGCTATTAATCAATCAATCAATCAATATTAGGTTGAAAGAAAGAGAAGATATTGAGAGGTACGTTCAATATCTAATAACTATGATTCAGGAAGCAGCATGGAAAACCCCAACCACACCAAATCACAAAATACAGGACAAGAATAACATACCTTTATACATCAGCGAACTAACACCACAAAAATGACGTGCAAGAAGTAAATGGTACAGACACGTAATTCAATCGATAAAAATAATTGTAATAGATAACTTAGAAAAACCCTACAGGGCCTGAGACATTCAACTTTCGAAATGTACATAACAAGTTTAACTAAAGAAGACCTTATTCAATCAAGAAATCCTAGAGGTCAACATCTGGCCAAGAAAAAGCAAATATACTCGCAGATCATTTGGCAGAAGTTTTCAGTTCACCGCGACAGGAATCAATCGCAAATAACATTGATGAAAACATTCTTAACTTCCTGATATTTGACCTTACTATTGGTCAAATTCTCAAACAACTTCCTAGGAAAGCAATAGTTTCCATATCCACTATATGCAACAGTATTTTGAACCTAACCTATTTTGACATGGTCAAAACCATAGTAGGCAAGTTTGGCACGTAATAAAATATTAACGTATCAAACATTTTGGGGAATCTAACAGAGGATGAAATAATTTGTATGTAAAAATTTGCATATCAACAAATTTTATCAAAATTTTAGAGATGGTTGGAATAATGGTAATAGTAATCTGAGATCGGTGTAAGATTTACGCTTATTTGTTTCCGAGAAAGATTTAGAAATTGATTTCAGTACTTAAGTCATGTCAATCTTAGAATACACCAAGGAAAATAATTGTGTATATTAAATCTGTAATTACGTTAAAATTTGAAAGAAATAACAAAGTCAGACTTGGCAACCCAATATACTTGAATGAATTAATAAATGAGAAGCACCATCTTTTGTCTTATGTTGTTGAAGTGTTAGACTGTGTAATACCCTTGGATGTGTTAATGAAAAATGTACGAAAAGTTTGAAAATAGTTTTATGAGTATAAAGAATAAATGGAGGACGTATAGAAACTAACTATAGATTTAATTTGTTCAGAGTTGCTGTGGCAGGGCAAGATGTTTATTTACTTTGTGATAACTGTAAAGAATAAAAAAAGTAAGTGTGCCAAAACTACATAAAACATAAGTAAAAAAAAATCACGATGTCACTTTGAAATTCTTAAGGATGTTAGGAAAACACCTAATTGTTTTGAAATTTTTTACACTTAGATTGTTTTACATATAAAAATGAATATAAAATCATGCTTCATAAAAACATTTCCTATCATTTTTGTGTATCAGACTGGTCGATAATTTCTCAAAATCTGAGATTATATGTGTGAGAATTGGAGTTATCGTTTAAGATGTCCGCTGTTTCAATATTATGACGATAGTAGAGTAGTAATGGCGGAGCTGGGTCTCCCCCCACCCTTTTTTTTTTTTTGTGGTGGGGGGTAACTAGGGTAATTAGAGTAATGTAGGTAATTAGACTGATGTAATTGCAATAGAGGTAATTAGAGTATTGCAGGTAATTAGCCTGATGTAGTTGCAATAGAGGTAAGTAGAGTAATGTGCAGTAATTAGACTGATGTAATTGCAATAGAGGTAATTGGAGTGGTGCAATGCAATTGTAGTTGTAATTAGTGTATGTACCAATATGTGTATGAGTACTCCAAGTAGTGGTGGTGGGGTAGCTCAGCTAGACTGCTATAAAGAAGATGTAGTCGCAACACAAAATCATTTCTATCGTGTTCTATCGTGAACCATCTACAGCTAACAAATCAGCCTAGTGCAGTCAGTGACTTCAGTTATTTCAAGTGAGCAATATCTTATATTACTCTTTATAATTCTTTCATTATATTCATTTTAAATATGGCAATTTCCGAAGTTGACTTATTAGCACTTAATGAGCTAATAAATCAAGATATGCAGGTTTTAGAGCAAAGATCCATTTCAGCGTTAATTTTAAATAAACCTTATATCATAAAAAAAATATCTTTGGTTAATACAAGATTTGGAAAATCAATCATAGTAACTTTGTTTGAGGAAAGTTCAATTACGACTTTTAAATCATTTTTACCGAAACGGTTTGTGGAAATTATATGTGAGAACACTATCGATAAAATAAATTCGTCAAATGGTAAAGTTACATTGACATATTTAGGACAAAGTTCTCCAGCTTATCCTGGAGCAAAATCTAGTCCATTAATAAGTTTCGGTGTTTAATTCTCAAACAAAAATAATCGTAAAGTATTTAAGTTAGCTAAGTTTAAGTATTAAGTAGAAATGGAATATTGTGGAAGAATGCTAGGAGTATTATAGAATAGTATCACTTGTTAGCCTATAAAGATTCTGATATATCTAAATTGACATTTGTACAACATATTTTTACTTCGTGTACACCAATAGCTCAAACGTAAGTCCATTTAGTGCTGTTTTTTATGTATTTTTTTACATTTCATTTTTTATTTGTAGGTACGCAGCAAAGATGTGGATGCAATATTCAACCCAAACATGGACCCCTGCAGAAGACATTAAATCTGCCATTGAGAGATTGTCTTGTAAACTAGATGACTTAATAAGGGATGCATTGGTTTCATTAAATTATGATATGAATATCTGCTTCGACGCTGAAGAAGTTCGACGGGTTAAAGAAGCTTCTAAAGCGTATAGCATTGGTGTAAATCTATGTGGTAGATATTCCCGTGGCTTCTTAAATTTGGATGAGTTTTGTGAGCATATGGACAGAGTGGAACTAAAACATTTTCTATACGAGATAATGGAGTACCTACCTAAGAATATTATTGAAAAATATCAACTCGACCAGTCTGATGTAGAAGATAACAATGTAGATACATAAATAATATTCATCTTCTATTGTCATATTTATTACACCAAATATTGTATGTATCTGTAGTAAACAATATTCTGTATTTTATATTATATTATAAAACTGAATAAATAAAATACACATTAAAAGATTACATTCATTTTATTTCATATTTCTTATTACACAACAAAAAATACAATCATAGTATAATTAGAACAGTTTTTATTTTAATTTTATATTTAATTCTACAATTACATTCTGAGAAAATAAACAGTTGCAAGTACATCATGATTATTGTTGATAAAATTATCCAGATATCTTGATAGAAATAGGTTGCACTACTTAATTCCACAATAATAAATATTTTCTTTTTTTACTTGACATCGAGAAAACCATTCTGAACCGAGCCATCTAATGCGTTATAACTTAAATATGTATCATGAAGTATAAGTGCATACACTCGAGTTTGTTCCGGAAATTTCGCTTTTCGTGTTTCAAATTCTATTTTTATGTCGACAGTAGATGATTTCACTGCAACAGGTTGGTGTGAACAATCAATGACAAACAAAGGATTCTTCCTGAATTCCCCAAGATCCATCATGGGTTCGCTCATATCTTTATCATAGTAACTACGTTGGAAGTTCTCATAAGCATAATATGCTGCAGAATCGAGCTTCTTATCGAAATCTAAATTCCAACGTTCATATGGATATACTTCAGAGTTTAGAAATAGTCGAATATTATTTATGTCTGCGTGTTTGAACTGTGTAACATCCTTTGTTCTATCATTGGCCTGATCAGTGCCTTGAAAGCCAAGAAGGATGAAAAGTGGACTTTCAAGACGGGTGGAGAGTTTAAGAGCCCATATGTCATAGGTAGTATCGCGTAGACAGGGAAGCTCATAAAAATCCCACGCACGGTAGACCATCTTAACTTTGGTATTATTACCACTTTTATTAATTCGATTCAATAATTTTAACTTTTGTCGATCTTCAGGTACAATGTGCCTTATCTTCCACTCAATTTTGCTGATTTCCAACTCTGCATCAACCTCACCGATATAGGAGTCTTTAAATGAGCGTGCAATTATCATAATTAATTCTTGCTTCACATTCAGAATGCCTTTGGTATAATCTTCTGCAAAACCCATAAGGAACTTAAGGGGTAGTTTGCCACTGAACACGTGACTGGCGGTATCTAAAATATCTTGTCTCGTTTGAGTGAGACCCCAACCTGTTGTTATTAATGAGCGTGCATGCGTTTGCCCATACGACACCATAGTTTTCATTGTGGTAGTAATACCAGGTCTTCTAACTACTGCTACTTGTTCACCACCCATTTCCAGTCGTATCTCTTCAAAGAGAAATGTTAGTGCATTATTGGATAAATAACAACGCTTTGTGGTGTCGCTAGGAGTAAATTTTCCCTCTATGTATATATAACTTTCTGAAATGTCGAGTATAACATCTTGAAAATTGATGGGAATACGTATTTCATCAGAGTTTCTGTAATATGGGGATCCATATGGTTTATATGTATGCTCATGTAGGCTAACTAGGGAATGATCTAACACAGGTTCATCAAACACCTCAAGTTTGTCACTAGTCGCAGTAGCCACCATTATTATGACCAATTTTTTCGCAGTTTTAATCCAATAGATTTTAAAAAGGCTTGATCCTCAGCTGACAATCTATGTCTTAACTGTTTAAGATATAGACTTTGAATGAATTGCTTTCCACATCTCCCTTTCTTTTTATCCATACTGTTGTTCGCTACAGTATCATACTGATGGTGATGTACTTGCTGTCGCTGTTTATATCGAAAACCCATTTGGTTGGTGATATCCGACTTTCTTCAATTCTAGCCTTACAATAATTTTCTCACCTCGAAAATCGATCAAATCACCGTTGTCGTCCAGTATGCGTAGTGTGATGTTGTCTATTAACTGACGCCCTTTAGGTCTAACAGGTAAATATATGATATTTTTGGGTTCTCTAGTAAGTTTGTAGCCAGGCTCAACGTCTATGTCAAATTCAAAGAGAGTGTGTGACTCTTCTGCATTCAGATAAGCTCCAGAAATAATATTGCAATCTACGCGTATCATCCTTACTTTCATAATATCAACAGGCTGTGTTGATTCGTAATTTTTATTTGGTTGTAAATATATTGGTCCAAATCCCAACAGACTTCCTATTGAATTTGGTTGTCTAAAATCTATTTCATACTTTGACAAAATCTCGCACTTTAAGGTATTGTTGTTTGCCCTTACGCACTTTAAGGTATTGTTGTTTGCCCTTAAAGTGAATATTTGCGTGTAATCCTTTCCATCAATATTCATAGCTTTCAACATTGCAGCATAGATTTCATCAATTTCATAAGCCCCCAGAGGTATGTGAACAGTAGTGAATGTATCTTTAGCACTAACCCTATATTGGAAGATGTTATTTGTTTCATCCACATTGTATATGGAGTTGTAAGAGTAGAATCCAATTAAACCTAACCCATGACGACTGCTCCTATCCAGTTCAATGGGTGGATCAAAGTTGACACTTAGCTCACTTAAGCGGCTCGTTAGTGTGAACGTGTACGACATGACTGATATAATTAAATTGTGTTACCCAATTTATTGTGGATTACAGCAATAATGGTATAATTTCCTCTTCTTAGAAGTGGATGGTAATATATTTACATTGTTATTGGATGCCACATTTACATCGTTTACCTTACAATAGCAGCAAAACATTTTTCTAGGTGTTGGACCATCATTTACGTCAACATTGCTTTCATAATCATTAAGGTAATGTTCTGTACAATATTGATATTTTAATATATCGACATCGTTCTGAAGATGTGTAGGTAGCTTATCCCATACTAATGCAATTTCATGTGAAGCCAACCCAATCATCACCTCTTTGGGCATATCTGCTAGTTGTTGTTTGCTCATCTTCAACAGACTACGCAAACGGGAGAATGCAATTAGTGAGTGACCCATTCGCTTGATACCTTCTCGATCTATTGCTGGGGTCATAGATTTCAGTTCCATGGCGTTTTATATTTGTTTCGTAGAGAGAAACTTTAAACACAAATGTCCACACAACACTGTGTTAAAATTCTGTACACGTTTGTAGTTATAGAATATTTGGTTGGCCCTCCTTGAATCGTTATTGAAATATGTAACTAATTCTATAGGTGGGGGTAAGTCGCCAAAACTATCAAAATAATTTACTAAACTACCTCGTTTTTTATATGCCACCCAATGTGTCCCAGGACCATATATACTATCCAAATTGATTATTGCGGATTCATTGTAATGTGGCCCATGTCTTGGTAGTGAGTCACGCATAAATACACCTCGAAAGTATGCTACCTTCATTTTATTAGCATAATATTTAAGATCAATGTCGGTAAGAGGTCTCCGAGGTAGGGAGTCTATTAGTTTTTTGAATTCTGTTTTAGATAAAGACCCATCCCCTTTCGGTATGGCTTCATATACATCCCCTTACCACTTTTCATAGCTATTGCTTCCATACTTCTGTTGTGCCGATTTGCTTCAGCTAATTCTTCTCTACCCTTTTTCACATCATTTACAGCTTTAGCAATACCAGCAGCCGTACCAGCCAAACTACCCAATGCAGATAATCCAGCAAAAATGGGTATTAGAGGTAAAATACCACCAACTTTTGGAATTGGTATAATTCGAGGTGTTTGAATATTGCGTTTTCCACCGGCCTGTTTTATATATCGACGTGCAGCTTTTAGAGCAATTTCAACCACCTTCTTTTGGTCTTTTACTTTTTTGCCTCCAGCATTTCGCAGTGTGTCACGCACTTTTCGTACTATCCCAGATCCAAACGCTGTCTTTTTAACATTCTTCTTACCTTTCTTTGTTTTCTTGATGATTCGTTTCCTTATTGGATTGCGAGATATTGTTGAATTACATCCCATACCAAGACGTTGTTTTCCCTTCATTATAGTTGTGACTAACCAAGCAGCTGCCTTTTCTCCACGTCCTGCGTCTTTGGATTTCACCCGTTTCCACGCAGCCTGTTCAAGCTGATAGTCTGCTTTATGGCGGGCTGCTTGATTACTGCTATTTTTGTCGTATGCAATATCGTGTTGCTTACACGCTTTATCGAGCTGATTTATGCCAGAATCACCTCGTGCTAACCTTTTATTTAAATCTGTGCCTGGACCACAAAATTGATAACCTGGCAAATGCAACTCGACGGGGAGCTTATTAATCAGGGAATTAACTAATCCTCCACCGCGCTTCGTACGTTTTTCACGTGTGTATCGTATCGTAGAAACCATTTAAATAAGAGTTGTAAATCACACATCTACTTATATAACATTTAGCCGCGGTACAATGCACATTGTGAAACAGAAACAAACGCTTTCTATAGATAATTTGGATGAAAAAGTTGGGCGTGGGTTAAGTGCTGATAATCGCCATGGACCACTACTACCTTCAACTGTACGTGCCCTCATAATAGGACCCTCGAATTGTGGGAAAACAAATGTCTTAATATCTTTGATCACGCATCGTTTAGGTTTACGTTTTTTAAATATTTACCTATACTCAAAGTCTATAAATCAACCCAAGTATGAGTATCTACGTAAGGTACTAGCGCCGATTAAGGGGTTAGGATTTTATACATTTAGTAACGGTACGCAAATAGTGGAACCATCCGAGGCAAAGCCAGAGTCTGTGTTTATATTTGACGATGTAATATGTGAGAAACAAGATGTTATAAGGGGATATTTCAGTATGGGCCGACATAGAAATGTGGATTGTTTTTATCTTGGCCAGACATACTCTCGAATCCCGAAGCAGCTAATAAGAGACAATAGTAATTTAATTGTTGTCTTTAAACAGGACGACATGAATCTGCATCACATCTTTTCCGATCATGTGTCACCTGATGTAACGTTTACAGTATTTCAAAATATGTGTGCAAAGTGCTGGAATGACAAATATGGATTTCTAGTGATTGATAAGGATAGAGAAGTACAAGGTGGGCGATATAGAAAAGGGTTTGATAGCTTCATATATCCATAATGCATTTTAATGAAAACTTCACTTGAATTACATACGTCGTTAGGATTACTTCGTTTACGTATGCGCTAAGATGAAGGTTACCAAAGATAATAAAAAATATAACAATCTTGCACATCCCAGTAGCGAAATAACACTCAAGCGACAGCTGATTGAGGCAACAGATGCGGTACGTAAGAAGTTTAACTCTATTAAGAACAAAGATATGGAGATGCACGTAACACTTGAAAAGATCTATCAACCAATAACTGAACCTTTAAATGTTATATCTTCAGCAGCAGAGAACAAATCTCATATCCAACAATTACATTCAAAACCATCATCATCAAGGGTGTCCACCCAGAGGGCTGTATCATGGGAGAGTGCTTCTGAAGAAGGATCCGATAAGTATGTAGGTGGTGATGATGTTCCACATTATATCCCCATTATGGAAACACCACCATCGTCAATAAGAACAACCCCTGTATCCGAAACTTCTCCAGCTAGTAAACTAGAAAAAAGACATGAGGTTGTAAAAAGACATATACAAAATTTAAAATCTGGTGATTCCAAGTATGATAGTTTATATGGAGTGCGTGTAGATCCCAAGACAGGCAAACTGCTGATGGGCAATGCCGAAATACGTTTTTCCCATGGAAATATTACGCTATGGTATGGCAATAAGAAACTTGGCGTGTATCTAGGTAGTCCTAAATTGTACGATCTAATATTTCTAAAACGCCCAACAATTTTAGATGATAATAGAGAGGGTGTTCTCGATGATGAATGGAGTAAGATATATGGAGAAATACTAAGAAAAACAAAGGCACCTTACAAAAAATTCGATGTAGCGAATGGCTATAACACTACTAAGCGTGGAAAATTTCACAAAATTATCAAACCATTAACATCTTCTACAATTGCGACACGATCGTCAACAAGTGGTCACGGCTTAAAACGTGTACCTACCCACAAATTGTACAGAAATAAAGATAAAGAATATATTTTTTGGAATAAACCCAGCGAACTCGTGGATCGTCTACGTCTACTATGGAGTTCGAAAATAGCGGGAAATAACAACCACGACAATGAAATAATAGAAATAATATCAGAACTTAGGGAAGAAAAAATAGTGTATTAAAGATGAAATAAAACATAGTATCATTATACTTAATAAGTATTATATAGTCTGAAATTTTATAAACTGGATCAGATGCAGTCAGAAATGTCTACTGTAAACACTATCGACAAATTTGGACGCAGCAAAAGAATTAGTGCGAGTAAGTTAATAGCCCATCGTGGATTACCTGGCGTGGGTTTTAAACTTACCAGAGATAATCACTATGATATTGAAAATAAGCGTTTAAAAAATTTAGGGGAACCTGTCGATGATCAAGATGGTGCAACATGTAATTACGTTAACAAGCGTCTACAAACAAATGATGAAAATGCTGCCAAAGCTATTTTTGATACAACCGATGTAATTATTGGGGAAATGAAAAAATATGTTGATGTGGGACTTATAAGAAGTGGAGAAGAAAATCGCGCTATTTTCAATAAACAAAATAATGAGATGATGCAGAAAATGAAAATAGAAATGAGGAAATATGTTGATAAAGCAATTTCTGAAGTTAAACGTTCGGCCATAAACAATCGCAATACTTTAATCACTAGAATCTCTAAATTAGAGCATATTGCCACCGAACTCCAACCAAAGAAGGTGCAATCCGGAGGCCTAGCATTTCCACCAGAACTAATGCCTGAAGTTGATATATAGCTGAAGACAATTTTATAATGGAGGTTAGCAGCGAAAAATTACAAGTTGTTAACGAGTTACATAGAAATGCTCGACGAAATTTTCGTAGAAGGCGAACCATAATTAAGGGGTTTGGTGATTTGTGGCAAGCAGACCTAGCTGAAATGCAGCCATACGCTGATGAAAATAGAGGGTATCGTTATATTCTTGTAGTGATTGACTGCTATTCCAAGTACGTATGGACCAAACCTATTAAAAATAAAGCAGCTGTAGAAGTTACCAAGGCTATGCAGACTATTATTCAAGAAGCAAATTATTCACCGAGAAATTTACAGACCGATAATGGTACTGAATTCTATAACAGAAAGTTCTCCGCATTAATGAAGCGGCACGAAATTAATCATTATTCTACGTATAGCACAAAAAAAGCAGCAATTGTTGAGCGAGTAATCCGCACATTAAAAAATTGGTTGTATAAAGAATTCTCAGCTATGGGTAAATATAAATGGCTCGATATCCTACCAAACGTTACAAAAAGTTACAATGACAAAGTCCATCGTACAACTGGCAGAAAGCCCATTGATGTCAAACCAACTACACATTTAAACGTATATAATTATATTAAGATTGCTCTGAAACCGAAATTTCATCTCGGTGATATAGTTCGTATTAGCAAGTATAAAGGTGTATTTGATAAAGGGTTTACACCGAACTTTTCAACAGAACTTTTTAAAATTACCAAAATAAACATAACAAATCCCACAACTTACCTGATAGAAGACTTGTTTGGACACCCAATCAAGGGATGTTTTTATGAAATGGAGCTACTAAAAGCAAAATACCCCGATGTGTATCTAGTTGAAAATGTATTAAAGAAGAAAGGAAATAAAGTGCTGGTAAAGTGGTTGGGGCTATCTGTAGAACACAATTCGTGGGTTGATATAGCTTCTATTGTTTAAAATTGTCATTAACTAGAAAAATATATTAATGTATCATTATATAGTTATGTCGATTGAAATATTTTAATATGTGTCACAAATGAATAATAAAATGAATATACTTTATTAATATTTATTTAATTTATTTCCTTCATTTTAAATTGTAAAAAAATTAAAAATAATCATTTTTTTTTTTTTTTTTTTTTTTTTTTTTTTTTTTTTTTTTTAACACTTGAAAGATAATAAACATACACATAAATGTTTTAATTCCTTTTTATTTTCCTACAATCTATATTATAAGAATGATACAAATATACATATAACATAAAACATAAAATTAATTAAATATAATTAAAAATTATAATTAAACATTAAACAAACATAAAAAATAATATAAAAAGTACAAACTAGAAAATCTAATATTATTATATGGGTACTGTTCTTTTTCCAGTATTATTGCACACAAAACAACCTTCGATGGCACCGACTGTCACTGTGTCATCGCCACAAGCTTTGCACTTTATGGTAGGTACGTCCCACCACTCAACCGTGTTGTGCAGACTTGCGTGTTGGTGAACAGCCCCCTCTACAACCATGCGAGAATACGATACGTAGCACCTAGTGCACATAAAGTATTTTCCCTGGTCAATGCTGCATACCACAACGAAGGCCGCTGTAGCACACACCTTGTCCATTGTACCAGCCACCATATCTTTTATCTGGAAAGCCATCTCGTGCTGGTCTTCCTCGATGAGGTCCGCAACATCGACTTCTATACCATCGTCCACCATTTCGTCGACTCCATCGTCCACTATACCATTTTCGCCGCCTTCGATGACTTCCTGGATATCGATGTTGGCACCATTGGCATCAACATCAGCAGGTGCTCCAATCTCCACAGCCTCAGCAGGTACCCCCATCTCCGCAGCCTCATGATTAAACAGCATCCAATTATTGGAATCTTCTTGCGCCAACCGTCTTAGAATAGATATAATAGATGGATTTGCCATTTCGATACGTGGTATATAGATAGAAATAGTAAATGCAACTAAGTTTGGTTTAATATTACTCCCATATATATAGTAGTGTGGGGAGGGAGTCACTCTAAAATAATAGAGGGGGTATTCATATCCAATCATAGGATACGTGTTATTATGAATTTTAATTAGTGAAGTTTGACACCTTAACCACTCGGCCAACCTGACTTATTCATTGATTCAGTAAAACACTATACATTAAATGTTTACCCCCTCTCCATCATCAATAATAGAGGTGCCTGTAAAGTAATGTTTGTAGGAGGCGCCACTGCTGGGGGTGGAGATTAGTTTGCTTTATATAACACACAGCAACGCTCTTGTTTGTCAGATTTAAAATTATTAACATCATGGACACTTCTCAAGTAAATTGCGTCTCCTCCAGCACCGACTCAAAATCAACGTCATCGACCTGGTCAATGCCTAGTGAATACGACCCAGACAGCAGTGATTGGTGGGAACGGTCACCTCCATCGTATTCGATAGACGAAGAGGACCAGGAAGACGAAGAGGACCAGGATGACCAAGCTACCCCAGATAGCATTGACGACAGACCAATATCACCTTCATCTTATTGGATAGGTGAGAATCTAGGCGAGGACCAAGATAACCCCCCGGACAGCAGCACTGATAGGGCAACATCACCATCAGCATGGTCTATGGAAACGGTGTTCTACGATCCAGACGGCCAGCCATCACCTGACCAGAGCCACTGGTCAGATTATCAGCTCTTGATAGAGTGCGATAATGTCTGCGAGGGAACAGATTAGGCATCCATATAAATTAAACATTGTAAATAATTTAATAAATAGTTTTAGTAAATAAATTAATTGTAAGTCATTTAATACATTTATTTACTTAATAAACTCTTAAATATTTATTTAATTTATTTCCTTCATTTTAAATTGTAAAAAAATTAAAAATAATCATTTTATGCAAATGTTGTTCCAACAATTGTCCTCGTACTTACTACAGTACACGCATCGTTGTCTTAATTGTGGTTGGTCTGCTTTGCAAGCTTCAC
Organism: Rhagium mordax; assembly: GCA_963680705.1. NCBI lineage: Eukaryota > Metazoa > Arthropoda > Insecta > Coleoptera > Cerambycidae > Rhagium > Rhagium mordax. The sequence continues at coordinate 15,918,268 of OY796659.1, read as the reverse complement.
ATACGTCTCGATATATACCAAAATTCGTTCTTTTGAGTATGGTAAGACAATTGCGACATTGTGTTTCATTTGGACAATTGTCTCGAAATTCTTTTTTCTGCACTGGGTTCTGAATTACACACTTTTTGCACAGTCCAGTGCATGGGTTGATAATTTGCTTCCTCCATGCAGTATAGCAATTATGGCAAATTCTTGAATTATTGTAACTATACGGTTGTACTGCTATTATTGGTTTTAATTTCCACTCTCTTGGTAGGACCATTGTATGCACTTCTGTTTTAAGACACGATTGTGTTACGTAAGAAGTTTGAATGCGTTCCTCTTGTGGTCACTCTTGGTTTAAATAGCTAATAGTAAACTTGACGCAATAGGAAGGGCGTCACCGTCACGAATTATAGAATATAAAACGGAGGAGGTTTAACATCAAATCAGTTGAGTTCCAACATTTAAAGATGGCTTATAGACGATTCCTCACTGAACTGGCAGAAAATGATATGGGTGCAATGGTGTTACACCGAGATGGTGTAAATCAAGAGCTTCAGGACTTGAATCAAGATGGCAACCTGGTTCCCGTCAGTGTAGATGAAGGTCTTGGGGATGATGTGGAAGACGAAGCGGAAGAGTTAGCCTTCTCCGGAAAAATATTAAACAATTATGATGATCGGCGGAGACTATATTGCACGTCAGCGTCTTTTGTCATAATCAGAACCAGGCCGGATGCAACCAAACACTTCCTGTGTGGGCTATGTTATATATCCTATACACGGATAGTGTCCGGACGTCACCAGCATGTAAATATTCACAAAACGACGACGTTGGATGGTGCAATGATAACGAAATGTAAATGTTGCAGCACAAACTTGGTGCAATTGCATCGAATTGAAGTATGTCATACATGTAATAATGTAAATAAAACAATTGCGTGAACGATACAACGTGTTTTACTAAATTTGATTCGTTATAAGTAGTATTTATTAATGTAAATTTATATTTCATTTTATTTTTAAGTTTAATTGTATATATTTTTTAATTAATAAAAATATTTGTGCCACCCTGTATATTACAAGTTGTGAAAATTAGTAAATCATATAAATATTAAAACAAATGAACATATGAATGATTTTATTAAAAAGTATTTTGAAAAAAAATGGTTATCTTTTATTTATTATTATTTAAATTAAATTAAAATATCTCAAGATATAAACTGATTCAAAATAATACAGTTGTAAATGTATAAAGCCGATAGCTTGGGTTGATTTTATAGCCTAAGGCCATGCGGCCCTGCCTGGTAAATACGGATCGATGAGCAGGTAGTTTTTTGTTGAAATTAGGAAATAGACCTAACTCTTGTGGGGCGTCCGAGTAGCCGAGCGGGCAAATACGCGTCGATCTTGTGGTCGCTCAGAAGATCACAGGATCGAATCCTCGGACACCCCCCGGAGAATGGAGGAGGTGGATCTCCGGTTTTTTTTTTAAATTTGACCTTTGACCTTTCCTAATTAGCCATTAATTTTGATTTTCATGTGTTTAAAATTCGATTTTTTTAATTTTTTTTTTTTTTTTTTTTTTTTTTTTTTTTATGTTGTTATTAACCTATTAAACTCTTTATTTATTTAAATTAATTAACCTTTACATTATGTGTTTATTCATGTCAAACATGTACTCATAATATGCACAATTAATTAATTACATGTGGTGTATTTATTTTATTAACTAATTAATTTTTTTATCATTTTTTATTCACTTTTTAAAATTTGTTTTAAACTTTTTTATATTTATTTTTAACAATATATTCTTACATAATAATACACAGTAATTTATTTTTTATCATTTTTTGTCTTTTATTTGTATCATTTTTTTGTAATTATTTGTCATTTATTTTTTTGACAAACTTTTTAATTTTTTTTAATATTTTTTTATTAATAATATATTTTAAACCTAATTAACAATCTTATCTGACTAACAATATTCTTAAATAACTTAAAAATCTAACTTAATTAATTTGCCTTTATTTGTATGCTCTTTTAATTATTTTTGTCATTTATTTTTTTTGACAAATTTTTATTTTTTTTGGGGCATTTATTTTTTTAATTATTTTTGTCATTTATTTTTTTTGACAAACATTTAAAATTTTTTTTTTTGCATTTATTTTTTTAATGTTTTTTTATTAATACTATATTTTAAACCTAATTAACAATAATCTTATCTAACTAACAATATTCTTAACTAACTTAAAATCTAACTTAAAATAACTTTCCGCCGCGTGTGCGCAAGTGCTCAGCCACCCATTTGATCCGAAATAAACCTCATCTGCTTTGCAGTTTTGTCGAGAGCCTCCCTTTGTCTCTTTACGTCGGCCTCTAATTTTGCGGCTCTTTCCCGCATATCAGCAGCACGACGCAAGATTTTCGGATGATCCCGACAAAGCCTCAAATTTAAATCATGTGTTCTCTTAAGTTGACCGTATATTTTAAAAAATTGTTTAACAGATGTTTTGGTGTCAACTTGCGAGAACACCTCCGATTCAGAATCAGAGTCCGCTTGTGCTGGGAGCGGATTCTCATTAACAATCGGAGCTACCTCTGGCGGCGGTGGCAACACCGCATTAGAGCAACCCGGTTGTTCTAATGCGTCATTGCGTGGTGGTGGCAACACCGCATTAGAACAGCTTGGCTGTTCTAATGCGCTATTGCCAGGTAGAGGTACAGCCACAAACGACGCAGACGGTTTTACCTGCCCTTTACCTGCCGAAACCTTATTTTTTTTTGGTGAAGCAGGTAGCGGACTTAGAGGGGCAGGTACAACTGTCTGCGCGAAATCCATTATCTCGTCCCATAAAGTCGCGTCACAGTCTATGGATTGTGTTTCTGTACGTCTACCTTTACCTTTTGATGGCGCCGACGACGACTTTGTGTTTTTATTGTTGTTTACATTACTAGGCAAAAAGTCGTCATCGGAGTCATGTGCCACCAGAGACATAGATGATTTGCGCGGATGAGATGCGCGTACATCCTGACACCCTGAAGTAGATGGTGTGACTTTAAATTTTTTGTTTAAAGCCAAACCATGTAATTTCGGGGTATGAACGGCTTTACCTGCATTACTCCTGGATACGGTGACATTGACGGTATTGCCGAGGTCACCATCTTCAAGGTGCAAAACAGGTAAATCTGCGCCAGGATGTATATTGCCATGCATCTGCTGATGGTGCCCATGATACGCTAGCTGACTACCGCCTTCGTTAGAACACGAAGCGCCCCCAACGTCAGCAGCAATACCATCTTTAACAATAATGTTGTTTAAAACATTAACCCTGCCAGAGGATGGATTTTTTATTGCTGACTTCACAGCACCGCCATTAATGGCGGAACCTGACGCCGTAGATGCGTCAGGTGATGGTTTAAACGTAGCCAAATACGTCATTAAAGTCAAGGGCGGTAAAGTTGGTGGCGGTGTCGACGAGCGCCTTTTACGCCCACCAGCAGATGATACATTTTTAACGGTTCTTACCATTTTGTTCACAAAAACTGAGCAATGAAATTCACGAGAGCACACTTGCACACACTAGCACAGGCGAAGACGGAAAGAATCTTGTAAGCGTCCTCAAACCCAAGCCAAGCTAACTTCCCCCTCCAACGGTAGGGAGTGGGTGACCACTCTCGTCTCTCATTGGTTGGACGACATCACGTGATTTATGCAAGCCAAGCTTTCACCCCACTGTTGATTTTCTTTGTCTCAACAGAATCCCGCTACAAAGTGACGTCAAACTTTTCTAAATGTCATGCGCACATCGAATAACTGACGCAACAACTTTCTATTTGAAATGACATCACATTCCTGACTGCAGCATAAAACGACATTTTAGTTTTAGCAACGTCACCTACTCTTACATTGTAAAACTGTATCATTACACACACCTCTTCAAGTCACTACCTACATTATTTATAATTTACGATTTAACCTAATCGATATTTAACTTATTTTGGGAGAAAGGTTTACTAATAACAACACTGTGATTTTTATTTAGATATTTTTATTCTATTATTTGAAAGTACTTAAAATTATCACAATAATTTTGTATTATAATGTTACAATTAAATATTGGTGAAATTTTGTAGTTTGAATTTTCCAGTTTAGTAGTTCATGTATTCGAATTTTCGACCTTTACGTTAGAAGATGAAATAAAAATTTTAAATTAATTATTGGCTTAAATCAGCTATTGCTGCAAGTAAAGCGTCCAAGTTTTCATTTTTTTTCTCCATATTATTTATGGCAACTATCAGTCGTTCTATATTTTGTTCTTGTTCGCTCTGAAAAAATGATATGTCACGGTGCCCCCACGGTAATGTTTTAGTAGTATTAGGAATAACAAAACGTTTGTCATCGTGTTGGGACAAGGCCACTTTGTTCTTTATTTCTGTGTAAATGTCATGCAAGCAACTCCGAAACGTATTCATTTTTCTAAATATTAAACCTCCCCGCTCAACGATTTTCTTATAGTCATCTATTGACAGCTGCTTTCTAATAACAGATTTCTTCACACCTTTAGCTTTTTTGAGTTCATTATCCACCGATTGTATATAATAAGCTTTCGCACCCGTACCATAAAAACTAATAATGGGATCAGAGGGGAACTCGTCTTTCATTTTACCTAACACCGACAAGCCCTTATGAATATTAAATTTATTTATTTCTTCGTAGTTAGATGTATCGAATTTGTCTGGATTCTGTATTATGAAATTATAAAAGTTATCTGTAAATGTTTTTATAATCAACGAATCCGTATCTGTATACAGCAAAGAAGCATTATCGCCGAAATGTTTTTTGATAACGTCGTAGAAAAAGTTGTATAATACTGTCTTAGACAACTCCAAGATACAAAAACCAACGTAAATTGGTTTGTTGTAGACTACCTTTAGTTTACCCATATGGATGGCTACAAAATCATCAGTAAATATTGAGCATGATTTAAAGTTAGGGCGTGTTATTAATGCATTTGCACCCATACTCCGCCTAACGCTCTCCCAGTGGGTAACTAATTTTATATCCATTCTATTATCAACATTTTCCATTGTCTTACCGAATACTGCGTTATTTAATAATTTATACTGATCTTTTTCAAATTTATTCTTAGCCTTATTTCTCATATCGGTGTTTAGGTCAATATATTTTTTAAGCCAAGGTGATTGTTTGAATTTAAGTATTCTATGTGTTTTTATAACCATTAACCCATTATCTAGCGCTTGTTTCAAATTTATATAATGCACAATATATCTCCTCTTATCGTTTAAATTTGGTATCAGTTTTGTCAATTTCGATTTTGATTTTGGTGGAATAATATTTTCTACTAAAAAGGGTAGGTCTGAGTGTAAGTCGTGTAAATCTTGTGGATAATGTATGTCTACTTCGAGAACATACCCATGGGTGCTTTCATCTGAAATGCTCGTAATATCTAAATTCATGATTTCTTCTTCGGACAGCCACACGAATCCACCTGTCGGCAATTGTTGCGACATACTATGCCCATATAGGTTCGTGGCATCTAGATATGTGATGAATGAAGAAGGTTCTTTGGGGTCGTAGTTAGGGAGAAATTTGTTATTCGCAATATGTTTCCTTTCCGTACACTGGCTTACTCCACCACGTATTCCCTTTTTAAAAAAATGGATCATATCAATGTCCGTTAATAATTCCAACTCCACTTTGGTTAGTTTTAACATAGCGTCCCACGAGAGACCCGGACAAGTGTAATACTGAGCAGGATCAAGTTTATATTTTTCCAAACAAATTTTACGAAAATTTTCAAATACGTCACACAAAAGGAGTACGTCTGATTTTAAATAAAGATCTGAGTAATCGCCCAAATTCTGACAATCAAACAAGTTCCACACATCGTTAGCCCTCTGATAATCTTTATCTGTTATATGTTCTTCATTTAGGTTATCGTAAAATTCATCTTTCGAGGGTAACTCTACATTATTTAGTTTCTCTAAACTATCCATAAAACTATATGGAAATACACCCTTTTGCCTCATTAAATTAAATTTTTCCTTATCTGTATAGAAACTTCCCGTAACAAACAATTGGTTATCAGTTAAGTTGCCCCCTAAATTTTGCAACGATGTTGATAAGAACTTAAAACTATCGATGAATCGTAGTTGTATAAATTTCCGTTTTTTCTCCCCTTTCTTATTGACGTAATCATGCATATAAAGGTGTTTCGTGAAAGATATATATTTTTCTTTATTTTGTGCTATAACATCAACTCTGTCCTTATGTGCACAGAGCTGTTTTATAAATAGGTGACTGTCGTAGCCACTCATATTGTGAAATATGATAGGTACAAAATTTGGTAATTTGTAATTTAAGTTACATACAGAGTGTGCGGCACCAAATCTTACTTTACCAGTTATATGACAATGATCTCTAACTTTTACATCCTCTACTTTAAATGGTTTCTCACATATACCGCATACGGTCGCATTCAGGAAGTCTTGTCTTTCTTGTGCTGTGAGTTTAGCCATTGGGACTATATCTTTCATATATCTGTTATAGATTTCCCTTACATCGGCTTCAATACGCGATACAAAAACTTTGGCTACATCAGATCCTCGATATAGTTCAAATTTTGATAAAGAATTGTCAAAAGAACATTTTATGAAATATGCGAAGGAGTAAGGTTCGTGTATAAAAGTTTTATTTGTATAAGAACGTTCGGGGTTCGGTTCACAAGTATGAATAGGTTTCAGAATTGATTCAAAGTCTGCATACACTACAAATGGTACTTGCATTTGTCTTTCAAAGTTTTCAAATTTTAATATATTTTCAGGTACTTGTTTACCATATTTATCAATCCGAAATTGTGTCGATGGTGTTGTTGTATAAACATGATTACAGTCATTTCTCTGATGCTGGAATAACTGACGCTCATTATTAAAATATAGTAAGCAACCATCACAAAAGTACTTTTTATGATCATGAGCTGAAATTTGAGCGGAAACTAGCTTAGACAAGTTTTTTATCCAACAATAGTGATTATTAGCGCAATCTTTCTTACAGTGATGATTTACACCACATTCACCGGAAAGTAGTAACAAATTTACATGCATAAATAGTTTTTTTTCAGAATAACGTAAAGGCCCAACAACTTCATACTTTATTCTATTATTCTCAAATTTTTCTTCTAACCCGTACACGTTAATTGAAATATTATTCATCTCCTCAAATTTTGAAATATCCCGCAATTTTACTGGAAAATTCATACCTGATAAATTTAAAACTCTTGAAAAATGTGGATATGATGAGGTCTCAGATGTGCAGCCATTTGCAGGATACAACGCTGAAGTTACAGCCCAAGCAAAACAATACTGATCCTGGTTTTTTACATTTACCACTGCCTTCTTGTTTTCTATGGATTTTGGCAACTTGACATATGATGAACCACCCAGAGGACTATATTTATTCACATTGATTTCAACAAAAGCAATTCGTTCGAGGGCCCATCCTAAAATTAAATTATAATTAGTCATTTTCTTTCCACCTTAATGTATGTTTAAATACCTGAATCACGTTCCAGGAACTCCGTAGTTTGTGTAATCATAGCATCCACAAAGGTGTCCAAAGTATTGTTCAAATCCATAGCTTGATCCAAGATTTTGTTGGAAGTGTTAAATGATTTCATTTCAGATAGTTCCTGTGTCTGTAATACGTACGTAGCAAACGTTTCCATATTTACTTTTACTGTATTATGAATACGTAACACTTCCTCGAAGAGATTTAATATTTTTGATCTAATTTCATTGAAGAACATTACATAGTCTTGGTGATTATTTTCGCTATATACTCGATAGGTTACAATCCTGTATTTGAAAGCGCTCTGCACAATTTCTACACCTTCTATAAACGGAACACATGAATTTGTCCTATGCTGCAATGTCCTTCTATGGGAATTCATTTGGGTTGTGCTTAGAGTCACATTACAGCAATTACAAGTTTCCATATTTGTAGATGTTGAAGGATTACATTCCAGTTTAGGATATTTTGCTTGCGGACCACTATCATGTATCTTCTTACAAGATTGCCTCTGATGTCTTCGCAAATTGTCACCACGTGTAAAACTTACACCACAAGAAGTACAAATATACATTTTATGTCTTTACTCTGGGAGACTAGCACCACAAATGGCTGTGTGCTCCTCATCCTCATTTATATACACGGAGTGAAGCTGCCCCACCACCTCTACTTGAAATACTCATACACATATCAGTACTTACATACACTAATTACAACTACAATTGCATTGCACCACTCCAATTACCTCTATTGCAATTACATCAGTCTAATTACTGCACATTACTCTACTTACCTCTATTGCAACTACATCAGGCTAATTACCTGCAATACTCTAATTACCTCTATTGCAATTACATCAGTCTAATTACCTACATTACTCGAATTACCCTAGTTACCCCCCACCACAAAAAAAAAGGGTGGGGGGAGACCCAGCTCCGCCATTACTACTCTACTGAA